>JBBDHG010000024.1:2582500-3782500 GCA_037951165.1 Lophius americanus | reverse complement strand
CACACACACACACACACGGCAGCTCAGGTCTCTTCTAGTACACTGTCAGCTGAGGATACAGACAAACAAACCTAAAAAGAGAAATAGCTGTTTGTGACTGAGACATAGAATACATATTTATGCTGTCTATGCATCAAGAGCGGATATTTTTCCAAAAGATGTTTGCAAAATTATTTGTGTGTGTGTGTGTGAGTGTGTGTGTGTGTGTGTGAGTGTGTGTGTGTTTGTGTGTGAGTGTATGTGTGTGTGTGTGTGTGTGTGTTTGTGTTTGTGTGTGCGTGCGTGCGTGTGTGTGTGTGTGTCTGCGGGAGCACGCTGAAATTTGTGTGTTTCCCCATCTTTTCAAGTCAGCTCCTCACACACTCAGACGACTCTGGGGATGGGGGGGGGGGCTGAAAGCTAACTTCTTTTCACCCTGCAATATTTCGCTCAAGAATAAGAAAAATGAACAGCAGAAAAACCAAGCACATTTTCATCATTTTCAATTTTGCCCCTAATGAAAGATTGAGAAATATATATCACTTTTAACACCTCAGGAAGAGCAAGTAACATAAAAATGCTAAATTTTGTTTTGAATGAATTTCCTTTATTCTCCCTACAAAATAAGACTATTATCTGCTGGCGAATGCATATTATGCAAGAAAAGCAACAATCATTCATCTTCTACAATTCATGGCTTTAAATTATGGCATTATCTCCACTGAGAGAAGAAGTGGAAAGAAGAAAGGCTGGAGTGGAGGTGAGGAAGGGGGGGTGAAGGGGGGGGGGGGGGGGGGATAAAGAAAATGATGTGGATAAAAAAAGACAAACCCATGCGCACACACAGTGGCACACACTTTGGCTCGAAGTCAGGGAGAAAGATTATGCTTGGCCTTATCCAGTAGGGCCTGTCAGATTTGTTTCCAACATCAAGGGAGTCGCCGCTGTCTTCAGTCCAATCCTTCAGGTCCCTGTCTGGGATTCTGTGCAGTCAGAGACCTGGATATGGGTTAAGAATGGCGGGCAGGAGGTTCCTGGTGTGTGTGTGTGTGTGTTGGGGAGTGGAGTGTCTGGAAGAGGAGTGGTTGCCAGGGCACACAGGCCCATGGTCTGGCATCCACTACCGTCTGGCATCCCAGGGTGCAATGGGAACACTAGTCCTCGGTAAATCACCAATGGAGGTGAAAAGCGGTGCCACAAAGATGAAAGGGGGCTTCCCCCACCTCCTGATCTGTGAGAAAAAATGAAAAAAGGCAGATGAATATGGGCAGAGAGAGAGAGAGGGAGTGATGCAGAAAGATACAGAGTGTGTAAAATCGCTGTCACTGTATTTCATGTCAAAATGTCTCACATTTGAAATCCTTATTATAGATTGGGTGTGGAAAAAAGGGATGTTCTTTCATTGTTCGGGGACATGTCCCCTCTCTCTCTCTCTCTCTCTCTCTCTCTCTCTCTCTCTCTCTCTCTCTCTCTCTCTCTCTCTCTCTCTCATACACACGCACACACCACTCCACTCACCCAGGCGCCTGTGCCACACCACCCGCCACTGTCGTTGTGCACGCTGTAACCTAGCAACTATTTAATTAAAATAGCATCAGCAAGGATAGAGACTTTTTTTTTCCCCACACCATGCAAGGATTTCCTCCAACGCGGGCACTTTTGAGCACACCGAGCATCATAATTGATGTGTGTCACTGTATTGTACCCCTCACATCCCTTCCTTTGTTTTTACATTCCCACAAAACACATACCTTGAATGATTGACACCTGATTGGTTGAATGTGCCTAATGTCATATATCTGGTGTGCTGACTCTATATCTTTGCTTTGACTGCCAGAGATTTAATGCAGGACATTATTATGCCACAGAGTTGTACAAGCAAGGCCATAACCTCTCTGTACTTCAGAGTAGTCTATCAGGAATAATAGAACACCACCTCTTCAAGCCCTTTCACACCTTCCCCCTTGCCTCCTTCTCTTTTTGTATGTCAAATCACAGCACCCTGTGTTTCGACCTAAAAAGAGACGCCCGCCTCTCACCATGCTCTACATATATGCCACGTCCGGGCAATACCGTGCAATTAGAGGAAATGTGAAGCATATCCACATGTCAGCGTACATCAGACTCGCTGTCATTCAAACTGCATCCATGACTTCTGTGCTCTGAGAAGCAAACAATGGTGCAATATTCCACTCCGTGGCTGTCAAAACAGGAGGCCGATCTCAATTTCCCTCGCTCTCTCTGTCTGGTGCTCTTTCTGTAGCTAATGGATACCCTGATGTTCAGAGCACCGGAGGTATCTGTCCTTTCGTGATTTTCTACAATGAACCCCTCTTTATGGGACAGGTGCAGCAGGAGGATATACATAAGTCTTTCCACTTAATCGACCACAATAAGAAGACCTTTGTCTTTATTTAAGAGGTAGTGCAGTGAAAGTCGTAGAAAATGATCCTCCCTCCAAATGCTTACATTACGGGGCTGACCTCCACTCCAAACGTATTCATGCTCGCCACCAAAAATTACATATCTCTACCTCTTAGGTCCCTCTTCTGTCGTGCTCAGTCTTTCCATTTCTGCAGAGCTGCAAAAGCACTCAGGACACTGGACTTCAAACACAGACCTCAGACCACTGAGAGAGGAAAGAGTTTAAGGCAAAAGGATAAAATCACTCGTACTTCTCTCAAATAGTCGCTGAGAAAATCACTTTAAACCCAGTTTAAGAGGTTGCTGACTTTGGATTGTTTTGTATGATCTCTTAAATATTAAGTATGAATGGATGACAACCCTTTCCACTTGAAGAATCCATTCAGATTTGAGCATGATTTTGACTGAAGGTGAAACAGAATTGTGTTTTTAAATTTTAAAACTTTAAACCAGGAATTTGAATGTTAAAAAAAAAAAGAATCTTTCCGGCCAAAATGGGAAAGAAAACAATTATGAGGATTACCAACACTAATAGACACACAGATACAGACATCGTGGGCAAGGAGCTACCATGCAAGGAGATACAAGGTCCATTGGGAGTAAAGATGCTTCAACATGTGGACAGAAGGAGCTGGAGATCTCATCGCCATCCAGCTCGACCTCCTGAACCAGTCGCCACATACATGTTAATGCACAGATCATGTTTAACCTGTGAGGGTGAATGTAAAATATTCCCAATGTTGAAAAATGCACATACAAAATATGTTTCTGAGGGATTATTTCTGTAATCATCTGAATCCATCATTGCCTATAGCCCATATGGCTTATGTTAATCTTTGAGAGTGTGTGTTCACACACTGATTTGCATAATGACACATGATTTTGACAGGCAGAACGAGCGAGGGACCCCTTGACATTTTTATAATAGCACTTTGCAGGGTGAACAAGGTTGGGGGTAGGATGGGAGACGGGCAGCGGTACTCGTGGAACCAAATATAAAAAGCTCCGGTGTGTGTAGCCCTCTTGAAGCGAAACAGAGACCTACAGCAAGAAGCCTTAAACTCAGACTGAAGACAAATGCATATTGATCCACTATTATATAAAAGGAAAACCTATGAAATCAATTTTGCGTTTTTGAATTATTCGAACAAATGAAAAGACCTGAAAATTACAAAAAACAAAAAGCAGTAGTGTAAAAATGTACATGCAATACATTTACTGACCAGAAAAATAAAGAGGTCTGTCACATTTCTACATCAATCTCTAAAACATTCATTTAGATGCTCCACAATATTATTGCAGTTCTTTAAAGATTTCACTAAACAAGCAAGAACCTTAAAACATTTAACCCTCTCTGCAATTAATATTGTTCAAAACCCCCCTCAAGGAATTTCCTCCTGTGTAACATCAGTCCAATTGATCCTTACATGTCCTTCGTCAATACCAATGAGGTTGATAGACTGTCAAATCACAGGCTAGTGCATGTAGCGCCGACACAGACGTCTGTGGGAGAGGCCACAAGCAAATTAAAAGGTTGTGGAACTCGTTGGTATTCCTTTTGCCTTGACCCACGCCCCTACGTCTTGTCTGAGTGACATATGCAACAATGCCTTTCTTATCTTTCCCAAACAGCTCAGACAATAATGCAGGCTAAGGCCATATGCTGCGCCCATTGCCATCCGCAAGTCCCCCATCTACTGGTCTGTGGGAACACCGGGTAGACAGACTGGGTTGTCTGGAGTTAGATGCTAAGCAGATGAAGGATAATATTTTGTCATATAGTCTGGGACATGACAGACACGAGAGCAGCAGCCAACAGCAGTGAAGCAGATAGTCGTGAGAAAGTAAATCAGACAGGATTTATGATGACAGCCACAGTGTAGGTTTCAGCCGAGAATCCTAATTAAGGAAGAGTGATCTAATAAATGATTAATTTATCAAAATTCTATATTAGGCTTTATTATGATTAAATCACACAAAAAACACTCCTTTA
Source organism: Lophius americanus (assembly GCA_037951165.1). Lineage (NCBI taxonomy): Eukaryota > Metazoa > Chordata > Actinopteri > Lophiiformes > Lophiidae > Lophius > Lophius americanus. The sequence goes on along the minus strand of JBBDHG010000024.1, from coordinate 3,778,104 downwards.
GATAATGCAGCCAGCTCTTATGTCCTATTTGCATCTTGAGGCGGAAAAATAGAGCCGTGGCTGACCAGGGTCTTAACTTCAAGTAATTCCCCACCAAATATGTGTGCATGAGATGCAGATGCAGAGCTCCAGTTTTCAAACCTAGCTGCATGTCCCTCTCGGTCCATACCTCAAACCCCTGTAATCCTGACATGCATACACACATTCACAGGCACACAGACACCTCATTAAAATGCATAATACCCTCATGTACACACCCCTGCTGCATGCATTAATTAGCATGCTGGTAACAAGCTAGGCTCTCCATTCACACCCTGAGCCTCTTTCATTAGCATGACAGTGGCTAGCAGCAGCCAGGGGCCCATAGGCTGCAAGGTTCTCTCCTCAGGGCCCCTGATTAAAGTTAGAACCCCTAGGACGCAAAGCTCTCGATTCCTTTCATCATTGCACCCGTGCGGCGTCTATCGGATGATCCCTGGACCGCAGACTGTCAAGTATACCTGTTTCTATGGGCCAGAGCCCCTTTCCATCTCTTTGACTCTGTTCTCCATCTCTGCACACTGCATCCTTGCTCAACTCCCTTAGACCCACTGTAGTGTACTTTATTCCATCTCAGTCTAATTGTCACCTTCTTGTCACCTTCCATCCCTCTCCCTCTCTCCCTCTTCTTTTTTACCAATATACTTCTCCGTGTTCTCAAAAAGGGGAGGTCTGGCTGGTGTCGGTCCTCTCGTCGCAAAGAGGTGTGGATCACACAGGCGTATTATTTCAGGTCAACTCTTCGACTCACAATGGTCCCCATGTGACGCAGAGAAGGGTGTTCATTCTATAAAGGGTTATCCTTATTTCTCCCCCCTATAGAAACTCCCTCCCCCCTTCTTAACGGTGAATGATCCAGACAGCCATATACCTGAAGTACAGGGTGGCTATCATCTCCACCCATCAGGGTCTCCCCCCATCCAGCGTGGATTTCAAGGCAAAACGTCTCATTAGCCGTGGTCCTTGAAAGAAGGGCACTCAATTCCAAATTCAGTTACACATTCCCTTTGAATGGAACGAGAGGCAAGGGATGAGAGCGAGGGAGAGGAAAGGGGAGAAAGAAGGCACAGGAGATGGTCTGAGGTGAAGGCTGGGGCCTTGGACACAGAGGGAGAGAGAGCATAGAGGGGAATAAGGTCTGCTGAGGCAGCCATAATTTCACACCTTCATTATGGGCTGGAAATGTATGCTAATGCCGTTTGAGGGAAGACGCGTTGCTTTGCAGGGTCAAAAACGAGGGCTGTATATTTCTTTTTTCAACGCTGAACTTACAAGTCTGTGTAGTTTTTCAATTTGAGCAATTTGTATTTCATGTTCATTTTAAGGGGATTAAAAGATTTGCATATTTTTCTCTTTTTCAGTGTTGCATATGTTGTTGCATTATAAATATCAGTTTGCGGTGAATCTCTGCTCTACATTTTAAAGATATGGAATGCCATCCATGAGTTGGAAGGGTTGATTTAAGCTGACCCATGACACCCATTTTGTCAGCCTCATGACACCACATTTATCAAACCAGTCAAAACTCCATCATAGCTTCGCACCAGTCTAGACAGAGGTGAAAATCAGATTTGGCTCAAGCAGGCGATCCCTTCCATCTCCCCCCTATTGAGCTGATCACGGGTGGCTGTCTTGCTAAGTTCTACATTTGAACAAAACTGCTCTGAGTTGGGAGATGTTTTCATGATCCGGACCCCATGCAGCTCCAGGAAAGCCTACTAGAGCTAAAGAAATCTCATCTGAGAACCCAGCAGCGCGGCAACAACACACAGCACTGTCACACACTAATGATGGCTGTACGGTGGTGGCTGCATGCAGCAGGGGGCGGGCTGACTTTCTCCTAACGAGGAACTGTGTCACGGAGAGACAGGTCAGAGGTGGAAGGGCCAGGCAGATATCATAACGTAACACATCACACACAGATGAAGAAATGGTCGCCGCCTGGTCCTCCAGCCAGAGCGGAACTAATAATTAGGATTAGTTGATGTTACTAAAAGCAGGCAGGGAGCTGGTATCCTGCGGGGTTTCATAGTTAATGACCACCATGCAACAGCAAAGAGGTTGCAGTGCAGTAATGTGGGAATTGATCGGTGTTGCGCTTTCAGTGATTCTATTCTGACCTATCGATTATGACACCCATTCATCCACCCGTCTGCTGTGTTCTGTTGAAATTGCGGACATCAGAGATGAGATCAGCGGGTGACGTTTGCACCGTGGTGAGAATGATGGATAGGTATCATCCAGACCACCTGTCACTCCTCCAGCCTTCCTCGACAACCTCATCAAAATCCTCAATAAAAGCCACAGGAGATCAGGTCATGGTAATAACAAACCAGCTGAAAGGATAAGAACACAGTCCAAAAGGAAATGGGCTTTGACAGGTTTCACTGAAAAACGGTAAAAGCATCAGTGTCGATATCAAGTGAACGCAATTTTTCTGTCTTACTAATTCGAGGGATCAGCAATACCTGGACAGAACCAGTTGATGAGATAACATTAATCATGTAAAAGGTAAGGCATTTCTGCCGTGCAGGCAATCTTGGTTAAGAAGTCCAATCATGTGACGGCTTTTTATCTCACATGATACAGAAATAATAGAATGTAAGACATGCAGATATTGTCAGAATAGTGTGCTAACATAAGTGGAAAGTAATGAAGTACAAATAGGCTTGTGAGACTACAGGTATCTGCAGTTTTAGTTTGATGCAATGTTTTAATTTTAACTTCTTATATTTTGACAGAAATAGCAGTACTTTTCTTTACTTAAATTTATAAAACAGCCTGGCGGGTTAAATGGATTGCTTTTATTTTGCCTATTAAATGGATTTCCAGACATCGAGAGTGATTTCAACCAAAACAAAGAGTCAACAACACACAGAAAAGATGATCCATTCATGCATCCATCAGTAGACACAACAAACTAGGAAGGAATATTTTCAAGAAACTTTTGTTACTTTTGTTCAACATAGTGGACATTCACCCTGAATACATCCCTTGCTCGAGAGTGGCAGCGATACAAGTTATAGAGCCTAAATCTTCGAAGTAATGTTATTTTAATAGACCGGCCCCACAGGGAACGGTCCTGGCACCGTTCCTCTTCACCCTCTACACTGCAGACTTCTCATACAACACACCCACGTGTCACCTGTAGAAGTTCTCTGATGACTCTGCAATTGTCGGTCTCATCACAGACGGGGACGACAAGGAGTACAGAGGACTGACGCAGGACTTCACGCACTGGTGCCAGTGGAACCACCTCCAGATCAACGCGGGTAAGACCAAGGAACTGGTGGTGGACTTCCGAAGGCACACACCCCCCCACACACCGGTGAACATCCAGGGAATGGACGTTGAGATTGTCACGTCCTACAAGTACCTTGGTGTTCACCTGAACAACAAACTGGACTGGACTCACAACTCAACGGCACTCTATAAAAAGGGTCAGAGCCGACTGTATCTTCTGAGGAGACTGAGGTCTTTTGGAGTGCAGGGGTCGCTCCTGAAGACCTTCTTTGACTCTGCAGTCGCCTCAGCCATTTTTTATGGAGTGGTCTGCTGGGGCAGCAGCATCTCAGCTGCTGACAGGAGGAAACTGGACAAACTAATCAGGAAGGCCAGTTCGGTCCTGGTTTGTCCTCTTGACTCGGTGCAGGAGGTGGGAGACAGGAGAATGATGGCCAAGCTGTCATCTCTCCGGGACAACGTCTCCAACCCCATGCAGGAAACCATCTCTGCACTGGAGAGCTCGTTCAGCGATAGGCTCCTTCACCCCAAGTGTGTGAAGGAGCGATATCGCCGATCGTTCCTTCCTGCAGCAGTCAGACTCCACAACCAGCACTGTTAGCAACACACACACACCTACACAACTACACACACACTCACACACACACCTACCTCACTTGCACTTTGTTTCTGTACATTTAATTTAATTTATTTTAATTGCACATTATGCCGTTATTCTTATTCTGTTATTGTTATTCTTACTCTGTAACATGCTCTGCTGCTGTAACATTGCAATTTCCCCATTGTGGGACTAATAAAGGCTATCTTTATCTTTATCTTTTATCTTTATAACACGTGGTTTGATGGGGTTTGCGGTAAAACAGTGGAAATGTACTTTAAAGGGCAATTTTTTTGCTTTTGTTTTTATACTTGTACTCTGCTTGTAATTTTTCCACAGTCAAAATGTCCACTTTTACTAGTTGTTGTGATTTTACACAAATACCTGCACTTCTGTTTGAATGACAAATCTGTGTACCGATACCAGCTCTGTGCTCATGTGTTAATATTCTTCATTACAGGGCTCTGACCACTACCCTCCAGCAAAATGGGGTAAGCCTATGAAATATAATTTGTGGAGAATGGAATCTTCCCCTTATGCACAATTATTGATTTAGGCCACATTACTTAATGATTTTAAAAACACAGAAACATTTGAATAATTTCTTTTTATGTTAAATTTAAATGATCTTAAAATGAAGTGGGATCTACAAATGTATTCATTTTGTTTTAGATCAATGCAAAACATTCACACATTAATTTTACTCTATATATTCATTAGCTTTTGCACAAATGACAATCAAGATGATGCTATACATTAAACCGATGCTTTGATTTTAAAAGAGAGGGCTCTTTACCTCCATGCACTGATACACATTTGCGAATCTATGCGCACTTGAAAGTATTGGCTGTCAAAAGTAAATGTCTCCCTCCTTAAATCGTGTTTCATGGCTGTAAATTGAAGCCTGTCACACAGGTAGGGACTATAGACAGAGTAACACACTAATGGTGAAAGCGGGGAGTCATCTGTGTTGAAACTGTACTTGTCAGCTGCTGTCTGTTAGTGGTACAGGAGGGGGAGCACTTATGCCCTACGGCACACTGCAGGGGCTAAAACGTTCCTCTACATCTATGCAGGCAGCTAAGAGACAGGAGGAATACATGGGATTACACCCTGTGTTGTTGCCCTAGGCAGGCGCCGGGAGAGGCCCGCACACACTGCGCACATAAACACATGCAACACGGCAGCATGGCGGTGCAACCGCACACATGCTCGCTGAATCCAAAGCTGCATGCTTAATGTATATTCCACTCACATGGATAGTGGAGAAATATCTAAACTCTCATTTCTTAAATTTCCTTGTCGTCTCTTGAGGCCGTCAGCAGAAAGCAGTGAATGTGGGATCTTAAACAAGTTTATCTCTATCGCAGGAACAGCTGATGCAGTTTTGTCATTAAATATTGTAGAATCTAAGATTGCGTTTATGTGATAACAGTTCAATCAGAGAAGTCAAAATGTGGAAAAGATGAATTGTTTATACAACAGATGATGTGTGATAAAGAATCTCTTAGAAAGTCTTTGGAGCTCAGACTGTTTGGGGAGATTGTCATGGAAGGGTCTCTGACCTGAGCTGTAGCATCGAACATCCCCCTTCTGGAGTCTACGTACTGGTGGTGGTGGCTGGTGACTCTGCATAGGCTATTGAATGATGAGACTGATGGATCTCTGAGGACTAGGTGGAGATGGGGAAGTGGAGGGCGTGCAAAAACAAGCAGCATGCAAGAACTAGATGGATGTAGAGAGAGTCATATTTAAAGACAGCATCTGATGGTGATATGCTAAGTGATATAAAGGGATATAATAAGTGTGCAGGTGTGACACAGTGATTGGATGGAAGAGGCTACCTGGTGCAGCTGATATCAATTAATGCACCAGAACGTGAAAGCAGGTAAATGAGACCGAACATGTGTGAAAGGTGAGGATAAAAGAGGGGATAGTCTTTCTGATTGAACTGTGGCTAGATCTCAATTCTTGCCAAGTTTGCGTTTTCAGGCTCCCCTAATGCCGTTGCTAGGGGAAGAGAAAGTCACGACAGCAAAATAATGAAGATTTGAATTAGGATAATTATTCCCTTTTTCTGAGCCTAAGGTGACATATTTATTTTCTTTGTCATTCAGACACACATACATACAAACTCGGATAAATCTATACTTACACACAAACGCACATCCAGAAGAATTTTGCTCGTGAACAGATGAGAGTATCTCACCGACACCCTTCATGAGATTGTGCAGCAGGCCTCAGGAGGTGTTCAGTTTGCACATGACAGTCTGCTGTAGTCACAGCACTCCAGACGAAAACACACACTCACACAGACACACCGCATTGTGTGTTCAAATTCAAGAAAAGAGAAGCCGTAAGAGGTGAGGGCAAGAAGGTTCTCCAGTCGTTCAGTGAGAAAAAGGAGAGATTCTGCATTTTAATATGAATAATCATTATATCAGTCACTATTTCCTGCCTAACATGAAATTCAAATTTAGTTTTTTTGTGACTGTGATGTCATCCTCAGTTCTATATAACACATCTTTGAAATCAGTCCCCATTCAGTTTTGGCTGAGTTTATGCTTCACATTACACCTTTTTGATGTGTTCTCAACCCAGCTCAAAGAGCCTTATAAAAAAGAAATGTCAGAAACATTTCTCTTACTCTTTCAACCCTTGGACCTATTAACGGTTAGAGCTCGGAGTAATTGCGATTTGAATGTAACCCCAAATCTGTTTAATGAGAGCATTGATCCATAGAGGGAGCACAGGTAAAGTGCTTTTAACGAGAGGGCCCTTATTTTACCAGCCGGAGAGGATCGCAGTTACTATTTCACATTCAGCTTCAAAGCATTGCTTCAAATTGTGCAGATGAGACTTCATTTCCTCTTATCTGTCAGTGTATAGGTCCTCCAGAGTGAGAGTGCACGCAGTGAAAATGTGAGGGAGTATGTATAGAGCACACAGCTCCGCGGAGACGGAGCGACTGAAATTAGCCAAATATGAGGAGAAGAAATGGAGGAAGTTGTCGGACATTACGGCTGCAGGCTCTAGAGTGAGCTCTAGTTATGTCCTCCTCCAGACAGACCTTGAAAGACACTTCATAGTGAGGGAAAGTTCACCTATTTATGTCTGCTTCACCATTCTATCATAACTGCCTCGGCTCTAAAAAAAAAACACATTTTGAATGTTTATTGGATATTTGTGAAGTGAGAGGTCAAGAAGCGGGGGCTCTCATTGAGTTGAAGAACGCTGTTCAACAAGTGGGCTTTAAATTAAACGTGAAAGCGAGGCCAAACTCAAAACAGACTGTAGAAAGGTGTTGATGCACTCTCCACAACTTCAAAGTTCTAACAATGTTTCATAAGCCAAAAGTTCTTCACGCACCTCCGACTCCGACTCTGACTCTTTTAGCACTTTGAGATTTGATCCAAATGTAAAGAGCATTATAAATTAAATGTATTATCATTATTATAACAATGCCAACGCCAATGTTTTTCTTCTGTATGGCCTCTAGATATCTCACACAAAGAAACATGAGGGGATTTTATTTTATCTTGAGCACACAAGTTATCATCTAACTTGATAACTTGTGAACTAAATATTTACCGTGTGTATACAGTTTATTACGAAGGAGTATTAGGGACAGGCTTAAAAAAACATTTTTCATTTTGAGAAAAAAAGTCGAAAGGTCGTAAATAAAGTCAGACCAAATTAGAGGAAGATTTTTTTTATTTTTACATTTCTGTTTCTCTGTCAGTGTGTAGTCGCCCTGGCCATCCTCCAACGCGTGCAGTGGATGTTCTGAAGTCTGGTATTACTTTGGGGTTGTTGTTGGTTATGTAGGCCTCCATCCACACAACGTAGTGACTAAAACCATCAATACAAGCATCTTCTGGAAATACAGAATAAGAAAAATATTTCTCCTCTAATGGAGTTCATCTTTTTTCCCGTCATTTTGACTTCTTGTTCTTGAAAAGAACATCATTATTATCTTGTGCACACTATTTATGAGTTCTTGTGCACAGTTCGGTAAGAGGAAATCATTATAAAGATATAAATGAATTCTCCTTCTGGGATTTTGGGGTCTCCATAGAATCACAAGGTTTTGTATGTGTGAGATTTTTTTCTATACTTAAATAAATATTCAAATAAAGGTTACTTATAGTTATTAGAATAGTTATTATATAGTGTATTGACTTTGTGGTCACTTCGTGAAGAGAATGATTTACTCATTGTAAAAACTGTGATCAGTCATCAGTAAAGTATGTCTGGAAACATTTGATCCTATTCAATTTCCAAACGGTAGTTTATAAACAATTTTGATTCATAAGTTATTGGAACGCGTAGCGTAATGACCCTATGATACCTTGCTAACCTAACTGTCTTCATATTATGGAGGAAGCAGTATTCTTTCATATTAATGTTATTCAGTGACATTTTCTTTAAATCTCAATTTTATTTCACCTTTATTTTACCAGGAAAAAGTCCCACTGTAATTAAAAATCTCTTTTTCAAGAGTGTCCTGGCAGCAGCGCATAAACAGAGTTCCAAACATACAGAATAAGTACAAATAAAAATGTAGGTAGAAATAAATTCAAGCCGTCATAAACTGAGATGAAACATCTTCATTTGTCAAAGCGACATCATTAACAGCCAGATGTCTACATCCAAATGAAATGCAGCATTTCATTTCAGTGTTAAAAAGAGTGTACTGTCAACTGAACCGTTGAGAGCAGGCACAGAGAGCATTATGGGAAGGTGAAGGAGGAGGGTGGGAACTAAATAAAAAAAAAAATCAATACTTGGTCATCGTTTGAACACACAGTTTTCCAAAGCTCCTGTGCACACATCAGTCGGCGTAATTGTATTGACCTGCGTCCGTCTGTCCAATCAGATCTCCTCATAGACAGCCCCAGTCGGGGAATATCATAGTTTTTATTGCACATTATTTATTTACACATTCACACACAAACTGTACAGCAACTTTGATTTGAGAAAAAGCAAAGAAATATTTTAGCGATCACTTTCAAAATTTTATTATCATATATTTCTTTTTCTTCATTTTAGATGTTTCTATTCTCTATTTATATTTCTAATTATGTTGACTTATAGTTGATGTCATAAACATGTTATAACATCATTTATAAGTGTAACTTTGTTGGTAATAAACTGTTTCTGTTTCTGATTGTAATGTGGATTGGACAAAAAAGCAGATTGGATTTTTTTGATTGGATTTATATTTATTTTTATTATTATTATTATCATTATCAATATTAGTTTAGAAGTTCTGTAGAGAAAGCTGTGGAACAGGAAGTAGTACAGTTATTCCCGTATTAAAGGAACGTTGGTTGATCAATTAACAATACCATTATAACAACCTTACTGTGAGCAGCATTGTGCTGTAACTTTACAAGAATACAGGGGTAAACCACATTTATTTTAGTAATATATTGTTATTCCAGAGTACAGCAATAAACTGTAAAAATGCAATACTTTGTAGCTAAATCTGCTGTGAGATAATTACTACAAATCTACAGTCAAACGTTTTACGGTGAAGCACATGAAGAAACAATTGTTTTTTCTCTTATGTATCATAATCGGGTTCCAGATTCCCCCTGCTTTTCAGTTTAGCAATCCCATCAGTTAAACATCACCCTCGCTGAAGATATTTATGAGATATGATCCAGTTACAAGACTTGTTATGGAACTAAGTCCCAACAAACAGTTTCAGCGTTACAGGTCAACACAGTGAACTCTGTGAAGATCCTGAAATGGATCTAAAATGGCGTAAAATGTGTAAATCAAAATATTCTGCAGGGTGAACTGTTGCTGATATGGGATGTTATGCTCCAACGCAGGTGCGGTGAGAAGACAAATCTACTATAAATGTTGTCCATCTGTCTGTTGTGTGAGAAAGAACATTCATGTGTGCAATGCTTCTGCGTCGCATCGTTGTATCTGTGACTTTGGAAAGATCAACCAAAAAGGAACGATCAACGAAACAAAGCTTTTGCTTTGGCAAGGCACGCATCAAAATATATATATTTTTTGTCAGTAACATGTTTGCTAAATCTGGTGGTGTTCCATTACCGAGTGATGGAAATCCTGGTGGGGAACTACAGCCAACTTGAATGCCCTCCCCCCTCGCACACAACAAAGCATCTTGGACTGGTGAAATACTCCAGGAAACCTTTGAGGTTGGATTGAATGAATAAAAAAGAGAAAATGTCACCAATTCCATCTTCGAAGATTTCAGATAGAGAGTCTGACAATGAAAGTACATCAAAGGGAAATGCAGACCCCACAGTCTTCAAAAGGCACCGTGAGCAGCACATTCAGGGTTATTAAATAGTTGAATATTGACAGGGTTTTTTCTTATTTGAGGCGAACGGCACCTCCGCTATCTCCACAAATCCAACGAGACCAGAGAGATGGCGAGCACAGCTGAGCTCTCTCCACCTCCCAGCCATTCACAGCAGCCTTAATTGACAGGCAAAACCCTACAACGGTTCTTTTTTCCCCCTACGCTAACCTCCTCGCCGCTAACTTTGCCCACTGGACCGAGCTGTAGCTGAGCCGGTCTGTGGAGGTTTTGTTTGCTGAACTCCAACACGTCCTTCAACACTTTGGCTCCATTCATCTCACCAAACAATCCCCCTAAGAATTTAACCGGTCGGCAAACACACAGCACATGGGTAATGACGGGGGCACCTTGGCTGTCTGTGTGAATATTTACTCTGTCATCAAAGGAGGGGCATGCATATAAATCAACGCCTGAACTCCCAAGTTCAGGTTCAGGCTGTGGGAGTGCAGGAGGTGAAGAAAGGAGTGAATATTCCACAGATCTAACAGACTGTGGAACGTGATAGAGCTTTAAACCTATGGCGCATGGTAGAAAATTAGTTCCATTTGTAACTCCACCAGCATGCATAGGCCAAGCAAAATGTCAGATCCATGAATAAAAACATTTGAAAATAAAATGACACCTTCCCACTCATCAGGTTTATTTGACGGGAGACGTGTGAAATCGTCGCCGTGCCTCTGAAGCGCCCCGATCTAAAGTTTTGGTGCCCTCCTCCTGCAAGGAAATTGAAGCAAAGTTTAGTTTGGAGTTTCCGAAAACATTACAACCTTTTCAGCAGTTGTTCTATTCTGTTATTTAACGCCTGACAAAGCCCTCCCTATTACATTGTTCAACACCTAATAAACTAAATTCTTAAAGTCAGGGAGTAATTCCGCTAAGGAGAGGAAGAAGAAAATAGCGGCAATCAGCCAAAATGTTGCAATGTTGTGTCGGTGAATTGCAAGTGTGGAGAGATTCTATCCGGACAAAGCAAAGCATGCTTCTCCGGTTTTTCCTGTATCCACATTTTCAAGTGTTGCTATTTAAAAACAAATCTCATTTCTCCTTTAATCTTGACCGGATGGTAGCTTTATTTCGTAATCGTCTCCAGTTAAATTAAGGAATGATAAAGAGCAAATCAAAGTCCAGGACAGATGCATGTTTTTGTGTCTTATTCCCTGGGAGATAAATTCCAAACGTGACGGGGAAACAGTGTCTCTTTAATGGATAAACAAAATGGCTGCCATTCGTCTCTCATTCAAGCTGTACGAAGAAGAGAGATGTGCCACAGATCGTCTGCTGCACCTCAGACCGTTCCTCCTTTCAGGTCCTCTGATGCTTTGCTCTCTACAGGAGTGATGGATGTGATGGAGGCGGAGGTGGTGGAGCTGTGCGTGTGTGTGCGAGTGAACGTTGGGGTGGAGGTGGTCTTTCTCTACCATCACCTCTCAGAGCTGGCGAGAAAAACATACCACTCAGATCAACAGAGGCCCAGTCACACGTTACTTTACATGTTGATTCCACCGCCAAGCCAGACTCCTGAGAACCTGTCAGAGACCCTGAATATACCAGGAGGCTAATATTAAGGGATGATGACCTTTTATCGAAGAAACACCGAAATGTTTTTTTTGTTTTCTTTGGCAGGTAAACAGAGAAAAAGGTGATAAAGACAGGCTGATATACTTTATTTATTAATTTTGGTGATGCCTATATATTATTCACAACCTCAGTGTGTTAGCTTCAAAATCACATGCTAAGACTACAAGAGGGAAAATGTAAATCTTCATCCACTTATTGAGGAAACGTATGAGGAAGATTAAATTAATTAATAAGTAATTTTTATTGAGGAAATTACCATTTTTAATCCAGTAACTCTGTGTCACGCTGCAAATATTTAGCCATTTAAATTTGTTATTGAGGATATCTGATTGGACTTTTCTTGCGTTCCAAACACACTCTGTTGTAAATAATTTGTAATTAATTATCTGACCACCAGTAACGATATCCTTCAATAAGCCCAATTAATCATTAGCGTATTATTCATTATTCATCATAGAACACGGTCAGATTTTTTTTTACAGTTACTTTCTGGTTCTTTTCCTGGCTTGTCCACATCATTGAACCTCCTTATCCATTATATTAGTTATGGATAAAACCACAGACCTGAAATTATACTCACACAAACCTACTGGAGGGTTTAGTGAGTTAGTCTCACACACACACACACACACACACACACACACACACACACACACACACACAGGCAGACAAAGCCTTTTGTACTGGCTTCCACACTAGCACTCCTCCCAGGGCGAATACTGTGCTCCAAAGTCCTTTAGAGGGGCAGCAAGCCGGAAAATGACCCCATGCTGTCCCGCTTGCCTCAGCCCCGCCTCGTTACGCCCAATTCCCAGGGACCCGCTGAGGGTCCAATACCCCCAGGCCTCCCTCTCACGCCACACTACCTCCCAGGGCCAAACGTTAACGGGGGCTCCTCAGTGTGGACAATGGAAGCCACGAAACGTGGGAAAGAAATGTCACAAGGCTCTCTGAAAACCAAGGTTCGACCCCCTGACCTCCGGGGCTGGTCCCACTGGGCCACTTTATGTAAACACAGGGTGTCCGAACAAAAGCAAACTCCATGTTAATCAGATTCATAACCCATGTGAGGCGACGTTTCGTAGCTATGGCAGAAAATCTTGAGATCCAGGTACCAGTGGATTCAGTACACAGAAGAGATTTTGCATTTATTTTTTCTGTCATTTTTTTACATTTCCAGGCGAAAATCCACTACTGATAAACTTGACAGTTTAGATCGGATATACTAGATTACCTTTTAATGACATGAAAGTCCATGAATTCTATTGACCACTAAAGCCTTGAATACCTTAGAGTCTCTAATGGAGTCATTAACCAGATAAGGACAAAGGCTGGACAAGTGTCTGATGTTTGAACTCCCCACTGCTTTGTAAACAGTCCCGGTCATTTAACCTCTGACCTTCTGGCCGTGTTTCTCCCGATATGGCAGATGCAGGTCAAATGAGGATCTGGTCAGCCCGTCCGCACCGAGTAGGGATGGGTCGACACAGGCAGGGTGGGTCCAGAGAAATGGCAGGGGGCCAATTTGTTGGGACGCAGGAGGTTAACGAGGGAGTGATTGACACAAGGGAACATTGGCCTCACTCAAAACTACTTTTTTTTAAAGGTGGCGCAATTTATTTATTTTTTGTTTAATTGTTTATTCAGTTGTCCTTGCTTTGATTTCTTAATAATATATAACATTAAACTGTTGAACGTTAAAACTTATCACCGGCCTTTCAAATATATATTTATTTTCTTTGGCCTACTTTAATTACATTTTTTAAATTCAAGTAAGTAAAATGTATATCATACCAAATAATCCTATAAACACTCCATATATATATATATATGAGCTCCATATAAACCAGCCCCCGTGTCAGTGTTCTTCTTCACGGGTCACATGATTCTAGCAGTACCAGCTGGTCATCCTATTTACAAACAATGGGCCTAATCTGTTTGCTCAAAGCCCTTGAATAGGTCCCATTGATAACCTGTTGGGTACAAGTGCACATGTGTGGGTCAGACCACTGTGGTCATTAGGGGTCAGAGTTCACAAACCAAACAGTGCAACCTCATTCCCAGGAGAACCTTTCTGATGGACTCCTGCTCTAGTTAGAGGACATCATTAAGGACTTGGGCCGGACAAGCGACCCTTGATTTGATGAGCATTCAAAGTTACGAGTGAAACTCCAACAAGCATAATGCTATAGAATAGAAAGCATGGCGTTTGTGTACGTAAATGCATCACAACGGTTGCACATGGTCGCCGTCAATGTCAACGAGAACCAACTTTCATCTTGATGTACTGTCGTGTGGCAGTATCGACAAATATGTCCAGATTTAATGGAGAGAAAGTGTAAGCATTCATTTAATTCCCAATAGTCCGACACCTCCATGGCAGTTTAGTTTGAAAAAGGGGGCAAAAATAGAACCGGGAAGTCATTACCAATGCAGAACTGTGAGTGGAAAATGATAATTAACTCTCGCTTGGGTCTTCAGAGGAACACACTTTGAGGACTGCATATTCCAATGATGATCTCTGGGTTAACTATTCTACATGGAAATAAGGGGTCGGCAGTTCAGCAAATCCTGACCACCAGCTACGTCCAGAATTAGCATCTTAATATGAGTTTTGTATCCATACGAGAGTTTGTGCGGGAGTTTTTAATAGAAATTAGCAGTCGCTTTGGCTCTATTGTCAGTACAAAATATATCCACAATGCATTACATAAACGCTCGACACTTGCTGGAGACCTTATGCCATCCTCATGCATCTCCATATTCTGCTCCCCATCATCATCACCATCATCACCAGCAACATGGACCAGACTTACACCACCATGCTATATTTATGAGTATGGATGAGATGCTGCATTGTCCCAGGTCCGCTTTTACCTCTCATGATCATAAATCTGTCTGATCGGCCCGGGGATCGTTTATGAGCACTTTACATGAAGATCACTCTCACAAACAACGCCCTTCAGCCAGAACGGAAAGCTAAGCAGCAAAGTTGAAAATCAATGTCAGGTTATAAGATTGGTGATGGGGACTTCTTGTATGTGACTCTGAATGTAAAGATGCTCCTGAAGGAGGTGGATCCACTTGAATGTCAGATGTAATGCACTGATGTTTGCTTCTATGTGAAGCATCTCTTCTAACTGAACATTGTGCTCTTTAACTAATTGGTCCGCCACATAATAAGAATCTTTAGCCATGGAAAGACATTTTTCCAAATCTACTTAACTAAATGCCTTAATTTTAGTCCTAGCAAACTCTGTCTGCTAATTAGATAAAGCACTAATAAGGATTATTAAATATTATTTCACAAAACATAGCAATTCCCACAACTAACCTAAAAATGACATTTTATTTTTTAAATGTATTGCCAAAAGTAATTTGCTTGCATAATAAATACAGATTAGTGGCAGTTCCACTATTTTTGCATAAATTAAACAAATAAAGCATTTTCTACTACTACGCGTCTATTTAATACTGGTTTTACTGAAACATATTCATGAATGATTATGAAGTCACAGGTCTAACCAACCTGAATACCCAGCTTGGCACATGTTCTCCACCAGTAGCTGAGGTCAAGAGTTAAATGACTGAGGTCAGAACGCTTTGAACCCCTCAGGTCAATGAAAGGGTGTCGAACATGTGGACTCATGATGGGGGATTTATTAGAGAAGGAACAAGTGTCAGAGGCGTCGACTGATTTCCGAGCGTAAACTGTACTATTTGAGCCCGAATGAGCCTCATGACTGCCGGGCTTCATGACTGCCGGGCCTCATGACTGCCAGGCCTCTGAGCTGCGATGGCGACATGACGGGTTAAAAGTAATTAGTAATAAGTAGTGATAAAGTAGAAAGTGCAGTTTGTGTCTAATAAGAAAGGACGAATATGAGAGGTCCACAGCTGACAGAGTGGTTTGCTTTAAAGTTAACACGCTATACAGTCAAATATATCAGTTTACCTCCAAGTCTATGTGTAAAAATGAACGGCCAAACTGTTCAGGGCAGTCTGGACAACTAGGAGTCCAGAGACGTCGGCTTAAAAAATAAATAAATAAAACACGTTTCGGCACACTGGATGGCAAAAAATAAATCAAGACAGCTAGTTTCCTTCTTGTTCGCAAGTTTCTAACAAACCAACTTTTTTTCTGTCTAGGAGCTTTAAACAAAACTTTATTGATAATTATTGAATAATTATTAAATATTAAATGGCGACAACAGGCTACAGAAACTGGACGGGTGGAACAGTGTGAGCACTCTTGTCATGCAGGAGGATTCTGATCATAAAGTCTGAGCGCACTAATCGTGAGCTTCCACAAACGTTTGATTCGTACAGTGTGAGTTGAAATTAAACGGCCAAGACTCTTTTGACTTTTTGATTGAATATCAAAAGAAAAAAATGTAATATTAGGAAAGCTAATAAACTAGATGTGTTGGTGTAGAAAATTAATAAAACATATTCATATAGAAGTTCATATTGAATCAAAAATTCGAAAAAGAAAGGTTAAAAAAAAATACCTTATGCTCCATTCACATCCTGTAATTAAGGAAAAGCCCACCAAAGCTTCACTTTACAGCCAGTAATAAGTGACAAACTGTTAACACACCTATTATTACTAGAAAACATTGAAAAAGCTCTAAAGTGGTAATCATACGTTTTAGTTAAGTTTGAGCATAGGAACAACTCGTTAGACAACAGATGTTGAAGTTCTTAGTAGAGGTTAGGAAAACGCTGCAGTTAAAATCATTAGTCTGTGCACATTAGAGTACCTTTCTTATCATGATTACTATAATCACCTTGACAACTGGTGGTTTTTCCTAACCCACTTCCTATCTGGACTCCTTGATAGGAGTGTGTGTCTTAATTAATATGGCATTGTTCTGTAAACAAAAATTAATGAATTGAACGATTTTGAAGACACATTTGGAAAATAGAATAGGAAAAAAAATCAACATTTATTACATTGAAACATGTTTGACATGGTCAGCTTCATCCAAAAACTTGAGTTCTCGGTGCTGTTCAGGCACAGAGAATAGACTGAGCCCAGGCTTTTGCCCAGGCTGGTACCACTTAGATCAGCTGACAATCGCCACACATTAAAACATGTCTCCCTTTTGCCCGCTTCATCAACCGCCAATTCAGTGCTGCCGCATCTTATCCTTTTCCTCCTCATGCTTTTTCTACGGAGCAGGGGAGAGTGGCATGTAGGGACAAATCTAGATCCAGGAAGGGAAGGGAAGAACATCGAGGGGTGGGGAAGGCTGAGGAAGAAAGGAGGCGAGGAGAAAAAGAGAAACACACATTGTACTTTTCAAATGGATGGGAAATGATTCGCTGGGATTTGCTGACAATTATATGGTAGGGTTTAATCAATTCGGGCCATTCACAGCGTGGAGAGGGCTGATCCCCTGGTACAAAGGAACAGACCGTGGGAGGGCGGTACCTGAGAAAGCGCCTGCCTGGTGTAAGTAACATGAGGCAACACTCCCCTCCCCACACATTGCACCTCAGCATATGGCCCCTCTCTGAACTTATTAGCTGGCGGATTAAGACCAATCGCTGAGACCCAATGGCCTGTGGCTGCCTCTGTCGCACCCTCCTTTGCACCTCTCCCTCCCAGGAATTGGGGGGGGGGGGTGACTGACAAGGGGCATTGTGTTTGGCACCTAGATCACCACTCCCCTCACTTACCCTGTCATGTGGTGCAGTTTGATGAGGTTATTTGCTGGAGAGAACAGGATCTGACCATCCACCTTCTGTCCACGGAGCACTAAGACTTAAAACTTACTGCCTGGAGTTAGAATGGCTGCCTTCTGATCTGTCCGCAACTAAATCATTCATAAGATAATTACCCCATTGTTCCCTTGATCAAAGTAGTAATACTACCTGCAAATTAGTGAAATGATTTGCTATGCGGTCGATTAAAAGCACCTGAATGTGAACAAACAGATTAGCCTGTATATATGAAGCCTTATTAGCATCTCATTGCAGCGCGACATGCAATCTCAACATGAGTGCAGACACGCTGAGAGAAAAGGCTCCATTGGCCAGTGGTTGATTATAGGTCCATTACGCACACAGTACTTAGTGATGTGCTGAGAGGAGGAATTAAGAGCTTGATGGCGACTGCCAGGAGACCTAGGCTTGAGTGCAGGGGTGTTAAGAGCAAACAGGGTCTCAGGTCTACAGGAGGCCAAGAATGGGGGAGGCTATACAGTAGTTTATGGCCTTCCTCAGTGTTCATGAAGAGAGTTTTGACAGGAGAGGAACCCCTACATAGGCCCTCATTTGATCTGGCAAGAGGCAGATGATCCTCTGCCTCCTTTTGTGTCATTCCGCAGGATTTTGCCGGCCCCTCCTGACCTGTCTTACCTGCCGTTAGCCAGGACACCTCATTTAGAGGGGAAGTGAGAAGCTAATTCCGTCCTTGGCATCCACACATCATGGAGCTGCACCTGGCCACAGGGTTGCAAGGTCAACTCCACTCTGAGACAGCAGGGGTGCTTGAGACCTGTTCTGTTAATCCCCTCATATACTGGGAGGTGGTGGAGGATGCAAAAGGCCAGAGAAGAAGCAGAGAAC
The DNA here is from genome assembly GCA_037951165.1 of Lophius americanus. NCBI lineage: Eukaryota > Metazoa > Chordata > Actinopteri > Lophiiformes > Lophiidae > Lophius > Lophius americanus. Next base: position 3,759,721 of record JBBDHG010000024.1, on the reverse strand, counting down.
CCATCTTCCTGGTTTTTTTAGACAGGATTAGAGACCCAGTAGGGGGGTGGTCCACAGGAGCGAGGCCTCACGCTTGGAAATCATGAAGGCATTTCTGAGAAGAGCAGAAGAAGGCAAAGCTTTGACCTCCCTCCAGAGGGACCACCTGTTACCTATGAACTCAGAGGTCATATACCATCCTAAGCTTGACAAACTCGATGCTGAGGACTCATGGAGGCAAATAGCTGATAGTAAGTAATCCAACATTGTAGAAAGTCAAGTCTTTGTCTTATGTTTCCCTACAAGGGGGAGTTTGTTTGTTTGTCGGTTTTCAAGAAGGACTTCTCGTTATGCAAGAGCTCAGCGGTTGATCGTTAATGAGAAGGGAAATCTTCTCCCTCTTATCTCCACAGGATGGCTCGCTACACCTTATCTAGAACCCCCTTTGCTCGCTTTCATGTGCGGCTCGTCATTGGGGGGTGAGTGACCGTTCCGTAGAGAGATGATGCCATTGAGAACCGATGATTAATGCTGTTTGAGGATAGGAGGACTGCACCTAAGTTTCTTTACATACAAAGGATTGCTGGTTTCTGCTTCCCGGACAATGATGCCAAAGAGAAAGAGATGGTTAGAAAAAAACACTCATGGCCATCTAATAGTGGAACGGTCCTCTGCCAGATGCCCAGGTTTACCCGGCCCTCCCCAATCAACACATCTGCACTCACTATCTCACCATTTCCAACACTCTCTCACCCTTGAAACAGCCAAGAAATCCAAAATGAGCCCGTTATAGGTGAGAAAAAATATTTTGAATGTAAATACATGCACTGCGTAATAAATATGGCCATTCAGGTGAACATATAAACCATTTTTAATATAAACGTTTATAAATGCATTTGGATTAAATTTCATTCTGTCCCTCACTGTTGACAGACAAAGAATCTGATCTATGCAAGAACTGCTTGGAATGCTTCAGAGCATTGATCAGAGGCTATGAGACAACGAGGGAGACAACGATCCATGTAGGTTTTGTTATTTGGTTTTTCGCTTCAGGAAACGAATATTGAAAAACAAAAAACTAGCTGCACTTTGGTTTTTTTGTTTTGAGATACAAGAATCAGAATTGAAAGAATTTTCTTTTCCAGGACCAAAACGGGGGAGAACTAAATTTTGAAAAATTCGATTTTAATATTTTTATTTGATCATCACGAGGAGACAGAAACATAAAAAATTGTCTTTCATGTTTTTCTGAGACCAAATGTGGTCGTTCACAAAGGAATGACTGCGGCGCATTCAATCATCACTTATTCCTCAACAGTAGTGTTTTATTTCAAAGCAATATGAAGGAGTTAGGGGTTGATTCAAGCCTTGTCTTCATCACGCTGATGACAGGTAAAATGAAGTTTAAACCTGTTTTCTGAGCTGTTAATTTATTTCCTAATTGCCGCTATCTCTCAGGAGAAACGTCCTAACTGGTGCGCTTGTGAATGACAACATCCTCATTCTCAGAAAACGGAAAAAAAAACATTTATTTTGTTTCCGTCTCCTCGTGATTTTATTTTCTTTTATAATCAAAGTAGAAAATGAAAATCAAACCATTTTCCAAATTTCTTTCATCTCTATTTGATTTTGAAAAGGGAAAAGGCCTTGTTTTTAAATTTTGATTCTTGTATCTCAAGACGAAAAAAATCTAATTACCACTCGTTTTTCGATATTATTTTCTGAAAAACAAAATACCAAAACATACACCTGAAACCTAGAACAGCATCAGTGAAAGGGCAACGGTTAACACTTCAGATTAGCTCTATATGCTGAACTTCTGGATTCATTTGAATGAATTGGCTCCCATTAAAGACTGAATAAGCACATCGGGCTGGCAGGGATCCATTCCTCTCCGCAAACCGTAAAGCTCTGTCTCTGTCTGAGCCTGCTCAAATCATGTTAGCCAGTCAAATCAGGTTAGTTCCTCTTAAGCATCAGACACACTTTTAATTCAAAGCATCACTTCACCCACACCAGACTTGTTGGCATGCCAGAGTCTGAGTTGTCAGTGCCTCTGCACTGATCCACATCCACTGAGGTCAGACAGATCAAGGTATTGAGCCAGTCTGGGTGTGTATGTGTGTCTGTGTGTGCGTGTGTGTGTGTGTATTATAATTTAGGGTTGGGTGACAAGAGTTACTGACAGTCTGCCAGTCCCTCACGCTGATGTGTGTGTTTCATGGTAAACCAAGCCCGTCGTCGGCCTCTGTGACCCGCTGATGACACCAAAGGTTGACTATGTGACAATGTGCTGTCGTTTGTGCTGCAAAAAGAAAACGTTTTTTTATTGAGGATGGCTTGGTAGGGGCACGGACGTGATTGGGGGGGGTTGGTGCTGAGGAGAGAGGTTGTGTCAAGACTGCCACTCTCTTTGTGGATATTTGTAGGCCGTGTAAAAAAAAAACACCCTTTGTTTCGCCACCTCCTTTATTCAACAGTGGTTTTCAGATTCACCCAAGAAAACACAGGCTCTCGATATTGTTGAATAAATATAAATGCGCAAAAAAAGGTGATAAATACATTCCTTTTATTCCAAGTGAATAGTGGACTTGTTCGCGTAAAGTAACGTTGTGAAGGGTAAATGCAAAATAGCAGCTGTACACAGAAGCAGTAGTTCAGAGATTCTTCCAGGTGTAGACATTGTGAGAGTCTGACTACAACTAAGATGGATTTGTCAGCAGACCCCTGCTCTGATCTCACTTGTTGGTAACGGTTAATTTCCATTTCTATAAGAATAAGGATATAGACTCTGTCAAAAGTCAGATTTTTCCCGTTTGCCGGAGGCCACACCTACCTCATGTCATAACTCCCTCACCATGTATGAAATAAGAAACAAATATATACTGGCTTAACCTTGAAACACATTGTCCTGTGTTTTTTTCCACTAAAGTCTCTTTGTGACTTTGGTGTACAGTGAGTCTTTGTCTCATTGTCTCGGAGCTTTAACACTGTTCTCCTGCACCATTCCTGTTATTTTGAAGCGGCAACGGGATGACCACCGTACACATGGAACAATTATGATCTTGAAAATAACTAGGACTGTGGGTCATTATGACTCATACACATGCCGTGATGTGGAGTCAGGTAGTGTGATTGTCTGAGGCTAATAACGGTGGAGTGGGAGGAGGAGTTGAACAGAGGAGACCTTACAAAGGCTACAAGGCCTGCAGTGGGCGTAGGCGTGTGTCTAAATGTGTATGTGTGTGTATGTGTTTGCATCAGGGCACAGTGTAAGTGTAGGCCCAGTGTGGTGCAGTAACCCCATTCAGATAAATGTGTGGGATGTGAGGATGGTTGTGGCGCCCCGGAGCCCATCTGCCCAAGACCTTCACTGTAGCCCGAGGGCCTCCTCAGCGCCGTCCTCTACCTGTCTGTCTCTATTTTTCACTCTCCTTTTTTTAAAACTCTCCAGGATTGAAAGAATAAAATGCTTTTTTCCTGTATGTTCCTGTGTGTAAATGTATGGTTCTGTTGTTGAGAAGTTCCCTGGCTTAAAAACCAAAATTGAAAATTGGAAATCTGCACCAATCTGAGCCAAAAATAAGGCTTGTGATATGATAACGTGTTGCTGCTGTTATAAATGTAGCAAAAAATGCATTTTTCCATAATCAAATTAACACTAAACATACTACATTTTTAGGAAAAAAGAACTCTCCAAGCCGTTATTGTGTATAATTTCCATCATTAAACGCAGCCTTCGTTGCCACACGCTCGATGCCCTTCCTCTGTTGGAACAGTGAATTAGCTGCTTTGTTGCAGCACATGAGACAGAAGCCTCATGGCAATCACTCGCTGCAACACTGTAATGACTGTGCTGTGCATCAACAAAGAGACTATGCAAAAGGGTTGAAATATAGACGACACAAACACTTTGTAAATGTAATTTCTGCATTTGAACTGATGAGCGGGTGCAGTTTGGATGGCTGAAATCAAATAAAGACTGTCCTGGAGGAAGACGTCAGTGATGCAGAATCGGGGCACGTGATGGAGCTGCAGCAGAAGGAATAAGACAGTTTTGATCAGAAGTTTCTCTGGGATAATTGTCAGGATGTGCTGTTTGGAGGATGACTGACGAAAGGAGCAATATGACAATGGAATTTGTTGAGGAAACATGAAAATGTGTCACACATCCATCAAACAAAGAAATGTAATATTTATGGATTCTTGAAGAGGCTCCGCTCTCTGGCTCTCCACACACACACACACACAGTCTTTCTCTCTCTCACAGACACACATACACACACATAAAGTCTCTCCCTCTCTCTCTCACACACGTATTGTTAGTCTTCTTCTCTGCGTCTACACATTATTTCCCATGTCGTCATGCGTCTCCCCAACGTTCCCCCATAAATGGATTAACATGCAAAAGAGCTATTTACATAACAATGACTAGAGTGTTTAAAAAATCCACACTTTAAAACAGAATTATGATAAGAATGTGAGAGTTTCAACAGACCTTAAAAATATGAGGGGGAGACAATTTTCCTTCTTTTAATGATTAAAGGATACCAATAAATAAAAGTATCTCTTTAAAAAAAAAACTGAATTTTTTATTCCCATGCATTTATCTCACTTTTTCAATGAATCTTCTTCTTTTTCATCTGGTGCGTTTCAAATAGCATAGTGAAAATGACATATAGCTCTTGAAAATGAAATGATGAAGACACACAAATGGCCACGCTAATTGAAAAAGACATGAATAGAAACAGAACGAATGGAAAAGAATCTGAAACAAAATGCATGTAATGAAAATGAAAGAAAAATCAAAAGACTTAAATGACTAAAGGATATGCAACGTGTTGTATGTATTTGCAAATACAAAATCGCTCTTTGTGGCACTGTGTATTCTTACACATGTCTATCAGAATAAATTGTGCTACAGTAACTCTTCTGTGGGATCAGACAACACAGACCAGTTTTCACTCCCTACATGCATCAATGAGCTTCGGGCTCCCATCACCATCAGTTGTCCTTTCATAGACCATTTTGGTCGGTACAAACCACTGCAGACTAGGGACAAGTCCAGTATTTTTCCTGGTTCCAACACATGGACTTCAAAGAATGCCATTGTAGCATAATCAATGTTATCCATACTTCACCTGTCGGGGGTTATAATGTTATGGCTGTATATATTCACATGAAAGAAAGAAAGAAAGAAAGAAAGAAAGAAAGAAAGAAAGAAAGAAAGAAAGAAAGAGAGAAAGAAGTTTTAATTTGGCCGAGGGCCCATTGATTAATCAGAGCGATCAGTCTGAAGATCTCCGCACACACTCACACACTTTCTAAGAAAACAAAACCCCACTAATAAGCTGAAGCCTGTGCTTTGTAGGTGGGGCCCGGTCATTATCAGACCGCAGTAGTGTGGGTTTTTGTTGGTTTTAGCTTTGCGTCCTCAATCAATTGCCAACAGGAAGAACTTTAATCAGGGTTTTAATGCAGCTGTACAAGAGGTGGGCCGGCCTATTGTCTGGGTCTGAAAAAGCTGATCGGAGGGGAGTCCTCTTGCGTTTCTTTACATTCACCTGCTGGGCCCTATTGGCTCTCTTTCTGAAAGAAAAGGACAAGGGGAATGAATAAAGAACACAGTGTGTCTGCCAAACTAGCCTATGGGTTAATCAAGGAGCTACTTGTCATCTCCACAGAGCCTCACAGTTCTGCCGGCTAAGCTGGCCCCTTCTCTTTCCCATGCCGATTCAGACGCACCAAGGAGCTGGGACGGGACAAACAACAGCGGCCCAGAACACAACCATGAGATAATGCTACGCCACCCTGAATGACTGTATGAAGTAGGGGAAGAGGGGTTCTGGGAAAGGGGGGTACAGGGGGGTACAGTGAAACAGCGAGAAATAACATCTTAAAAGGTAAATGTAAAATATTTTAAAAATTAAGATTCGAAAACTTGTGGGGGTTGAAAGCATTTTTTCCACAAACATTCTTTTGTTCAGTATAAATCAGTTACACACAAATTCTTGAACTACAAGGGAGGCTGGAGCAAAAAACACAAGTATTATTGAACACAGATGCGCATTAATTCTGGATAAACACCATTTGCTTTCTTTATAGTCAGTTACTTTGGCAATATTACTTACTCCTTAGGCATATACAGACAATAAATAAACACACTTAAGCAAAATTAACACCAACTCAACTTGCTGACATGAGGTAACGTCAGACCTCACCAACAACCTGGATTTCAAAAAAAAACTCCAGCATGAATGTTGAGTTTTATCAACATCAAGAGCAAATATGCAACGATTATTCTGTGTCCTGGCCCTTTAAATGAAGCTCTCACCCCATCTAGTGAAAAGAACAAGAAACTCTCACCATCCCTTCAAGTAAAAGAGCCGCTGTGTGTGTGTGCGAGTGTATGTGTGTCTGTCTGTGTGTGTGTGTGTGTGTGTGTGTGAGTGTGTGAGTGCCACGCTGTAAAAATAGTAAATTCAATCAAGACTAAATGATTCAAAATGTGATGTAAGCACAAGAACTTCTTTGCTGATAAATATTGAAAAAAACGTTAATAAATACACGTATAAAGTGTGTTTTAATTTGAATAACATAAATATATGCAAATAAATGATATTAATTTAATGAATCATTTATAAATTCATTCTATTTAGACTTGTTTATACGTAATACAAATACCAAGAGGGCATTATTTAATAAGAGCAGTCTTTCACAAATCGCACACAAGCTGTAATAAATAGGTGAACCAAAAGTGTGTGTTTCAAATGATAGAAAAAATGTACATACAATATATACATGACTTGTTTAATTATCATTAATAGTAATAATATTGATAATATTTCTGATTATTATTACATTTCAAAGAACAGTAGATCATATTTCAAAGCGCAAGAAACCAATTTTCAGGAAAATCTACTATAGAATCTACAACAAAAGCAAATATTTTTATTATTATTATAATAGATTTTTATTATAATAGATCCATTAAAATGATCTATTTGGATCTTTCTCATGCCATCATTTCATTGCTGAGGGCCAAAAGTCTCCAATCAACATTTTGCATCAATATGTTTCCGATAAAAAGTTGAGTCAAACCTGTGAGACGTTCCAAGGATGAAAGATCTGCAATTTGTGATGCACACATGGTGCTTTGGAATTATGCATGTACTTTAAACATTTGATTTGTAGACCGGTGATGAAAGGCTGTTCCAACCGACAGGCTTTTTTATTTAAAGTCCACAGGACGCCTTTCAATGCTTTCCAGCGGGGCCTCGTGCACTTATAAGGTCCGTTCTAACCAACGGGACAGCAGAAATTAAGAAAACTAGAGGCGGGAGGGTGTCTGTGATTATTGGCACTCCAAGGGGCAACAGGCAGCTTTCAAACTGTCAATTAGATTAGCAAACAAAGAGGTTCTTCTTGGTGGTTATTATGATTTGATAAAAGCTGTGTGATTGTAAGGGTGATAAGACATGGATTAAAAACATAATCTCTACAAAATATTTGCTGCTGTCTGACCACTGTAACAAAACAGGTGCTATTTTATTAAGCTCAACATGGGAAAAAGATGTTTCCGCAGTTTTTATCTGTCATTAGCTTTAGTTTTATTACCTTGAATGAACGAAGAACGCCAACATGATCCTGTCTGAGTGTAAAATTAAAAACGAACATCCTGTTTAGTTCATAACAGCTACCCTTGTATTCACCTGCTCAATTAACAAGACTCAAAATAAGAAAAATACACTTTTAATTGTTACTTCATTTTTCACTCTACACCTGGATGTCGAGAAATAACCCTGCCTTATTTTTGATGTCCTTCACGTGCAACCTGATAGCCTTTGTTGCATTATAACACAGACAACCTGATTATTAAATCTTAGAAGGATTTTTGTAGTCTGGAAAAAAAACATGCATTAGGTTGCTAGGTAACGTGTCTTGATCATACATGGTTCCCCTCCCCCGTTTTCAACCATAATTATTCGTCTATATTCAGGCATCCAGTCCTTAATTAGATTAAGATGCAAACCCCCCACTGCAGGCACAGTCACACACACTCCTGTACAAATCTCTCTCCATCAGACATGCACACACACAAACACACACAAACACACACACGGACAAAGACACACACGATTAGGTAGCTTGTCCTTAGTGATGTGCACATCCGTTTAAGAAATGTAGCCATCAGTGCGAAAAGAAGTAAGCTTTGGATGAATCCAAACTACAATAGCATTAATATTTTTTGTTTTAAAATAAATATATATCTATTTAAAAACAACATTTTAAAGAAGTGTAGAGTTAGGGAATGCTTTCAATCACAAAAAAGCTCATCTCTACATTTTTCTAATATATAATATCAGATATTGAATAAAAATAGTAATATAAAATATTGATTATAAATTAAATGTATTATTATTATTATTATTAATATTATACATATGTTAATGTAGAAGCAATAAATAACCCTAAATAGTTGAATATGTACTATTTAATATTTAAAAAGGAAGAATTTGTTAAATAAATACACAAAATCCAAATACAGCTAATTCAAGCTTTAAAACAGTCTTAGAGGAAAGTGCATTTGAAAGTCTGGTACCGTATGCAGCAGCCATTTCCCCGGAATGGCCTTGGTATTTGCAAAGTTGAGAGTATCACACCTTAACATAAAGGCTGATTTGTGGGATGTGCTGCAGCTTCTACCACCATGGCTGCTCTTTAACTTCACTCTGTCCGTTCTTCTCCTCCTAAGCTGAGGTGCTCATAATGATGAATTATAATGTGTGTTTTCACTCCATGTATCAATCCAGTTTGATTTACTTTGTTTTCTAAATAAAACATTTCCCACTAACTCTTCCTGGCAGAAATATTTTTGCACTCTTTGTATTTGTTTTCAAGGTAAAGTTAAATAGGTCATTAAATTGCACTCAATTCTCACTTGTGTGGCTGTGGAGGAAGAAGTCGTATGCATATAACCCACCAAGGACAGTTGAATTTGTCATAAAGAGAGCGCTTTTTTTTGCCCTCCCTAGAGCTATGACTTTTGATTGAATCCTGAAATGAGTTGAAAAGTCACAAATCCTTGCAACTATGCCAGAAAAGAAAATTGGCCTTGGGGTTTTAAGGTTCCCATTAAGGGTGTGCTTAACACGTTCTGTTAAGTGTAGTTTGAGTGCATCAAAAACACAACATAAACACGTGCACTCAAGCAAAATGCCCCCTCAAATATATTAACCCGGAGGCTCTCTGTTTACGTGCAAGAGAGCTCGGGAAAAGGCCCCGACGGTACCGAAGAGAGAGAAACGCAAAGCAGCAGCTCTAAATTAAACCAGGCAATATTGGAGCAAAACGGGAGCAATTTTCATATCAAACTGGCACCAGCTGTGTAAATCCTGCATGTTCCTGCATAATATTTCTGATATGAACTTAAAGCAGAATTGAGAATGAAATTGCATTCAAATACGGAGCACTGAATACCGACATGCATGTAAAACGGACTTCTATCAACAACTTCCTTTATACATCTGGCTCCATGTGATGACAAATCACACTCGTGATTCCTTCCTCATGCGGTGTCTTGTTTTATTAAAAATCACAAACTCTGCCTCGACATCAGCGCCTCCTTTCAGAGTGGTAATGCCCCCGCGTTGAAGGCACTGATTCAATACAACCGTCCTCCTTCCCCCCTACCCCTCATCTCTCAGGTAGTTGTATTTTCAAGACACAGGAAAATGACTCTCCACTACGCTTAGTATTCACGACACGCAAAGTGGGTCCGTGTTCCTAATTTAGTTCTGTACTGTACAGCTGGGGAGCAGTCCGGCACGCAGCGGCAGTATGCAAATGAGTCTGGATTTGAATGGAGATGGAGGTAGACACAAAGCTCAATTAGAGACACACAGAAAGAGAAGGAGAGAGCGAGAGAGAGAGAGAGAAGGTGGGGAAGCGTTGGAGTGTCTGGAGGGGAGGAGGGGAGAGAAAGAAAAACCCCGGCCCGTTTAAAGCCAACCTGAAGAGACCAGTGTCAGACACATTGGGACACACAAAGACACACACATAGATTTGAATTTTAAAATAGCCGGCCAGAACAGTAAATTCTTCATCCAGCTGACCTCTGTGGGGTCAGACAGTTCAGTTAGGTTCAAACATCACAAACATTACAAAACAAAAAGGTAAGCAATGGTGGGCTTTGTTCAAAGCCCAAGGCGGGACTAAACAAGTGTGACGGGGGTCGCAGGACATTTTGTACTGGGTGTTGGCCGATGCCCAGCGGCACATATCACCTGACCCAGTGCCTGCATGAGTGTCCTTGGAGGAGTCTTTGACATCAGCACTGCCACTCCTGGTTGCCACAGCAACCGCCAAGTGCAATTTTCTTTTCCCAGGGTGGCAGTAGAAAGGCCCACCCTGCTGCTCCTCTGATTGGCCAGCTCCGGTTGGCTCCGTCAGTCAGTTTGGTTTCGGATTAGGCATGAGGAGAAACGATTGGTTAGGGTTTGAGGAAGAAGAATATTAGCGAGACCAATCAGGAGCAGAACAGGCCGTTTCTTGTGTTTGCCAGTCTGGTAAAAGAAATATCACCATGGCAGAGTAACTTACAGGAGGATGTGGGGAGTCTGAATGAGGATTTAATTGCATCTGTTGGTGTGTGAAGCCGCAATGGTTTCATCGCCAGGGTGAAAATGAAAAAGAGATGAAGCTCAATTGTCAGAGAAGTAATTTGCATTATTATTCTGGCTATTTCTAATTGATTTCCTTTGATATAAAAAAAACTGACTTTATAGAAGAGACAATAGGGACATTCTCATCTTCGTGAATGGCGTGTACGGCCGAGTTGATGCTTCACACAGCATCGATCCATCACTCGACGGCCAACTTTGTGTTGATAAACTGCAATAAGTTAAGCATGCCTGGAAGAAATAAATGCACAGCTGAACTATAACAGACAGGACTGCAGATTTGACTATTAGGGACAGAGTGTAACTCAGGCAGGGAGGTTCAGAGATCATTTAGCCGGTCTGGGTTGCTACAAAATCACACCGGTCTGATTTCCTTTAAAATACCACCTGTCAGGTAGCATGGGCACAACCTTTAGTCATGGAGACACACAAACCCCATCGAACATATTCTCTCTCGCTCTCTCTCTCTTTTCCAAACCACCGCTTACACACACTCTTACGGATTTGCTTGCTGCTTTAGCCTTAGTAGCATCCACGCCAGCAACCCCAGTAAAATTATTTAAACCCCATAAAATAATTGGCAGCGAATCAAATCAGGTAAAAAAACGCAAGAAAAAAAAATGAAAATGAATTATCTAACTTTTCAGCTTTATCTAATATGCAATGTCTCAGGCGAGCAGATCAGCTCTGAACACCGCAGCGAGCATGTGCATGCTGCGTCCACGTTACAGCCAATGGGCTGCTGCATGCAGACAGCTGATTAGCGCCAAACAAGAATCAGAATTCAAGCATGATAACGTGCTTAACATGACAGGACTAAAGACATTTTGGGTTGAAAGGAGTGCATTTAACGCGACCTCATGAGTAATCAAGATGCAGAACACCTGAGCTGAAGAAGAGCATAAGTGTCCTGTTCCAGCATCAGAAGGAGGAGACTTCTTCTAGCCTGACTGCCAGTTTTGATTCCTCTCAGATGCGGTTGTTTAGTCTTTGGTAACATTTTGTTAGTTTGTTGGGATCTTTATCAAAAAGTCTCCTGGATTTAGCCTTGTGCAGGTTTCTTTCTGCAGTTCAATTTGGGTTAGCATTGGAGTATTGTTAGCCACACAAGGGAAATCTACGTGTGGGGCGTCACAGAGGATGAACGGCTGCAGAGTTCTAGTATTTCAGGCACTGAGCCGATGAACAGTCTGACTGCACGGGACAAAAGACCTGCGGTAGCTTTATATCAGAACAGCAAGAGAAGGGGATAATAGGAAAAAACTTGAGTCATGGTTCGTTGTTACGTCCATATGCAGGAAATTTACACCATAAAACCATGTTGATATAATCTGTTGAATTTAGCATCTTAATAAGGATTAAAATGAAGGATTTATTTCACTGTAGGTCTTCTAGTTTTGGCATCGAGTGTGCTCATTATATCAGGTGGGCCTGTGGGACAAAGCCAAGGTCCAAGATAGAAACATCATCATCTTTTGTCTTCCCACACAACCCAAATAGACTGTCTCCGTACAGAAAAAGACTTCACTTATCAACTGTAACATAATAACTTCTGGCAGTTGAGGTTAAAAAAACACTGATTAAGTCGTTACCATGGTGCCTGTCAGTGGGCGGGGCATACTGGGCAAGAAGTGAACATTTTGGCTGAAGTTTCTGAAACTTAGTTTGATGTTGATTTGTTGGAATGAAGGAAAAAATGGGCGAGCAGTTGTATGTATGGTGCTGGAAGTGAGGACATGGTTTGCAGCACATTGCATACAGAGAACAGAAAGAAGAAAGAAGACTGTGGTTTGAGTGAAGGGGGCCGGTCCTCCTGTAGAGCTTTATGTTCAGCAGCGCCCCTGCTCTGCGCATCTCCTTCAGAAATATAAAGACTACGGGATACAGTGAGCTAGAATTAAGTCTCATCACTGCCAATACGGTTTTGAAACGCAAACATAAATTGAAAAGAAATGCACTTTTGGTTGGAATGAGTCTGACACTGAAACGCAGTCCACCACGCACGCTATCAGTGCGCGCGCGTGGTTGCAATCCAGCAGCTAAGCGTCGCGATGGTCTTATCAATAATGCATCGGTTCCTCATGTTTATGCAACATGCACAGGGTAAGACCAAGCCATGGATGCCGGAGCTGTGAGCACGTAACACAAGAAGCGTTTAACCAGCCCATCGGACGGAAAAGTTCACGATCTTTTATGTCTAGAGAGAGAGATTAAGAATAAAACAGTCCCGCGCACATACCTGTTCAAGCGTTCTGTCACGGGCTTGAAGGACTTCATGACACAACCGCACTGAGGAAATAAAACTGTGGCTGTGCTGATATGCAAATTAAAGGATCCCCTCAATGCAAGGAAATTCATTATTCATAAATTACTCATGTTTATGCAAATTAGGGCCAAGTAAATGCATTGGGGGTGGAATGGCTGCGCCTAAACATACTGTGATTATTTCCTCCAGCTGATCCAAAATCCAGGCGTTCAGCCAACATGGTCATGAACAGGTTCAGCAAATCTTAAACTGGGTCAGAGTGAGATGAATTCAGGGACATTTGAGAAAATCGAGCAAATAAAAGACTAAAGGACTAAACTGGATATAAAATAAAATAAATGCCTTAATTTTCCTCGCGATTAATAAAGACGTATCTTGTTTATTTGTTTTCAATTCAACTCAATTCAATATTTTATTAAGGACACAGCTCATGGAGGGAACTATAGCAAAATACTAAAAAAAATTCAAAAAAATCAAAACATAACATAAACAGAAAACAACAATTAAAGCAAAGGCCTTTCACATGATCAAACATTTACATATAGGCTTAAATGCCAATGGTTCCACATTCTAGATGAGAGATGTTTATTTATAAGCCGGTTGTTTAAGGTTTTTTAACCTGTGGGACTCCCTTTGTGAAGGGTGTGGTCTGCACAAGTGCTGTAGGCCTTTCATCTTCCTCTTCTTCTTTTGACTGTATGATAAATAAATAAATAAATAAATGAACAACGTACACCAAACACGCCCAGTCACATTAAGTATGAGTAAGATTGAAAATGTGCAGCAATTTCCAAAGGCTATAACAGTGTTTGAGGACACATATATTTACAATAATGTGTGCCAAGTCTAGTGTGTGACCTGGTTATTGAATGACTTGAGATACATCAGTGTGTTTGATTTTGAGAAGAAAGGAAAACAAAAAATAAGAAAAATGTAAAAAAGTAAATAAGTGATTTCTGTCTTAAGGTTACGTCCTATTTAAATACGATTGCAGAAATAAGTAATTTTCAAAGGTTATGGCAGTAGATGCCCACTTTCTGGAGAGATAAGATAATTGAAATTAAAAGAAACGTGTAAAAAAAGGGAAAATATAGAAAAGGAAAAGAGGAAAACAATGTATTGGAAAAAATGGAATTTGGAAAAAATGTGAAAAAAGACGCGAGAATTGGATTTTTTCAGGGTGGATGTGTCCATGAGTATAACAGAGAACCCTGCTCAGTACATTTCTGTTGCGCGCTGTATCGTACATTATGGTAAAATACGTCATCAAATTGGGACGGCTATTGCGTAGATGACTGCGACAGATATCAGTTTTGTTTATAGCTAGTGTTCGTACTTATAACTGGTCATTTGTATATTGGTGAATTTCCAAAGAGAATGTTTTACATACTTTTGCTTATTTCCCTTCTATAAGTGAGAAATTTAGCCACGTTTGAATGAAGTGTTGTAAAATTTGACACACAAGTAGTTACATGGATGTCGCACTGTGAGTAGCACGCTAACGTTTGACTCTAGTTAATCCACCTGGTACAGGTCAGTTTTGCCCGTCTTTACTTTCACAATCAGTCATGTTCCACAACAGTTCGCACAGAAAATATTGGATTTTTAAGACTGAAGAAGAACTTGAGCACTTAAGATGCAACGCCATTAAAAAATTCCGGAATAAGATACTAGAAAGTGGGAAGGTAAGTAATATCACTGTATTAATAAAGTACCAGGACAACAGTTCCCTTCACCTCCTGCTGTATTTTCGTGAACCAGTTTGGGGTCAGCGAATCCATGTTCTTGGTGCGTCATGAGGAAGACGTTATATTCAGGCATTACGAGAAGAGGATGCTGGACCTCTGCAATTCTTTCAAGCCTGCGATGCCCAAATCTGTAGTGGTATGTAATCAGTTTTCTAGAAAACAGCTCATTGCCTGTGGAAATCAGTCTGTTTATGTGACTTCTCTGCGCAGGGTTCAGCGGCCATGTACTTCAGAAGGTTCTACCTGAACAACTCCGTCATGGAGTACCATCCTAGGATTATCATGTGAGTAACAAATGATTAAATAACGAGGATATCTATTTCACAATGTACTCACTGTAGATAGGTGACAGTGATTTGTTGGTTTGGTAATTCAACTGAAGCACAGAGAGCACTTTGTGGAAGAGTCTTACTATTGTTCACCAAAATGCCAGGCACCAAATCCAGGAGCCAAGAAGAAATTGATAGATAGTGGTCTCTTAATAGAGCAGAGAAACTGATCTCAGCCCTCATGCAACCACTCTTGAGGTAAAGTTATCCCATCTATGAATATCCTTTACAAAGAATTTCCCATGGGGTACATTAAATGGTAGGTCAAATTATAGAATGAATAATTTGTTTTTAATCCATGCATCAGTGTTTTAGTTTTTATCTGTAGTTTGAAATGGTGCATTCATATAGATTTCTTAGATCCTTTAAGATTTGGTCAGCTTTCAGTCCTTTTTCCCTTATATCTTGTGCAATCCCATGATGGAGACTATATTGGTACTACTCAACCAATTTCAAATGTTACCTCTTCTTTCAGGCTAACATGTGCATACCTGTCCTGTAAGGTGGATGAGTTCAACGTTTCCAGTACTCAGTTTGTAGGCAACCTTATACAGGAGAGCCCAGCAGGGCAAGAGCGGGTTCTGGAGCAGATCCTGGAGTATGAACTGTTGCTCATCCAACAACTCAATTTTCACCTGGTGGTGCACAATCCCTACAGACCCATGGAGGGCCTGCTCATTGACCTCAAGGTATGAGGACTCCTGGGGAGCCTAAACTGCTACATTTTTACTTAAGACACTTTCAAATTACTTGTCATGTCACTAAGTATTTCCATAAATGCCATCCCATAGACAAGATACCCAATGCTGGAGAACCCAGAGGCACTTAGAAAGAGTGCTGATGACTTTCTGACACAGGCAGCCCTGACAGATGCAGGACTGCTGTTTCCTCCCTCCCAAATTGCTCTTGCAGCTGTCATGAACAGCGCCTCAAGAGCCAGTTTTAACATGGAAAGGTAAGCTAAGCATCAGTAGATTCTAATTGAATGCACACAATTAAATTTACTGAAGTAATCTGGTGATTGGTATAGTGCTGCATATAGGTGTAACATCTATGGCTTTATAGATCACTAACTTAAAATGCACTAATTCAGAGTGGTTGCCAGTCATAGCTATGATCCCTTACACGGAATCAAATGTTCATTGATGTGTAATTCCTTGGATTTGTCTCAGGAAGTACCCCATTCCTAAATAGCCAATTCATTACATTTTACAAACTGGAATCTTTTGTTCATTCCAATTCCTAGCTACCTGACTGAATGTTTGGGAATGAAGGGTGATAAAGAGGCTCTCTCAAAGATGTACGACTCAATGAGACGTAAGCTGCACTTCCCACATGTCACCACGAGGTGGCAATATTAAGCTGCGCTCTTCTTCACTGTGGTCTGTTCACCAGAATGATTGTCTGAAGTTTGTGTAAATGTTTTCTGTTCATTAAGGCATGAAAATACTCCTAAGGAAATACGAACCTCCCAAAGCAGAAGAGGTGATTGCTTACAAACAGAAGTTGGAAAGGATCCATGCTGAATTTGCAGCTTCCAGCAAGTAAGATTTGGAGACTTTAAACATTCCATAAAGTGAATGACTTATTTTGTCATCGTAGACATTAAGACAAATAATGGAGTATAATTTTCAGCAACATGTGTAATTTAAATAACCATTTAGATGTATACACATAAATCTCACTGGAATCTTACCTGTGTGAACTCTTGTCTTAAATCCTTAAAAATCAGTAAGATAAAATAACACACGCAGAATATTGGCAAACGTTCTTTAAATGTTCAAAAAGCAGGTCTCTAAATAAGACTTTTATTATGTGGACAAAAATCTCTGACATAGAATTTTATATTTATTGTGTTACATTTTTTTTAATGCTATGCTTTTGCGACCACATTAGTAGTTTCTTTCACACACTCATCCAAATAAGCAACTCAAGTTTTCCATTGCTATATGTAATAAGAGCTTTATTTTTGCCAGGTCGTATCTAAGATGCAAAAAGGTTCAAGGTTCACTTCAGGTAGAAAAATAAACAGGAGCACATAATCAGCTGTATGAAATAAAGAAAGGAAGGACAACAACACGCCACATTCTTACCTACGTCATCCATACCATGTAGCACGGCTGATACTGGTATTGCTAGTGAGACTCCATTGTCTCATTTGTGATCATTTATCGGTCACACATTTTCTTTAACACTTGGTGAGATCGGTGAGGTCTGTGGTATCTTAAGTGCATCTACAGTAAACAGTTTGGTTAACTCTTGAGTTACGACAGGCACAGATCCTGTCTTCGAAGCTGCTTCGTCAGGAGGCAAACGAGGCCCGCAATCTCAGACTATGAAGTTGATAAATCTGTGCATGACATGACCTCTTGGGATGAACGTGCATGAGAACAGTCAGTGCAGAGCTGTGACGACAGGACATCAATAATGCATGAGTGCAAGCTTTCTGCTCACAGCCCAAGTCTTACAGTGAGTTCTATTGATGTTTGTTAGAGCAGCATATATGTATGTAGGCCCAAAGAGTAGAAAAGTATCCATTCAGGATTAACACATGCACCGGGCAGGTTACAAATTTCTCCTACAAATTCTATCTCTCAGCTCTGGTTAGCTATAATTACACACAAACATCTTTTACTGCCCTACAAGCCTAAGTATACAACATCAGCAAACAAAGCAGCGTGGAAAAGTGGAGCGAATGGTTCTAGAGATGCATGGTTGTTAATACACGGTGGCGATGAGGATGTTGACGGTTTGAAGAAGCCCATAATGAAATCAGGTGAAGTGTAAAACGGGAGTTAAGGCTTGTGTCATCTTGGAGAGAGGCGTAAGGTTTCAAAAAACCTTATGACAGCATTAAAACACTACAAGAAAAGGAGCATCAGAATACCCCACTTGTCTGGTTGCATGTCAATCACCAACGGTAACCATCCAAATGTTTCAGGAGAGCGGTGAGATAAGAGAAGTTCCGACACTTCTGCAGTTGACCGTGTCTCCGGTCCATCTTCGTAGAAATCGGCTCTTCAAGGTCATATTTGACAAGGCCTTTGTCAGCGTTGGGGTCTTAAGCGTTTCAGGGGGGGCATTTCAAGGACGGCGCTCTGATATGCAGCGAGTGGTTTCCCATGGAGAGCAGCCATATTGCGTTTGAAGTGCTTGGAATCTAGGCCACATGCTTATAAATACAAACGGACTCTAGCGGTCATGCACCACACGGGACGAGGCCTCACTCTGGCTGGCCGTCTGTGTGGTCCGACTACCACACTGTGATTCTCAGGTGGAGGCCTGTAAAAGTCACATGACCTGGATGGCAGCAGCCAGTGACATGATGGTACACTCAGTCCTGGAAAATAAAGCGGACATGTTTGTGAAAGGCACAAGCCAGCAAGGTTATAAGTCTACGTTTAAGATCATATGAGTCGTAAACTAGTCTAAATGAGAGACACATGAATCTAAAACTACTAATGGGGATCATGAATGTATTCTGTAAACTAGATGCCACGTTGTTGTATCTAAATGGAGTCCAAAGGGTTGGTCACAAACAATGTATAGAACTGTTCACCAACATCATGAAATATCCAAACAAGTCATTCTGATCTTGCTGTTCTATTCTCTGCTCACAGCAATGTTTTTGTTTTTTAAATTAAAGCAAACGAAAGAGAGGATACGAAGAAGATGGTCACATTGCTAAAGAACCACGTTTAACAGAAGAGGTGAGACATTATTTTGCATCAGGCAAACTTGAATAAGATGGACATTCCTTGTAGAATCCTGCTGAAATTAACATTTTTGGCATTGCAGGAATGGACTGATGAAGACCTCAATTGAACAGTTACCAAAATATTTTGGGATAAAAACACGGCTTCCAGTATTATAAAGTGATTTAGAGAAACATGATTGAGTGGCGGTATTGTTATCTTTACTTTTCCTGCCATTGCTCTGCAAAATAAAGTTATTTTTGTACAACCTGTTCTCATGTTTCTGCATACTTAAAACATCTAATAAGCTTCACAAATAACCAATCACATGATTTCGTGCATGTTTGCCAATGAGAAATGATCCACTCCATCTCTTCTTTTTTTTTTTTTACAAAAACTGTTTAATAAGTGCATGCATGTCTGATACAGTCTGTACTATTCAAAAGATTTACTGCTGTAAACACTTTCATTTTACTTGGTTTCTCTGATTATGTGTCTTGTCAGGCAATAAGTTTTAAAAAAAAGACTAAACCAAATAATCCAAGAAAAACAAATAGCTGATATAATCAGGGGAGGGAAAAATCCGCTTATTTCACTTGTATACTCATGATTCCAGCAAGAGAATTTATTCTTGATATAAAATAACCATAAAGACTGTTCCAATCTAGAAAACAAAGGAGGAAAAAAAAACGGACATAAATGCTTGTGTCAGCACTTGGCGTATACTTTCCGAACCTTACAATAGATCAGTCAATTACAGTATAAAAAGCATCATCGCTCATAATCCAGTTACAAGAAAGAGGGACTGAGAACTAGCTTCTTCATGTCAGTCTCCTCAGGGAACAGGAAGTGAAGGGTTGGACACTTTGGCAACCTGGACTGTCAAACACACAGCGGGTACAAAGAGGGGGAAATATAATTTCCTGTGCTGCTATCAGTCACTGCTGTTGGGTTTTTTTTCATTTGTCTTTAAGCACTGCATTTGTTGTTGTATTCAGCTGATGTTGTTGCAAAGTTCTTGTGGTGAACGAGACAGATGGCACACGGTGGTGGAGATGGGCGCAACTATCGGAGGACGACATGATGGAGGATGGTGGAGGGGTTGCCATGGTGATGACGGTGGAGCATGCTACGTCTCCTGTGCTGCACTCTGGTGGAGGAGACCTGGAAGGAGGATGGAAGGAGTGAAGGAGTGCAGTACTACCTGTTGCTGTTGGACATGGCATACTGAGCCTGTTTCTGCTGGAGGAGCTCTGTGATGGCCAGCAGCTTTTTCAACACGTGCTGTGGAGACGGAAGAGGAGTTGGATTAGTCTGAAAAAAAAAAGAAACACGACATGAATCGTACAATCAGCTGTGATATCTTGCATCTCTGACCTGCTGCGCCCCCCTTTCGTTGCTCAGTGTCCGCAGCTCATCTGAGTGAGCGGCACAGACCTCATGTAGCGCAGCAAGGTCCCGGGACAGATCTGTCCTAAAGTGCTCTGTGGTTTCAGGAAGGTCAGGGACATTCTACAAACAGCAGACAATTTTAAAAATCGGAGTTTGAAAGACATGTTGGATAATTTGATGAAAAGGCAAATCATTTTAAACTCACCCCCAACTCATCCAGAAACATGATCATCCTATGTTTGTTGTTTTTGATAAAAGGATTCACACCTTCCATATAGGGCTCCTGTTAGACAAAAGACATACATGTACCAATGTCTCTGCTGATGTAAGCCGCCGTCATAAAGTATTCTATTGTTTCAAGTAGGTAATTTATACCTTAGCACCAAATTCAACCAGGTTGGCAAGATTCTGGACAGACTTGGCCACTAGTGTGAGAGTCCTGCCTGCTGCCGAAGATGGAGGGTCTGACAGAAAAGATGGAAGGGTTGATTGTAATATGTCACATGACAGACATTAGGGGTGTGCATCTCTGCCTTATAAAACAATGTTATATAGCAATACATTATTGTTGATCGGAAAATAAATCCATTACATTGTCACAAGTGGGACAGTTTAAAGCGAATGAAACTTGAAAAGGAGATGATAAAAATACTATTAGACACTGGACAAGATATTTCAAAGATGCCAGTCCTTCAGACAAGTCAATGTGACTGCAAAGAGGTTCAGAAACAAAACGGTAACATCAGTGCAAAATTCAACAAAGGGTTCACTGCTATATGATGTACCACAACAACTAACCTGCATGGAAGTGCTATGATTGTCTCATTGAAGTCACATGCCATCCAGGATTCAGTTATTGCCAAACACTGTATTTGACACTTACTGCTCCTTTACTTCCACAAACAACTGTGAAACATGTGTCAGTCAAACTCTGTCTACATGCTTTCCTGTTCCTTGATGCTAATAAGATAACATAAACCTTTATTAGTCCCACAATGGGGAAATTGCATTTCCCCGATTGTAATTCGTAATTTGTCAAATTACGAAGCATTATTCTTCGCTTCACTGTAAATACAAGAGGCTATGATTTGAAACCTGAGACTCGCCGAGTCGAGGCTGAAGTAAGCCTTTAATAACCGTCTCCTTCTCCCTACCTGCCCTTGCTTGTGTCATCTGTATCATTCTTAGCGTCCTTGCTGTTCTCAGAGGAGCATTCAGATTCAATACCACTGGACTTCACTGTTTGACAAATCTACAAACGCCAAAATTTCTTTCTGTGTTTTCTTCCCTCCCATGGAATCCACGTCTTTCAAGCTTTGGTTAGAAGAGTTAGTGGTGCGCTGCTAGCACTATTGAACTTTACTCTCTGCATACCCACCAGATTTCATCCTCCCTTAAAGAACACACACAATCAAGGCTAGAATGTAACGGAGAACACTTAGTAGTTTGTTGACGGAGGAGGCTTGACGATTAGTGAAAGAGCTTTAGTCAACCCGTTTTCAGTGTTAAATTTGGGACTTCAATCGGATCATGACACATTTTGACCAATCGAGGGAGACAATTACATTCACTCACATCTTTCCGATATGTTCATCTTTACACCCCTAACAAACAGAAGTGGTTGTTGTACGTTTTCAAATAATGCTTACCCGCAATGATGTTGAACATTCTGGGGTTGAGGATGGCCGGACAGATCAGTCTCAGAAATACAAAACCACTGGAATAAGATTGGACGAGGTACATTAGTAAGAGGAAGAACAAACACAAAATCAACACCGAACATTGATTATTTTCTTTACCTTACAACTCTTGTCCGCATGGTGGTGTTTGTCGGCCATTTCTGTTGCACGGATTTTTGCAGACAGCCATAGATGAACCTTAATGTCCTGAATGGGTCGACACAAAGAGAAAGCCACAGATTATTTAGGTTTACTTCACCTTGAAGTTTGAATTTATGTTCGATCACCAACAAAAAGCACAACTGTTTGCTATGAGAATGCAATGTGTTTTTGTTATTACGGTGGTAGGATCTCTGCAGCCATGAAGATCTTCTCCACCAGCTCAGAAAGGATGTTGAGTAAATGAGCCAGATTGAGGTTCACATCCTCGTTTTTTTCCAGTTTGGAAGGATTCAGCTTATAACAAGCAAAAACAGAGAGAGACAGACGATGATAAATGAAGAATTTATGCTTTGCTATACATTGAGCTAAGGATTCTCTTATAATTAACCCCTGATGATTACTGGACATTAAAAAGTTTGATTAGTGATCAGCATAGAGGAAGATAAGGCCGTATCTCCACAAGCTGCTAAAATGCCACGGGCGGTGTGTTCAGCTAAGGAAGCTAACAGCTAGTCTGGGCTAAGAGCTTAGAGCAGCACTGATCAAAAAGCAGCATAGAATTTTTATTTAGAGGAATATGCAGTGATAAACAGTGAATTGCAGTTCAGGTTAAATAAATGTACTTAAGTACTGCTGTAAGTACTTTATTTTCATCAGTGAATAGATCTGCAAAAACTATACAAAATGGTTGTTGGCAGCATTTATTTCCAAAATCAACTCCCAAGAAAAGCTGTTTCTTCCACACATTTGTTTCCTCCACACATGTGTTTCCTCAACACATTTGTTTCCTCCACACATGGCTATCAGGTCCAAAATCTACCATCCTTACATGAAGTGAGGTCGTGTCGAAGCATCATTCACAAGAGTGAGGTTATGAAAGTTTTGAGTGTTACAATAGAATTTTCAAAGATTTCACTCTGGAACCTGTTTTCAAACTAGGCAATGCTGTCGCAGAAGCAATCTGATTGATCTCCTCAAATTAAATGGAAGTTACATCCACAGCATTTTTAGTAAAAAGCAGGCTCCCTGAAGTGAGAAAAAGATGAACTATTAGAGTAAAAATATTTACAAGCTAGATTTCCTGTAGAGAATTCATATGCACAGAGGTGGAGAATTATAGCCCGAAAACTTTTGGAGATGAAGCTCCCCATAATGTCCGAAACATAAAACTGACCTTTCCCAAAATAAGCCCAGTCTTTCCTTACACCAAGGTGTACGTAGGCATAACATTTGAAAATGAGCCATGAAATAGTTTTTGGGTTATCGCGTTAACACAAAGGATTTGCGGCGGGGGGGCAATGATGATTCATATATATCCTCGACTTTTCAGGATATAAATTTTTGCGTTTTGCCTGACGATGAGACCGATGTGTGAACAGAAAAAGATGGGTTTATAAAACAATTATGGTCACGTAAACGACCCCCAAGCCTGAGACACAGAATTATTTTTCCAAATTCTGAGTTAGACAAATCTTTGCAATCTATATCTTAAACTTTTTGAAAGCCATCATTTAGCCTCAACATTTAAACGGTGTCTTTTATTGTACCACTAATAATCAACAACCGCAATGTTAATGCTGTAGTAATGTTTTTCTTTGCTCAGATGATGTAATGCCACATGTATTTATCTTATTTATCTCATGAGCATTTGTAGGTCCTTACCTCGCAGGACTGTCTGCTCTCCATGATCTTAAGGATGGTTTCTTTGAGTGCATGGTGGACAAAGGGTGTGGCTGTGGCCTTCATGTACTGCTCCATTAGTGTGCTGGCTAGTGTGGTCGCCCTGAACAACGTTGTGGCCTCGTCTGAAGACAGTGTACAAGCACAGAAGGTTACGCTAAAGCACTGGCCAATAGTTGTGTGTATTTATTCGTTGAACAATGTCAACTTTAATGATGTTTTATTCAACATTAATATATTGTGATTAGGGTTTGAGTTGTTACCTTCCATGTTAATCTCTCTGTCGTTGAGTGTCCTGAGTAGAGGGGCTTCAGCCTTCTCATGCCTGAAGATCCGCAGAAGAAGGCTTGCCAGTAAGGTGCGGTCCTGGCCGCACACGTGGGCCAGAGCATAGATGACGTGAGACTCTTTCTGCAAAATCATCTGCGCGGCACAGACAATACAGACATCGCTCATTTAAAGTCAACAACGGAACGGCGGACACTTAACGTCCTCTGCAATCAAAACCACGGACCTCCTTGAACTCGCTGTATTCCTCTTCAGGCATGATCTTCTCCATGGAGTAGCGGGCACGTACACGTAAGGAGCCCGGCTCAATGCCCTTCAGAGGAACGTGGGAGCTCAGGGGGAACCACTCATCAATCATCTGGCCCTTCTGCAGACGGTTCAATTGGCACCGCATGAACACTAGAGGGGAGAGATTGAGGCGTACAGGTAGGCGGATAAAAAAGAAGAAAAAAAAAGAAGGTGGGAGTTGTGATGTAATACCAAACACAATGTAACAGCGAATATTTAGAGATATTCTATCTATGAGAGATTTGACAGATGCACTTACAGATGTCGCTTTCTTTGTTCTTTTTTGTCTTGTTGCTCAGGCTGATTTCAAATCTGTTGATTTCACTTGACAGGTCACTGAAACGACAGAACAAGACGTTTTGTGCTTCTATAACCAAGTGGAGTAGATGTGTGTGGGGATCAAAGGGAATGAAGACATGCATGAGGAAATGAGACGGACTCACTCGAAGATGAACTCCTCAGTGAAAACGGGGTTCTGACCCTCCCTGGGGTGCGTTTTAGCCACCTGGACACTGTTCAGGTAGATATTACAGTAAGGGTTGGTGAAATACTTGACTGGCAGCTTGTGGGCCTCCTCCACATACAGCACCAGGCTGCTCACCTGAGAGACACAATAAAGGGCTTAGCATCCAAAACATTCGGTGCAGGGAAAAGTTAGCTATCATATTCTGAACTGAATGTAACAATGATTCCGTGATCATTGTTACGTTAAATCCATAATATGAAGTCTTCCTCCTCTCCACTTTATGACAAAAGAATAAAAACAAGGAACACAATAGTTCAGCGAATGAAAACAAACCGAAGCAAAAAGGATGGCACAGGTTTGTAATGTCTGCAACATGAATTCCAATTATTAATATCCACTCCTGTATTCATTTACGATACTTTCAAGGTAAAATAATGTTACGTTTGCTCAAAAGAGGATATCCAAAACCACATTTATATAAACCACAATCTAATTGAGAATTTTTAAATTGAGATAATAAAATTTTAGAATTTCAAAGAGCCCTCAGGAACCCTTATTTAATCTGTGTGGCATGTTTATTTTTAATTAATGCACTAAATATTTCAACAATTTAACTTGCAGCCTTTAAAATGATTACAACTCTTTGTACCATGTGGTCACCCTTTCAGAGTATCAGAGTTCATTTAGTCTAACTTTCTAATTAATGCTATTTGTTTCTCTACCTGAATGATAAATATGTTTCTACTAACCTGTTGGATTCATGCTGCTTTACTTGGTCTTCACATTTTCACACTTGCTGCAAACATACGCACCTGTCTGAGTCTCTTGTTGGTAGTGGGCTGAGTGGTTTTCCTTAAGTTGCTGCAGAAAGTTTGAAGACATTTCATCCAATCCTGCAAAAACACAATATTTGTAAAGAACAGCTGTCAAGAGGAAGAAAACAGTTTTCATGAGGACTTGCCACCCTTTTGATTTGGTAATAATATTTTGGATTTGGACAGAACAGCTGTGCATGTCCTTCTAATCTGTTTGATTAGACAGATCCCCTTATTACCTGTGCCTGCTCAGGAACCTCCCCCGCAAAGTAGAATATGTACTGTTCCTCACTAAAGTGCTGGACAACAATCTGGAAACAGTTTGGCCTGAGAAAGAAGAATAAAAGAGATCAATTTGAATTCATTTGTACGAAGTTAACAATTTTTTAAATGCATAACTGGTCATTCAGAATAGAATGAAAACTGCCGACTTTACCAAATGAGATCGGGAATAAGGATTTCACATCTCACCTGCCAAACAGGCTGTCGTGCACACCGTATACAGAACACACGCTCAGGTCGATTAGCCCTTTGGGTTTAGTGGCTCTCTTCTCACTCTCAAAATAGATGAGCTGGGCATCGTTTCCCTCCAGGATGAAGTAAAGGTTCTTCCATCGTTTTCCTTTGCCTGAAGGTGAGGGGAATGGAATAGAATTTCATTATAAAAGCTGCTAATGAAAATCTTCATTAAAAGTGCTATATGAAACCGATGTCAAACAAACCTTTGTTGAAAAGTAGGTAGCCTTTCTTGACAATGTTTTTGTAGAAAGCATCTTTTGTTTTCCGTCTGATAGTGTTGTAAATTTCTCTTCCATCCACTATGTCAGTAAGAACTTGTTCCTGGTGCTACAACCACAAACCAAATCATCACACTAGTGAGATATCTGGACTAAACTTTGCCCAAAGTTTTACTGGTACTTTTACAAATAAGTTTTTGAACTGGTGGGCAATTATAACATCATTCTATACAGATAATATGTGCGGCTATAAGGAAAGGACAAATGTGAGGCTTTTATGTCATTGGGGAGAGAAATATTTTGCACATTCCTTTCATTAGCCAGGTGTATAACAGAGGAACATGAAGCTCAAAGATTGAGGCAAAGAAGCCCACTATTGTCAAATTATTTTCATTTCCCAAGCCAAAGTCGCAACTGCCTTATCAAGGTCTATTTCTTTCAACCCCTTAAATCAAATATCATCCAAATAAGTAAGAGACAAATTACATTGAGGGTCAATAATGCCAATTTACTTTTGCACCTACCTGTACTGAAACCGGCTCTTTCAGGTTGTAGCCCTCCACAATCTGTTCTTTTTTGTAATGATCGATGATATCATCCACACTATTGATTAGAGAATCAGAACAGAAAAGATGCAGCACATCACATCAGCACAGATAGAAGTCAAAATAGTGCTTCAATTAGATGCAAGACCTGCATATTGATAGACATACCTGTTGTAGTACCTCCCCCCCATCATGTACTGATTGTTGGGGGTGGGAGAGATCTTAAACCTTTGGATATTTTCATTGGTGCGAAAAAAGAGGGAGTAGTCCCCAGGTGTGTTATCTGATGGTCGGACTAGAAAGCTGCACACCTGGCCGACTGTCAAATGAAAGTCAATAAAAAAATCACATGGACTTGGTGAGACAACAATAATTTTGCGTATTCAGCAGTATACTTTGATGAAAGAATTTTTACAATTTCTATCTTATTATATTATATTTAGAACTTTCCCCTGATAACAGGAAAAGAAGCATGGTACCTGTCATCAGCAGATTGTAGGCTTCTTGCTTGGTGATCTTTCCATGATACCAGCTGTTCAGATCAAACCAGAACAGCAGAACAAAGATGGAGATGCAGACAATATAATTTACTCAAACAACAAAATACAACACATACTGCAACCACACAGAAATCATGAGAAAAGTAGAACATTAAAACCCAACTGCCTAATAGAGTGTAGGTCCTCTTTCGCCAGATATGTGTTGTCAGTGTGTTCTGACACCTTTCTGTAAGAAGTACACTAACTTTTCAGCTAAATTGTTCTAGGTTAACTCTTCTGAGGGGTCCGACAATACGGGCTAGTTTGTGTTCCCCAAGCGCATTAATGAGTCTGGGGGCCTGTGACCCTGTACGCGTCCTTATACAACTTTGGTAGGCACCAATGAATGCAGACAAGGGTCAATAACAAGAACTGCAATTCTGGAGAGGCGCTAACCAAGTCATCTAGCCATCAAAATTTGGGTGCTGACAGTCATACAGATCGTTGAGTGACCATTTTTCCTGTGTCAAACACCAACTTGAGGACAAAATATTCCCTTACTGCCCAATAAATCTTAACCACTTGCAGGTGTCATTGTCAGGAGATTATCAATTTCATTCTGACTTCACCTCATCAACGGGGAGGTCAGTAATGCTGTGGCTGGTCGGTGTAGGTGCAGAGACAATTAGACTCATATTGTACACAAAGTCCTACATCATTTTTTCAAAGCCAAGGAAACTGAACTAACAAGGACATTACTAACGTGTAAGAATATCTTCTAACATTTATGGTAGCCAGATATTTTTCCCATCTATATGAAACAGGTAACTATGAAAAGCAAACTCTGTGACCTACAACTTACATTTTTCCCTCATGTGGATCCTCTTCCCGTCCCTGAAAAAATATCAGAAACAGAAATCTGTCAGGACACCAACTCTAACTCTTTAGGACAGCTATGGATTGATTATTGTATATTAACACAAACATTGTTACCATACTTTGTATTCACTACACACTGGTGTTATTGATCCACAACTATTCGTGTTTGACTTTATTCCATTAACTTTCAGCTGATAAATATTTGTTAAAAGACGGTACATACCACCTCTTCCACCAGGTCCTCCACAATGAGGCCCTGCTCCTCAGTGCGAACATTAGTCACCCACATCCAGCCATCGTCCAGTTCATTGTGAACAATAAACATGTCCCCTTTCAGGAAGCTGACGATGCAGCAAGTCAAAATATACATTATGAGAAAGAGATCAATCTTACCACATTATGATGATATAATAAATACACATTCCTGTAGTTCCAACTGATATATCATTACATACATTCTTTATCGCACTGTTGCTCTTTGAAAGATCTATCATATTGAAAATGCTTAGTAACTGCTAGGATGAAACAATGTTAAACTTTAATATTTAATTTGAAAAAATGTTTAGTCCTTATCGATTTTTATCCAGATTGTAATACCAAGGCATCACCAGCAGGTGTCTCCTCCAGCCCATAATATTTGAAGTGAATACAGCTAATCTATGATCTCAGTGAAGGCTGTGGCTTGTCTAAGACCCAGGATGGAGGTAGAATTCAGACAGACATTTATCAGATTAAGGCAATCAGGGAATGCTGGGATCATTGGTAAGTGTGCCCACTGCAGCTTAATGACATTAACAATAATAATAAGACTGCTTTCTATTCAGAAAATGTTTCTGTGAGGGAAGAGTATCCCTGCCACATGCCAAGTTAAGAGACAGCTGTTCTTTGTGAGCAAATGCTGTATTTGCCTTTCATTTATTCATTTTCTGTAGCTGCCAATCCTGTTTAGGGTTGCAGGGGGCTGGAGCCCAGCCCAGCTGGCAATTTTAGGAAGTGGAACTCAGTCAATCAGTGCTTATCTCTGTCTCCAAGATTATTGACGATACTTAGAATTATTTTCAGAAAGAAACTTGTTGCATATGAGAATGTAATGTTAAAGGTATAAGACAAGACTATTTTGTCAGCTTTGATATAAGCTGAAACTTACCTGATCTCATCGGTATCTGGCACTTTGGTGTATGGAAGTATGGCCCTGACTCTTCTCCTGTCTTCTACAGGCTGTATAAAACAGAAATACTCAGCTTAGCCTTGACCTCCCAAAATCTGCTTTTTTTCATGTAACCCCCAAGCTAACATGAAGAGTCACAACCAGCTAAAAAGGTGATAAGTTTTAGCTTAAACTGTGCTTCAAATAATTCTAATGTTTGAATTCTGAAGTTAAAAAAAGGACAGGAAAAATACTTGTTAATCGTGCGAGTACATCTTAAACGGTCAGAAGCTAATGAGATACTGACAATGTGTATTTAGACTGTTCATTAAAGATTACCAGGGAAAAAGTGATATCATGTCACTTGTAATATAAAGAGATTAAGTAGAGCTGGATACTGCAACATTCTAAATAAACAGGCACTGGCCTTTAAAACTTTCAGCATGTTGGAATCAAGTATATGCTCCCGGCCATAGAATCAGTCTCACCTCTGGCGGCGCCACTGGCGATAGTAGCTTCTCTCCTTTTAGCAGGCAAGACACATAGCTGTAGTAACCAATAAGGTCTGATAGAGAAGAGAACCGCCGCCCGCCAATGTAATAGTCGCCACACATGGCGATTATCCTATTGAAAGGAAACATGACAATATTAATAAGCAACTGAACTAAACACATTTCTTGCAATCCTTGTATCTTCCATTTATAAAGGATTTGAAAGAGTAGGAGTGATAGAGATAGAAGCCGCTTTGTTCAATCAGAATATGATAACCAGGACATTTGTAATTGTGACTTAGAGTAAAACATGTAAATCACTACAGTGATTATAATGGCATGATTAAAGTACAGCTGTGAATCATTCCCTATTGCAGAGGCACTAATCCCAATTCTCTTCTCATCACTTGAATGGATCTCTAATTGAAGGTTTATAATAATAGATCATTTTTGCACCGATACTCATTTTCTGTAGGATCTCAGCCTCTTGCAGTGAGGGTACACATAGGGTCACATAATTAACCTTATGTCCATAATTCTGATAAAGAGGGCTCTCACTCGCAACCATCAATGACATCATGACACCACATTAAACCAATGTGAGTAAAGGAGATGATGTCATTGCATTAAAGATGAGGAATTTCCCAGAGAAAATGATTTAGCTTTCTAAGGTACAATGCTAAGACTAGAATGGGAAACAGGAACAGTATCTGCTCTGTAGGAAAGACTATAATATGCACAGATTCTAGTTAACTTACAGCTGCACATTAAAAAAACAAAACAAGCTCATGGTAGAGAAGGACCAAAATCAGCCTATCCTTCTTGTGCGACGAAGGCCTGTATGATTGACAAAAGAGGTGGGAGACGGTAACCATAATCCGCAAAATCAACTGGACAGAAATGTGCAAACAGAGAAACTTTTTTCACACGCCCACATTGTGTCTAAGAGCACTTAAGAGTTAGAACTACATTACATGCCAGGAAATGCTGAGAGCTTGATACAACTTGTAAATGTGGTTCTAGGTTGCTTTAATGATCTCATTTTTCAATTAACAAACACTTTTAAAAAAAAGTATGCCATTTGATGTTTAAAAGTTGTAAAAAAAAAATGTAATTAGAGAATAATATATGGTTTGCCCTGTATCTCAGGGACAGTAATTCACATTTTATTTATATGCTGCTTAGCTAGAATAAAAATGTTAACTGAATAAAAGGTTTCGATTGACAAGGAAGACCAATGTGGTGCCTAATCTGTCTTGTTTTATTGACTGTAAGATTAAGTAAATACCCCTGACTACTGCTTCTAGACACATTTAATGTCTTGCTTTTTTACTGCTGGTCCACCCACACAGTGCATTCAAGAAAGGTTTCTGCATTTCTTTCTCTCACACTCGCACACACACATAGTCATGGGATTCAGCACACATTTAAGGTTGCAGCATTATAAAAAGCATTGTTCTAAACGTTTGTGCTGTCTGTGTGAATGACCTAAATAGACAGATAGTCTAAAATTAAATAACAAGCCACTAAAAAAACATTTTGTGAAAGATTTTACTTAGAGCATCAGATTATCTGCGGTTGATCTTTTGCTGCTTTGTCCAAGTGTCCCCTTTTTTTTTAAGTAGGTAGAGACAAAATGTCCTTGCTATCCATCCTTATCTTTAATTTGGAGTTTTATTATTGTGGTATTCCAAATTAAATTACATTACTGCTACGACCAGGAGACAATCCATGGATGCACATTTCAAGTTGTGTCAAACTATTCTATATGTGTTCTCTACCAAGGTTTTTCAGCTGTAGCATAGAACATTAGAAATATTACAATAACCAAAGTACCCATACTGTAAATTCGAGATGGTAAACACTGCCGAACGTCCCTCCCATTTCATCTAAAACCCCTGTTTGGTGCCATTTTACTTAATCGTGTTAATAATCGATAAGATGCTAGTTCATTGTAAAAGGAATTTCCGCGTTACTTAGACTAAGTCAGATCAGGAACAAATATCTTCAATAAGGCACAACCTGAAGGGAATGCAAAAAAAAGTACCTCTTCAATGATCTATTGTTGCAGACTCATGTTTAGTTGCTTTTTCTTGCTCCTACCTGAAATGGTTGACCACATTGGTCATACTGAGGAAAGACAGGACGAAGGAACCGGGCCGGCGGTCACTCTCCCTGATGAGGTAGCTGCCAGGGTTACGGGCCTGGCGAAGCCGCTCCTCTGCAATGGTTCGGTCTAGCTTGCCATGGTACCACCTGAGACACACAGAAAGACATGGAGCAAATAATTAGGAGGCAGAAACACACTGGTGGTGCATTAGTTCACTGTATTATGTTTGCATCATCAATGGATGACTAAGTACTTGACGGATTGAATATTATAAATTCAATTGAATTTTTTTAGCATATAAATGACCCCCATATAATGATAAAATAATATTTTTGATCATCAGGTCATTTCTATAAAATATGCAATTTATTAGCCCACTTCCAACAAATACAATTGGAGTAGCCACATTGAATCGACATTGGTTCTCTTATCAAACATCTCACAAATAATATATTATAATGCTGAATTCTTCTGAAAATAACCAGAAATAAGAATTGTGAAATAAGAATGACAATGACAATGCATGATATTACACTATAATTACAACATACATAGATATATCGTAACAGGTACCTTCATGTGTCATTGATCACGGAATTTAAGATGAAGCTTTATTAATTGTGAACACTGAATGGACAGGTCAAGCACAAGTAAGCTTAAATCTAAAAACATTTTTAGTTTCCAACACATGGTTCAAAGTCTTCTGAATTAAACAGAAGCCCCTAAGAACAACATTGATTAATATTTCAGCCGGTGAAGCTGATCTTGACTGGGCCTTTGCCGCTGATATGAAAAATGAACATGCTTTTACAAATTTAGGCCACAGAAGCCTCTCTGTGGCCTAAAGAAGGAGGGAAGTGACAGAAAAATATTCAGGAAAAGAAAATCTAACACCAGTAAGGACAAAATAAGCTGCAGTGAAAAAGCCCAGACGTTTCATTGAAACTGAAGTCACTGTACAACACAATCTAATAAAATAATGGCCTGAACAAAGCTTATGATATGTCATGCAATAGATTTAAGAAACGCACCGCTTGGAGGAATGATCGTACATTAATACAACAGGTAAGTAGACATACACAATGCCGACTAGCCTTACTTCCACTATAATCCTTCAAAATAAGAGCACTTAAAATACACTACTCATTATGGTATTACAAGTTTAAAGGAAATACAATTTTGGAATGGCCAATATAAAATGACTCATATAATTTAACTCTTAGATTACACTGGGTTACACTGTCGGAAAGAAGGGTGTTATGATTAACAGACTGAGTAGATGCAATAACAGATGGGATAGGATACAGTGCTGCCATCATCTTAAGGAATGCCGTATCAAGTCAGTACATGACCAGTGAGCAGCATATTGACATCCCAATACTCTCTTCTAATAACACCCAACTCAAGATAAGGCATTTATCTCAGTGTGCATACCCTTCCTCCATGCTCAAATAGAACTACCTTCAGCTAAATGAAAGATACTTATTGTGCACAGATCTTAATGCTGCATGGTACCGCAAAAAATGGATTTCAAATGCTTTCCATATAAATCACAACTACCCGAAAAAGACATTGCACCAAAATAAGTCAACAGCTACTGAGGTGAATGAGACGGGGGAGTAACCCACAGGGCTATCTTTCAGCACACCCACATCCACAACCTCTCTTTCACACAAGCTGCCCAATTTAGGAACTTCATCATTAGACAAAAAGCAGGTAAAATCCCGTCAGCTGTTCCTCTGAATTACCAGATTACGTTACATATAGCTCTGTTAATTGTGTCATAATATCAGGAACAATATTAAAGCTTAAATCAAGCATTGCCCAAACTAATCAGGTTTGGCTAAATACCAAACCTGTAGGGCTGAGGATCTAGTGTGCATAGTAGCCTGATTTATTGTGTATTCAAACCTTCTGGCTATATTTTTAGGACCGCATGCCTTAAAGGTGCAGTGTGTACAATGGAAGGGCATCTCATTTTATAAATGGAATATAATATTCTTAAAATGGAATATAATATCCTTAACTTTGTTTGAGTTAAGGTATCAACAGCTAAAAATGGGAATGGCTCTTGCATTAGATTAGAATACGCCCTTTGTATATACAGAAGGAGTGGGTCCTCTTGCTGCATGGAGGCCGCCATGTTGCACTGCTAGGTTTGTATAGTAGCATGAAAGAACAAACCAAAAGCAGGCTATAGAGATGATGTTACAGGTTTTCACATTTTAGCGGCAAAACGACGATGATCAAGCAATTCGTCTCAAAAAAATAAAAAAATTACAAAGGATAAGAAATAGATTGCTATAGACATGCTTAATGAGAAAGTTCTTGTTGGCATGGTATGGCATTGCTACAAACAGCTTCACTGGGCCATGGACCCTAGGCTTGCTACACCTTCTCTTCGTTACACCTCAGGGAGAAGGAGGGACAAGGCTCTCCTTCTCCCTGAGGTGTAACGTGCGACTGTCAACCCAATGTTGAGAAATGGAGGATCATACTTATTATTTAGTACGAAAAAAAAAAATGGACATTTCATGAAATTTCATAAAATTGGTTAAAGGAAATCAGGGAGGAGAGGACGGAGGGTACAGTAATTTCAACAGGTCAGAAAACATGCACTTGCACATCATAGACCAGCCTTGTCACTTTTACTGTAATCCTTCAAAATAAAACCACTTAAAATAGATTACTCATCATGATTTTTAAACTTTAAAAGGGAGAAGAAGAAAAAAGAAAAAAATCAGAAATGTCAGAATTTTTAAAAATCGGTGATCGGCCGAGATAATCGCGATCGGTACACCTCTACTGAAAAGATCACAAATCTTTGGAAAAATGGTCTGCTAAAAATGAGGTCACAGCATACTGCACTAACCAAACTCATTCAAGTCAAACCATTCAAACTCATTCAAGTCAAACTATTTTTAAAAAGTAATGATACTCAGGTATGTTGGGCAAGAATTAACTATTTAATAAGCCCTAGTAAAATGATTGTTGAAGCCATGGTAAATTACTCCCTAGATAAAATAATGCAATAAATTTCGGAAATATGATTTAAATAATTTCCGGTAAGCAACGAATTTTCTATTCCCCCCATAAAGTGCAGCTTTATTGCATGTCTTAAAATCTGATACTTTTTTTCTGTTTGCTAGTGCCAACTCTCTATGGACAATATAAGTAACAGGCCAGACACAGATTGCTGTGACTCGAGTGATTGGCACTTATTTTTCTGTCAGTTTGTCCATCTCTTATTAACCTCTTCCGTGGGCTCTTTCTCTCCATCATCTGTCCCCTCTTCTTCATCTCCTTCCATCTTGATGGTTGCGGATTTACTCAAACATCTCCACAGACATACATCCAGCTTTCATTGCAATCAAAAAGTAATGATTGCATTACCTTACATGAGCAATGCACCTCAAGGGAACTGCCTACTTGCTATAGGGGTTACTGAGCACAACATTTTTTCCACCGAGATAACTATCCAGTAAAAGCACTAATAACAGTCTTAAATAATGCCAGTAAGGGTCTTTTGCAACAATGTTACAAATGACCTTTCCCGACTCGTGGATTGGGAAATTAGACAAAATGCCATTAAATCTAAGTGTTGGACAATGACACTTAAAAATATTAGGAACAGAATATGTAAACACAGATTTCCAGTGTATCAAACTTAAAAGTCATGCACATTTTGCAGACAGATCTTACACATTAGAGTCACCTGCATGAAATTAAAATAATAAACTTAACACACACAATATTAGAATGGAGAATAGTTAATAAACAGAAGTTGCTGGGTTTTCCACCAAATCACTGCCAGGGAGGCAAAGTTAAAAGTTGCAGGATGATTTGATGCCCCACTTACGCAGAGTTTGCCTTCTGCTGCATCTCCCTTTTTGTGTCCCGTGGTCTCACAAGGTGCACCTATTCCACTGATTCAACTGCTGGCCGGGTAAAAATGGTGAGCACCGATGTGGAAAGTAGAGCAAAGGCAGCGCTTTATCCTTACAAGGCATGATGACTTGACCCCGCTGCCTCCTTGATACAGTCATGTCTCGTCACAGGGGTCAATGAGCAACATCCAAGAAGTAGAAAAGAGCAGGAGGATACGGAGATGCAGTTTGACAGCCCACATGTATTTGGCTGTGTTTACTAATGTGAGGAAAATTTGAGGATAATGCCTGGTTCCATCTTCCTGCAGATGCTCATGTGAGGAAGTTGATCTTAAAAAGATTAGGTAAACTATGTAATCTTCGCTACCATTTCATCCTGCTCGGAATCACTCTTCCCCTCCCTCTTTCTCTCTCATATAGCCAAATCATGTGCATACTGCCCATTGGCTTCTGAAGTAGCTGAACAGCAATGGCAGGGAGTGGCATCTCTGCACACATGTGACTGTATTAATTCACGTTTATGTGCTGCCCATTTACACTCAAATGGCCAGACAGTCATTGGTGCAAACAAAACCCACGTAGCCTTGTGACCTGCACCACTTTTTGTACTTTTTGTTGCCAGCCATAGAAACTATTAATATGGGATTATTCTATCCTTCTCAGCTTGCTTATTTGACATATATTACCCTTTTAATGATTATTCTAAGCAAAATAGTATAGAAACAAAACATTTTGCTCAGGGCTGGGTGATTCTGAATAAATTAAGAATCATGAGGTTTTGCTGCACTTATCCCCCGACAGAAGGGAGATCACATGAAATATAAATCACGATCGTGATTTTATGACGAAAAGTGCCACAGCTCGTTACTTCAGTCATGGCATTACAGTTACGGCACACAGAGATAGACTTCAAAGTTAACAGATGAAAAGACAGGAAAGGTACATCGATGAATCTTCAGCTTTATAAAGCCTGAAGGCTAACCGGCCATCATGATTTTAAGGCCTATCCAGACAAACAGGGACCAAAGCCAGCATGTCGGCTCTCCTGATGTGAATCCCCCTCCCTGAAATATCATTACATCAGCGATAATAAACGTAATTGCTACATATTTTCAGTCGGAAAAAAAGTTAAGTGGTTAGAACCCAGTGCATTCTTAATAATAATACATTCCATCAAGTTGTTTGCCTGTTACCTTAAAAATGTAACGATTTAAGAGACTAAAAAATGTTTCTAGTACTTCCAGGAAACATAAATCAAATTGGTGTCGGTACATTAATTTAAGACAGGGCTTATATTTGTTCTGCAAATGAACTGAGCTTCTCAATTATTTTATTACTGCCATTATGTGAAGTACATTTCTTAATGTAGTGGATGCCAAAAAATGCAAGTTTTAATAATTGTGATCAATACAATGAAAGATGTATGTCACGGCTCCAGACGTAAAAAAAAATATCTAAGTGCCATTGGCTCCTAAACCCAAGGTATTAAGGAGCCAAATTAAGTTTTCACTATATCGATATCTGAGTACAATGATAAATGTCTGCTTTAACCTTTTCTTTTCTTTCTCAACAGTCTGCCTTTCTTTGACCTGTGTGCACAACATATTCTATGCACAATATAATCCAATGTCAAATCTATTTTTTATCCTGTCTGTCCAATTATTTGCTTCTTGTTTATTCCCTAGATACAGACTCTCTCTCTGAGTCTGTATCCATGTCTTTATCTCCCACTTCCACAATGATACAATCCCCGGCTTTGTTATGTTTTTACGGTCACTATGCTTCTTTACTATATCTCTCTTTAAATTATTCAAACAGCGGTGCGGACTTGTTTTTGAATTTTTTGCTTGTATGTATCAGTATTTCAACAGGATTTACAACCTGAAGCTGTTTGAGTGGGGTCTGGGAAAAACACCCCCAAAAGTAAATTTTTGCACATTTTAAAGTTAAATGCATCAATCTGGTGCACTTCGAGAGCAAAATTAAAAGGCCCAAGCTATGATGAACTTGGTGTTTTACTCTAGTAAACAATGTAATCTAATCTCCGACACATTGGTTGTATTGATAATACTGCGATGACAAAAAGTCTTACTCACAATGCATGATACATGAAATGTAACAGTTCAGTTAAAAAATAATAATATTTGACTGGAGTAGGGTATACATTTGAGCAATCAACAAATTAAGCAACGGTGGTTAACTGTCTTGAACTGGTTAATTTTTTGGAACATAAAAAATATTTGTTGATCATTCGATCTCTCTTAGTCCAGACTCAATCAAAAGCAGAATGGAATCATGAATTCATTTTTTAATGCAATGGATAAAACATTCCAATCAGGCTACATTCTCCCAAAAAAGAACATGCTTCACCAATGTAATGGAAAGGAAATCTGAGGGAGGATTCCAGAAAGTCAAACTCGCTCTCTCTTCATCCAGTGCAATGGTCAGTTTAACAACAGATGCATGGACAATTATTTCCACAGAGGTATACATGGGCATAACCTGCCATTTGATTATGACGCTGGGGAGCTTGTAAGCTATGATTTGACTACTATGCAACTGGAAGTACGACACACTGCAGTGAATATTGCATCTTTTGTTTTTAAACTGCAATGCCAAGTCTGGAATTCCTGCAGGTGAAATCAAGGCTGTAGTGCATGATAACAAAGTTAATATAGTGGCTGCCCTCACCTTGTTGGAAGGAAAGAATGGAATATCCTCAGTCCACTGTGCCGGCCACACTTAAGAACAAGTGGTAAATCGTGCACTGAAGGACCCACATATTAGCAAAGCAACTGGAGCGGTGAGGTGCTTGGTGGAACGTTTAAAAAGAGTGAACTTGCAAGCACAAAGCTGAAGAAAAACCGAAACAAATGGGCCTCCATGAGCACTAACTCATTCAAGATGAAGGTTTGAGCTGGAATAGCTCCTTCCACATGATACGTCGCCTGCTACAGCAGAGGTGCTCTGATACAGCATCTCCGTAAGACACAGAAGTTACATGAAGAGGAAAGCGTTTCCCGGACCTCAGAACTGAACAGTGGAGCTTGCTGGAGGAGCTAGAACAAGCTCTGAAGCCATATGAGTGTGCTACTGTGTATCTCTGTGGGGAGTCATATGTGACCCTCACTTCTCTGCCTGCACTAATTAAAGGACTCCTGAAGTCCACAAAGAACGAAGCCTTAGACAACAACCATCTACAGGCATTTCAGGCTGCCGCTAAAGAAATCTCAACAAGGTGGGAGTTTGAGTTGGCCGACAAAGATGCTGCTTCAAACACTAATCTGATTGCAGCTGCCCTGGATCCCAGGTTTCGCAGATTGAAATTCCTGTCCCCAGAAGAAAGGCTGAAGCTGAAAGTGCAAGCCGTTGCACTAGAAAAGATTGCATAGAGGAGAGTGACTGTTAAAGAGAATCGGCATCAGCAGGTGTGATAGAGCAGAGATCATCTGTATCTCTACCAAACACTTTCTTTGGGTCTGCCTCAGAAGAAACATCCTGTTATAATGACAGCTTGGATGAGGTAGATGTTGACAGCCATTCAGTGGGGAAAGAAATTCTCATGTGCTTTTGGAGAACAGCCTAAAAGTACTGATCCTCTGCAGCGGTGGAAAACAAATGGCGGAGCATTTCCCTCTCTGGCAGTTCTAGCAAAGTAATATTTGGGTGTTCCTGCCACATCAACATCTTCTGAGCGTCTCTTCTCCGCAGCTTGAGACATAACTAACAAAAAAAAAAGGGCTAATCTAAGTCCAGAACACATGGACATGTTGACATTCTTACATTACAACAAACATGTCCAAAAGACATTGATTCCAACATTTGAGTTGGACTGCAAGCTGGAAACCATTGATTTTTGACTCATGTTGCACTTTGTTTAATATGAGGAGTTTTCTTTAAATGAATAGGGTTTTTGCCATTATCCTTTAAGGTGTCTAATAGGAACTTTTGACTTAAATATGTCCCCTTTTTCATTTTACAATATTATGTACCAAAAAACATGTCTTAAGAAATTGTAATTCCAAAATATGAGTTGGACTTTAAGGTGGACATCATTGATCCTTAAGACTCAAAATATGATGTAAACTTTTTTGCTTTGTCAAAGGGTTTAATATAAACTTGAATTTGATTTTGAGTTTTAAACTCTTAATATGTAGATCTTTGTTAAAATTTTGTCCTTGAGCAATTTTTTTTTACAATAAAATGAAAATTATTCTTAAAAATAGAACATACATTGTCGAAAATTAAACACCTAGATTAATCGATTAATTGATAAAATAGTCGATAGAAAAACTGTCGTTAGTGGCAGCCCTTCATCTATCCAACAATATTCTTCCTCTGCCTCTGATTTCAATGGTCAGGGGTTCCCATTAAGAAATCTCTCTCAGCAGAACCACCATATCTTATCAGACTCAGTAAGGAGTAAGTAATAAAAATAAAAAGAGAGAGAGAAGCCGTCATCAGATCAAAGATGTTAGTACAGGCTGCTCTTATGTACAGGTGTGACTGTTCGAAGACACACCTTTATCCTAATTGTTGCGTAGGAAGTCATATTCGTCATAATTTGGCACTAACCTAATACATGCATAGTCCTTTACTCATTATTCAGCAGACCTAACTAAGGTGAAAGATTTCAAATTAAAAGTTTTGGGTATTGTCAAACCAAAGTGAAATGCTTCTGAGGATCCTGTTAGAGCCACAATGAGTGGCTTGGAAGTCTTGAAAACAGGATGCAGGAGAGAAAAGGCCAGGCAGTGTGGGCATTGGAAGAGCATGACAGGACGTGGCGCAACACTCTGAAAATGCATGGAAAGCATAAGGGTTTCCTTATCAATTCACAGCAAGGAGCTTAAACAAGTAAAGAGTTGGTATAAACGAATTGGCAAATCACAATAGCCCTTGACCCAACTCTTCAGAAAGAGGACAAGGTGGAAGGCAACGAGCATCGTAACAGATAGCGCCAATCTCCTCTGTTAGAATGATCGTGAGCGGCTGGAGGATGCAGCAAAAAGACGAGGTGGAGAGGAGATGGTATTCCACACTACTTTTGTTTGTTTACAGCTGTTATCAAATTCCATCACAGGTATCGTAGCAACAACTTTTAGAAGTCTTACTAAGGCCCCAGACAGATAGAAAATGGCACCTTTTATGCAGTTGGATTGCATGCCCTAATTGGGCATCACCATTTACCAGTGTATGTCAATAACAGACGTTCAATTATGTCTAGTAAAATAAAGATTAACACAATTTCACCCAAAAATTAATTGTAATACCCTGTTGTAATCAAACTACATGCCTACATTTATAATAGTTAAGCAAATAAAAGCCAACTATGAAACACCAATTTCCTGTCCTATCACGTGTACTCTCCCAGAACCTTTCAAAAGTGCTTGTTTCCCTAGGACTCTTTTGGCCCAAACAACTTGGAGGAGACCTGGATCAGGTAAGTTATACGTCACAAAGCGCTCTTTGTTTCCCCCTCTTTCTAGTCCCTTTGAGCCTATGAACTCTGGGAAGCGCTGCAGAGTCCCTCTGGCTACTAAAAATGTATTCAAGAAGTTCTTTATCCCAAGTGCTGTCAATATTCTTAACACTGCAAAGTGAACGATGACAAACATAACACTTCTTCATTAACAGTTATGAATGTACGGAAATTGGAGTCCTAACAGTGGCGAACTGCTTCGTTAGACTCTATATTCAGAACAAAGAAGACATCGTGCCCAGAAGCCAAGTTACCACATGATAATTAACCATTTGAAATGTAACAAACTAGTCTGGGCTGTGTTCATGGGCTTATTGTGCGGTTACGTACAAAATACCTCTAACACTGAATAATGATAGAGGTAGACAGAGACACAGACAGTAGAGCTTTATTCTCTGATTGTTACACTGGATTCATAAATTTCTGCGGCAGAAGCTCGTCTGTGGGTTGAGACAGCACGTGTTCGCACCCCAAGCTCATCACTGAGCCTTGTGCGGCCTTGCCTTTGTCAACGGTTCACCAATTGCCCTTCCTTAGACCTCTTTGATAGATATTAATCTTGCAGACCGGAACACCCAATAAGACCTTTGGTTCTAGGGATGGTCTGACCCAATTGTTTAGCTATCATAATATGGCCCTTGCCACAGTCACTAAGGTCCTTACTCTTGCCCATTTGTTACACTATCTGAGGTGTTATTAA
The DNA here is from genome assembly GCA_037951165.1 of Lophius americanus. Taxonomy (NCBI): domain Eukaryota; kingdom Metazoa; phylum Chordata; class Actinopteri; order Lophiiformes; family Lophiidae; genus Lophius; species Lophius americanus. The sequence continues at coordinate 3,717,795 of JBBDHG010000024.1, read as the reverse complement.
GTAAAAACACTGATTTCAACACCATCTTATGGGGCAAAAATGTTCACTTGCTGTCCAACATATCACACCCACTGAAAGGTGGTGTATTTGTCCTAAAGTACCAAAGTACGTTTAATTTTCTAAATTTGATAGTAATCATATCACATTTTCAACCCATGATTGAATATTAAAATCTTACAACATATACATTGTGATTATCAAGACAATTTAACCTTTTTTAAGTGCAGTTAATATGATTGACAAGTCTGACCTTAATTTGTGACGGAGATGACTAAGGAGACAGCCGTTTGTTTAAAAAATCTTCCATATGGAGGTTTAGACCCAACTAGAATTGTATGCATATATAGCAATTATAAGCTTTTCCACAGAAGCACAACTCAGAAGTTCCATCTTCAACGGCACTCATAATAAGAACGCAGCAGCAAGCAGTCGACGATTGGCACACATCATACAGAGCCAGATCACATTGACCCCCATGACAGCTGGATAGTTGGTGCTTTAGCCGACATTTCAAACACAATCTAGCAAACACAACAGAGCTAAAGGTTCAGGAAGTCTCTCATGGATAAGAAGAGAAGTAACTCTCATAGGGTGTACCCACATGTTGGAATACGACTCCCAAATGACAAGACTGCGCCAACATAAGAAAGACCCACTAAAAGCTACCTGGGCACAGCAAAAGCACAACATAACCATGGTACAATGGTAAATATGAAAGGCTATCACCATGCAGGTACAATTATATTCCCATCCTCCGATAAGTATGCTTCATATATAGACACTTTAAAGAATAAACAAATCTTCAAAAGTAAGTTGGGACGGTATGCAGTAAAGACACAGATTAAGTTAATACGGATGTTTGTTGTCATGTATTCACAATTGTTCCTCAGCAGCTTTATTTTGGCCTTACTGATGTTACAAATTGGGAGCTTTATAGTTTTTTCATTCCATGTGAAAGACTTCCAAGCTGGTGAGATTTTTATAGCCATGGTAGGCCATTCTTGGTGTGTATGTGGCACATGCATGAAACTGGCACCGAGTCGGCCATACAGAGACTGATCAGCCGATCATCTCAAAATAAGCCTTCGGCTTATCGAGCGGTTCACCTATAGTGTTAAGTGATTTTTTTTAATACAAACTCAATATGAAGTTCTAACTTTTAAGAGCATGTCCCATTTGCTCTGCTTATGACATTTGTGTTGGTGGTGATATCAAAAGACCCAAAAACATCAGATATTCTGTTTTAATAACCCTCCAGCAGCCTACACTGTAATGATTTGGAGAATGATGAGGAGTTAGAACCGTTCTGGTTAGAAGTATTGTGGTCATTTAAAAAATGTCCATTCAGAAATGACAAGCTTTATACCAATTGCTGAGCTCCCAAATCACAAAAATGTTCCATTGCTGATTCAATCCTATTAATATGACCCTAATGTGTAAAAAGAAAAATATAAATAAGAAAAAAACAGTAAATGCTTAAAATTTTGACTGGTTGGAGTAATTTCCGTGAGGGAATAGTTTAGTTGAGCTAAGTGACATGATCCGTAGTACATTTCAGAGTTCAAATTTCTCTACTACCCTACATACAGTGCAATTACGTAAAGTGGGTGCTCAATTAAAACTGCAGTTAACAAGATGTTTCCGGAGCCAACTAATAAATCTGTTAAATTTATTCAAATAGCCACTTATCCGAGCCCCATTTCTCCTTACTCCTGCCACTAACTCCTCAGGGAAACCCTTTGACTTAAATCCACACTAATCTTCGTGGAAACTCAATATCAAGGACCAGTTTCCCAATGTGCTGTTTGTTTAAGCTCAGGCACTGCTCGGCCCTTCTCCCATTCTCACTCTCGCATTTTCATTAACTATCATCTGTGTGAAATTCTTCATGCAGTGACGCACCCATTGTTTATGAATTTCACAATGTTGTACAGGTGTGAATAAATGTAGCAGCTCTTTTGTTTCTCCCTCACACCCACAAACATTTTCACTCCACCGTGCAAAATATGCAAAATTTAGCTTTCACTGTCATTGTGCAAAACACAGTGGGAACACTTCCAACAGTGTGGAAGATTTCCACCTTGCCTCTTCCAACATGCACTTCACAGGCCACTGAAATAAACTCAAAAGGAATACAAGATTAGTATTGGAGCCCTTTTACAGGAGGCATACTCAGCTAGCCATACAGCTGAACAGGCAGATGAGATTCAGAATCATTCAGGCTAGTCGGCTGCGAATGAAACAACCAGAACTACCAGGGATAGATCTTCCACGGCCACTATAGGCATAATGACAAAAACAGAGATAGTCAGTGTTCACGTAGATGATGCAAGTGCTTTTGTTCCATAAAGTGCGCCATTTGCTTCAGCTTACTACCTCCAGGGCAGAACTTGAGCCATGTGCATGACTGTGATGCAGTTTTCCTGCATCACCGTACATTTGATTAGGCATCATCTTTAGGACAGTACCACAGGATGAGACAGTGGCCTCAGAAGGGTCCTCATATCAGCCCAGTTTATCACTTTGGACTTGTGGCACATCCTGAAGGAACAGACTCTGTTCTCAACTGGGTTATCCTTACAAGACAGTACGTGGGTTTACTTGGGACAAAATTTGGTTGTGTAAAACATCTTGCGTATAAGAGAGTGAGCAGATTCAGTTTGACTTTAACCAGTGTGTAAAGTCACGGGTCAGTGACCCTGAAAAAAAACAACCTTTGACTACAAATCTCTCAATGTGAAGCAAGCAAGACCAGAAAAAAAATAGTCTTTCATACACAAGGGACAACCATCCCATTGCCCCACTAGCAACCCAGTAAGTTGATTAACTGGAATCCATTTGCAAACTCATAAAGATGTCTGTATTCCCTTGGCAAAAATACAATGTCCTCAGTGGTGCAGTATGTAAGAATCTGATACTGGTGGAGTTAATTCCATTTAGATCTGATCATTAACAGTCCAGGCAAGACTGGTTAGATGGAGGTCTTTTCCTTCCTCTGTAATCCGACAGAGAAAAATTGAGTGTATTCTTAAAAAGAGCTGAATGTACACTCGGAGCACAGTCACTACCATATCTAACAGTATGTGGGCAAGAAATGACAAAGCTCAGCAGTTCTACTTGAGACTGTAACAAATGGGAAGGCTGTATGTATAGGTTATTGCAACACCTGTACACACAGGTTTGAAAGAGTGCCTAAGTGCATGACTGATAAATTCATAGAAACTATAAATGGAAATGCAATTCTAAAATATAAAAATTCCAAAAGAAAATTCTAAAAGAAAAATTAGATTAGATACACACTTAAGGATACCTGCAAAGCTTGTCTGAAATGTCAATGAATTCTGTCCAGCCGTTTTAGAGGAGGTGCAGATAAACGAACAAGCATAACCCTATGTCTTTATAATTAAGATAACCAATATTATAATCTATAAACCTTTTTATACAATAATTAAGAGGCAAAAGCTATGATGAACTTTGTTTACTAGAGTAAAAAATGTTTAAATAACACAGTCTAATGTTTGTGAAGATTCTTCAAGTAGGTGTTGGTACACAGAGAGTCATGGATAAACAATCTAATCCAATCACATTGGTTGCATTGATAGATAGGAATGGTGACAGGACAAAAAGTCACATTGACAATGCATAATAAACTAAATTTAGAGCAGTTCAAAATGTAATAATAATAATATTAATAATTTGTATTAAAAAAGTCAGGTATACATTTGAGATATCAAAACATGAAGCAACGGTTGTTAATTTGTCTAACATTTCATGATAAACCAAGCTAATGTTATTTTTTAATTATAACATTGTTTTTTTAACTGACTCAGGGTGAAGGGATATTTAACGGAGCAGCGGAATTCAAATTAAAAAGTAAGTTGCATGGGCTACTCTTTTAGTCAGTATCTTGAGCCCTGTATTTATAAGCAAGTAAGAAGGTGGCAAAGGAGAGAGTAGCGTTCCATTTAATTTTTCAATCTTATATATGCATTTTGTAAGTCAGTACGTGGGTTTACATGGGACACTATTTTCCTATTCGAATTTAATATGTCAGAAATGCAATGTCGGTCGCCTGTTTACATGACATGTGATCTTTTCCGACCTGCTGTTTACATTCATCGACTCATCTAATGGGAAACAACTTTCTGACGTGCACAGATGATCCACACTCCAGTTCATAAAGTAGCAATAATGCTATGATGAGCTGGGTGCCAACCGCCAACAAGAGCCCAGAAGAAGAGTACGTCAAAGAGGGCATTAGCGGAAGTGACTTTTTGTCCATCTAACCGTCCACCTACGTTACTCTAAACTCTTTCAATGTTGCAATGAGTAAATCACTTTCCGTTGTAGACCAGTACTGTTTTGAAGTCGCCATATTTAAAATTCGTCCCGCGGCGCTGGAAAAACTCAATCAGAGCATTACGTCTCAACGCTAATCAGCAAACAGAGACCTTTCCGAAACAGTGTTTACATTCAGTGACTGGCTATCGGACAGCCTTTCCCAAAGGACTTATACTACCTCCTTGCAAAGGAATTAAATCTCATTGGGAAATGGACCTGAAAAGTACAACAAATAAATATATGTAAGAATAGTATAAGTGACAGGTCCTATTATATTGGTATTATTTCATGGTTGCAGTAATTTTTGTTACCTATTATAAATAATAATAATAATAATAATAATACATTTAATTTATAATGCACTTTACATTATAAACGGTGTTGGTGTATTCAGATCCTTAAATTTCGGTATATGGACTAATTACTAATTTTTAATTCTACACTAAGAAAATACTAGACAACAAGTAAAAGTACGGCGTTTAAAACCATATTTATGCAGAAGGAAAAAAAATGAGGAAAAAAAAGTTATAGTAAGAATCGGAAGTGATATTCATTTTATATTATAGATTTTTGACATAGGGCAACATTTCAAAGAATAATTTCATAAATGCATTTCATTTGGTCTTCTTTTAATCCTCATAATATTCCTTTAAGGAGAAACTTTTCCAGGATCTAAAGAGTTAAGAAGACGGAGAATTTTCTCAGCCCATAAAGAAAATATTTTCTTTATATATTCCTCTAGTTTATCACAAAATTAACATATTTGGAGATGCATGGTTTTCACTTAACAGGAAGGGTATGAATACTTGTACTTGTAAAAGTAACTAGTACCTCGAATTTTCATATGAATGTAGTGGAATAAGCAGTGCAATATTTTCTTCTGAGATAATGTAGAGTAGAAATTATATAAGACATAGAAACAATCAAGTACAGTGCAAATCACTCAAATTTATGCTTAACCCATGAAGGACCATGGTCACACAAGTGTCACAAACCAAAATGTTAGATATCAGTATTAAATTCATTCAATAATAATACTTAATATAAGATTACATATTGAGGAAAGAATTCAACTTGATCAAAGATTTATTGATTTTGTTTCAATTTCCAAGTCAAATAGGATATCTAATCAAAAACTTACCAATGTAATATCTAGTATGTAACCTTACAGATCTCTGACAAGGGCCAGCCTTTCAAAAGGATTTCAGAAATGCGTTCCACGTGGTTGATTTGTTTTATTTTATATCCCCATATATTTCCATTAAAGGTAAATGGGTCTGGGCTACTGTGCTACTGTGGATTAATTTCAGCACCTGAGTAAATATGCTCTCTTACTGCTTGTTATGTGTGAATGTGGCCAGTAGATGATGACCAGAACTGATAATACCTGTTAATAGCATGAGTCAACACTGTCTAATTCAAACATCGAGAGTAAACAGGAAGGACATTAAACTTTACACAGGATGCTTGTGAAGGTTGATTTGACTCCTCATTTGCGGTGGTGATATACTCACTGGTTGGTGGGAGGTGCAGAGAGGGGGAACACCACCTCTTCTTCTTCGTATTCCGGTCCATCCTGCAAGTCGCTTTCATCCAGAGTGGCCCCGAGCCCCCCACAGCCTGGAGGGGGAGGTGGTGGTGGAAGTGTGGGGAAGACAGAGGAGCCATCAGGGCCTGATGATGTGGGTGAAATCCGACTAGATGGCCCCTCCGAAGTGGGAGAGCAGCACATGCCACCCACGGTCCCTGAGCTCGTTCCCTGGAAAACTGAAAGTCCACCTCCTGGTCCGCCACTCCCTGCGGCGGGCAGCACGGCTCCGGTCAGATCCCCGCTTGATAGGGTATAAATCATGCTTATGTCTGGGAGTGAAACCGGAGAGGTGTTTGAATGCTGGCAGAGGGTTGATGCTGGTCCTTGTCCCAAATCTGTCACTCTGCTCGCCTTGGGATAGTATGGGAAGGGGGCCGTCTCCGGGCCTCCGACGTCTGCCATCCCTACCCCTGTCGTGACTGAGCCCGTATCCTCAGTACTGACCTCTGCGGCCATCATATTGAGAAAATATATAGAGGGGAAAAAGTACAGAAGGGGACCTGCCCTTCCCCTCTGTTCTTAGAGCACTCCGTCAGTGTTCGGGCTTCTAGGAAACAACAGCAAAAGTTTCTCTCGAACGCCTTTGGCTAGCCAGCTAGCATTAGCCGACAAGCTAGCTTAGCTTGGCTGGATTCACTAACGGGCGTTAGCTTCAGCTAGCATTAGCTCGCCGTTACAGAGCCAGCTTCCAAACACTTGATGAGTTCTTGCTCGCTATGTCTTCATTTTTTCCTGAGTTTGAACACCACGCAGAAAGGCTACCAGAATGCTTACAATGTTTCAAACTATATAAATCCAACAATATTTCCCGTTTTCCCTCAGTTTGGACTTCACCCTCGGATCCAGGCGGACCACTTGTCGCGAAGTGTTGTTTTATTGTCACTCGTCTTTTTTGCAGTGTTGTTGTTTTCTATCCTTCCATCTGAGTTTCCAGCCTTCTCGTGTTTATTCCACAAACGACCCAGCTCCGACACCTGAATCCACGCAATGGTGTATAGTTCCGTGCGATCTATCGAAACATACACCAGAGTAAAATATTCCTGTGCAAACACGCGCTAAGTTCACCTTTATTTCTGGGTTCCAACGCTGCTAGCCTGCCCGCTGCTGCGCTGCTCTCTCTCCCCTCCCTCCGTCGTCCTCTCCGGTCACCGGGCAGACACGGCCAAGTGAGCACAGAGCGGCTCCAGCCCCATCCATGGCATCTTCTATCTATTTATACAAATATACAATACACATAATAACGTTTAAGTTTATTCAAAGAAACCTTTAATGATTGGACTAATGATTTTTGTGCTTTCTCTTGGTGAGTTGTTTTCTGAGTTTCCTGTTTCTACTATTTTGTAAACAGCTGTGTCTATAGTTGCTATACAAATAAGGTTGCTTATTATTATTATTATTATTAGTGAGATTATTGTATTTATTATTGGAATGGTTATTATTGTTGCTGTTGTATATTATAATGCACTTTATTATCGCTGAACCTGCAGAAGATAACCCTTGGGCTGAGGGGTCTTCAGTCAAGCGGACCACCAGCCCCAGTCAAACACTCAACAGATTCTATGACCTTCTTCCACTTCAGACACTTAGAACTGTTAGTCTTTGATTTAAATTCTCTGGAGTTTCACCCATAGACATTTTGGGTTGTACTTGTTTTCTATCCAGGTTATACTCATGATGCCCTTCTTCAGTTCTGTTCGGCAACTGACTTGTCTTATGTGTTTGTCGAAACTTCTCTCAAGGCTTGAGATCTCTCAAGATCTCAAGCCTTCATCTTCTGCATGTGTTAGTCTAGATCCTATACCCAAGTATCTCCTGTGATGTTGACGATAGGGCTAGTGAGTAGAGCTTTGTAGATCTCTCTCATGGTCCTTGTTCTGAGTAGACCATTACTAACAAGTATGTCCTCAACATCTGCTGGTATGGCTTTAAATATTTTTCTCTCACTAATATTTTAAGCTGCGTAATTAAAGGGAAAAAACCTGTTCTAAATGAACTCGAACCAATTGGCACAGCCTCACCAGCGATGCCAGAGAATATAGGTTGATGTCTCAGGCACTACACCAGGTTTTATTGACACTTTTAACCGAACATATCAGAGAGATATGAGAAAAATAAAAAAATATATATTTTACACACATGAGCACGCATTATGTATTAATATATATGAATAAACAACATTTTTGTATTTTTCTTGTCATATATCCATTTCAGTTTAACTAATTCACTTTATATTTGCACTTCATTTATTTCTTTATCTCGTTCCCCCATTCATCACTTATTACATTTACAGATGGTTTCTTTTTAAGGCACACCTATGACTCCATACACAAGGATTTGTGTGATTAAATAACAAGTTTAGCAACAAAGTTTTAGAAGGAGAGTAAACAACACATAAATTCATACTAAGAACAAAGGTCCTCTGGAGAAGTTGGCTTGGTTTTCCAACATTCATGGGATTTATCTAACCTTCCCATGGCATGTCCAATGCCAAGACCCTTAAAGTTTAATGTTTAATGTCTGAATTGCAAATTGTGAATCTTGAGATGTGATGTAAAACTTAAAGTTGATCTCTATGAAAATATTTTCTCTGACTGTTTTTCTGTCAGAGAAAAACACTGTTAGAGATCGTCTGCAGTGTTCGCTCTTAGAAGACCTACATTAATTTACAATAAAATCGGTTTTGTGAATGAAGTTGTCAGTGCATCATCTTTGACTGTTTTGATTTTAGGTTCATTCTTCTATGAAGCTATTTTTTCTGAAGCAATTCATCATCTATTCAGTGCATGAGGATTCCACATGACTATAATTACTCCTTCCCGCAAGACCAGTATTATGCTGTAGGAAGCAGCGGGTCCCGCAGTCGCTGAACAAATCTAGCGAATGTTAGGTGACATTTCATTGACGGTTGTGGTTTATGCCAGACAGAAAGGGTAAAAGAGACGGTAGTCGGAAGCTGGCTGCATAATTGTGTTTTATCACACACTTGTATTTTTTACCCTGACAGTACACTTGTCTTAGAATTTTCTAATTACTGCTGGATGAGACTCTTGCCAGTGATGCCTTTAGTGCGGTGACATATGCACCTGCCCGGTTCCTTTGTGTCACTGAGTTGATGGTATGTTGAATATGCTCTCCTACAGACAGCACCTCCTTCTGCAAGGGAAACCACTCTAGAGGCTTATTGTCAAACTGGCACCACAATTAGGATCCAAAAGCACAACGTCCGGTGAATCAAACTCTTCACTAGGTAAAGGCAGGCAAATAATAACCAAGGGGGCAGGCAAAATACAAGGTTTGGTACACTTGCATAGGTCAGAACCGTAAATCACAAGGAACACGAAAAATCACGCTGGGAAGGGAACAACACGGTCTGGCACAGGCGGAGAGGAGAGCACAGCTTAATTACTCTGGGAGGCAGGATTTCAACAAGATGCAGGTTTTGAAAATCAGAGTGGAGAAGCAATCCGTAAACAATGTGAAAACTAAACAACTAATTACAAAGCATGGCACTTATGGATAACTGCAGGTTCTGTGTAGTGCTGTATGCGCATACAGTTTTATAAAATAGAACCAATGTTGAATTACAAATTCTAAAATTTGCCAAAAGAACTGACAATAGAAATATTTTCATTTTTTTCCTCCCTGATAGTCCATCAACACCTGACCGGTAAAGCCCTGCTGTTTTTGCCGAAGAGTAGGGGCCTGTTTTTCTCTCTTATTTAGAAGAGTGCAACTTGGGGGAGTTTGCAGCTGCCAGTCGAATGCACATATGGGCAGATCCGTTGTGATGTGGGGGTGGGGGACGGAGCACATGGCCCCCTCAGTCATAATTCCACATAGTGTTGGTGGTTGATAATGGGCAGCTCAATTCGTGAAATGAAGACAGCTTCAAGGAAAAGGATAGACACATGTGACCTCTTAACCCACAGAGGAGTTTGAAAAAAATAGAGTTTATAGATTTGAGATAATAAACCTTATTCAGTTGGCACTCATTCATATATATGCTCACAATCTTCCCATTTCATATAATGGCAATCCAATTCTGCAAGATTAATGTTCTCAAATAAAAAGACTTCATATAAAAGGGAACGAGATGGACAACAATTTTCCATTACATGAAAATGCACCGGCTCAGGGGCCACTTTTGAGGTTTGTCGATCTGATGATATCATCGCGGCACCAATAGTCTGGGTGGCTCCTTTTCCCGTCTGGGGTTGCCATGAGAGATGGACAGCAGCTCCCCTGGGGCCAGAGAAAGGACTTGCATTAGAGTCACTTCCTGTAAGAAGTTACTTCCAAACGTCAGACACATGAATGCACTTGTGTGAGGGAGAAAGACATTGTATTTGAGACATAAATTCAAACAGACACATTGTGGGTTCATCCTGATACAAATTAAAATGACTGAAAACATAAAACCCACACAGTGAATACAAAACTGCACTGTGTTGATTCATGCAGGTTGCTCACCAACAAAATTCAGCATCCACGCCTGTTACCTCAACACTCATTGGTCAGATATTAACACTGTACTCAAACCACAACAGTCTGTTCTCGCCTAAGCTTTCTGTGTTTGAGTTTACTGCATCAGGTGATGAGCCAGAGTCGAGCTGAGGTGATTCCATCCATCCGCACATGCAGTCTGGCATGAGACGCCTCAACCTATTAGAGCAGCAGTTGAGAAATCACACACACCCGCTAAATGTTCCCTGTATGCATGACATCATCTTCACTCCTGTGTTTTACATGAATCAGTAAGATATTAAGTAAAAAACATGTTATTCACGTTTGCTGTCTTTGTCTGGAGCACCATCTTCAGCTTTTTCTTCAAACAAGTATTTTCTCTCTGCTTCGTCATATGTTTATGCATCTGTCACGGCTTTTCCTTTCCTCCCTTCCTGACTCACCTCCCTCCATCCCCGCAGGCGATGGCAACATGTGCGTTGTTGCGTCCCCAGTGCTCTGCTGTCTCCCTGGGCCTCCCCATCAACCTCTACCCTTCCCTCGTGCTTTTAGGCCCATCTCTTTAATTCATGAGCTTCCTGTGGATCCTGTCATGTCTCATCTGGGCCACAGGAAGGTACAGTGTAAATAATGGAGCATCTCCAAAGACACGTCCAATGCTGACTGTCAACGCGATGCTCCATCTGCTCCCATATAGAGGACAAAAGTCCGTGTTTCTGGGCCTCTCTATCACATATGTCATGCTCATACCAATATTTCTCTACATATGGTGAAGAGAAAGCATCTTAACAGTGGGACAACTGGCATGGGTAAGCACACGTGGTATTGATGTTCCACATTTCACTTCCCATTTGCAGAATATATGGAAATAAATGATCGCACAAATATAATTGTAAATAGTGTAATTTTTTTACTTTGATTTATTATAAAACTTGGAATTAAACATATTTATTTCTGCGGACCACATTTATTTTATTTCAGCACATGACATGATTTGAAATACTATAATAATTTGTAAAAACAAACCAAATCTCATTTATCCACAAAGCAAAAATTCTCACACTGCGAGGAATCTTTTACATTTTACAGGCAACTAAGGTGGTTTCACAGCATGATCCCATCAGCGATATATTGTTGAACCCTTTCTTAAACCTTATAGCAGGATGCTTCTATCAATATTGTTGTGAGACACTGAAAAAACAGTGGATTGGTAAGAAGGTCCGGTAAGGGCCTTGGTTCTCACATGGCAGTCTTTGGAGCAAAAGCTTCAGAGGAGCGGTCCAATTCCTCAAGGTCCTTCAATCCTACTCAAGCATCTACCTTTATGATATTTGTTCTTTGTAAGATACTCAAGTGTGTTTCAGGACTGGAAATTGAGCAATGTAATTTTTACTTTCTTTGCAACTTCATCATTCTTCCTACATGATCATTTTCATTGCATCCAGCCTGACCTCCTATATATTGGACAAACAATCCAGTCATGTAAATGAGGCTCAGTGCCGTCATGCACAGATACAAGCTGAGTTCTAGCTGACTATCTTTGTTCCTCTCCTTTGATCGAGCAAACTGCAAACTTATTACCTCCACGTAGCGAACAGGAGCCGAATGTTTCAAACTTAAAAAAAACATTTAGAGGGAAATATGTATGTGCAGGTTTGCTACTAGTATTTATTACCAGGTCAGTCATTTAGACCAATGACATGCGTTCAGTGTTCCCTTAATCTCCCTCCATAGAGCTGAGATCAGAATTAAGTGCATGTTTAAAGGTGCTTGTAATTGTGTTCCCATATTTTTCAGTTAGAGAGACACTGAGGCTGAGATCTAAACGCTGCAGCAGCTGAAATCTCTTAGGGTAACACTCTGGCATCACACTGTGTCCTTATTGATCCATCTCATGTTCAGCAAATCGGCTACTTAGGCTGACTCTGTTTTACACTTACCTCTGTGACCCCCCAACGTCAGATGCAGAGGTGTGCTGTTGAATTCTACTTGAGCCGTGATCCCCCCCCTGAGGCTATCGGTGTAGCCCATTCAGTATGTACATACTGTGGTGGAATGTGTAAACACACTCCGCTTTCATTGATTTATTTTCTTCCATATCATAATTCTCAAGCATGACAAACTATTTCTACGCCAAAAATACATGCACTGCATAAACAACCATACTGAGAAGAAGCCAAAAATTTTAAATACAGACAAACTATATTTTATACAACTAGTATCCGCTGCCTAAACCAGCAGATACTAAGTTTAGTCCATGGGGGGATTTAAACACAGAATCTTCCTGTTATGAGTTGTAATTCTGACCAAATGGGTCAATGGTCACGTTAAACTATCCTTTAATATTTGAAGCAGATCTCTTAAACTGAGAAGTTTAAGAAAAAAAAACTGCTATGATATCATGCAAACCATTGTTGTAAATCTTTTCTTGTTCAGCCAATGGGCTGGAATATCTTATTAAAACAAATTTAGCTATATCTTCATAAAATGAATAATGAGTACTTCTCTCACGTAGAACATGCTTGGCAAGATTGTATTTATTTTTAGGCAAAAAATTATTAAAAAAGAAAAATTATTAAAAGAAAACAAGGCTTTCTTTTAATCTTTATTGAAATTCCTTCGAATCGGACGATAGGCCATCTTTTGAATTTGGATATTTGAACTCAGAGAACATGATATGGACAATTTCAACAATTTCAAGATGATAAAATAGAACAATGTGGCTTTTTGTAATTTTTTCGTGTCTCTCGAAAATAGATCATCTAGACTCATCAGGAGCGGTAACCATTCACACACCAATGGAACAACCATTGGGAGAAACCGGGGGTTCAGTATCTTGCTCAAGGACATTTCGACATGTGGACTGCAGTGGCTGGGGTTAGAACCATGGGCCTTCAGATAAGTAGACTCTACCAACTGAGCCACCGTCGCCCAACATTTATTGGGGGACTGGAGTGAATTCCACTCTATCATTTACAGATATATCTTTGTAGGGACACAATCTCATTCTACCAGTCACAGATAAATCTAAAGTAATCCCAAAGGATTGCGCTATCAGCCAAAACCTTATGAGTTATTCTTTCACCAAAATATATTAAACAGGTGGCCCACGTGTGTGTGTGTGTGTGTTTGTGCGTGTATTTATTCATGAAACGTCCATTTTTATCAAAATAAAAAAATCTTATTCTGTGTTCTTATTCATTTCCATGTTTGGTTACCTGCAACATTCAGACAATCTCAGTATCTGGAAATATAGATAAACTTTTAATGTCCTCACCAAGAAAGAAAAAAACTGTGGCCAAATTATTTATTTGGTGCATTTATTAATTTAATGTCTCACACTCTAAATTTACCTAAAAATGAGAAACTGTTTGGTCACGTATGGTTTCAAATCGTAAAAAAAAATCTGAATCGTAAAAGTATTTCATGATGTAATTTTCTATTTAGTGGAAAAAAACTCGGTTTTATTAATTAATTATCATTATTATTATTATTATTATTAATAGTTAATTATTTCATTTCAAATCAAATTTAAATACATTAATGCATTTTTTTTTAGAGTTTATAGACATGTCTGAACAAAAAAGTTGTTGTTTATTTAGAGCATCTAAGACATTAAATTAACAAATTCACCAAATAAATCATTTTGCCTTATTATTTTTTTGTTACTATTTATTTAAAATTGTTTTTGAATTTTTTGGGCTAGGTATTAAATGACATAATTCATACTTATCTTATAGGACTTTCTCAATAGCCATTGTTAATGCGTCTTGGTCAGTTCCCCCCTTTGAACTGTGGTGTCCCCCAGGGCTCCATCTTTGGCCCCTTACTTTTTAGCATATACATGCTGCCACTGAGTCATATTTAAACAAGTTCAGCCAAGTGGCACACATTTTTCAATAAGAAATAGTGAATGAGAATGTGCTCAACCAAGGGTTGGGAAAGAGGCATTACAGTGATCATTTTATTTTTACACACACAAAAGTGGAGTAAGAAGGAAAAAAAGGATGTCTGAAAGCAAAGCAGTTAATGTAATTGTCATTGAGTATGGTAACAAGCGGTACTGAAAGGCTAAGCTAAAGTAAATGGAATAGTAGTTCACTCATTGTGTGCTATCTTTTTCAGATTAGGAGGAAGGAAGTGTGTGATCAAGAGGCCACCACATGCCAAATGTATGCAGCTGGTTGTAACATTATTGCAAACCCTGCTCAAAAGATAAAGTGAACAAACAAACTGTAATAACTCATTTTCAATAACTATGGCACAACAGATGAAAATAAAGTAGTAAATAGTAAACTATTAGAAAAAACAAACGGACTTTGGATTCGGGAAGCACAAAGAAATAAGACAAGAGTCACAGGGATTCACAGGAGCTTACATGGACGAGAGGAGAGCACTGGCAGGATAAACAGGCAAGAATTAACAAACTATCTGACAAGAACAGGGAGGAAAACACAGTCTTAAATACAAAAAGTAACGGGGACAATAAGAAACAGGTGAGGGGCAGGCGAGAACATTCAACAATTACGGTGGACACACTAGGAGGCAGGATTCACGCACAAACATTCCCAGAGACATAAGCGAAGGAAGGAAGTGTAACAGAAACAGAAGAGGGAGACAGTTGGAAAACTCAAGGAAATGAACTGTTCTAAAAACCTTCAAAATAAAACAGGAAACGTTTTCAAAACAATAATCAAACTTCAAAATAAAAAGGATCCAACAGAATCAAGTCAAGTATGACAGTATCTCATAATAACTATGAATAATAACCACTGTCCTATCTGGCTGCAACCTATTTTCTTTTATAACTTTAGTTGCGGTGGGCTGCATAAAAAAAAACAATTGCTGCATCCTTGTGAAGCTCCTTAGATCATTCATTGTTTCCATAACAAATGATCCCACTTAAAGATGACATTTACATGTGATTTATGCAAAAGACAGCATTATGAAACAGAGGTAGCCTTGGAGGCAAGAGGTCAGTGCCTGCAATGTTGGATATATTCTTCCTGGCATGGATTTTGTACTATGTGTGTTACGATACAGTGTGAGGAAGTACGGTCCCAGCAGAGCAGTTCCCATGGGCTGCCTGGGGTAGCGATGCAGGAGGTTTTGTTTCTCGTTATGCTTAAGAGAAACGACTAGTGGAAGAAAAAGAGCATGCCAGGTGTCGAAATCTGGGACAATACATTAGATGTGGAAGGATATTCTTATTCAGCCTTTAACCCATGTTCTCGAGACTGAAAAGACGACGAACATCATCTATATTTAATATGAAGCAGCTTCTTCAGCTGCTCTGTTCATCTTCCCCACAGCCTTTGTGACCCATATAGGTGAAACTTGCTTCTTAATGTTTGGCTCATAACTGTATATAGAACAATACATGATATGTGTGTGTGTGTGAAATAATGAGGTGATAAATGTCAGATATTAGAGAGAAACCTCTCTGGCACTACTTCTAAAACAAGAGCAGTTATAGCTTAAGGGCACAACTTGCTCTGCTATTAATTAATGAGTAATTACCCACTTTTATTGGCTCATATCCATACGGACTGCTGCAGAGTCCTGAATTAATCCCGGCCAACGATGGTTTAAGTTTGGCTTTGCTGCATATTTAATATATTGAAAATATTTTTCTTCTGGGTTGGGATATAGAAATAAAAAAAAAAGGCTTCAAGACAATATAGTCTTTTTTTAGCTTCCAGATCAGTAGGTATGGTTTTATCATTGCTGGCGAGTTAGTTGAAATACAAAGGTTGAACTTTTCTTGCCAAGCTTTGCCTCAGTTAGATTCAAGATATATTCTATTGTCTCACCAGACAATCCACTAGACACGTACACGGTAGAAAAACATTACATTGTATTGCAGCTACCTATAAATAAATCCAAATATGTAAAATAACATCAGTGTGTGTATTGTGTGTGGAGGAATTGCAGGGAGCTGAGTTTCCCGATGACGGCAAAGAAGGAGTAACCTGATGTAATGGTTCTGTTTTATTTTGAAGGTTCAGTTCCATTTTCATTTCCTTCTACTTTCCCTTCTTTCTTTGCTTCATTGTTGTCTTCCTCCACTCTGGTCTGTGAATGTATGCGCGTGAACCCCCTTAATTGTTGAATGTTGTCACCTGTCCTCAGCCCTCACCTGTTTCCCATTTGTCTCGTTAGTCTTGTGTATTTAAGTCGGTGTCCTGCTCTTTGTCTTTGTCTTAGTCAGTTCGTCTGTTTTACAGGCCTGGTGAATCTGCACACGTGGTCTCGTCCGTGTTTGCGCTCCGTTTTTGATTGCGTCGTGTTCATTAGTTGTATTTTGTGATTCTGGATTATTATTTGCTCCTTTATTATTTTTCATCGGTTTTGCCTTAGCTTTTGAATGAACATTATTTTGCTTCTTAATTGTAGTTTCTCGTTTTTTGTAAACGTTATTTCTGAACGTTTAATTTTAGTGCATTTCCAATTGGGTCCTGTAAAGCTAAGCGTAACACCTGATGTAGACCTTGCAGCTATTAGAGTTGACGTCAGAGATGGGCGGAGTCTCAGGCCACACACGTGCTCATGATTTTCTCTGCTTTCGTCACCACTCTCTGCAGAGCTGTCCAGTCTGTGGCGTTTCAGGTACCGGACGCAGCTGGCCCGCTCTCTTAGGTGACCCCCATAGAGTGAGGTGAGGAAGTAAGGGGGGAGGAGGGCTCTCCGTCTCCTGCAAGCAGTGCGTACGTTGAAAAAATAATTCGTGAAAATCATGGTTAAAAAATCGTTAAATGGCAACATTATAAGATGGTAAATTCAAAACAGTATATCACCGTAATAGATAAGGTATTTACCATTTCTTTAGAGAATACACTATTTACTGCCAGAGTATGAGGAAACTACAGAATGTACTGTATAATGACACTTTTGGTCAAATTTATGGAAAAATGTCACAAGCAAGTTGTTACCGTAACAATATTTCTATTTGTATGCTCATTCAAATTTGTAGGAAAAAAAAACCCACCAAAAAAAATCTTAAACCATTTAGCAACTTACTGTAATTTCTTGTAATATGGGCAACATTTTTTTTTTTTAATGGTAAAATTGTGGCAATTACAGCTGTCTGTATTTAACTGTAAATTATACAGATTTATTTTACACTGTATACAGTCTCTTATGTATTGTCATTGCAATGAACTTTTTTTTAATTTTTTTTTTTATCAATGTGAGTGTGATTAGTTTCAATGAGCATGTGCAAACTGTTAATGAGACTGAAAGAAAGTGGCGGATGCGCGTCTGTCAGGAAAGCCACATGGAGGAGGCCTACATGGAGATAATTGCATGCTGCGGCCGTCTGATCTGCACATGCAAAGAGTGTAGCAGATGTATGAATATACTATTTGACAGCCAGGCTTTTTTCCCCCCTCTTTTTTTCTAATTGTCTCTCCATGCCATATTTGTCTTGACTAGTAAATCCAGGCTCGGAAGTCTTCCTTTTCTTTCATCTATCTGGACTTCTGCAGGCCAGCAACATCCAAAAGCCTCTTTTTAAGGACCACAATGAGGAGTAAAGCTCTGCATTCAGTTGCTGGTCTTGAGGGCAAATTGAATTTCTGAGACTAGCTGCATCTCCCATACAATTTGGAGCGGTTCATGAGTGGGCGTTATGTACAAACAAAAATAGACAAAATGCAATTCTTTTTAGGATTGCCGACGGCCTGGTGTGAGGTCAGAGGTAATGCGGCTGTTAACCAACAATATTAAAATAGTGGAATTACAGCTTAGAAAACATCTTCACATGATGATATTTGGGTGCTGCTTTTAGATTGCAGTTATATGTAATTTTCAGGTTTATTTGAGGTATTGCCGTCATAAAAACTTGCAGAAAATGATTGTGAACTGGGGGTAAAACTCGTCGGTCAAATTGTGCTAAACTCAAAAACAAGAAGTTGAATAAGGAATGAATCTCAATGAAAATGTCTAAAACCTAATTATGAAATGGAACTGAAAATTTACATTATTTACTCATTTATGTTAAATTAGTTGCAGCTTGGTAGGCAGAATATACACAGAGATGGTGTGTTTCACAATGCTCTTGCTGATGTGACTCGCGTCGTCCTAGTGTGACAACAATGGCAGCAGTCATAGAGTGACTGTGTGAGTGCCACATGGCTGACAGCCAGCACACACAGAGTCCACCATGTGTTCTGAAGGTTCGACATGAGATGGGAACAGTTGTCAATGCATAAGGCATGCTTCACAGCATCACATTTCTGGAGAGATTTAATGCAATCAGTAACCAGACAAAACCTGGTGTATGTTAGTCCGGCCAGCAGATGGCACTACAACACCACAGCTGAAGGATGCGCTCGCAGAAATCACCATTTATAGGTCACTTAAATCAGCCCAGTTAATGCAAAGATTGGAGGAGAGGAATAGTGTATATTAGTAGGAGATAAGAACAGAGGGAACGTCTGAATAACAATGCAAATACATCCTGATTTTTTACTTTCACATTTAGACGTGTGCCACAGTTTTAAGCAAAAATATGCAATGAAATATAACAAATTTATCAATTCCATTGAAAAATGTTTAACAAAGCAAGCAGTGATTTACTATCAGGGTAGAAAAACAGCTCCATTGAGCAAAACATGAAGCGCATGCACAGGAGAGTCGTTCTCATATCTTGGCAACAGTGAGGAGTAAAGAACAGAAATTACGGGCTCACTGTTTGGCTCACACTTGCCTCAGTCCCCCATTGCCTGCTTCATGCAGCTGTAAATAAAGGTAATTGTACAAAAGCATAATTAAGTGGCATAAATCCTGTTTACGATGCTGGGGCTTTAGTGAGCCAGTGAATCGCAGGGGGAGGAGGGCTGCACACTCCGTACAGTCTATCTTTTCTTGTGCCTCACACTCCTCCCCCATCTCAATAAACACCAACGCCTTCCCAATGATTTGTGTTCAGACACACAAACTAACACAGAGCACAAAATCTAAAGTCGGCCCCTTCCCCTTTATGTGGAGAACAGCTTTGTTTTGGCTCTTGCTTATCAGCCTCGGTAAAACCCTGGACAACAAGCCAAGTACTTAATCTCCTCCAGTAGATCCGAGTGTGTGTTTGTGTGTGTGTGTGTGTGTTTGGGAAGATGGAAGGTGCGGTGTTCCACACTACAGTCATCTGAGACAACTCGGACCAGTGTTCAAGACGCCAGGACCCCGTAGAAGGATATCTAATAAGTAAAGGCAGTGAAAGGGGCACACGGACAGAGACAGTTGAAAGAACAAGTCAATGTATTTATTGGAGGTCAAACGGAGTTCAAACCGGTGGATCGTTCTTCTTGTAAAAATAGGGACCCAAAGGTACATTATGGAAGTCAAAAACCTCAGTCGGTCTCAGTGTGGAATACACTGTACCAGCAGAACCAGCCCCATCTCTGTCACAGTCGTTTCATTGAGCATGCACAACCTCCTATGATTGATTGATATGAGATTGAACTTGTTGGCTGTTGTTTCAGCACCAACGAATCCAGCAAGAGCTTCAGCTGAGAACTACAACGCTGATTAAATTTCCATTTTTAATGGAACCGCCCGAATATCCACAGTTCTATCTGGTGAGTTCACAGAGTG
Organism: Lophius americanus; assembly: GCA_037951165.1. Lineage (NCBI taxonomy): Eukaryota > Metazoa > Chordata > Actinopteri > Lophiiformes > Lophiidae > Lophius > Lophius americanus. The sequence goes on along the minus strand of JBBDHG010000024.1, from coordinate 3,697,805 downwards.
TTTTGCGCCATTAGCGACCCTCTGAAAGACAAATTGGCTGCATTACCAGCTGCCTAATGTTCATTTATTATTTGTAATAAGAAAGTGACATGTAGTTTTCTCTCCTGTAATTGATAATTTTGTACAGCGCGCAATTCCTGGAGGACGCCGCTTTTTTCCTTCAACCTCGTAAGTCATTTGAGTCTTAGTGGCAGCTATTAATGTGTGTATGAGGTGAGCTGCCTGCTCCATTCAGCTGTACATGCAGTACGACATGATCCCACTCCCTGTGCCTTAAAGGCATTCTACTTTTGCCCAGTCATCTGTGGACCATTAGACCTAGATTCAGTGTGCAAATGATAGGGATTATGCGCATATTGAATGGCAGTGCGAGGCAGGGAAGATGATTAGATAGGAGGCATTAGAAGGTTAGGGGCTGTGAAGTCTGCTTGATTTTGAAGAACTGATTCAACCCGATTTCATCCTTTAATCAAGTTCAACAAGTTTAAACGGGAATGAAAAAAGGTGATGTTAAGCACACCACCTTTTTCCAGGTAAAGATCATGCTTGTGGGACTGGGTGAGAAAGGACAAGAACGAAGTCACCTGCAAATACAGCAATCAATACTGTGCCCAGCACTTGAGGGAAAGCGCTGCATAAAAGCACACATGTCGGAAATGGCCGTTAGAAATTACAGAAGTGAAGTGAATCGAGGAATGCAGGGAATAATCTAAATCTTTTTACTGTAATAGAGCAGATGAATAATTCACTTTCAGAAATGGAACTGTTCCTACCAATATATCTTGAGTTTTGGTGGACTATGGCAGAGCAGCCCATAATTGCTCAGGGCATGAAGTAGTACTTAAAGCCCAAAAGGATGTAGATCAGAGTATAGTGCACACCATAGTGACAGGCACCATCAGTAACTAGCCCACCATGCTAACCTTTTTGCTGTAGCAGATGAAAACGTTAAAGGCCTATAATGCTGCAACACCGCTTGCACATCACATCACTGCAGGCTATATTCGCCACGCGCCATATGGCAAACAGCGCCGAGAAAAGCTCCCGAATCAAAGGGAGGAAAATTATAGCACTAGTTAGAATTTAATGAAGGTACATAAAGTGGAAATCTCAGACTCAATGAACTGCTAGATGGGTGGAAGCTGCAGCTAAAAGCACCAGAGGGGATATTTTGAGCTAGTTGGAAAAAGCGTAGAAAGAAGAAATTTCAGCTTTCACGGCAAAATGTGGCGTCCTGGTTTGTTTTATAGGTGAGATAAATTAATTCTGTAATCATCATATCAGATACCGACACAACTGTGAAAATGCCATTCTCATCTTCCTTGCTACTAACTGAAAGAAGTAGGCCTCTCTGTAGAGAAAGTGACAACTCCAATATTATGGCCTGCTTAACCCCCCCCACCCACCACCACCACCGGTGGATTATTACTGTATGTAGCTGTTCTCTCAAAGGTCAAGGGAAGCGATTTATCTCTCCAACACTTCATACTGTCTCTCACTCTAAATCCCAATGGTGTCTGGAGCAAATGTTAGAGCGGTCAGTTACTCTCCTTTCCAAACTCATTGAACCCCTCCCCCCATCCTGCTCTAAATATTTCAAGATATTTTATATATCTGTAGGCCCGGATTACATTCTTTCAATATTTGGGGTGAAGGGATACAATGAAAGTGAAATTGGCGTCACACATTACTAATTGTAATAAGCTAAATGTTGTGTTGAAAACTAAAGATTTTTTAAAATTCTAATACACGCAGGATCTGAAACATCCTACAACCAAAACCTGCAAGCAAGGGTGGGGGCCCGGCTGAAGAAAGATAAAACTCAGCCTACAATATAATGTCAGCTGCTCAGTTTAATCTTATCTACAGTTTATGTAGAAACCTGGTTTGTCATGATAAAAACACAAAAAAGAATAATGTCTTTAGGTTACTTGTGTACCCCGGTTCTCTGAGTAGCAGGAGTTAAAACGCTATGACAGAGAATAATATTTACAAAAGTAATTTAAGCGAATTGCACACCAAAACTGTGAAGTAGCCAAATTACAAAAATCTTTCATGCTGGTGGTTTGCGTGCCCTCCACCTGCCCATCTCCGCGTAGTCCTCCCAGATCCATTAGCCTAAGCGTTCATCAGCTTAAGCAGAGTCATCAGCCACCACCACCAGTATCCACACTCCAAAGGGGGATGACCTTCGATCACGATCTCTCCGTAGATCTGAGACTAGATTTTCTAATAGTCTAATTATAACATATAATCTGTTGTAATAAATCATTCATCTTTTTTGTCTTTCTACGTCTTCTCTGATTGAAATAATGTTATTTAAAAAAAAAGAAAAGATTTTGTTGATAAATCTCAACCTTACAGTATTTATATCTCACTTATTCTTTTCATGAATAGCAGGTCCTTAAAAAAAATATATATATTCATGTATTTCTCCCTGGTCTCCATATTTACTTGTATTCACATGGAGCTGGTAGCGCTTGTCCGTCTGCTTCACCTCCAGGTGTCTGCTGAAGAGGCTGCTGGGACACTGGGCCAGCGTGAACTGATAAGCTGTATGCTTGGCTATCATACCACCTGTACCCATCGGATTCTCTGACCCATTCCTCGCCGTCAGAACAAGAGTGATTCATTCTAACATTGGGTGAAAGAAGTCTGATAAATACTGTATTTGTTGGGAGAATGATAATATCTAATTCCATTGATTTCATAATTAAGAATATTTCACATTTACTTCTCAGGGCTGTAACCTGATAACCTTAATAATCAGACGGGCTTAATTTTTTCCCACATTTATGAGATCAATGGGAAATATATCAAACCTGCTCCATGCAAGTTACTCATTAAAAAGCAGTCTGAGGTTAAAGCGAGTGGTGAAAGCAACGGTTTAATTAGACCATCTTTTATTGCTTTGTAATGCAGGTCATTTAACTTAACTTTAGCAGACGTTTTTGGAATCGCACCAACGAAATCAAATTAATGAACCAATGAACATTTCAACCACCAAAAGAGGGTTGTTAAACTCAGCGAGAGCACATAGGAGTTCAGTAAAGAGATCTGATGAAATAATACCAAAACAAAAAAACCTCACAGCAACCCAGATTCCATTAAACTTTGAATTCGACGGTATTAATTTCACCTTGCTGTGAGGTGTTGCGTAGCAGCAAGATGAGAGGGGTCTAAGAAATGCCCATTTTACACTTTCTGTACAACATCCACCAAAAATGCAATTAACTCGTAAGAATAGACACTGAGAACAAAGATCCCTCAGAACAAAATCACGTTTTAATGTCAAAGAGGTAAGTATTATTGTATTAGCAGACTTTGAAGGTAGGTGAAATTCAATTTCCGACTTTTAAAGACCATGGCCGCATCAAATTAAGCTCACACACGATGCAATTTTATTCCTGGTAAAATTACACCAAAGTAATGGAGCATTGGGATATTGCTACGGGGAAAGCTTTTCAAGGAAAGATGAAAACATTTACTCAGAATAAGGACCCTCTGTGATATGATGACATTGCATAACGGGAGATTATACTGCTGAGAATGTCCTCTTTAAGAGCTTATAATGATAAGTTAGATCTCCAACGGAAATGATGAAACAACTGTGAAATTCTGGTAACGCGCAGAAAAGAGTTACGAAAGGATTTGTGTTTATGAATTACTATTATTTCTAAACAAATACCCATATTTTACTTTTGTAATCTCTTTATTATCTGCAATTTCATAGGTTATCTTAAGAATTTTTTTTCATATCTCTCCATCTTCATTTCAAACACTTTCCTTTGCTGTTAAAATACAAAACACAATGAAGCTCTAGAGTCCTGGCGCCCCCAGGAACCAATGGCTTCATTTTCTAGCCGTTTGTTTTTGGAAAGTGTAGTAAGAATTTTTTCTGCAGTCTGGATTCACAAACAAAGTGTGAGAGATGTGTCAGAAATAGCTGGATTCAGGGTGAGAAATGGGAGGAGAGAGAAAAAAAACAAGACAGCTGTCGGGAATATTTCTCAGGTCTTCTGAGGCGGTGAGGCGGTTTCTGTGAATGAAATCAGCATCAAGTGACGTGCTTGAGCATTGTCCGGGGGATCATGTCAGAGTCAAAACTGGTTTTCAGTCACAAGGAGGTGTTTAGATAACATATATCCTTTTTTTCTGTGAAAGCTGCAAAATCTTACAGAGTAGAGAGTCACTGGCTTACAGGGAGAGTCAAGATACTGATGCGGCGGCTCTTGCCCTTCTCCTCTGGACTATGCAGAGATAAAATTGCTGCAGTCTTTATATTGCTGTGTAACACAACTCCAGTAATTTACTTGATAAAACAGGAAATGCGGGATGACATTTACGTAAAGACTTGATACACACAGACTTATTCTACCGAGGCAGTGACCTTATCTTACTCCAGTTGTTGGAGAAAGTTTTGTTTTGATCTTTGCTGCAGCGCACAACTTTCTCCTGAATTGGTCTGATCGCTTCCATTACAGATTCAGAAAATGTTTTTGTTCAGTCAGCCTCCTCATTTGCAATGCAAGCTGAGCTGTCAGGGGGCCGCAATCTTTCTCTCAGTCCTTATCGTGCTTCCCCTCATCCATGGCTTCGCCTCTCTTTCCCCTAAGTGGCGGCCCACCCCTGACATGACTTTGTTCACCAAATTAACCGAGATACCTGCTGTGATTGGACCATCCAGTGGAAAGTCAACTTTAACCTTCTTATTAATTGGATATCCTCTTCTCTCCTATCACTGTTCGGGTAGACCCCGCCATACACACACACAGAATTACAAATAGGAAAAGTATAACTAAATAATTCTCCGTTGACTCTTCTGTAGAGTGGATTCTGATATTCTGATCATGTTTGGTTGTAATTTGCATTACTTTGAGCACTTGTTGGTATATTTAAGTTTTGTGCTTTAGCCAAGTGATGAAGAAAGAGACATGTCTTCTGATCATTTGAGGAAAAGGAATTAACTCGAGGAGTCTCAGTTGTCTTTCTTAGACGCATCTGTTTATTACATACAGATCTGTTATAACAGAGAAGGCTCAGGTGCGTCTCATCCTAGATCCAGCAGGAACATTATATGCTCAAAATGTAAGGGTCAATCTAGCAGGTCAGGCTATCTCGTGTCCTTCAGACAGAACGCTGCCCACATCATTCGCCAGACATAATATAAGGAAAGACTTCAGAAACAAGCGGGGCAAAGGGAGTATTTTCATTTCCTATCATACCCTTTCAGTTCATCACGGATAAGACATCAGAGTAACGATCAAAGAGGGAAACCAGCATGGTCTTTTCATGCTGAAAGCCCCAGAATGGTTAGAATACAAAATATAATTTTGTACAAACAATATTTGGGTTTATATCTAAGGAAAAAAGACAATCAAAGAATCAAAGGGCTATTCAATGCTTTTATGTTTGCTACATTGAGATAATCGAGGAGGGCTTTGTGGCGGCTGTCTTTAGCACCATGTGGTTCAGTGGGGGCTTTTAAAAGCGCCATTCTGATACCCAAGTGTTCACAGGCCAACCCAAATGGTGCCTGTTTGTTTCATCCAAACATCTGTGGTATCCAATGCCCATCCTGGAAAAGACTGATCCTATTCTTTCCTCTATCCTAGTTTTTCCACCCTTTCTCTGCGAGACACTCGTCTCTCATTTGTATTTCTCCAGCACTTCTGACTTTGTGACTCGTGATGCATTTTACAGCACCTTCCTCTGTAAATGAAACACCAAAAAAAAATCTGTTTATCAATCTTGCAAAACAAGTCAAACTGGAATATACTATACTATACTATAACATTCATTATACCAAGATTATTATTCTAAAAGACAGTTTAAGTTAGATGTCTCGGAGACAAAGTAAAAGAGGCCAGATTGAGACGGTTTGGAGGGATTTGTGAAAAGGAGGGATGTTGGATCTATTGGTAGACGGATGCAGGAGATGAAAGGGCAAAAAGGAGAAATGTGGAGAGGACATGCCGTTGGTTGTTGTAACAGTGGAAGATGGAGAGGAAAGGGAAAGATAGAAACAGATGATCCTCTGTGGTGACCCCTAAAGGACACAGCTGAATGAAGAAGACAAAGAAGATAATAAGATAACGTTTCTAATAACAAAACCAGCTTGACAAGATTGTTTTCCTTTTTAAATAAAACAATAAGACTCACTTCCCAGATTAAAGCCTTTTTTGGTTTCTTCAAAATCCATTTTTGTGGGGAGATCATCCTGACGTTACCTCTTTACATGCTTCTCTGAGTTTGTGGAAGGTCGGCCTGCTCCAAGTGATTTATATTATATATGATATATTCAAAGGATACGACTAAGACACAGAATTACAACGTTAATTCTGTGTCTTAATTAAGAGTAATAATTCCAGTAGAGCATTACATGGCAACTGCAACCTTCCCATTGCAAATTAATCAAGTCTCCTAGCGTGTCATAGTCGAAGGGTTTGCTTTTGTCCAGATGGGGGAGCTAACAAGCTTCCGAGCATCACCAAAATAGTGCATGATGACCCTGCTTCTCTGTCCTTAGAGGCTACTGCAGAACTACTAGTAAAATGTTGCAAATATGGTAAGCAAAGCTGCGAAAGATGCTGACTTTCACACTTCAGGACAATGTTTGTTGCATAGGGGGAAAGATTGTAGTGATTTAGTTCCTATAGCTGCAATTTATTTGCCTATTTCTCCACTGACATATGTATGTGGTGTGTCTTCAGTGCAGCTGTGTGAAACATAAGTAATAGGCATTATCATATAAGGATAGTAATATTCTGTGTTGCCACAGAGAGCAACTTCGGTTTCTCTTTAAATGTATGCAACTGAAGGTAAAATGGAGCTTCTTTCAAAAAGGTTTTTTCGTCAAGTTCTAATAGAAATCTTTGGACTATTGACTCCTTGGTGCATGCCTGTCTGAACATTGTATACATATTTTTTATTTTGGTGCTGGGCGGATATACTTGAGCAATGATTGTGCATGTTTTTCGCTATCCATGTGTGCAGAAAATGAGTGTATGCACGTTTGAGTCACATGCCTCCGTAGTGCGTGAAGTGCCTCGGGTTTACTCTCTGGTGAGAGTATCAAGGGAACCAGACCACTAGAGAGCAACAGACACAGTTCCTGGCCCAGATAAGCTTAAATTTGTTCTCGCTGTCTGTGAGAGAAAAAAAAAACAACCCATGACAGAGAAAACAAAAATAAATGATCCACAGCACCTACTTTTTGCAGCCATCCCTCTCACTTTCCGTCTCTAGTAGTCTCATCTTGTCAGACCTTATTCCCATATCAGATTTGCACAAATGCATCTCTGCAGACAGCCTCTCTAGAGAAGATTCATTAGAGAAAAAGATATCTTCCAGTTTAGTTTTCTTCTTCTATGTAAATCACACGGAACCAGTACAACACAGTTCTGGTCAAAGTGAGTAGGGTTTGTAGCCACAGAAAATCCCACTGACATTTATATGTGATATCTATGAGGACGCGCTGTGTTGCATTCACAAAAAACGTAAATAATTAATCAGTTTAACAAGCTGAACAACAGAAAATCATAATGTTTTTGTTAAACAGCAATGGCAGAAAATAAAACAAGTTGCCTGGGAAATTTTAATTACTGGGCGGAGATTAGTCACTTGTTAAAATGAATTGAATTAGACAGGCTGTGATTGCAATAGGAATATAACATTGAGGGAAATGTTGTTGAAATCTAATTAAATTCAGTCACAAGCCTACACACGCCCCAGAAGAAAGAGCCAAAAACCTCATTATTTTGTATCTTCCGGGCCAAGATGTATTTTATAGAAGCGACTGGAATAATGGAAGATAAAAACAGGAGATAAAGTCTCAAAGTTTCATTGAGAGGTCAGAGTAATAGAAAATTGTGTATTGTATGAACTAAGTGAGAAAAATTAACATCCATCCGCATCCGAATTGTCCGAAGCATTAACATTAGGCTTGATGTGGGAGAATGTTTAAAGTGGAAATGATTGTTATATCCCAGAAAAGGTCGGGGTTATAATTGAATCATCATTGCCGCCACAGGTCCTTTGTGTTAACGTGTTAACTCAAAAACTAGCCCAGTGATCTATTTCAAATGTAATACCCGCATAAACCTTAGTGTGAGGAAGAACTGGGTTGATTTTGGGAAAGGTGTTTTTTATATCGGTAACACTAGGGTAGAGGTATTGGGTAAGGTCGGTTCCATATTTCTGACACTCGGGGGAGTTCTACAGCCAAAAGCTTTTGGGCTTTACAATTTCTGAACCATTGATTCGACTTACTCCAAATTTGGTGGATATATTCCAGGAGATCTATCTTCTTTATGCCATCTTTTACCCAAATTTTAATCTAACAATTCATGTTTTACTCATAATTAACTTAACATTTAATTTTAGGTGTTCAGTCAGGGGGATTGCTTGTACAACGCAGAGGATTGGGGATTTTTCAGTAATATACTCTTGTTGTCCGGGATGACAGCATGGGTGTAGTTCCAAATGAAAAGTTTTTCACCCTTGCTCCTCACTCTTAACTCTGGCAGGGTGTAATGTTACATTATTGAACTGAAGACCGTTCAGGAAACCAAAGTGGATTGGAGGTGATGTAGAGATAATGACGGTTTCAAATCTTTACTGGGGTCCGTGCCAAGTCTCTGTATTCATTGTTTCCATCTTAATGTAAATGTGCCCAAAAAGCTTCAAGCGACACGTGACACTTTTTCTTTACATCTTCTTTGTGATCTGCCACTTTTGGAAAAGGGGAAATGTGTTCTTTAGGGGCTGGAGTGCATGCATTTTTCAAAGCCATGAGGGTAGGAGTGACATCTTTGAATGATAGCGGTTAGCGGTTGGTGTCCTGCACAGTGAGAGTATACTGATCAGATATAGATGATAACTTCACAGAGTGAATAAGACATATTATCTACTTACAATGGCACCTGTCAGTGAGTAGGATATATTTGGCAGAAAGTTCTGTCCATGGAGTTGATGTGCTGGAAGCAGGGAAAATAGGTCAAGGTAAGGATTTAAGTGACTTTGAAATTGGCCATACTGTGAAGGTTAGATGACTAAGTCAGAGATTCTCTGGAATTATAGACTTGTTAGTAGTTCCTGGTCTGCAGTGTTTCGTATCTGCCAAAGAGATCCATGCAAGGGCGACTGGTGAACCAGTGACAGAGTTCAGTGACAGGTTCAACAAGCCACGCAGCCTTAGGCTTAAAGCTGGAGGATGAAGACCTGCCGATGTCTGTCTCTTACATCTCACAGCATGCAGCCTGGGAAGAAGGCAAGCCTGGGGTGGCAGTACTTTGGAAAATAGTCTGTTGGTAATCCATGGGCCATGCCATTCATGTGGACGTTACTTTCTTGACAGCACCATCCACTTTAACATCGTTGCAGACCAAATACGTACACCCCTTCTTGGAAACAATATTTCTTATGGCATGACCTCTTTGACCAGGGTGATTCTCAATGTAACACTGCAAAAATGGTTCTGGAATGGTTTGAGGAACAACAATTGAGTTGTCTACCAAAGCGTGTTTGGGATATGCTAAACCAACAAGTTCTATCCATGCAGGCCTCCCACGTTAGATCTGCTTGATACCAGATACCAAAACAACCTTCATTGTTCTTGTGGAGTCCAACTGTCGATAGGTCAATGCTTTCTTGGTGGAAAAAAGAGGGTTCAAACAAAATTAGGCAGGCGGTTATTACATTATGGCTGATAGATAATATATGTGGGTTTGACACTGTGGCCCAGCAGTGTGAAAATCTGGGGTTTTCCCTTCCTCTACCTTTATCAGAGACCTCTGGTTAAATGGCATGAAATGTTTAAGTGTCTCTTACACTTCTTTCCTCCGTGGCACACAACCACACACACACACACTCACATGAGTCGACCCGAGCATTCATCTCCTATGAACAGTCAGCCCCTGGAGGATTTGAAGTAATTGTACAGAGTTCCTAGCTGAGCCAGTAAAGCCCTATTCTGACGAAGTAGGATGTGCGCACACACTTCATCTTCCTGCACTGACAGTTCCGCGCTTCTCCACAAGTCAGCATCTTTAAAGTAGAGAGCGGTAAACAGGGAAGGTAGGGAAAGAGGAAGGGCTTGGCAGAGAACCTGGGAGTTCAGCTTGTCCTTGGAACTTTATTGACTGACAGTGCAGTGTCAGGGTGTTATACGGCAACTGGAGACAGCTGCTCTCACCTCTTATTGTCACCCTGCTGTTATGATAGGTGGGCCATATCTGGAGCTTCCTCGGTTTATAATGCAATATATTGATTGGTTGCTACAATGACATGTTGCTGTGCAAGATATTTACAACAAAGTGCTGATCAGAGCTCATCTTACTCACCCGGAGAGCCAATTTAGTCTAGTAAGTAAATGTTTATATAACTGTCAATCACTAATGGGCCCGCTTACACCGACGAAGAGTTACAAACATTATTGTCTAGATTGACTATAACGCTGTAACTGTTGTTGCCTCGAACTAAGGGGCTTCAATAAAACCTCTAGTCTTTTTATTAGATGGCTGTGCATCCTTACATCAAGCTAAGCCGACTATATTCCCCTCTGAAGTGCAAATGAGTCTATAATTAGATTCTACATTTGTGATGCAGAAAAGTCTTTTATTGAACAGTGTAGCCAGGCTGCAATGAAAGGCTGCAAATAGTGGAAAAACATAGATTTACATAACTGAGGGGGCATGTGAATCTATATTTGTTTGTTGGATAAAGGGGGGAAATAACAGGTGGTGTTGCTTTAGCTGAGGTATCACTAGATATATACACTAGTCAAAAAAAATTAAGGGATCATACATCCCAGATCTGTATGAATTAAATTTTCCACTCTAAAATCTTTATTGATTACATTGTGTCATTTGTTGAGAACAAAATAACGTAAGAACGATTAATGGAAACCAAAATCATAAACCCATTTAGGACTGGATTCAGAATTATACTCAAACTCAGCGCTACCCCACCCCCTCAGTCCTGGATCAGGGCATCAGAGGGCCTCGATTGGATTTGGGTCTGGAGAACGGGCGGTCAAGTCAATAGCATTGACTGGACTGCCAGTCAATGCTATTGACTGGCATTGACTGGCCAGAATGCCTTCGTCATCCAGGAACCGCTGACACACTCCAGCCACATGAGGGTGGGCATTGTCATGCACCAGAAAGAACACAGGGCCCACTGCATCAGCATACGGTCTGACTATGGGTCGAAGGATCTCATCCCGGTACCTAACAACAGTCAGGGTACTCCTGGCTAGTACGTGGAGGTCTGTGCGGACCTCCGAGGATATGCCTCCCTAGATCATCACGGACCCACTGCCAAATCGGCAGGACGTTGAAGGCAGCAGAAACTTCTCGACAGTGTCTCCAGACTCCGTCACATGTGCTCAGTGTGAGCCTGCTCTCACCTGTGAAGAGAACACATAGGTGAGATTTCGCCATTTCGCTAATGGCGAAATCTGCTAATTCTTCCACGGCCCCCACTTGTGGAAGCCAGTCCCCTATACCACCATCATGGGGACTGTTTCTGACAGTTTTGGCGGAAACATCTACACGAGTGGCCTGCTGGAGGTTATTTTTTAGGGATCCGGCAGGGCTCCTCCTGTTTCTCCTTGCACAAAGGAGCAGACAGCGGTCCAGCTGCTGGGTTCTTGTCCTCCTTCGGCGCCATCCACCTCTCCTGATGATCTGGCCTGTCTCCTGGTATCTCCTCCACGCTCTTGACTCTGTCCTGAGAGACACAGCATATCTGGCCACTGCGTGTATGGAGTTACCATTCTGGAGGAGCTGCACTACCGGAGCAACTTCTGTGGGCTTCAGATACCGCCTCATGCTACCACTAGTGGCGAGGGCACTGGAGAAATGCAAAGCTAGCCAAGAATCCAGCCAAAAAGGATGGGGAGAAGGAAATGGTCTGTGGCCACAACCTGCAAAAAACATTCCTTGAGAGGGGTTGTCTAGCTAATTGCCTCTCCTATACACCTGTTGTCGGTCCCCTTTGCACAACAGAGGGTGAAATTTACTCACAATCATTATTGCTTCCTGAATGAACAGGGTGATATCTCGTAACTGTGATTGACTTGGAGTGACACTGTGATGATGATGTGTTCCATTTATTTTCTTGAGTAGTGTAGTGGTGGCTTTTAAGTATGAAATGCAATCATAGTAGCTCATTTTAGATGAATGCATGATGCCAAACGATCCCCAAGTAATAATTAATGACAACATTTTGTTTTAATGAGGGACTGTGCACCTTTGGTAGACTATATGGAAAAAAATTTAAATGAATTTTCCAGATATTGGTTATAATGAAGGCGTAGACTCTGGCAAGCCACAGCACTCACACAATAGCACTCCCTCTGTCTCTTTTCCCTCCCACACTTCTGCATAACAAACTTCTGCCACAGACTTGGCATCCTGGATGCGTAATCCTCCTGTAATGTATTATTTTCTACCCCCACCCTACTTCCTTCCTGCAGCTGCTCAAAGTGCCACAAAGTGGAGATATGGCAACCCCATTGAAAATGTCTCATGCAGACTATAGGGGGCACCAAAAAAATCCTCCTGCAAAATACCCAGTGCCAGCACACTACTTTGTACTTTTCACCAGTTACAGATGCTGCTGTGTAACTTGGTCCTGCTCCAAATAACATTGCTGTAGCTGCTAGGTCCTCACTGCTGGAGTCTGGCATCGGCGACAGTAGTGTGAAAAAGTATGTGACACCCTCCTGGTTTCTCCAATATCAAACTGTGTCGGATAAAACACAATTTAATATATAACAAAGGCAACAAAGTAGTTTATGATAATTGTATTTATTGAACCAAAAAAGTAATCAAACCTCAACTTGACCCTTTATGAAAAAGTGTTTAGCCCTTTAATAAAAACAGATTGCAAAAATGTATAAATCTGCATTTCTAGCTGTCTGCATGTCAACCAGGACAAACCCAGACTTACTGATTACTACCACCTGTTCATCAAATCGTCCCCTAAATAGACCGTTATCCATTGACGAGGACGAAGGTAATGTGATTGAAAGTCATTGGTCGTACAAAGCTATGGCTCTGGGAGTCCACAGATCCTTGTCAACAAACGGAGAAGATTTGGAACAATGGTGAACCTGACTAGAAGTGATCAACCTCCCAAATTCTTCCAAGATTATTTATGGCGAAGACTCCTTCAGGACTCAGTCACACAATATCTAAATAAAACAGTCAGGGACCTGCAGGTCTCTCACCTCAAAAAAGATCAGTTCATGGCTCCACTATTTGAAAAACCAAGTGCAAAAAAGACACCCATGGGAGACCCGATTCTAACCCAGAAGCATTAAGGCTTGGCTGGATTTTGCAAGAACACACCTTGATGAAATGCAGAGCTTTAGGGAGAATATTCTATGGACTGATTAGTAAAAAGTTTAGAGGATATCTGGCATAAACCAAAAACAGCACTCCAGAAACCGAACAGGAGATGGAAGTATAATGTGGGGATCCTTAACTGCGTCAAGGTCAAGACAACGTACTGCAAGTGAGGGAAACAGGATATGTGCTCTCTACCGGAAAAGTCTGAAGAATGTCAGGTCATCAGTCAGTGTGTCGGAACGCCATCACAAATGGGTCACGTAGCAAGATAGGGATACCAATTAGAACAGAATGCCCACCTCTGAAAGCGGCCTAGTCGAAGTTTAGACAAGAACAAGAACCACATTGCGAAGCTGTGGTGAGACCTGAAAACTCACGACAGAAATGTTCCAATGTGTCTGCGTTAAAGCCATATCAAATCATTAAATTCTGATTCAAAAATTGTAATTAATGTTTTTTCAAGTTGCCTTGGTTTTATGCTAAATTTAGTTTGAAGATCCACCACAGTTTAGAATGAGATATACACAAAAATATAGGAAATAAAGAGAATCTGGTCCAGTACATTTTTACAGCACTGTATGATTCACACCTGTTAGCCACGTAATGGCAGGGAATAAATCAAACATTTATGATACAAAATGTACCCACTGTTCAGAGCACTCTAATGCCCAGATAATGTGACACTGCTCTCAGACTTGATCTCTCAATGCCAGACTGAATTTTTTCCTCTCAGGGGAGAAACGCACTTTTATTTATAAACGCTTTTTTGCTTTTCCTGCAAAAAGGGTCCAAATGTTAGTCACATTCCTAAATTAGCACTCCCTGAGTGTTGAAGTGTGTTGTAGCACCAAAGTGAAGAGTTTGTAAAATGTAAAAGAGGTACAGGCAGTTCTGTTCCTAGAGTTTCCTTGTGTTGAGAGATGAGAGCAGAAAAGCAGAGTTGTATTATTCACTCCTGCAGCTGAAGCAGTAGCAGAACACCGACTAAAAAAAGGCTCACACACTTAATGGGGATATTTAATTATGCACTGATGAGGAATTCTTATATTTATTTCAGTTAACAAAGACAAATACATCCTCGACCATCTCAGTATTTACAAATTAATCTAAGTATGAGTGACATAGAAAGCAGTTTTCCCACCTCATCTTCCAACTTGGAATTGACCCTTAAACTCCCTCAGAGTTGCATCCTCCCCCCAAGGTGCCTGCAAGCATAAAAACCTGTGTATTTGTGGTGAGACTAATAGATTTACAACTGGTGTAGTGAGAAAATGAACACCAGTGCAAATAAAGTGATGAGGCATTTTTTAGTTCCAAACCAGCCTCTAGCATATAGCCTTGATACTATATCTGCTTTCATCTTATTTAGGATGTCAATCCGTGCACTGCATTATTCTGTTTTTTATTGAAAGACATGGCAGAGGGCACTTTATCACACTTTTCTTGCTAATTTGGCCAGTTCAGAAATCAGAAACCTTTGCTTTATCTAACAAATTGTGAATATGATTCTGCCAGGAAGCGCTTAGATTTTACTACACTGTGATAAAGCAGGATGTCATTTTTGTAACAATACAAGCTTCTCCCTTTATCCTTGAGCTGCTAATAAATGTCCACCTATTCTGAACTCAGACAATATTGCCCTGCTATGATAGATCGACTTGGCTTGTTAACCCAATTAAAAGGTCTGAAAACTTTACCACCATCTAGCAGGAGCTTAACTACCCGGCTGTTCTTTCAACCAAGAGGCCCAGCAGCATGGACTGTACGACATCATTTTAAATTCAAGGACAAAAAACAGCCTGATTGATTTATAAGCAGCTGGGAGTCTTTTGTGCATGAAAATCAGGCAGGAGGTAGGATATATTACGAGAATAGTTTAGGTTGCATGTTATGCTTATGACACGTCCCTGCTCGGGTCTTAGTTGTACAGCATGGCTAAATGAAAAACCACCAGACTTCCATAAAACACTCAGGTATGAAATGGACCTGAAGTGGACCTGAAGAACTGGATGGAAGACTTCTTCCCTTTTGCACTCCCTCACCCCAGCTGAGCAGGGACACAAACTCCTTTAGTACATCCTCCTAGGGTTATTATAGCCAGATGCATTGGTTTAATTAAACTGAAATAGGTTATTCTTAGACTATGGTTGAAGAGCGGGGGGAATAGAGTGAAGGAACAATACCCATCTGAAGGGGATAGGATTGTTCAAAGCAAACTCCTCACCAGTTTTCAATTTCTACTGTACCCTTTTGCGTTAGTAGACTTTAGGAACAACTTACAAACTGATAAAAGATCTGGATACCCTTTTACAACACCTTGACCTTATTTTAAAAAACAAGAAGCCAAATATTTTATCAAACTACTACTTGAATAAGGTATCTGCAAAATTCAGAAACCCGTAAGAATGTTTGCTTTATATTATATATTTTTTAATTATATCTAAACTTCAAAGACTAGGGAATGAATATGTCTGCATCTCACTCCATTTGTACATAGTATGAATGACTAGATTAATATCTATTTGTGTACATAATCAATGCACGCTTTAGCTCAGAATATGGACTGGCTGTCCACCCATCGGTTTGACCCTGAAACTGTCCTTGCTGTATATTTGCCTACAGTCCTTGAGCACGACTGAATACTATAAGCTCCCTTGGTAACTCACAGGATCCGCCCACTACTCCTCAGGAATGGGTCCAATCCAGAGAAATAATTCCCCAATGTTGAACTGTATATAACCTCAAGTGATAATAAAGAATATACATTATCAAAAAATCTTTTTTTTTATTACTGTTTTTTGTGTGCAAAAGCATCTACAATTGGAAAAAGGAATAAGACATCTTAATATTTGAGGAGATTTTATTTACAAAGAAAATTTAAGAGATTCCCATTCATCCACACGGAAAAAACTCGGATGGATAACATGTTCCAGCTGACGACCCTGCAGGGAGAACAAGGAAATGACAAGACATGAAAAGATGAGTTACATACACCTGGGGACAGAAAACCAATTTCTGAGTAAGTACAAGTAAAGATGCAAATCAAAATGAACATAGGATAAATAAACCAAGGTGACAATTGTTATTCACTTTCAGACGTAGAGTTTATTTGAAGGGCTGTCATTGTCTGAGATTGCTGTTCGACCCAAGGCTGAAGTAAATGCCACATCATGCTGACATATTAATTAAAACAGATAGGCTAGATATACCTGGCATTCAAAATTACCTTGAAGGTTGCACAATAGCACTGAGCCATTTTACTTCTTCAGGATTTGATGTCTGACAACGATGAAGGGGAATGCAAACCCACTGCCGAAGAACAGCACCATCATGCCCAGCAGGCGCCACTTGTTATCCACAGAAAATGGCAGGTTCTGCGGGACAAAATAATTAACTATCATTACAGAACAAACCCTTCTGACCACAAACACTCTTGAAAATCAGCTAATCTCTCCAATGCAGGCATATTGTAATCTTACACAAAAAAATCACTTACTCTACAATTTACTTAATTATCACTAGTAGGTGCTGGATTCCTGAGCAGAGAGCTTTATCATGTACCCACATATTACAAGGTGGCAATTGTTAGATATGAATGATGGGGCTTTGGATGAAAGTGAATTGGGGGATTAACTGGATGTAACCCCCCCCCCCCCCCCCCCCCAAAAAAAAAACACAACATTGTGTGGAAATGGCATATCCTCCCTAACATTCCCCCAAAAATTGGGGGAGGGAGAATATTTGTGTGTAAATTTCAGTGAAGTCGGAATGAAGTTTGCGAAATATCTCCCAGACTCAACGACTACACTCCAGAATAACCTGAAACATGTCTCCATGGCACCCACACTAAACAGAATAATTTTAAAAGTCAAAATATCAATGGCACAACTATGTAATATGACTGAAATAAGTGTTAGGTTTGGTGAAGCTAGACTCCATCTTGGCATACAGGAACCTGACTAAATGAGTAGCCTCATGACATAAAATTTGCTTTTCTTGGAAACAACAAAAATTAAGTTATGTTTCCCAAACATATTAAAAGAGAACACTACTTTCTATAGTTAATAAATATATATACACACACAACATGTTGAAGGTTTTATCTATTATTTGTTAGGTATAATCTGAGTAATAAAACAAAGATTAACAATGGATGGACAGGGGACTATAGGCCTTGTTATATTCATGTCTTACAGCTGTGCAATTCGAGGAAAATAATTTAATTAAATTATTTAACTAGTGAATTGAAAAAATGTAAATATAAGATTGACAGGCCAATTATGCAGCCCATCTGAAAATGAATGTTGGCCCAAAATCATAATATAAAAACCAAATTATCACTTTAGAAATCATGAGTGTAATGTGAATCAAACCCATACATTTAATAAGAAAACATACTTAACATTACAGTGAAGGACCTACTTGTAGATGGCACAGAAATACACCAACTGTTATTTATAAAACACCACATGTACTGTACATATGCGAAAGATTGAACTAAAAGGACGGGTTTCACCGAGCATAAATTATATTCAGTGGAATAAGCGGCTTTGACCATCTTCAAAGACTAGGTCATGAATCTGTCTGCATATTGTTCCGTGTGTGTAACACAGTATGATTGCCTAGATAAGTATTGCTTTAGGTTAGCTTGTAATTGGTGCATAAACTCGAGGACACAACAAATGTCAGGAAGTTTGCGTACAGCTCAGATGAGGCAATGCCTTTCTCTTAGCAGTAATATACTATATATGTAACCGTAATTAGCCGGTGGATGTAGCGTCACTATCTTATTATTCGATATCTAAATTGAATCAGTCAGCATGTTGGATAATCTAAGGTAAATTGTTATGGTATGCTAAGCTACTCGCTAACGAGTTAGCATTGTTGGAGTTAGCTCATCAATTTTTACCCACTGAGCTTTTACTATCCAAAAAAACCCACCACCCAAACAAATACTTAACGTATATCCTAAAGAGTGCTTATTTTTTTGAAAATGAAAACCAGGTTGATTTTAGTTTTGATGGCTACAATCACGCTCCTGTCTTATCACGATGATGACCTCCAAGTGATGCTAGCTAACGTCAGGCTCTGGACACAGACTAGGCCGCGACAAGCAATAATCGTTCTAAAACATTGCTTTTACAAATACACTCACCTTCCCTGGTCCTTCAGCATAGTGTGAGCTACGCACAGCGGACGTTGTGAATCGCCTTACAGCTTGTCCCAGCATGATTACGGTCTACTTTCTCCACAGACTCAAAATATAGACTGATATGAGCGACCTTCTTGTGACTGATGGGCGTTATACCGCAAACCATGCTGGGAAATTAGATTTAAATTTCTGGGAAATGTAGTTCCAATTTCAAATGAGAAAATTACGGTGGCTGAAAGGGGCAAAACATTACAGCTTAAGAAAGTGAATGCAAACAGACAAAACAAGCAAAAAAAGCAAATATCTTTGTCAGTTAGACATAATTCGTGCAGCAAATAAAGAAAACATTTCATTTCATCATTTGACAACAAAGGAACGCTACGATAGCCAAAATACAACCCATTAAGAAGAATGATCTTGAATAGCCACAAGAAAACAACTTAAAACTGATGAACACCCAACGCACCTTTTAATACTACAATCAGTGAATAAAACAGTTATTATATACAAATGTTTCACAATGTTTTGGTTAGCTGTGGTAACTTTGCTTAACTTCCGGGCCATGTGATCATGTGACTAAAATTAAAACGCTAATCAACATCGTGAAAACAACAAATAAACTTAATAAGCTTAACATACAGAATATCCGAAACAAAATAGCTTTTGTATGCAATGTTCTAACCGTTGTGTTTACGTTGCCATGGCGACAACTGAAGTCAGTATTCACGATGGTGGTTAAGACTTTTCTTGAGCAAGTGCAATACACTTTGTTTGGATGTTCTCTTTATTTGCTGCGCGAGCGATGCAAAATTGATGAAGATATTTTCTTTATTTTCTTGTGCTTTATCTATTTGTATGTGTTTTCTTAAGTTGAAGCGAGTTTGCTTCTCTTGGCCAACATAGAAATACATGATTGTACCCCTTTTTAATATTTCTATGGTACTCTGTATATATTTGTTGTTCCATTGCATATTTAGTTATAACTTTGTTCTTTTTTTGATATCTCTGTATGTATAATATACACACATTGAGATTATTTTTTTTAGGCATAATGAAGCCCAGGAATATCTACTTAATCAATATGAAATTACGGATAAGATTAAGATCAGAATAAAATTCTTTATCCTAACTTTCGGGTTTGCATGTCCTGATGGGCTTGAGTAAAAATAATCTTTAATATTATATTTTCATTGGCCACACTTTATCATCAATAAAAGGACCAACAATATAATAATAATTGTAAATATAGTGACACATTTGTGACACATAACTCGATGATTTTGTTGCGGTTGCATGTGACTTTATGTGTTTGTGACATGTAACAGGTAGAAGAGCTTCATAAGTCTGCAACAGTGTGAAGGGTGGGATTGTCAAAAAGATGTATCAAGAACCTTTTGTCAGCCTAGAATACATTCCATTCAGTATTTCAAGTTATACTCTTCCAATACAAAAGGATATCAACGTTCACATTTTGGACAGAGAGGATAAATGGTTTGAGAGCGGAGTAAAAGAAACCACCTATGTCAAACTGGAGCGGCCCTCTCTAATCAGGGGTAGGTTCTATGCAAGGCCACCCCTAGCCAAATTGGTGCACTTATCGGAATTTGGTTATGGTGCCCCCAACCCCCCTGGCTATACGTATGTGTAGTGTACGTGTGTGTGCAAGTACATTTGTAGAACTTTTGTTTCAGTTAAAATAAAAAATTATATAAATAATAGCAGCCAGTCCTTCAACATTGGTAACTAACTTCAATTTAAGTTACTTCTACCTGAAATTAAAATACTATAGTCACATACAACAATTAAATTAAATTAAACAGAATCTTAAATAGTAATTTATACTATAAAAATAGTTAAAGACAAAATATATTCATATTTAATCAAAATATATACATTACTGTGAATATATTACAAATGTTTTTTTCACTTATAACATTTAGACTCCATCTTGGCATACAGGAACCAGACAAAATGAGTAGCCTCATGACGAAAATTGCATTTCTTGGAAACAACAAAAATTAAGTTATGTTTAGCAAACATATAAAAAGGCACAACTACTTTTCATAGTTAATAAATATATATACACACACATGTTGAAGGTTTTATCTATAAAAAAAACTTCATATATTATTGATAAATAATATTTTTATTATTTTATCAATGATAAAAACATTTATTCTATTATTTATGATAATATTACTTTTAAGATACAAACAAAACCCAGTGTTATTATCCTTATAATAATGAATTTAATGTGTGGTCATTATCAACAACAATTTTAGCAACAAAAAAAAAATCTAATAATTTAATAATTGTAATTTTTATGGTTTATGGCTTTTGAATGATAAAGTTAGGTATGTTAAGCTTAAAATAAAATAAAAGACCCAATAATAGGCAAATTGTCCAAAATATAAATTGATATTTAACCATAAATTCCATTTTCTGTGGCCACTAAAAGGTCAGTTTACCGTTCCTGTTCATCAGATATGAATAGAGAGCAGAAAAACTGTTATCAGACATCAAAGAATGACAATTCTTGATGTCTGTCACAGTGTGTCACAGTGAAATCAGCTAAACTGAGTGTACAGTGTGAGCTGTGACAGAAGATGAAGGAAATTACAGATTCCTCTCTCTCCCTAGTGCGTGTGCTGTCTGTCTCTCCAGGGGTCTCTCTTTATCTTGCGCACTGTCTCCCTCTCTACTCTCGGAGCAGACAAGCACCTTCTTGGATGCGCGTTGTGTGCCCGCGATTCAAATTTCATTGACGGAGTACAACCATGCAAACTGCGGACTACAGCAAGCTCGTGCTCTGCGTGGAGGAAGTGGCGGGCCTGGTTCTAGGTCCCCACTGATCACCCACATACAATGCAGTTTTACCCCAGATGGTTTCGCCATCTTCCTCCCCTGGATTCACATTATGCTAAATATGCAGAGGATGCACCAGCAGACAATCAAGACCATTCTGTCCCTAAAGACTCCTGACGACTCATACCCACCCACATTGGTTATGCACTGCCAACTGGCAACTATTTGCTATGTACCAACAACTACTGGAGGTATAAAATCCTTTCTTCCCCACCAGGCAGTGAGAACCGAAGAAGCCTCTTGGACGAGAGGTAAACTGTTTAAGCCTAAACAGAAGTCCAGTTGCTTTGGATTCAACCCACATGGATTACCATGAGATTGATGTATGAGAATCTACACAGTCTCTTCCAGGAACATTTCTTCGTATCATTTTGAGGAGAAACTCCCCAGGAATCCTGATGTCTTCAGCTGACACACTTGATGAGAATCCTTAATTTTCGGATCAATCTCTGCAATCACAATAAACATTTTATTTGCCTATAAATTAAATCACCCTATTATAATGATTGTAACTGTAATTTAATAAACTGTACAGAAAAGTAATATTATTATGATACTGTAATCATCCCCAAGTATAACGCAGTGGAATATAGCTTCTTTTTTTTGGCATAACTTCAACACCGTTCAATATTTTTTCCTGAAACTTTGTCAGGATTGATACACTAGACTAGTGCCTGTTGAAAGGTTGAAACTTTAAAGTTCAAATTTTCTTGCTTAGGGGAACGTTTTGAGCAATTTTGAGTGTTCGTATTTCCTTCGCTGAAACTCATAACTGATTGCTAAACTGAAAGAGCATGTCTTCATGCAAATACACTCAGTTCAGTTTTGAAGAGGCCTAGGCAATCATTTTACAGACAGCTTTAAAATGGATTTACTTGAATGACATACAGACAGTCACCATGAAGACTATGAAGAATAAGGGTGTTGTTTTTATCATGCAATCAAAAGAAGAGGTATCAAAAGAAAAGTTGGCTTGCTGATCAAAGTTGCCATTGCTTATTTTTTTAAACAATTTTGCGCATACGTTTCATCAACTGTGTTTGGGTAAATGCTGGGTAATCAATTATATATATATATATTTTATATATATATGAAACGTCAGTCAAGGTAATATAAAATTATAAATCCCCAGGTGTTGTCCCTGGACTAACCGAGATAACTGGACCCGAACAAGTGCAACATACGGTATTTCATTGGCATTTGCCTCCAGTTCGAGGATCTACACCAAAGTCTCAATTTCTGAAGGTATTACCAACTTTTTTTTCCTGAAGATTAGTGCTACCTGTAGGTGCTCTTCCATTTCTTTTTGGATTAATGAACAGTTAAAAAATGATTATTACTACTATTAGTACTTTGGCCAGATCTGTAACCTCACAGCTACCGTGCTGAACTCATACTTCCCGAGGCTCCATAACGGTGAGAGCTGGAATCATATTTGATCTCTTAGAGTGCTCAAATTTGTGAAAAAATTTGTGAAATTCTGATTAACTACTCTATGTAGAGTGAATATGTATCTCATAATGAATAAATATAAGGTAAGACAATCGCTATGGTAACTTCGTCAGACATTTTCTTTACGTTACACAGCTGCCTCAAGACATCTCCTGAGGACCTTCATTTATTTCAACCTCTGGAGGTTCAGGAGAGCCTCTCTAGTTAAGTTACGTAGATGGTAGATGCCCCATCATTTACGGATATTAAAACGTGTATGTGTTTTGGATTTCCGAGAGTATAATTTGCGAAGCGTCTCCTTATGAGTTTGATGAAACACTATTTCACAACCAGTTACGATTTAAAACCTCTGCAATGTGAGTCTGGTCTGAATATGAGAGGTCCTTCGGGTAGTCGAGGCCCGCCGTTTGTAATCGCTGAAGGCTTTTGATTGTCTTTTCTTCATTTCACAAACAAGGCATGCTAGCTTTGACAGAATAGCAACAGCCTCTTTCCTGCAATACTCAGTTTGTGGATATTTTTCATCACTTAATAGTACCACATCAGTCAAAACCCACTAGAAATCCATGACTTCACCTATCAGTGAAACAAGGCCGGTTGTGTTATCTTCAGATGAGGGTCCTCAACCAGACTGGCAGCTCCGCTTGGAATGACAAATGCAACCCTCTCAACTCTGTTTTACTCCGGCGGCTTCCTCTTTCTCATTCTACCTTTTATTGACTGTAAAGTATTTGTCTTTATATCTGCCTGTTTATCCAACGTTATTGTACACCGAATTAAACAACAACAATGTCCAGTCAGCCAACAATACAGTACCGATGAGGGACAGGAACTCAGCCGCTGACCAGGACTTGGATTAGTGGATGGTCTCCTGTAAACAGTTTTTTTTTAATTTTTTTTTTACATGAAAACACTGGAAACCACACAAAACTCTCCTCTAGTAGGTTTATTTATTCACTACTGGAAGGGTATGCAGATACATGGCGACTGTTATTGTTTTATGGTCCACATTTGAACCATAGATCAGACCAATGATGAGCTCATAGTTGCAGAATTGACAATGTGTTCATGTTGATGAGCATGCTAAAGAAATTGCTTCATCTTGATTTGCATTGCTGGAGCAGGACTTCATTAGCATGCGCCCTGTAGTCTGCATTCCTTCAGCTCCCAGCAAGTAAGTATGTGAATTTGTGTCACTTTATTTTCACGAGTAATGTCCACATAGCATGACAAAAAATGCATTTCCATAACAGTCTTCAAAGATGACATCAGTGTAGTATATTATGGATTTCACATTCTCATTATCTAAGTATTATTTGGTCACATCGGTGTAAAAGTCAAATGATGGAATGATTCATCGTATTCTAGTGATAGGTCTTGTTTTTTCATGTTATCAACCCACATTCCCTCAATGCATATGCAGTCAAGTCAGGGATGAAAAGAAAATTAATCATTTAGATGAGACAATGTATGGAAACTCTAGTCCGTCCAGAGGGTGTAAATGGAAAAAGGTATGGTAACACACATGAGTCACATCTTTCTCGGCCATTTAACAAAGATATTTAAAAAAACCTGGAAGCTGTTGAGTTAGTTCGATGTAAATAAGGATATTTCAATAATCTAACTTAAAATGTATTCACATCCATCTATAGCAGCTCAGGTGAAAGAGAGGAAGCCGGCTCATGATATGGAAATGACATTGAGAGGTCACGTAATGAGAAGGAGCTGAAGACCAACCAATTGTGGAACATGTATTTCGGGCTGCGACGATTATTTCCAAATTCCAACTTGATTACTATTAATAAACCTCATTCTAATTTTTGCTCTTCTTCATATTGTCTGCTATCCTCTCTTACAAGGTTTTTACTGTAAAGCCGGGATATTTTTTTTCGAACTGAAAGTCTTTATGCCTTTGGATTCTCCTCTTCTGTGACATCTCATGAAGAAAAACTATTCCTCAGGGCCTGAGAAGTCATTTCTGTTGAGTGATCCCCAGGGAAATAAGCTGTTTGTTTTTTTTGTTATAGAGGTTCCATTCATTGTCTATACGGTAGATGTCTAAAATATAGCTCCATTCTTTCAGGACTCCACCACTCAGGAATAGATGAACCACTTGCAGAAAAGAGTCACAAAGGTGTAGTTAAGTGTTTTTGTTTTTTTTATAGAAAATTCATAATCCAAAAATCATACAGAGGTTAAAAGGATAAGGCATTCCATGCAAGTAAGCAATATTCACACACGACGAGGGACTGACAGACTTAAAGACAGGTTTGAGGGCTCAGTGCACGAATGAACAATAATATAGACAAATAGTGCAACACAAAAGGCAATGGCAAAATCCAAATAACCGGGTGTTGTCGAAGGCCAGAATAAACTGGAAGAAAATCTCGTATTCTGGGGGGAAAAAGAGTAGAAAATGTCTGGAGCACGTGACACAAGAATCAAGAACAAATTTGCACTAGAGGAAAGAAAAGCCCAGACTTAAATACACAGTGAGTGACCAGACAACGAGCTCAAGCTGGAACTAATTAAGGAAGGGGAGGCAATCAGTGGAGGGATGACAGCTGTGTGACAACGAAGAAACAAGAGTCAAGCAACCGTGAATGAACAGAGAGAGAGAGAGAGAGAGAGAGAGAGAGAGGGAGAGAGAAAGAGAGAAAGAGAGAGAGAGAGAAAGAGAGAAAGGGAGAAAGGGAGAGAAAGAGAAAGAGAGAAAGAGAGAGAGAGAGAGAGAGAGAGAGAGAGAGAAAGGGAGAGAGAGAGAAAGAGAGAGAGAGAGAGAGAGAGAGAGAGAGAGAGAATTCAAATCACCAAAAGACCAAAGTGGGACAGGAGGTATAGAAATGTAAAAGACAGGTCACTCAACAGAGAGAAGAAAAAGGGGAAATAGGTCATAATGGGTAAACAATGACTGGAACGGTAAAACAAACAAGAGAAATGAGGTCTCAAAATAAAACAGGAACCATGAAAACACAAAACCAGCGGAATAATGCTTGAGAAGCAAAACTAAAACCATCCAACAAAATGTTAAATACACCAAAAAGCAAACAACAAGACACAGAGTCAATACCGATCAGGATTTTAGTGGAGCAGCTTCTTTCGTCTTAATAATAATAATACATTCAAATATAATGCACTTTACATTGGGATCAAATCTCAAAGTGCTAAACATGTTGAGCCCCGCAATTTAGGAAAAAATGTGTTCCTGATTGCACAGCTCAACTTTTGTCCAAGGTTTTAACAAAATGTTCAATTAATTGTTAGGAAAAGTTGAATAAATGTCATAGAATATAAGAGGTTAACCATATCAGGTTATATTGAATTTATGGCTTTGCCTTACAAAGAACAAATAAAAGAAAATCAAACCGTACAGAAAACACAGTGTGATAGTATCATCTGCTGGACAATTTCCTGGCAAAGAGCAGTTTTGCAGGGGAAAAAAAATTAGAAAAGGTCTGGTGCATAACTGACTCTAACATGACAAATTGCTTTCTCACACTTCACTTGTTTTATAGATTAACCAGATAAATAGCATTATTAGTTTGCTCTATTTTTTTCAAAAATACTCAATGAATCCCTATAGTGATTTATCTTTATTAGCATCCTCTCAAATAGGGTCATCTCAAGTTGGTAAAGAGGACTTTGCTGTTTCTCCACATGATCATCGGTGATAAATCAATTTCACAAGGTCAGCTAAAATGCTCTCCATGTCCATGTTGTTGTCCCGGTATCTCATAGAAATACACGAAAACCGGGTAAAAATACAAATAAGTAAATAAAGAAAACAAAGAGCAGCCTTCTAGTAATTTGCTTATAATGAGCCACAGTCGATCCATATTAATTTTACATGTTGGTCTTTTTAATTATTTTCCACATCTAATGGCCCTGTAAACATTTTATGAGCACAGCTAGAAATTAATTTCAGAACGAGGAGTGTAATTTAAAAAAAATTGGTGACCACAATTGTCTCTATTTTATTTTATTTTCTATTTAACCCTTGTGTGGTGTTCATATTTTGTTATTCAGCCAGTGTTGGTGGTTCTGGTGGACCCGCTGCATTTTTGGGTTTTTTAATTCAACACAATCAAACAATTTGATGTTAAAATACTCAACAGATGTTTACTTTCATTCATATAACAAGCAATATAAACAGCATACATGGTTAATATTTGCCCTTTACCTTTGTAAAATCACAATTATGAAATAGAGTGCTACTCATTTTTTTAAAAATAAAATGTAATATAGAAAGAATATCAATTATAATCAAGATCTGAGTAAAAACAATTAAATGAAGCAAATTTTTTCAGAACTATTGCCATTATTACCACCATTCAGGTCAGTTTACACGACACAAGCTGAAAACATACAGTAACCATGTAAGTCTATACAACACATGAGGGGAAGTGTTTTACTGTGTGTATGTAGCAAATGTACTTCTTGCTCTTGATGCATGTATGTTGGGTTTTTCTGTCCATCTTGGGTCCGCAAACTTCTTTTTGTTGCTGCTGGCCGCAAACTAGAATAATGAAAAGATCAGGAATTTTAATAACGCCTCTCTCTCACGCAAGCCATGAGTGTCATATGAGACATATACAGCAACAGCATCACGCACTTACTTCAGGCTCTGCAGATGGTGGTTCTGTAGGTCGGGTGGATGGGGCACCTGCATTCTCCTCGTGAATCCTCCTCATGATGGCTTCAGAGGCTGGGGTTCTTGGAACATGTTGTCTTCTCTGGATTTCAGATCTCACCAGTGCCTTTCACACTTCCTCAAAAGAGGCGTCTCTTCTGGTGCGTCCCTCTGTTCCACTCTGGGTTCAGTGCCATCCAGATGATATGTCAAAGAATGTCACCAGTGGGCAGCGTAGGGTCCTCCTTTTGCAGCTGCTGGCAGTCACTAGCTTTTCCATGTTGTCCAACACTCCTTTTGTGGCATTATATTCCATGATGATCTCTGTTTTTTTAATGCTCCTGGCCAAAGATTCTCCAATCCCTGTGCCGTGTAGTCATGAGTACCACATTCTGGCCTTTCTTTGGCACATAGGATACCATTGGCGTGTCAGACGTGTACACAAACTTGGAAGACTTGACAGTCCTGTTCTTTGTAGTCGGCAGTTGGGGTGGGTGTTTAGACTTGTGTGTCCGTATCATTCCCATCGTGGTCACCTTCCTGTTTAGGAGCTCCTGTCCCAGCTTGTGCGAGGTAAAAAATGGACGCATGTGATGTTGTGTCCACTGAGTCCCTGAGTCATGTCCAGAACAACTCTCATTCCAGGATTTTTTTCTCAGTGGCACCTCCATCAGGTTTCCCTGTGTAGACTTGTAAGTTCAAAGCATATGAAGAAGTGGTATCACAGGCAGCCCAGATCTCTATACCTTATTTTGGAGGTTTAGATGGTATATACAGCCTTAATGGGCAACGGCCCCTAAATAGCATCAGCTGCTCATCAATGGTGACATTAGGCCAAGGGTTGTAAGAACCTTACACACAGACACAGACAGACATACACACACACACACACACACACACACACACACACACACACACACACACACACACACACACACACACACACACACACATGCTTTTGTTAACCCTGGGTCCATTGGTCCCAAACATCCTGTATGTAATATAAATGTGTAAGGGGGATGTACAGTGTGTGATCATTGAAAATGATCTTATATATGTTCTTCACAGAAAATGAGACAAGGCCAATGAGTCTGAGTTTGAAAAAATAATTAATCGTATTATTTTTCTTTCGATAAAAAACGAAAATGGGTCCCACAGACCAGGTCATGGAGAGCTTTAACATTGTCTGTTACGATCCTGCTCTTGGTCATGGCTGCCACATCCATCAGTGCAGGGTCTCCACTGGCCTTCTGCCATGTAGCTGTGCTCTGTTTGACAGCACAGTCTGTTAAAAAGCCTGGTCCTCATAACCAACAAAATCATCAGATCCTACCATAAATATTCATGGTATCACCTATTGTATACGTTTAGTCGCACAATCCTGAAATATATGTTTGCTTATCCGTCCCTCCATCAATTTAATTTTTATTTACAGAGTTAATTTCTCACTATTGACTTTCCCTGACTCATGAGTAAGCAGTTTTTATCCAGAGTGCTCTGCCAATAGCCATGTGCTATAGAAACATACTGCTTTCACAACTACCAAAGCTGTCATCTTAAATAATAACCCATATTCTCATATAAATCTGACAATTAGCATTCAGTGAAACAAAGACTCTTAGTCTTATTGGTCAACAAGCCTTTAATCATCCATAAGCGTGATTGTGTATTATAATAGAACAGGCCATATGGAGGATTACAGTATATGGTAAAACAGGTCTTTCTTATCTTATTAAATGAATGCTATTTTCAGTCATCGACCAATGCGCTGTGGAAGATGACAGATAGCAGACTACCTTGCCAAGGCAAACAGCATCTCTCTTCCAGATGAGATTTGCAATAATGTCCCACAACGGAGTGGAGGGCTAATGGATAATACTAATCAATGATGGCAGTTCATTTTTGCAGCAGCACTCTCGGGTTTAAGGTGTCTTGCATCATTGCTGCTGACATGTGCTGATTTGCACATTTCATTCAGCCCTAAAAAGAGATATTTATTCATATTTTCAGGTCGAAAGAGACTTGAGCGACTCATGGGGTATTGCTTTTTATCTGTTCAGGCAGCCCAACTACATGCGCAACTTCCTTCCATTTCTCCTCTATCTTTTTGAGGGTTAGAATATGTCTTCGAATTTACGTCAAAAAGGTGTCCTGAGTATAAAGCCAATGCACAAACACACTTGGAACGCACTTATATGCACAGAAAAACACAATGCCTGCAGTAATGTTCATGCTATGGGAGCCCATGGCATCCTAGTGGTTTGTTTTGACATTAATCTTTCAAGGGGATATAGGGGAAATTGCATGGACTTGCCGCTGACCCAGCTCTCCAGGGATGACTAACCTATGGTCCTGTACATTCAGGCTAAGACTTCTTACACAACCAACACCCTTACCTACATGTATGCTCATGCAACATTGCTGTTCCTCCAAAGCGCGCTGATATTTTGATACACTCCAGTGTCACGAATGGGCTTTCACTCCCTCCTCCATTAATGTTTCTCAGAAATAAAAGGATTGCTGATGATTGGATTCTACATTAAAACTGCCAGGCTGGAAAGAGAATTAGATGGAGAATTGTTCTGGAGAAAAAAGGTAAAAATGACAAATTCAAGCCATTCCATTTCCCCTGGCACCGGCCTGCAGAGCAAGTTCTTTATGGAAGTCCATTCTTGAGGGTTATATGATGTGTGAAAAACTCCTCCGCCATCTTGGCACTTACAATTTTTCCCATATCAGCAATGTATTTATTGTTTAAAGAGAAAATGCTTCAAACTGAGTCATGTAGATATGTGTTTTTCCTCCCCTTATTTTTTCAAGTATTTATTTTTCTCTCTCACTGTGTTTGCTTGGTAATCATCTTCCTCTTCACCTGCTCCACCTATGATTTCTGAATTCATCAGGCTGCTCTCCACTTCCTCATCAACTCATCAGCCTGCAGCTGATTTAACCGCCCTTTGTCCCGCTTGTTTGGCAGAGATAGTCAGGCTTCTTTTATTTTTAGGGACTTTTTCCTTAGTTAGTGTTCATGTATCAAACTGTCTTAACACATTCAAACACATGATGTCAGCGCTTCAGCAAAGTTATGTGACTTAAGACAGAATTGTAAATAGTTATAGGATGCAGGACACCTGTGCCTCCTTAGCACCATACCAGCAAAGATGTGGTGTTCTATGATCGTCATGTACATCTCTGGCATGCACCTGTCATTGACAAACAATGTCTACTTGGTTTCTTGTGCTATGAACCTGAAGTATTTGTAACAGCCATCATTGAAGGATATACCACAATTCCTTGACAATAGACTTGGCTGCTGTGACGGCTCTAGACCTTGCAGAGTTGCAACTGCTAGCTGTAGCTGTATTAGCGTCCTCTTTGTCTGCATAGGTGTCACCACGCCGTTTCACCAGGTGAGTAATTACATTTATTCTGCCACCATGGTACCGCTTCACAAAGATTACAAAAGGGTCTACTTTTTCTTTTTAATAAAACCCAAATGTCTTTCTTTTTTTAGATGGAAGAGTTAGCGGTTAGCAACCGCATAAGGGTAGCGAAAAGTCAAAAATTTCGACAACAACAAAAGTGGCGGTCGTGGGAAATGTGATAATATATATAGTAAATAAATAGTTGGTCTGTCTGGTCATTACAAGCATCATGCGGACAGGAGTTTTCTCTTGTTCATATTTCTTTTTAATTCTTCTTGTCATGCCTTTACATATTTATACCAAAGAAAACCATATCATGTGCAATTATTTCTAACACTGTGCAATTTAACAGTTTTCCCGTTACACTTATTATATTTATTATGTGGGAGCGCAATTATCCTGCTCCTGTGCAGTATTGCAGTCACTTTATGTACAGACACAGCTCATTATTTTCTATTTTTGAAATCTATTACCGTTACTGCCCTTTTGCTTTTGTGTTTTTCTTTATTTTGTTGTTGAAAACATTTTTCAGACAACTTCACATTTCATTTGAGTTCAGTCGGGGAGGATTGCTTGTACAACGCAGTGGATGGATGTTGTATTTTCTGTTGGGGACGACAGCGTAGGTGTAGTTTCATAATTGGGCAGCGCTTCGTTTGCGTAGGTTTTCATAGAGGTATGCTGACTTTGCTCTGCATGCAGAGTAACTTGGCTGTAATGCAAAGGTCCAACCCGATGAAAAAGGGCTGCAGTGGCCCCGGGATATCGGGACTCACTGCTGAACCCTCCGTACCCATCAGTATTGAGGAAGCAGTGTGCTCACCTGACATCCAAGGAGATGCCATAGCTCACTTGAACATCTTGTAAAATCCAAGCAAATGTCTCCTGTATGCAAGTAGATGAGATAAAAGAACTGACGGCACACATCCTTTCCCCACCACAGCGGGTTATTTGAATATTTATTTCTGAATCCAACCAGTCAAAGAAATATCGTTTTTTAAACTATCCCTCAAACCTGTAATTCAAATCAAATCAAATATCTAATGTTTTTACCCAAGATCTACCTAAAGTAATCCTTCAACCTGTTGTCATACTTCTGCAAACACTTGCTCCTAGAGCCAATCACAGAAACCATTGGCTTCTATTACATTCTGTTCTTCTGATTTCACCTGAGATGACGGTGGGTAGTGTCAAGGAAATGCATGTAAGCACTTATGCAGAAACAGATTCTGCTGCACTGAAACTCATAGCACAGTAAAAGTGAAGTTATTCACTTTACTCATCATTCCTTCTTACCATGGGGCTATATTCATGTTTTTTTCAACTTTGGTCAACGGCCTTTTTCCTCAAACAATTATTCTGAATTGGCTTCTATTTGACTGTATAACTTCTACGGTCCATTTTATTTTACCTTTGAGGCACAGCAAATACTTCAAAAGATGTGTTTGAAAAATCATTTGACTTTTATTCAGGTTTTTTTTTGCAGAACTCATTCGCCTCTGGCATTTATATTTCAGGCTCTGCAATGAGTAAAAGTAAGAATTGAACTTTTGAGCTTTGTGAAAGTGTGACTAAGGACAGTAGCTACAGTTTCTGACAAAGTTTCACTCCAAATTGAACAAATGGACCGGAACATTTTGACTGTTTATGTGTTTTGTCATGGCTCTGTTCTCAGAGACGTTGTTTATTTTAAAAGTTTACTGCATCTTTTTTGTCAAGGCTTTCATTTTAGTTTTCTTATGTGAAGCTAAATGTTTGTCATTGTTCTCGTTATTGTTTCCTGTTTTATTTTTGAAATAATGTTTCTCATGCTTACATATCTACAATGTAAGCTTTTAAAAAAAAATCTATTCTTTTCTGTCTTCCCTCCCCTCCATAGTGTTCTGTGTTTTCACTTCTTTTCATCTGTAGTAACCACCTCAGGGTTAGTGTGTTTAGTGTTTTCACTTGTGCTCCTTCTCCCTTTCTTTGTTTGTCTCTTGTTCCTACGTTACACACCGTTGTTCCCGCTCCGCTGATTGACGGTTCTATTTCTCTTATATCGCATTGCCTTGAGCTCCTTTTCGTTTCATTGCATCCTGTTTTGTCAGTATTTAAGTTGACGCGTTTCCCTCTCTCCTTACCAGCTGTTCATTTTTTTTTTACATATCACATATTTCAAACCCTTTCTTGTGTTTTCTCCATTAAATTTTCCTCTTGTTTAGTCAGTTTTTTGGTAATTTAGATTTTTCCCTTGCTTTTCATTTGCATGTTATTTTCCTATTTTGGCCTGCCGTCCCTGTTTTTGATCCGTGCTTTTTCTGGACTCTATCACTGAATCCTTGCTGAGTTCCCGCAGGAATCAGTCAGATGATGGTGGCAGCAAAAAGTCTTTATTTTCATCACATACAAATAAAAACCTCACACGGATTTTTTCAGCTCTCTAACTTTGCAGTCACTCTAAGGCTACGTTCACACTGCGGGCAAAAGTGGCCCAAATCCAACTTTTTGCCCATATGTGACCGATATCGGATTTGTTTTTATGATAGTCTGAACAGCACAAATTTGATTTTTTCAGGCCACTTTCATATGTGGTCCTAATCTTCTTCTTCCCTTTATCACTTGGTCATAATTTTGTCGGCTCTCATTGCACAACAACTTCAAAGTTGATACACACAAGCTGACTTGTGTGGCATCCATATTAACTCCCGTAAACACAGCTTGCTGCGTGTGACGCCTTCTTATGCACATGTGGGTCACTTCAGGGTTGAAGACTGAAGAACCACACAAAAAAATTCGGATCTCAGCAAAAAAATCGGAATTGTGCATTTAGACCTGAAGTGGGAACGTAGCCTAAGACTGTCACTCTTCAGGTCAAGCACACTTCTGCAAATAAGGAAGAGAGATCAATTAGTTCAGAACATGGCACCTGTGCTAACTAGATTTTTTCTCCCTGACACCATAACCTGAACCACAATCTACCTCTCTCCTGAGATCTATCCAACCAAACCCTCACAGCTGCATGACAGTTGATTATAATTTGTCTCTTTATACCTGTGCGTAATGTCTCAACTCATCTATTCTCATTCAGTTGTGACGGATTGTCTATGTATTATGACGGAAACACTTCATGTTAAGTTTTGACTTTAACAGACACCACCCTATTTTATTTTTTAGAAAGAATTGAATTATTCCGAAATTTTTCATTCAACTTAGACTTTTAACTGGTTTTGTGTCCGGTCACTCGTTAACATTGGTGTTGTCGCGCCATTTTGTGATAGTGCTCAAGTTCAATGATGTTTACCAGGCTGCATGAATGAATAAGTTATAAGCTTGTGGGTTTTCAGAGAGCACACTTATTTGAATTTGTAGTATGCTATTGTTAACTTGCTTAATATTATGAGTGGGAATTCATTGTTTTTTTACAAAACCCTGACATCCAAGTATGATCAGACTCATGCAGTGCAAGGCTAATCCATCAGGGGGCAGAATGCGCCAGAAGACCTTCAGTTCAGACATCCAAGACGGTTGTCCTACATGAGTAACACACATGCTTTTTCATGATACTTTTTGCCAATAATTAATAATAATAATAATAATAATAATAATACATTCAATTTATAATGCACTTTACATTTGGATCAAATCTCAAAGTGCTATTGCAGTAATTATAAAGTTACTGCAAGGAAACATTTAAAATTGTTGGGGATATTTCAATATAAATATTTGATGGATTGATGCAAATTGTAATAAATTAAAATCAAATAACTCATTCTGAAGTAAAACCATGTTAAAAATGTGTGTATCAAATTTGATACAGCAGGTGTTTATGAAATAATTTTTGTAAATCCATCAATTTTCATTTTATTGCATTTCCTGCATTTTACAGTCCATCTAACAAAATGCACAGTTGATGGTTTGAAACAAGCAACTAAAGATTTTAATTTATTTATTTGTATATTTATCTATTTTTATTTAGCATCATCATTATTTTTTACCAGGTTAGTTTCATGGAGATGAAAATCTCTTTTTCAAGAGAGACCTGGCCAAAATGATAGCAGTAAAAAAGTTACACACAATTTAAAAACAACAGACAGTCAAAGTTGAAAGTGCAAACTCGACAAAGGTGAATATCAAAGATATGTAATAAAGGTATAAAAATGTACTTTTACATTTTTATTATAAAAAATATGTTTTAATTTCAAAGACTTTTGACTTTAATGGCTTAAAAATGTAAAACTGTATTCTGTATGTTTTTGTTTGTTTAAAAAAACATTTTGTGGGCAACATTTTTTTACATATAATGTAAAAAAACAAAAAACAAAACCTGACTCATCAAATATGCTCCCAAAAAACACCTACATTTTATCATAGTGTAGGCTTTACAGGGATAATCATGCCTTGAAATTAAAACAATCTACAAGGAAACTCTCATGATTTATCGATAAATTTATTATTTGTATTGTTTTAATGTAGACTATGTTGTATCTGCAGATTGGTTAAACATTCATGATACATTTTGTTCATATCCACTAGTAGTCATGCCCGTGAAATATCCACCGTCCTTGGAATTCCCAGCAGTCTATATAAGATGAGCTGCTTTGGCATTCTTTCAACCATTAGACAAAGTGCCACAAAGCCACCTGTCAGCAGGCAGTTAAGCAAAGCTCCCGGCTGACCAAGGACTGACCGGGAGCATCTGTGCCACTGTTTTTGTCTAATACGCTAATGAGAGTCGTCAAACTGTCAAATGCAGTCCCCTTGCCCTCCAGCAGGAACAATGAGCCCTACAATTTGGCTGTCTTGAGTGACATTAACAAACACAGGCACAAAGAGAGCAGACATGTGGCAGCGCGGTCGCGCACCGACATGATGACACACAAATACGCATACACAGGAAGAAAGAATTGTTACTTCCATCCATTTTAATGGAGTTCCTTCATCACTTATCCTCTCACTGTGTGTAGAGGCCATTTTTCCCAGTCCTTTAAACGGTAGTTATTCTACTTAAACAAGCTGGTATAACAGCAGAGTAATCCAAGAGCAAATCCATGAAGATAAAATATGGTATTCCCTTATGTATCACTAAAATCACATGAGCACTCATGATTGATGCCATGTGCCAGACCCTGCAGCCTTCCAGCAACTCATGAAAAGCAAAGCAGGCCAGGACTAAAGGCGATCCACTCTAAACCTGCTCAACATCCATCAAAGATACTCTTCAAGGCCCACTTAACATGTTTGTTTGACCCTGTTTTATTTTGGGCTCCGACCTTGTAACACAACAAAAAGAACAAACATATTTCTTACTGATCAACAATAATGGATACAAGTAAAATAAAGAATTGACAGGAAAAATAGAGCTCCACTCTGGGAAGCTGTCTGAAATGATGCATGCGTGCACTTTCTGAGCAACAATAAATTAGTCAGGAAGAAACTACCTGCGCTATCTGTTTGCTTGAGTTGTGCATTAACATTTAGACAAAAAAAAAGATCTTGCAGCAACATGATGCAAATGTGAAAATCTACACTAGCTCTGGGTCAATTTCCATATGATGATCTTATATTAAAACATTGAATATCAAACACTGTTTCCCTCTTTTTTATGACGTTAAACACCAACACGACTGCAACTGACTCTAAAGCCTTAGTGGGATTCACATAGTTGTTTGATTGACCAGCACAAAATGAGTATCATGAAAAGACAGACAAGTGGATAATTATAATCAATTTGTTGGATTTTGACATCTAACGCGATGCTTTTTCAGACTTTAGTTGAAGACAAAATCATCTAAATCTACCCAAATAAGGAGTTCAATCAGTTATTAATGCATGGTTTAATTTAAATGTGATGTTCTGTCCAAAGAACAGTGTTTCTCCCCCTAGTGAGTAAAATATAAACTATTAGAGATAAATGTGATAAATAAATGATAGATATCCTCCATGTGATTCATATTCACCAAATTTGGACTAAATCGGACCAACGGTTGAGAAATTATGGCCCAAAAATGTTTGGAGATAAAGCTCCCCCTTGTGTTTAAAATATAATACTGACCTTTCACAAAGTTAATCCAGTTCTTCCTCACACTAAGGTCTATGGGGCTGTAAAATTTGAAAATGACCCCAAAAAATCGACTTAACACGAAGCATCAGCAGCTGATGCTGTGGTGCTGATGCCATAATACCCTGGACCTTTAATTAATCAAAGAGAATAACATATAAAAAAAATTACACAAAAAGGATTTAATATTTACATTATTATCAGGTTTCTCCTTCTTGAAGAGGAGATTGTGATAAAATGACGTTAAATTTAAAGGATGTTTAATGGCATAAGTATTTATTGAGTCTATCAACATCTGCACACATTATGCAAAATGTTTAAATTCTAATTTTCACATATTATGAAGTGAGTTGAACGTCAGGTTACTCAGAAGTTGCTCTATGTATGTGGATACTGCCTTCCTGCATTGTGAGTAAGAGCAGCATGCACAGGATGTTACTTTATGGGCCAAGATTATGTAGCGTCAGTCATATGTTTGTCAGCATAAATGTCCCCATATGCCAGCTAGTGATGAGGAGTCATGTATAATGTATGTGCAGATGTGATGTGCATTCCAGGTTCAGAACGCCATCATTTATGAATTTCAAATCTACCAAATGATCTTGGGTGACATCTGAAAGAGTAGTTTCAGGACTGGTGAGGCTGGTAAGCTTATAATCCAATACCATTATTTGCAGGCACGTCAGAAAATATACATTATATATGATATGGACAGACAATACTCAGAAATTAAAGTTAGAGTGAAACATTTTTTCGCACGTAATTAAATTGGTAAATCAGTTTAGAAGAGAAGTTCATTTCAACATCAAAACCGCCTTCATATATATATATATATATATATATATATATATTTTTTTTTTTTCAAAATACTAGACTCTGGCTGTATTGAAGATGGATGGTCTCTACATCTATTTAGACATATGTCTTAAATACATGAATTAAACATTACACACACATGCTGCGGTTGAAATAGCCCGTGGAGCTTATTTTCCAGATATATCATATGAATTGAATTTTGTATAGTTAACCGAGTGATGTGTCCAACTGTGGTTTGATGTGATCTCCTTAAAGTTGCTTCCTACCGAAACCGAAGTCCGTCAAGATCAACAATTTCTCTCCATTTTGTGTGAAGATTTCCTTAGATTAAATGTTCATGTCGATTTTTTTAGTCCATACAGCAACTCTTATGATTTTATTTTTTTACTTGTATGAAAGAATTTCTGAAGGTATTTAGGATCATGCTCTGTAATGAGTGTACTGTAACCTGGTCGCACATATTCACCAATATTTAGTGGATCATTTTGGTCTCTATGTGTCAGCCG
Source organism: Lophius americanus (assembly GCA_037951165.1). NCBI lineage: Eukaryota > Metazoa > Chordata > Actinopteri > Lophiiformes > Lophiidae > Lophius > Lophius americanus. The sequence continues at coordinate 3,659,561 of JBBDHG010000024.1, read as the reverse complement.
TGAGACTGACACATCAGATCAGATGATGGAAGCAATGATGAATGGATGCACACAGAACAACAAATGATTACAGTTTCTTGTTTACAATTACAGTAAACAAAAGAAAAACTCACGACAATGACATAATCTTCGAAGGACAACTTTTTATCAGCTTAAATATGAAAAAAGACTCAAATCCAGAATGTGGTATTTGCTTTCACCAGATCTCATGAGTCCAGGTAAGAAGTGATAATGTTTTATGGTAAATGTAGAATTCAAAACAAAGTGCTGTGCACAGGCTGACTGGTAGCTTGTAAAGTCTAGGATGAATAAAGCTCCTTGATCCATCGTCTGTCAGCTTCATCGGCGAAGGGCAGGTTGGTGTTTGTGGAAGTCTGCTTCTGTGGATATCTACGGCTGCAGCCGAATGAGTCTTTTCTTTCTGTCAGAGATTAGACTGTTTATCAGGGAACGGATAAGGGAAGCAAACGCCTGGTGAAACACAGGTGGAGCCGTCACACACCTGCTTTGGCACAGATTTTGGTATATTTGCCTTGTCTGGGTCGGTTTGAATCGCTCAGAGCACTTGACATACGGCGGGGGACAGGTGCAGCATCAACAGCGCGGGGGAAAATCATCCTCTTTTGCCCTTTTAACGATGTTTGGTTGACAATAGAGAATCAAGAATGTGAGCATCGTCTGCCCTTATTGCTCATGATGTTCTAATGCCGTGTTATATGTCAGTAACTACAGGCTCATATTTGGTTTTGATTTTCCTACAACGTCAAAGTGAATCTTAGATTTCCTCTCCATTGCACGTGAAAGCAGCACTGATAATTAAGCTTCTTTTCATGCAATTTGTTCACACCAATACTGACAAATAAGAACAAAATAATCTCAACATGCAAATTTAATACTCAAGCCATGTTTATGTGTTCATGGTAAAGGCCTGAGACAAGAGGCAAATGATTTCTTCAAAGAGTCCAGGATTGGTGTAATTAAAGCAAGCACAGGATTCATTATTATGCTCATAAATCTCCCCTAGATTTCCCCTTGCTCAACATTAACTGGCACAGTTGCAGCTCCGCTTCTTCACTGGAAAAGCGTTGCTGGCTCGTAGTTAAATATTGTATCATAGAGAAAACCACAGTACAGTTTAGATCGTTTATTTCCTCAATGAGAAAAATGATGTAGATATTGATATAAGTAGATTTGTAGCTGTGTCCTTGTCAGAACCAAAGAATCTACAAAGAGCCCCACCGAGAAAGAAAAAAAGAAAAATTACAGTAATGGTCACTGATATGATCCAAGCAACCATAATAATATAACCATCTGCTTGCTATTGTGTAGATCCAAAAAACATTAACCTTTAAGTCCTGTAAGACGCAAGGTGGAGCCTCCATGGATCCGACTCACATGAAAATGTTGTAGAGCTGCACATCGGATCTGATGCTCAAAAGTGGCTTAAATGATGTCACCAAACAGTTTATATTCACAATTATAAAGCACCTAGTTGAGGGAACCATATATATACTGGATTTGGTATTGGCTGATTAGCCAGAAAGTTACTGATAGTCTTGAATGTTTTCAGTGTTTTGGAATGTTTATTAAATTTGCACATCTGTGTTTGTATAAAACTCACGAGGGACAATTGAAATAGGCTGTTTAATGCTACATATGTCCTAGAAAATGTTTTGTGATGTTTGGCTCTAAGTTGCACTGAGCTAGCTATCTTTTGCCCGCAGTAGCTGTACTGTTATTGTTTCAGAACATTTGTTATTTACAAATGTCTTCCAGTTGATATATAGACCAATTCATAATTCATCATTGTCAGATTAGACCAAGGAGCAATCAAGCAAAAATTAGGTTAGAGGTCTAAGCACAGCTAGGCTTCGGTTAGTGAAATGGTAACAAGATGCGGACTATGCAATGTCTAATGCTTTTCTGAATGATAAATTAACAGATCCGTCATGCTGTTTGTAGTATAATCTACTACACAGGGACCAGGCATGGCACCCATAACACTACGCCACCTGTTATTGAATATTTACTATGTAGGTTGACAATACAGATATTACAAAAAAACAACATCTGGTCAGAATATATAGTCGGATTTATGTATATCTACATACAGTCATCATTTTGGATGTTCATTCAGTGGTCCAGGCTTTTTTTTCAGGATCTAATCCTGATGGATTAACCTTCATCAGTGACTTTCTGTCAACGCAAATGTCTGCACCATTCATTCAACGCAGAAGACTTTCCAAGCGAGGACAAATGTGCTGTGACTCATTCAGGCAGTATAAGCACTGTTTTCCTTGACTGGGAATGACAAATATTTGATGAGTACCCTTGCTGGCACTGCATTAAAGATGCAGCACCATGTCCGACACAAACTCTGCATCAGCTTGAGGACCGGTTTACTTTGACTTGATGGTGATCGGTGAAAAAAGAATGCAAGACTAAAAGACAACAATTTAAAGTTTAAAAATAAGAAGCAGAATGTTCAAGCGGTGGAAACTTTCTCCATGCTGCATATACATAAATACATGGTTAATGGCGGTGCTACACAGAGAGCGAGCAATTTATTATTTGTCGTTCAGTTGGTGTGACAGGATACAGTGGGTCATGAAGTCACGCGCCTAAGGCTGATTGCCTACACCATGAAATATAGGACCCAGTATCCCTGGGCCCAACATAGCCTTTTACACGAACAACAACAATGGGTGATTAGTGAGGCATACAGTTGCAGCGATGCAGTTAATCTAGCTGTCCTTACTGGATTCCTCATATTTTACTCGGGGCCTTAAAATCCCACCATATCTCCAATCATGCTCTGATGTTATCCAGAGGCGAGTCACTTTCCTCTGCAGGTGATACATCTAATCACATTAATTAACTGTCCAACCCTCTGTGAGCCTGTGGTCACTAGGTTTGCAATGTAATATATATATACACTAATCTAATATTAGTAGAAAGATAGGATAAAAAAGAACCTTATTGATGTGATTAAACTTCCTATGCTGGAACTTTAGGATTTCTTTTTATCAGCAGTTATGGTTGATTGTGACAATTTTGCATGGTAGTCTCTCTATGATCTGCAAAGCTGGATATAACACAGCGCAAAATAAAATATGAAAGCATTATAAAATGTGGGGAGGAGGGAGGAAAATCAGCTTTGCAAAAGATGAAGATCAATACTGCAGCATTAGTACGAGGCCTTATCTGCAAATGGGGAGGAAGAAAAAAAAAGGAGAAAATGATGAAATTCACACTCTTTTTGCTGAACCTGTGCTGCATTTCAATACACAAAATTATTCCAAACCATTTGCCTGCAGTTACATTCATTGAAAATCCATCCCTGCATTAATGGAATTATAAGATGCTGTGTGTGCCGGGGTACCCAATCAAATAGAATTGATTTAGGCAGCTTTTTTGGCCGAGGGGCCGATGCAGCTCAAGGGCTCTGAATATGTCATCACTGCCTCTGATGATCCCTTGTTTTTTTCGGCAAATTACCAGAGAGACTGAGAAATATGTACTTCCAAGCACGTGTGCATATATTGTATAAGAGTGTGAAAAACAGAGGTTAGTTAACCATTTTATTTTCTGCAGTCGACTGTACGACTGGCTTCAACTCTTAGAGTTCAGTGCAATTTGTTTGTGTGGATGCTGGAATGTATGTTGGGCTGATGATGGAAGGAATGAGCAGAGACATGCAATAGCCGAGATGGAGAGCAGGGTTGACCGATGGTGAAAGAAGGCAACGTGTGCTCAATGCAAATTAAGCATTTTGTGTTTATTAATGCATCGTTTTTTCTCTTCACAAAGCTCTTTCAACCTCAAGGAAAATAAAAAAAGATGAAATACTGACATGTTGATGCTAAGCAAGTATGATGTTCACCAATCATTCAACTAAGTATATGAAGAGCATTTAGAATACAGCTGAGACTTATGTTGAAGTCCTGAGTCCTGCATGAGTCTGAATGTTATGGATTAATTGACATTTTGACCTGAGGATGGCACTAGATGAGAAATTAAGGGATTACTAAAATGACTAAATCTCTTCCTCAGATGGGCAATACCTGATAAGAAATTCTAGCTACTCAAAACCACAATTGTGAACCACATGTTGGCATTTAAAAACCAGTAGATCAGTCTTTAGAATTAATTACATTTTTAAAATTTAAAAACATTTTTTTTTTTTTTACAAATTTCAGGTATTTTTCAATAAACTAAACCTACTGTTCATATATAAGTCCTAAGGTTACAAAACGTAGGAGGCTTCATCCACTGGAAATCATGAAATTGATTAAAAATAAATAAAACATAAAATGGTTTTGAGATATTTCAGTTTGGAAAAAGGGTTGCCACATGGGAAATGTTAAAGTATTGTACAGGAGCCTTAAGATAATTGTATTTTAAATTTCACTAATTTTTCATCCTGATTCCTGCAGGAGTTCACCTCAAACTCCTTCAGTAGTTGGGGAAACGGGAGAGCAACTGACCCAACTCTGCACCTCTCCCTATGCAGGGTGCATGCTCATGACATCTTGCTGTCAGACGTCAACATCAGGACCCATATCCTGATTTTGTCAGAAAATCAATTAGAATGATGTAACGTAGTCTTACAGGACTGTCAGGGTAACCCTCCCCTCATCTGTGGGACATGGACCACCACAGAGCCTGCAGGATAAGCAAGGACACCATCCACACTCAACAGTGACATGCCCTGTGGCGAAAGGCACAGAAGTGTGAAAGGCAGGATCTCCAAATAGAGAGATTGTTTCTACAGCAGGCATCACTGGTCTGGACCAAGCTTAGTGTGAGAAAATATCTTCCACATAAAGAACAATACAGCTTTTGTTTCTTCATTGATATCATAGTCGCTGAGGAGGAAATATTTACTCCCATCTTAGAGATGAAATTGATGACTGGGTTTTTCTGCAAGACTGTGTTTTTCCCCAAAGGTCAGGGTCAGGGTCACCTTTGTAACTTTGCGAGTCCCCTTTGTGGAGGGGTTCAGTACAGACTGTGCAAACTTTGACCATTATGAATTTAACATCTGCTGACCACCTTCCACCTCACTGTCAACAAAAGCTGTCCACCGGCAGCTTTTTGAAGCCACTGTTAGAGTTAAGTGTTTCACATTGGATGCTCTTCTGAAAGCAAAGACTGACTATCCCTTAAAGATATCCTGAAAAAAGTAAATATGCTCCTAATCTTGGACACACGACATTTGCAAAACGTCCTCATACTGAATGGAATCTGCAAAGCATACAGGGAAGTGAATGGAAATATGAGAATAAGTTTGAGGTGAAGGCGGCGACACAGACAAAACGGAGTTTGGATGGAGGAAGACTTTTGCACATTCCCTGTGGTTTTTCGGCGATGAGGTTGAATCAGATAAAGCACAGACCTTACATGAAAGCACATCTTTTCCCCTCTCTGCTCTCTGAAAGTATGCAGCCAATTGTGCATGACAAATTGAGAGCATTTTGCATTGCCCTTTGCCTAGCTTGTGAAAAATTAGTTTTGCTGCCTCTTTCTCTTTTCTCCCTATTGTGGACACCCAAGTCCCCGATTTCCTGCCTGCCTTGCATACACAAAAGCAGAGCAGTGACATCTATTGGACCTAAGATTATTTGTATTCCATCTCTTCCTTCTGCACACGTCAACTTTATGAGCTCGCTCAGGCGAAACATTAAAAAGCTCATTCTTTATTAATCCTCACAATGGCGATTCAACGCTTCCGACACACTGACTTTGCAGAGTGCGCGTGCTCTCTCCACTCTGGGAAATCCGGTTGCCGTCAGTATTTTTCAAACATCCTGTGGTTTTTGGCTTATATAAAGTTTTGCACCATGAAGGCTTTTCATTTTGTCAAATGGAACTAATTTGACAAAACTTTTGTCAAATTTCTATGCAACTTACTCTACATAGAAAGTTGCAGTGAATGGATTCCATTTTTGGACCTGAATAAAACCGATGTTAATGTCACATAAGACTCTCTGGTGACTTGATATTACCGTCTCACCAGGGCTAATTATCTCATTTAGAAATTCATCAACATGCAATTCACTAGCAGAAGAAGGACGGAGACTAAAGTTGTTATCCAACATTTTACCCAAGGAGTTGACCCATTGCTTATTCATCATGGTTGCATTATGCAGCTGCCCTGGGTTCACTGTTGAAGTTCCACACTGTGCTGACCTAGAGAAGTGATAACTATCTGTACCAGATATAAATCACAGCGCTTATAAGCCAGGGAGCAAAGTCAACTGAGTTGTCTGACGTGCATTTGATTAGACATGAGGTCATGGTTGTTATGATTCATTGATTTTCCAATATAATACTGTGACAGTAGTAATAGTCTTTGCTTGGGCGAATGAATAACACACTTTGTTTGTGTCATCGGATGGTATTCTTATATTTACATTTTCTTTCAACTGAACATCATTCACAGTTTGATCTAAGTTCTCTAAATTTGTGACCAGACCTTGGCTGAATCAAGTAATAATAATAATTAATGTAATATAAATACATTTATAGAGCAGTTTTTATAAAACGTGATTCACTAAAAGAAAAACACATTTAGCATGACACAATGAAGCAAAATAGCAGCAGAAAATACATATTATCAAGTAAAAGAAAAACAGCAGGAGAGTTGAATAAAAAAAAAACAACAACATTAAATAAAAGCCAAAGTTAATAAACAATTTCTCCGCTGCAGCTTAAAATTCTTCACTGAGCCCACTTCTCTGATGTAGCTCTGCTAGATAGTTCAGTTCTTTTGGAGCATACTAAAAAGTGGGAAAATGAAAATAATGGAATGGGATGCTGGCACTTGTGTGTGGATGTAGGTGTGTGTGGTGTGTAGTGTATCTTTAACCATATTGCTAAATGTTACTGGATCGGTGTAGGCAGGAATCTGAGGCAGGAAGAAGTTTCTTTGCTATTAACATGCTAAAAAAACAGGAACAAGCTGCCTTGATCCTTTTTGCCATCCTGTGTGCAAAAACATAAACACTAACTAACCATGCTCTGTAATGACCCTCCCTAATGTATGAGTGAAAATAACGCCTATGGTAGCTTAGATTACTCCTGTCCAAACTCCAACAGTAGGTGGTGGTAATGCACCTCAAGGCTCATGTCATACAGTGGAAATAAGAAGACAAAGTGAAAGCATAAGTCGGAACTTGCTAAAGCACATGATGCTAACGTTCCCATCAGCAAGCAGCTTTTCCAAGAGAACAAGGGTTCAGGCACAAATTGTGTGAATCAAAAGAGAATGGATTCTTGATTTGCTGCGGATCAATGTTGTTACTGACAGGGGGTTCAAAGGTCATCAAAGGTTAAATTATAATAAGCCATGGAGAAATACAATTGTGTGCAAAATCCAACAACTTTTTGACAATGATGACACCAAAATCAAGCTCAAAAAAGATGTTTTGCCAGTATGCCATAACTGAGCTTTACGGGACCTCCATAAACAATTACTATGACCTACATACGACATTGACTGTGGAATGCTACTGCGGAATAGTTCCTGTCTGTGACAGAGCAATTTTTCTTTTCTTTAGTTACAATTTGTTTCTTTGAGTACTAAATTTATGGCAAACAAAACATGTCGCCCTTAAAGATTATAATGCCTATCTATTCATGGATTTACTCATAAACCACAATCCAATTAAATTTAAACATTTACTTTTCACTGCAAAAATTTGATGATTGCAATTCATTTTACATTATGAATAACAAAGCTTTATTTATTATAAATTTATTGTTCATTTTTTTTTATATCACCTCACCCCCAATTATATCCTATAACAACAGCTTATTGGTTGATAACTTTGCCGAGGCAGATTCTTTCATTTGTCAATACGGTTTTATTTTTTGATAAACTGATTAAAAAAAGAGACATTTTTGATGACATCAGGCTTTTGACACATACACAGCATATTAGAGTGTCACTTTATACAATAAAAAGGAGTAAAAAGGGGTTCGGTTTGGGTGGACGCTACTTCAAGACATAATGATGGATTATTACCGAAGCAGACCGCATGCATAAATGCACATTCAGCTAAATGTAAGCCAAAGGCGGAACTTTTCATAAATATGTATGGAATCTCACGTACTGTTAAGTGCAGTGAATTACAGTTCAGCATTATCAATTCTGAAATACATAATTATGCTGAAGTACATCTGAAAAGCAGCTACTCCACGAGCTGCACATACAACAAAAGAGTCTCAAAGAGCAGAAGAACTTTAAGTGCCTCACTTGACTTTCAGGTTCATGCAGAATGCGCTCAAGTGACATTATGTCTCGGTAATTTCCACCTATCAAAGTACAATTTTAAGAATCCTCTTCCAAGGAAACTTCATTACGGCATGATAAGAAACTTATTAACAAAAAAAAAAAAATTGCAATGTCCAGACTTTACTTCATGGGGCAAGAACTGTATTGGAGTATCTGCAGCAGTCCCTCTTACAATCTCGCATTCTAAAGCAATCACGGACCAGCAGAGCACAACTGCGCTGCAATTAAGCTGTCTGTGATTTTTAATTAAAACTAAGAGGCGTGATCCGTCTAAAACTTTGTTTGCCTTTCAGGCAACACAAGCTATCATTTTCATAATGGATACAATTAGAATGTATGAAAAATGATCACATTACTATGCTCTCCTTCAAATTATAAAGGGCAGGCAGACAGTGACTAAATAAGTTCCTTCCTTCCAGTTTGCCATCCAAACATTGTTAAAATTAGGACAATAATTGCAACAGAGACATGAATAATTCAAAAGTGTGCAGCAGTTTCAGTTATACCTAGTAGGCACAATCAATACGGCGTCTAACGCCTTTACCCAAAAGTCCATTACAAGTTCTAATGCGTCAGAGTAGCTTCTGAACCAAAAAGCAATTTAATGTTGGGATCACCGAGGACTGTATATGAGAACTTGAAAGAGACAAATAAACAAAACCAGCGCAGCAGCAAAAACAGACGGTCTCCAGAGGGACACAAGCCTTTGCCTGTACACTGTTAACTTTTTATTGATACATGCACATCAAAACTGAAGGTGTTTTCAGGTCTAGTCACAAGCTGAAAGTTGAGTTCCATAAATCCAAACAAACGTTTTTTTTTGGCTGGGAATATAGTATATTTACCTCTATCCACGGTGCCTCTTTTTGGCTTTGCTTACTTTTCAAATTTAGTAGTGGCTATATTCAGACACTTTGGATTTGCAGTGCCGCAATAATGTGCGCAGAGAGGCAATTTGGGATGCAGAAGGAAAAAATGACTGTAGGGTATTATGGGAGGGAGGGAACTTAAGTAAGACAACGTAGTTTGTCTTATATGTTTAAAACTAATCCCCACTATTGCCTTTGTAGCTATTATATTAGTTGGGAAACTGGGTTTATTTTGGCCTCTACACATTCATTTTACTCAGTAAGTTTCAATGTTTTTCAAAGCTTTGTCTGTGGATAATTAGCCAAACTAATTTCTCAAATAACTGCCTTTAAATATTGATCAGGTATGTCCTGCATTGATTTTTTATTAGAAAGTCCTTTGTATCGAACACAAGCAGGATTCATTTGACATTGTTCGATAAATTGTAACAGCCAGCTATATATATTGTTAGTGTGGTATATACAGTACAGTATTTAACTATATAAGCTTCGGTAATTTGATATATGAAAACTGATCTAAGAGTGAGACTTCATTCTTGTTAGTAGGATCTATGTGGAGTGAAATGGAACCATCTCAGAAGACTGGATGTGGCTGATGACGCTGCCATCGCCCATTGGCGGATCCAGGGGCAGAACTATAAAACACTTACTAAACCAAGATGTCTCTAGTGGGTGGCGGTGATGCACCTCAATCGTTGATGCCACCTGCAGTAAATCCAAATAAACAGACGAAGATGAAAAAAGTAGAGAATATTCGATTCTTGTGTGCCGGAGTGTTTAGTTAGTGTTGTGTTAATAAGTGATACCCTTGCGCTAGTTGTTCTGTATATTTATGTAAATAGACATCACTGTATATACCTTGCCCAAAACAATTAAGGGAACAATTATTCATCACAGTAAAAGTTTGAGTCTGTCAAACTCCTGGGATATCATTCTGTCCAGTTAGGAAGAATTGGCAACTGTGAGACAGTTTCACCTTCTTTGGTTCAAATGGAAACGACTCTCTCCTAATCCTATCTGACTGATTTTAATCTAATTGGCATTTTGCTAGTGCTCTTTTCACCACTGACGGCATGATGTGGTACCTTCAGCCGATTTTGGTGCACCAGGTACTCCAGATTCTCCATAATGGAACATCCATTCATGCTGCCACTAGAAAGTTTGCTGTGTCTCCCAGCACAGTCTGAAGTGTGTGGAGGAGATACCAGTGGACGAACGGTTACACAAATACCTTGTTTCCACCAACAAAGAGCCAGGTGCTGGATCCGAGCCGGTGCTAAGGCGGGTTCAAAATAGGTTCAGTGTATGAACGCTTCAAGTTCCCACTGGCTACGCGACTGTGTCACTACTAACGTCTTGGATACGTCTCCGCTTTCCCAGCAACCCTGGCGCTAAAACCATAAACAATAGCGGTCAGCGTCCTTTTGCAAGTGGTGCCACTGGACTTACTCAGCACTTTGAGATTTGATCCAAATGTAAAGTGCATTATAAATTAAATGTATTATTATTATTATTATTAGCATTCAAACATGACTCCTTATTGGGGATTCGTCGGCTCGTTTTGAAAGGTAAGTACTTACCACGTCCTTCCTCTTAATGCACGCTGAACGTATGATGTTTATGCTAGCCTGTTAGTTTCAGCCTACAACTAGCCACATAGCGTCAACTTCACTGCTGCTGATCGCTATTCAATTTATCATATAATTTACCGACACATCAATGTTTATCTTTACAGGTTGCCTGACCCGCGATCACCTGAAACTGACCTGCTGTTTCTCCAGAGACAATTTCACTGATGAACATCCAGACTGTAATGTAGATATTAAACGTTTTGTTAGGGCATTATGAAATAACCTGTAAAACTTTAATAATGCTCTACTGCAAACCAAACTTTATTATTATTAGCGGTCAACTTTAACAGACACTAGAGGGATTATTGATGGTCTACTTTGACAGAGGGAGTTTTATTTAAAAATACATCCACCTCTGATGACTGCATGTCATGTTGATGCACTTTAGATTATGCTATGGTGTCACCACACTAATCTGATGATGTATTATTATAACACACACTGTACTCATTACTTATACAGTAAGATACTAAACAATCTAACACTACTATTTTACACTTCTACTTGTACACTGGAATATAATACTCTTCAACTCTTTAGCTGATACTATAATCAGTACCCATATGATAAAATACAATCTTAACACTGTATTTTTTACTACATCTATCTCAATACTAGAATATATCATTCTTAACTCTTTACCTGATACTGTATTATATCACACATTATAATCAGCAACATTTAAAATGAGAAAAATGAGATGAGAAAAAATGTTGTTGTCTAAACCTATGATCTTTTATTCAAATTATTTACAAAAATCCAAACTTTATTCGAGTGACAAAATTTGAAAAACAAAAAACAAAACAAAACATTGCATTTTGAATATAGATAAATATTTGTATTTTCCCTCCCTAGGAAGATACTGTCATTAAAAGATTACTGTTGTCTACAGCTGATGACTTGGTGCCAAATACAACCAGTGGCAGAAGGGATCTCAACAACATGTGGTGGTGGCATGTGGTGATAATGTTATGGTTGATGAAAGTATATTTTATACAAGACTCCTTTTGCCAGTTCTTTAGGCTATGACCCATATTGATCTTGAAAACTCCCTCTGGTTTATGTTGATATCTACAGGAGACATTTTTCTGACGGATTTCTAACTGCTATAAATGTATAACCATATTTAAAATATTCTAATATAAGTTCTACCTTTGAGTAAAAATGATCAAACAGCCCCATTATTGGTCAGTTACGCTTTTCTGTTCCTGCTAGTTTGAATATACTTCTCCCTCTCCCATTTTAATTCATTTTAATTCTCCAGGACTTTTGGTCTTCCTGAGATTAGAAACACGTTAACAAAGGGATGAAAGGTCATTCATCATGACTGCCAGCAAATCTCCAAAATGACAAGGACCTCAGAATTTATTGGCCAGGAGATGAATGGATCAAATGAGTAATTCAAAGTGAAAAATTATTCCCTTGAGAAATGGATCCCCTTATTTCAGCCAGTATGAAAAGCCATATGAGAAAATGGAACAGTTATTTTCTCACGACACTAATTTACATCTGACAATATGGCAACATGCTATACTTTAACTGCTGAATCCAATTGTTTTAAATCTAAATGATAATTCTTCCACTGTTGAGGCAAATGTTCGGAACCCTGAGCACATCACTTCAGATATTTATCATGACTGTTTTATTTAGGTAAGAGTTTCATTTGTGTTCCTTAAACTTTTTAATTTAATTTCCTGGGCCAATTTATTGCAAATCGGCAATTTCAATAAAAAAAGAACCCAATACAAATAGGCATAGAATTAATTTAGATTTGCTGAGGAGGTTTACTCAAACAACAATTGAAAAGGTGCTTTCATCCTGCATATTTAAAGAATATAATAATGGAACGAGTTCAAAGATTTCCTCTTTTATATATTTGTTGGCTTACAGAATATCAAAAGTGAATATTTTAAAAACTGGTGACATTGTGTTGGGGAGGTTAATACTGTCACCTTACAGCAAGAAAGTCTTTGGTTCAAATCAACAGCTTGGGGTCTTTCCTTGTGGAGCTTGTATGTTCTCCTATGAGTTTCTCCAGGTACTCTATTTCCTGAGTCTTTTACTAGGAAGCATTAGGAGCACTTACCTTCACCAAGCTAATTCAAGCTAATTTACAAATCCTCCTATGAGGACCCCATGACCCGACCTACTCTGCCTCTGACTGACTTAGCATGACGATGACCTTGCCTCGGACTGATCTTGTCAGGACAGTGTAGGGCCTTAAATAAATATTTTGATACGGAAACTTGATTTTTTGCCCAGGCTTGAGATGAGGATAGATAGCCTCATATCTTCCTGATAACTGGCTATTTTTGCTGCACTAAACAGCTTTTAGCTACCCTAAGTCTGCAGCTCTAACTCAAAATAACATTGTCATTCCCCATGAGCCTTGTAGCCCGCCCGCGTTCAGCAAATCAAGTCATTCCATAGAAGGACAAAATTAGTAGTCTTTGAAAGTCTTTGTGATTCAAAGATCTGTCTTCCTGAAGTATTTATAGGGGAATGTCAATTCTGTCCATGTGCAACACAACACAACACAACACAAAACATTTATTTTGTAACCTACTACTTTGGAAGAGAGAAAAACAACAAGAGTTTTGCCGCAACAGATCATAGCTTCGACTCCGCAGAGAAGACGATGGTTTTTTGATGACATGGAAACTTTCCGGTGAAGTTATGCTTCTGATGTCTTTTGGAAAGTTGACCTTTTGATATCATGAAATGGAATTTAATATTGTGGTGAGGTTATTGTTTTTCTTTCTACTTGTGTATATAAAGCAGTTCGCCGGTTGTTTTTTTGTTGTCACGATGAAAGTACAGACTCCCTGGTCCCTATTTATTTTAGGCCGTTCATGCTCTGATGAGTGTAAAGAAAAAATGTAATAGAATGTGTATAGGTTTGATTTTTGTTTATGGCAATAAAACAGTATTTTTTCAAAGTCTTACAACACTTTCAGCGACCAGTTGAGGAAATATAGTGTGATTGTGGTTGTGCAATGGTGTAATATAGCCTTTCCATACTGGTTAGGCTGTGAGGTGGAAATGTGAACAATGCAAATGAAAAGCAGTGTGATAACCTATTACAGAAAGTAAGAGGAGAAATTGTAATTAGTGACTGAAAAGTACATTTTCTATACTCCACTGCACCACTGCTGGAGGAATTGAATAGTCTTATGGCCTGTGGACTAAATACTTTCTCAGTCTATCTGTGCAGCAGGGCAGACAGCAGTCTGACACTGGACATGCTCCTCTGCTCCATAAATGTGCTGAGCAGGAGGTGATGGGACATTTTTCCATAATAGATGACAGTTTGTTTCTGAGTCCTGCTCTCTCTTACTTACACGAGGGAGTCCAGCTTTGTTCAAACCAAAGAGCCGCCTCTCCTCACCAACTGCCCAGCCATGTAGCCTTCCTCTTCTTGATGCTGCCTCCCCAGCACACTGCAGAGGAGAACACCAGCAATGTCTGACTGGAAGATCATCAGTGGCAGTGTGTCATAGATTATGTTGAAGGACCCCAATCCTCTCAGGACTTGGATCTGACCCTGCCCCATCTTGTGAAGACTGTCATTGTTTGCTAATCAGTCCCTGCAGTCCCATGTCCTTTTATGTCCTGACATGTCATGTCCATGTCAACATGAAAACGTTGATCCTGATTTTGATTGCACATCACAACTTGCGTGGTTGCAGATCAGTGTGTCCATGCTGACTCCTGTCCACAAAGCCATAATGCAAACAGTTGGGTACATGGAAATCCCTTAACTGAGGAGGATATGACACCAGGTTGCACTATGGAGCAGGCCAAACTGGAGGAGGCAGTGTGATACTTTAGGTGATGCTTTGCCAAGAAACTGTGGGTCCCGCTAATCACGTGGATGTTACTTTGACATGAACAACCTGCATGAAAGTTGTAGCAGACCAAGTACACCCCGTCATGGAAATGGTATTTTTTATTACAGCAGCAAGACAATGCAGCCAGCCACAAATGATTCAGGAATGGTTTCAAGGAATACAACAATGAGCTCAGTGTTTTAAGTTGACCTCCAAATCTTTCCAGATCTCCATCCAAGTTTCTATCAGTGACTTTTCCAGGTCACTATGAAAGTGAATATAATCTTTCTATAACTGGAAGGAAAACATGCACTCAGTTGAAAAAAATAAAAAATAAATCAAGTTTATTGTAATTGACAGAAATCTTGCATCGTGGTTCATTTGTCCAGGTGCAAAACTAGAAGTAAAAAAATAACTTTTTCTAAAGATTTTTTAAATTTCAGTCTTGATGGGGCCTATATTGAAAGGGAAAAAAATCTGTCTCCTCTGCTCAGTTTGGATGTGACAGGAAGACACTTCACTTAACACGAGCTGGCTATGGAGCCACTCGGATGTAGAGAATAATGTTCATTTTCAATTTTCCATTTGACTTCAGACAGTTTTTAAAATGTAAGGATTGTGTCACACTGGGTAAGCCAGCAGGGAGATGAGTGTGATAGGCCTTTTTTTATTTATAGTTCTTCAATCTCTGTCAAGCAAAATGCATTAAACACCACTGCAGTGCTGCCTGCATCAACACTGTCACACTATATTCTCGCAAAGCCTGAAGTAGAACCTGTCGCTTGTCAAACGTCTCTAACACTCCTGTCCAAGTGAAATGCAATCTGTCCAGTTCATGCAAAGGTTAGCATGAACCTGTGGAATTAATGTCTTGTCCATCATCAGACAACCTTCATAGAGCATCTGGGTGACTCTCACTGCAATGTCCAGCCCAACAAGCACTTCAGATGTAATGACAGACAACCAACGATGAATGTCCCTGGAGACTGGAGGTCAAAACGATTACACCTTTTATTTTATTTTTGATTTCATTTTGCATTGCAAGGTTCATTTAAGTTGGTCTGCAGGGGACCTTGAACTATTATCCGTTGTCACTCTGAGTGATCCTAAGGAACAACTCAAAGCAAAAGATTGCAGGAAGCTTTAAATGTCTCCCTAATACTCTTTCAAGCACATCCTGGTCCCTATGTGTTGGCTCTGTGATTGTTGTGAGGAGTTAGTTTCTCTGGACCCAGAAAGGAATTTGGACTAGTTAGCAACAAGTTATTGGATATTAATTTGAGATTTATAATCTTCTGGAGATGAGTGGCTATTGTTGGTGCTGGTGTGACAGAATGGTTGTTATTAAAGTCAACCTCAGTGACAACTTGAGGTACAAGGACAGGCAGGATGAGGCAAGCACTGTGAAAAAAGTTTCAAGTAGACTGAGCAATCTGACACAGAGTGGCGTGCAGGGTCGGAGTATATATGTAGCATCGTTTTGACTATTAGCTGATGGGTCTGGGTAATAACGAGTGACACGAGGTCACCATGCTCAGAATCCTGGACGGAATGATGATGATGATGCTGACATAGTTGCCAAGATGAGGTACAATTAGCATACATTTAAAACACCTGTGTGGGTGAATTAGAGCTGTGCAGCGCCCGTGATATTCCATTGTGTAGGGTTGGGATCTATTGGAATATAATAGCCTGCTCAAAATCATAATTTTTCATAATTATAATAACCATATAATTGTTGCTCCACCATTATATTTAAGACTGAATCGTAGAAGGCTTTTCTTCTCGGGACCTTTGGATCTGAATTTCTAGGAGTAGAGAAGGATATTTGATATGAGAAGTTATTGTGAAGGGGTGGGATACATCTCCTTCAGGCCTACTTAGATACTGATATACTCTACTTATCTCTCTTCTTGCTGAGAATTTGCTCCTAAGTTATAAAGAAACCTGAAACTGCTTTTATAATTTGAAATAGTCTACTTGGTGCTGTACTGTTTTGCGCTGGTGTTCCTAGATAAAACAGGAAACAGTTGACAGAAAAACTCAAAATTACAAAAAATTCAGAGCTTCAGAGATAGCATATACCAACACCAAAACATGACAAATGTGATACAATAAACTACAAATAATAACCAGAAAAACAAAAAACTGAAACCAATGCACCGTCATTTTTCATTCTAAACAGTTAGTGAGCACCACATATTAATATTTTGTGTTAACAAAATACTACTTATAATGGAAGAAATCTGAGAGCAGTGAGACATATATGTAGATATTTAGTGTGTCCGATCATAGACTAATGCTGCAAAATTTGCTTTTTTGTGTGTGTATCCGAAAGTCAGTTTTACTCCAGAAGGAAGATTTATGTGTTTTGATGGCAACATGGTGTTGTCTGGTGAGGTTCATATAACACGATTGGAAGGTTGAAGTGTTTTTTTCTCCACCGTCAAACATGCAGACTCCCTGGTTCCGGTTTAATGCAGGGTAAATGAGGGACACACATATTGCTGGTGTGATCAGTTTCAAGAATAAATACATCAGTCTGTGTATAATTTATATCCCAGTTCAAATACACCTGTCATTATGGAACAAAATATTTTCCATGATATTTTTAAAAGTTCATCCAAAGAGGTATTTTGTGAGTGGCTAGGGGGGGCTACACAGTAACAATCTAAACTCATACATTTTTGAGTAGTCCTGCTAAGAGATAGACGGACAAACTGACATATATATAGATGGATGAAAAGGAGCTCCTTCCAACACAAGATGATGGTTGCTCTCTCCTCAGCTCACTAGATTTAATGAGTTTGCACAGAGCAAGCTAACATACTTTCTGTAAATGATGAAGTGTCTCTTTACACATAATTGGTGTTGTGACATTTCTGGCAACATAGCCTTCTATTGCAGCGAAGAGACCAGAGCCAAAAGAAGGAAAAGTCTTTTTCACAAGGATTTATACTATCCTGTTCGGTCCAAGCTGTAACGTAACCTGACATAAAGCCTGAAATACATATCCAAAGAGCGTCAGAAATACACTGCAGTATGTCAAAGCGTATGTCAGGGGTATTTAGTATTTAGTTAAATTAAAAACTGCAAAGACCAGAAATACTACTATACACAAAAAAATTGATTTTCATTCATTACTAAAAATAAGAAATCAGAATTCAAATCATAAATTGAAACATTTGCGGAACAAAAAGTCACCATTAAAGGGTTTTAATTGTCCTTTAGGAAATAAAACAAACACAAAATAGCAATGTTCCAGAATTTCGAAGTCCAGAATATCAATTAATCTGTTTAAAGAAAAGTCCCTTGCACTCAGTCTTCACAATAAAGAATTGTTCATAAAGGGAGGAAGGTTCAACGTTCAGGCTGGAATGGGATGGAAGATGAAAACAAGTTATGACGGTTTTGTTGTGGCGGAGATGCAGGTTGGAGCAGGGGTCTTTACCTTGAGAAGTTCTTTGACGGGTGATCGTAACGGAGGTCTAAGGAACAAAAAAGGAAGGTAAGATTATTCAAACCGGTTCCTTGATTGAAGCTGCTGCTGATGATATCCAGAACCGGACCGTGGCTGGCTTCCTGTATAGTTTCTAGCACATTGTGACCTGAACACTCTCTCCTCAGACGTTCTCAGTCCTGAATAGATGTCTTTCTGCTCACAAACTCACAACCTAACAGGTGAGAGCAATTTTACTTCCTCTCTGTGCTGTGCCACACCCACTTCTTCAGTTCAGCCTCTCCCTCTCTTCTTCGACTGCTACAAAGCAGTACAAAGCAGCTCTGTATTTTGCCTCCCAGTGCTCTCATTATAACCCTGTTCTAAATGTATTAACCTTGGTTTGTTTCTTGTGCTTTCTTCTTCCTGTGGGATTGTCTCTCATGTTCATCTGCGTGCCCTCCAGCTGGGCCTCATTGTCCCGTTACCTCAGTGTTTTAGTCTGTGCTCCCCTTTCCTTCTGTTCCAGTTCGTCATTGATGTTTGTGGATGTTCATATCAAACGTTCCAGCCCAGAAAGTTCCAGAGAGGAGGGGCTGCACGGCTAAAAGCTCTGGACCCCATAGACGATAAACGCGCAGGAGGCATATTGAGGTGCGAGGTGGAGGAAGAGCAAAGGTTACGGGAGGCCGTGTAGGGAAGGAGGTGGGCAGAGGGGCGCAGAGAGACTTGAAGGTGAGAAGGAGAATCTTATTGTCAATGCAGTGTTTGATAGAAAGCCAGTGATGCTGCTGGAGGACAGGGGTGATGTGTTTTATGGAAGGAGTTCTGGTAATGATGTGGGTAGCGGAGATCTGGACCAACTAACATTTATGGAGGAGCTTGAGCGGAGGATCGGAGAGGAGCGAGTTGCAGTAATCGATACGGGAACTGACCTGGGCGTTATAGTAGTGGACTGAGATTGTTGATGTTGCGTAGATGGAAATATGCAGACCGAGTGATATTATTGATATGTGTACCAAAAGATAATATGCTATCGAGGATGACACCCAGACTCTTGACTTGCGGAGAGGGAGTTGTTGATAGTCAGTGAAAAGCTGTCAGATGTGGCCAGAGTAGTTTTGGCGCCAACAAGGAGAACCTCTACTCGTGCCAAACGTTGTGACAGATTCTGAATTATTCCATTGTTAGCACCTGAAAGACCAATGTTATTATTTCAAACATTTCTTACCACAGTTCTTGTCACAGTTCTTATCACAGATCCCATTCTTCCAGGGTTGAGACGTTGTTCATCAGATAATTAAGCTGAAATGACAGTAAGCCATGTTCATTAAGTTTCACGATTTTCCTGATTTTTTACGAAAGACACCTGAGCACACAAACAAAGATGCAAATTAAAGTTCTTCCAAAACGGTGGAGTGGTGTAATTACAGATTGCCATTAGCCACAGGCAGTATTTCTCTCTGCCATCTTGATTGTTGTCTTTGTTTTCACTGCCAGCGAACGACATGAAACATGTTTACTTTCAAAAGCAACGCATACTTGTTTTTTTTCCCCTTCATTGCCCCTTCTCTTTTTCTCTCCAGTTTTCACACGGCTCTAAATTTAGTGGCAATCGGTCTAGCTGTGCCTCTAAGAAAAGTTCAGTCTATTCTATTTATTTATGTAAGGGGCCGTGCATAAATACATTAGACTAAGAGAAGAGAAAAGATGCTCTGCGCCAGATTCAGAGACTATCTAATTTCCATCTGTAGTCCCAGAGGAGATGAGATATATGCTGCTCATAACATATGTTGTATTGCTTCGGTCAGGGTAAGGGCAGCTGCAGGTACAAGCTGGAGACAATAAAAGAAAATGTAATCCACCATGTGAGTCTCCTGTCGCAGGAGAAGCAGGCCTGGTTCTTGGACCATGGCTATCTGCAAAAACACACCAAGTCGGAACTTTTTGGGTTTGAAGATATCAAATGACTCCTACCTGGAGGCAATGCTAAAATAATAACTACAGTCGGCTGCCCACAGTTCAAAGATTTGTTGTAACAAGATTGGTTTGGAGGTTTTTATCAGCAGACTTTAACTTTAAGTTTAATGTTCACTGACGGAGCGTAACAGCTAGTCATTCATTAATTATTCATTAGAATAGCTTTTTTTTTTGTTTACACAGGTGTAGCATAACCGTTGAGGTCGTATTGAGATAAAGAGATATGCAACAGTGCACATTTAAATAACAGAGGGTTGACTCTTTTCTCCTGATGGGCTCTTTTCTCAGAAAAAGACACATGGTAGTCAAGATGAACTGGTTAATATAACATATTTATGCTATTAATCAATTCAACAATTCACCTTTATTGGAATTATAATATTGACATAAAATAAAGACATATTCACCAGTTAATAGAGTTGACTGCCTTATATTTCATTTCTTCTCTTCATTACTGTGCTCTTTTCTATGATATCTCTCCTGTCCATTCTGTGTGATGAACTGATGTAGTGATGTACCAACAGCTGCATTCTTGACACTGCAGACACCGTCATCATCGTCAATAGAAACTACACTCCAGAAATTGATCAACTTTCTGATATAATCGTCTTTAGCTTTGTGTGTTCAGGTATCTCTTACAGTCTTACAGTGTTCTCAGGAGTTTTGCTACATGTGTTCCATGTCTGTATTTGGTGATAAAGACCAATATATTTAGGTCAAGCCTAATCGATCTCCTTCAGTCTATTCATATGCAAAAATTCTGGACTAGTTCGGATCCACAGTTAGGAAGTTATTTCTGGCAAACAGTGTTTTTGTTTTTTTTGTACAAAATGTCCCCCTGGTGAGTAAAATATGATATATACACGTGAGACATCATCGAGTCCATTCACATGAGCCAGATATGGACTTATTTGGGTTAATGGTTAAAAAGTTATGGCCCAAAAACTTTTGGAGTTCAGCTCTGCGATTGTTAGAACTAGGCCACGTAGTGAGTAAAATGCAAACTAATAAAGTAAAACATGATGTAAAAGATTTTCTTGTGTTGATTTATATTCACCAATAGTAGCCCAATTATAGCCGGAAAATGTTCGGAGATAATGCTTGACCTATATTTGGAAATGTACAACCAAGCTTTCCC
Source organism: Lophius americanus (assembly GCA_037951165.1). Taxonomy (NCBI): domain Eukaryota; kingdom Metazoa; phylum Chordata; class Actinopteri; order Lophiiformes; family Lophiidae; genus Lophius; species Lophius americanus. Next base: position 3,638,375 of record JBBDHG010000024.1, on the reverse strand, counting down.
CAAAATCAATCCAGTTCTTCCTCACAGGTTTGGTGTGGGTATAAAATTTGAAAATGATCGATAAAATAGTTTTTGAGCTATCAGGCTTACAAGTTGGACCCATAGCGAACGCGATGAACATCTCCGGAAATAAACTCAGTCCTTCCTCATACTAAGGTGTATAGGGGTATTCAATTTGACAATTTTTCATGAAATCATTTTTGAGTTATTGTGTTAATACGAGCAATCTGCATACACGGTGGATGCAGCGGTTATGATGATTCCATAAGCATCAGTTAAGGAGCCATTTCCAAAAACATGAAATATGGTCTAAAAATCTTAGTATTCCCACACCCTCATAGTTGTATAACACAATGGAATTTACAACCAAAGTGAATACAGCCTGACAGTGAGTTTGACTTTATATAACAACCACTCATTTGTAAGTCACTTTGACAAAATCAAACTCCAAATTAAAACCTTGACATAGTAAATTTAAAATGTTATTCAATTTTATGGAATGTACCCATTTTCTTTAATAGGAAATATTCCAATCATCTTTTTCTATCAAATAGTTTGTAATTGTGCTCCCGAAGCCCAGCACTGTATCATATTTTCATCAGTGAATGCATCTGCAATAGCATTAATTATACTCCTGATGAAAGGAGGAGAAAAGTCGCTCCTAATGTCCTCTCTGCTGAATTACCATATTCTCATGTAACACCATTATTAGTGTGAACACCAAGGGAATTTATGGTCAGCCGTGATGGATAAAGTGGTTTTATGGTACATTTTGTTGCAGTTTATTATAATGTGGTGTGATCCATAGAAATAAAAGCCTGTTTGCTAAAATCCCCAGGGTAGATTAGACCTTTGTGTTAAACGTTGCCCTGGAATGAATCTACACTGTACTTCTCAAACTAACTTTCAGGCCTGTTTTTTCAAGTCTGAACTCCGAAAGAAGCAGAGTTCCATTCGTCTCTTAATTCTTTGTAAAAAAACAACTGTAAAACACCCTAATCCAAAATCACCCATCCCTGCTATAGATACCACCATATTTGTGAAGTTCTGGCCAGCCTAGCTATCAGTATTTTACTGTAAATTTGCTTTTTAACAAAAGTGTGTGTTACGTGTGTGTTATATATATATATCTTAGATATAGATAGATCTATTTATAGATATAGATATATATGCACACACACACACTCTCAATATCAGCTAGACTCAGGTGGAAACTGGAGCCTTTCCTATGTAATGTGAAATTCTTGTGAACCCCTCCAATCATGGAGGACAAGTTTGCAACTTAAGCTCTAACTTTCTTCTGTCAATCACAGTTTGGCTGTTCTGTCAGAGGCTGCAGCTCTTGGGAGAGTGGAGTTGTACAAGGTTTGACTTCTGGAGATCTTTTTCCTCTGAAACCTGTAGTTGGGGGGGAGAGGGGAAACTGGCATGTTTCTCCGGAATAGGCTTGGGGTTTATTGACCCAATCATTGATTTTTGCTCAAAGGTTGAAACAGAAACATGAAATAAATAATTATTCTTGTTCCGACACTTGGGGCTTCATTTTCAAGATATATTGCCTTCCTTCTCGCACCTCATGTGTGTCATAGTCGGTTTGAGCTGACAATCATTCGTGCTACACACTATGTAAGGTAGGTCCACTTAGGGATGAAGCCACTGGTGTGTGGTTAGAATGTTAATTTAACAGTCTATGGCAATTCAGTGTCCATTAAGTACAGTTATGAAGTATTTGTACTTGTTACTTCCCTGCCCTTTCTCTCTATCTCCATCACACTCACTATTTCTTATTCTGTTTCCTTTTGTCCTTTTCCCAAAGCTGAACTTTGATTGCCTCAGTCTTTTCATTTCAGTCTCTGGTGAGCAGAAAGTAAATTATTATGACCTGTATTTAAGCAGGCCAAATCCTCATTGAGATTAAAAATCTATTTTCCAAGAGTGACCTGGCCAAGAGAGCAGCACAGAAACTGCTGGAACAATTAAATAGACACAATACAATTCAAAACATGCTTACAGTACACATGTTCAACTTTAATACAAACGCCAAGCTATTGTGTCAACAACAAGATAGCAGCCACTTTGTTAATGTAGCAGAGAAATAATAAATGTATAGGGGTGCCTCATAGAAACACAAATTCCAACTCTTCACAGAAAACTGGGTTGAAAGAAAAGAGTCTCGACTTTTTCAAGGTTTACCAGTTGACATTTGATGGAATTAATGTTAGATAACAAGCTAATTAATTAATTGAAGTCAACCATCTGGCATCGTGATGAACGATCACTGTTTAACGTAGCAAGACCGCACAGGAGCTATCTGTCAGATGGCGCCTGGGAAGGATGGCTCTGAGTCCATGGGTAGACTTCTGTCGTTACTTGTTTCACACTTCAGTGGATTCCAGTTTGTTGACTTCCTCAAAGAAACCGCTGTGTTGAATAAGGACAAAACAATTTATTCTACCTCCACACACACAAAAGCAATGATGCTGCTGGTCATTGTAAGTCTATTATCTCGGCGTCATACAATAGATTTGCAGCACTGTAGCAGTATGGAAGCTGAGAGCGGCCTTGGTGGCAGATAATTATTTTGTACCATTGATTGGTTATCACAAGAAAATGAGAAACAGTTTTCTCATGATTAAGAATCATTTTCTCATTTTCATGACAAAATAAATCGCATATATTGGCAATGGCAATTTAGGCACCTAAGTGCCATAAATATGATATCCATCATCTTTTGACAATTTAATACATTTTGGCTACTTTTAGGGTTTAATTAGACTTGTCTGCCTATTTGAATGGAAAATCAAGAATTTTCAATACAGTTCTGAGCAATAAAAATGTACGATACATTTCAATACACTGGACATATATTGACATTTCTTATTTTATTTAATAAAATGTCATTCTTTTGACGTTTTATCTATTTCCCCTATAATTATCTGTATAATTATATACTGTATTTTCCTGCATTAAAGTTATAAATGTTTACAAATACAGAATAATCCCTGTGCTTTCGTTAAAAAGTATTTTGGTATCGGTTCATTCAAAAAAAAAGGGGAAAAAAAGGTAAACTTCGAGTACAGAGCATTAATTAAACTTATTTTTTGTCTCAAAAGATATTCTGTGTTTGTTGGGCTCGGTCATGTTCACTGCTGGTCAACTAAATACTACATTGTGGCAGAAAACAAATGTAATGTAGAGCTATTAATGTGTAGCTCTGTGAAGAAACGTCTAAGTTCTCAGATGGCTCCAGATCTATGATGCCATTTGATGTCGTAGCACTTGTTAGTGATGCTCTGTGATCCTTGTATCCCGTATGTTTGTAAGACGTGACATGTTTGTATAAGTAGCGGAGCTTGTTGTCCTTTCAATAAAACAAAACATCAAGGCAATAGATATAAAGAATAAAAGGCAAAGAGAATAGAATAAGCCAACAAGTTCAAAGGAAACTATTTGGATGTTGGTTTAAATAACAATATAGAGAATTAGTGAATGCTTTTGTCTTCATTTTTGATTCGATATGGTAGATGAATTGAGTTTCGACCCAACGAGTAAAAATACCAGGCCTAATTCTTAATTAGTTTTGTCTTTGTATCATCACAGCATGTCTCTTTCTCCAGGTCCTCTGTGTTTATGCAGTTTGATGAAATATTCTTCTTCACCCACCATTAGAATAAACATTTATAATGATGGGCAACCAGACCAGCGGTGTTCTGGTTTACGTGCAATACCAATTCACCACACCCAGAGCGGTGATAAATAGGTTTCATATAAGGTTTCAGTAATTTATTTTCACTGAGAAGGCAGCATTGTGGAATGTGATGTTGCTATGGAATGACAGATTCTGAAATATACAATAAACTCTTTCATTTGGATGTAATTGATTATCTCTCCTCATGAACACGTGGCACCTTTCATAGTAGCTTCTGAAATGTCATGAATAAATGAGTGACACTTTGAGCGGTCAGTCTGACAAGAAAGGGCGTGAGTATGGTCAATTTATCCTTTTCACTTTTAGCTGCTCCAAAAATATTCACACATAGTTTAGAAAATATATGGATCAAGTGATACGTGCAGATCTGCAGGGGGGAGAGAATCGGCAGTAACCGACATTCAGTTGGAGCCATGTTTCAGTCCAACACATCTCTTTTCTGCTCTGCACTAATTCCTGAGACAATTCTTTGCTTTGGTAGCTCCTATCAATCATCACTAAGAAGCAGCGATTTGTCTGTCTGAGTTTTTCCAACCGAATATGACACTGATAACTGATAACAGCTGTGAGAGGGAATCAACAGAGTAAACAATAGCAAAGAAGAAAAAAAATGTCCAAGTGCAGGCATCAACTATTTACTCCATCACTCTCTGGGTGCAGGTTCTGACAGCAATCTTTTTCAATATACAGGGCAAAACAGTCAATCATTCATTCATTATCTACCGCTTATCCTGTTCAGGGTCACGGGGGGCTGGAGACTATCCCAGCTAACATCGGGCGAGAGGCAGGATACACCCTGGACAAGTCGCCAGTTCATCGCAGGGCAGCAAAACAGTCAGAAAATACCAAATTAAATTTAATCCCTGATATCTAATTTCTCTCCAGGCTTACTTTATTTTAGAGTTGGAGAAATATCTAATCGGAAAGAAAATGCTGCATGGATACACCCCTTTCCGAACGGAAAAAAACATGATGGTTGAAATGAATGGCGCATGCCCTCTTTGTCATATTCTTCTTCTGGGCGCTTGTTGACTGTTGGCACTCAGCTCTTCCTAGCATTATCGCCACGTTATGAACTGGAGTGTGGATCGTCTGTGCATGTCTGAAAGCGTTCTCCGATTAGATGAGTCGATGCATGTAAACACCGGGTCGGAAAAGATCACAAGTCGTGTAAACAGGCGATTGACATTGCAATTCGGAAAGGTTTAGCATGGCCTGGTAAAACAGGAAGTCCTGTGAATCACAGTTGTTCTAGGTTACCCAGTAAACCACCTTCTGGAAGATTCAAGTTACCAGTATTTCCTCCAACACCTCCCCCATGAAGACGGGGTCCCAAAGGGATCACCGCAACATTACCCTCTCACAAAGCAAAAAACCTAAATAAGCAGTTACAAAAATATTACTTTTAAACAAGGTTGAAAAAGAATAATGCAACATCAAAGTTTCTAGGATACAGACAGTTGTCCTTCTATGCTGCAGTGGTGTTGGAGAACGCATCCACAACAAAGCCTTAGCAGCCCTCAAATTTTTTTAGTTCCACATAGCCAAAAATGAATGATGGCGACAGCTATTAACATGACCTACCAGGTTTTTTGGGGGTTCACCTTCTGTCAGAACATTCCGTTACTAAGCTAAAGGGCCACGCACTGCATGAGCAGAAACCAAACCATGATGGCTAAACCCAGTACTTTTCTAGCAAAGGATCTCTGGCTGCCTCTTCCCAGTCTCTCCCCATCTCCGTAACATATGCTCGCAGGTCTTTACAGTATGGTGAAAATGTTCAAGTGCGCCATGGCTTTGAGCGCGGTACAATGATGCTTGGATCTGTTGTGCCTCAAGCTGCAGTATCGGCTGAAACCTGCGAGTGGTGAAGTTAGCATCTGGATTCCTTTGGATCACCTGTAGGGTTCAAAAATTGGAAATTGGAGAAGAACTGATTCAATGGATTCAAGGACTGCCTCCCTGACAAAGTTAGAGCCAGTGTACCCACTTACGCACACGCAGCACTTCCTGTACAGAGTAACCAGCAAAAATGTTCATAATTTTACCAGTTGACAAAACCTGAGCCCTCAAAGTACACAGAGGTGAAACTGCTCTTTGGCTCTTCACCCATTCCTTCCGTTAAACAGCTTTTGAAAAATCAGTCTGTAAAAAGGCACGTTCAGCAAGCAATTTACTTTCCATATCCCCAGAACCAAATGATCGGTATCAAACTTACTATGAGACTCTACCTGCATCACAGCACCGGCCGGGAGAACCGCTGGGAATCCCAGCCCCCTCTCCTCAATTTTTTTCAAATGATAATGACTCTGAAACAACCAGAGGAGATGTCTGCCTTTTAGCCCACACAGCACTGCCAGCCAGGTCATTACCGAAAACCATCTGTATCTCGACAAGTTGCAACAAAGGCCGCACCCCAGCAGGAATAATACCCTGCACCAGCTCATAGTCCAACTTGATTCGATGAGGCGTTACAGTCATTCAATCCAACTCCATATCCTTAATCAATACAAAATACCCCCTTTCTGGTGCTTCCCTTTTTTCATGAAAAAGGAAGTCTAGGAGTCTATAATGAATAAGTATTTTACACCCGTGTCACGAAGTACCTTAATTGGAACATGTCTATCAGTTCCAGGTAATGACACAAAAGCATCACCAATAAATGGCTCAAAACCAGGATCCCTAATCTGTTTTGCACACACAGATTTTTTCTGGGGAACTGTGGACCATGAGGTCCACAGTTGGAACCATCTATCAGGCTCTGACATAATGCAGGCAGTCGCTGACCAGGATTGAGAAAAGCCAGAGCTTTCAGCTATCAGGCTCCTCTCCTGTGGAACCATCTTCCAATCTTGGTTCGGGGGGCAGAGACCCTCTCTACATTTAAAAGTAGGCTTAAAACTTTCCTTTATGATAAAGTTTATAATTAAGGCTGGCATAAGCTAGCTCTTAGCTATGCTGCTATAGGTTTAGACTGCTAGGGGATCTCCCATGATACCAGAGCTTTTCTCTCTTCCCCTCTCACTGTCCCTCCTTATACACCCCACTCACTTTAATGCATGTCAATGGATTAATTCATTTTAAATGGTTTAATGCATGTTAAATGGATTAATGCATTTTAATGGATTAAATGCATGTTACTTACTTCTTCCCTGGAGTCTTTGTGTTTTCTCGCCCTGTAAGGTCACATGGTTGGTGGTTGCATCTGCTGCTGTGGACCTGCTCGATGTCCACTGATCACAAGACGCTCATGATGATGATTATTGTTGTTATCATTATTATTATTATTGTATAGTATTTCCCCATAAGCTATCGCTATATGTTACATTAATATTAATGTTATTATCAACCTGGGATCCCTGCTGCTGCCGCGCCCCGGCCATGGAGCGGTTGGAGAAAGTGGATTATAGCTGATATCTTTGCTGCTTTTTCCCCGTCTGTATTTCTCCTCACCCGTGTCTCTCTCTTTCTCTCTCTCACTCTCTTTTTCTTCAAACCTGACAGGTCATGGCAGTAGGCCGTCCACCCTGAGTCTTGGATCCGCTCGAAGTTTCTGCCCATTAAAGGGCAGTTTTTTTCTCGCCATTGTCGCCAAGTGTTTGCTCAAGGAGGAATTTGTTGGGTCCTGTAGATAATTATATAAAGAGTCTGGTCTATACCTGCTCTTTCTGGAAAGCACCTTGAGGCAACTGTTGTTGTGAATTAGCGCTATATAAATAAAGATTGATTGACTGATTAAAGTTGCCAATATACTCATTAAAACAAGGCTAAAACAAGACAGCAGCTCATCCGGGAACATGCGGCCATTAATTAGAGCTGTTTTCTCTGGTCCCGCCAAAGCAGCCTTAAACACAGTGCAATTCGGTCAAGGTCAACGTGAAACACTTGCCGGTGTAATCAAGGGACGCAGAGGAGGGGGAGCAAACCCATCCTGCCACATAAGGTTTATTAATATTTTTCATATTCTTTATTTTCGAGGGAATCAAATGAATACATTTGAGGAAAAAAACTCAAAAAAACCCTGAATTTTTGTGTCTTAAAAAAATCCAATTCAGGTGATCTGATTTGGTCAACTGGCAGAGCAGGCTATGAACCCTGACCTTACGTCCTCGTCCAGAGCCAGAGTGCACTCAGCAGTGACGGCTAACTAAACGTATTACATCGGATTGGTTTTTACTCAATTAGGGTAAACATAAAGTGAGAAAACCTGGAAATGAGAGTGACTATAAAGACATTAAAATGACATACAACAATGACATAATGCAGGTAGTCGCTGACCAGGATTGAGAAAAGGCAGAGATGAGGAAAGCAGCCTGCTGCAGCCGCCATTGATGATTCAAAAGTGGCTGTAGATGATATTTATAAAACTGAAATGCATTTGTCTGTTATTTGCTTTAACATCAGTCAGCTGTCAGTGCAGTTTATCTTGTCTGCATGTTTTTCAGTCACAAAAACATCCACCAAGTTCCTGTACTCCCCATCCTGCCATCCGTCTGATACACTCCACAATGTCATTTTCATCGGAGATACTTCTGCATGCAGCACAAGTCTGAGATGTAGTTGAGATTGGCCGTATGGCGTGTGAGCAGGAGGGGGCTGATCCGGTGCTGCTGGTCACCACGTTGGATGCACAGTCCAAGTTGGACGAACTGGTATTCAGATGAGGGGCAACCTCTATTCCAGTCAGTTTATCTTGCAGGAAGAGGGACGGATTGTGTTGAATGCCCTCGAGACGGCACACAATTCTCACGGCACCACTCTTCTGCTCAAGTTATGAGAGGACCAGGTGGAGCAGAAAAAAATAAATCTCAACCCCCACTTACTCCTGGTCCGAGATGGAGGATCAATGATTCCAGCATCTTGCTGTGGTGGGATGTGAATACCACCAGCCTGAAGTCATTGAGCTCCCTGGAGAGTCTCTTCTTGGGTAGGAGGAATGATGCTTCCCACAAGCGGTGAACTTGCCCTAAATGCAGGCACAGACTGAAGATGTTGTGGAGGGTTGTATCATAATCAGCAGGACGGGGGAGGGAGGTTGGAGGTGCAGGTCCTATAGAGAAGGAAGGCAAGATCAGAAATGGGGGAACACATCGGGTCTGGGATGTTGTAGGTGAAATTAAACTTACATGGAAAACATCTGGTGCCGCCATTGGCCCACATCTACTCATCAAGTTGGTTGTTGTGTAGCTTTGTGGACCAGCATAACTTGAAAGCCTTTTTCGCATATGATTTGTTCTTGGTGAAAATCACTTAAAACATGGGTTATGATCTGCCTCCAAGGACAGGCCCTTGGCCCCCTTCTCCTTCAGACATTAAATGTTTATGCTGACTGTTTGCTATCTGTTGCATGTTACATGCTCCTCGTACACAATAAGTTGCAGGGTAGAGGTCGGTTTGGTAGAATATTTGCTGGGCATAGCATCCATTTTAAGTTTCTCTCTCACTCTCTCTCTCAAATAAATAAATATATATATATATATATATATATATATATATATATATATATATATATATATACACACACATACAAAGTAACAAAGTAAATCATGCAATGATTTTAGAAAAGAAAACCCCCAGGATCAGATAAGTTAACTTGAGTCGTCATCTTCATCACAAGGGTAGAAGCTCGGCAGAAAGGGCAGCAGAGGCCAGCAGCAAGAGAAAGAACAAACAAGTATTGTGACAGCTCCTTGTCTAATGGTTACTTCTTCACCGCACATCCATCATGCCCTCTCCCTCTGTGCCTGGTTTGTGGTATGAAAATGTCAAACCAAGAACACATTCTAAGCAAACTTAAAGGGCACCCGACAGCAAATCCATGCAAGCCAGCGAGTGAGTAAAGTATTTTATTTGCTTGAAAAGTCAAAATACTGACAAGCCCATGTGATGATGAATGCCTACGTTTACCTAAGTTTCAGAGAAACACTGGTGGCACGGGAGCAGCTGGAGATCGGGGACGATCACAGACTGAAAATACATTTCAAGACATGGATCTGGACAGGTTTTTGATATCACAGGAGAGGTACCCAATAGTTTGAAGTAGCACTTTTACAATTCTTCTCCAGGGCTGTTAATAGTCTGCCGAACTCTTAAGCTGCTGTTACCCCCCTGTGAATTGTATTATTGTTTTATCTGTTCTTATTCATTAAAATATTATTACAATCCACAAACCTTAGCAGCGTTATAACATTAACGCTGCTAAGGTTTGTGGATTGCTGCCGAACAAAATTTTCATGTATGACAATATGCAATGACTATAAAGTATCTATCTAAATTATCTGTCCTATTCAAGCAAACTGAACTTTTTCGGCCTTATTTGCATCAAGAACAAGAACCGAGAGCCACTGAAGAACCGAGAGCTCCATGTCTGCCTCTAATCCATCCCCATCAGACTGGAGTGGATGTGTGGATGTGTGCGTCCTCCGTCACTAAGGTTTTCCAATGACGGTAAATCACATTTCGCCACCTTTGTTTGTGTGCATTTTTAATTTATATGTCCGTTTTGGACCAGGCTAATTTAAGACTGTCAACATTATTTTAAGGGGTGACAAAATTTGCACCCATTCCCTTTAGTTTCACTTAAGCATGGTGTGAGTTATCTAAATACAAAGCATTGTAGAAACAGTAAGACTTATTAACATGATTCAAATCTTTTTTAGTCGTCTTATCAATGTGATTACTTTGGGGGACTGCAATTCAGATTACAGATGGTTATGGTCGGTTATCTTATAACAGCTTTCTTGGTTCTTGGCTTTGTGTACACCCTCTTGGGCCTGAAGAGCTGAAGAATCAGGCCAAAGAGGGATGGATATAAGATTCTCATTATTCAAATGTTCTCCTTTTCTGAGCAGGTCTATCAAGATTTAAAACAAACAAAAAACAATTCAACATTAAAGAATCTTTCAACTGATCTTACACGATGGAGGACTTTTGGTGGATGTGTCATACCATGATGTGTTGTTGAGAGACTGCTATGACCAATGATAGAGACACCTTACAACACTTTCATTTGCCTCCAGCACCAGCACGGACACATTAGATAGGTTGCCACCTGTTAGGACCTACTGTAGCCGACAAGGCTCCAGGGCTGTCCTCCATCACAGCTGAAAACATCAGACAGTCAGATGGAATAGCAATCCAACAACTGCGACACCAAAGCAGAAGTTCGGCCGGGGAATGATGGAAAAATAACCTTTTAACTGTGATTACAGTGACAGTGTTTTCCATCAATCAAAGTGACATGACTGAGTAAATTTAACATATCCAGTAGCTTATCATTAATGGTCTTCCAGTCTTCAACAGAAATCTATTAATCAGAAAATGGTTTATGTCATGAAGTTTAAAGTTTGCAGTCTAAATGAATCCGATCTTGCGGGATTAAAAGTTAGAGAATTCCAAATGTCGATTCTGAGTATGAGTTATGGTTTCAAAAGTGAAAAAGATATCATCTTTAATAATTCACCCATTCGTATGAGCACAGAGTCTCACCTCCACAGATATATATTTGTAGATTATTTTCCCATTGTCATACCATTATCAGTGCTTGAAATCTTCGAGCACCTTCAGAACATTACATACTGTATATTTCTCCTCTTCCACTTCTACAGGGTGTGTGCCATTAAAAGATTAGAACTGTATGCAGTTTTTTGACTCTTTGCCTCTGCCCCACTTTATCAACATTTGCAATCAGCTTCACAGCTGGAACCCTCCACGACAAACATTCACAGTTTGGAGCCGATTGTCTTGATAGGGCTTTGATTTTTTTAGTGTTGTGGCAGAGTGATGTACAATTAAAAGAAATACAAAGAGCAATGCTGACACATCAGTGGGGAGGATAGTTTAAGTTCCAGATGATTCAGCAATCATTATCCTTAAGCGTGGTTGTTTTGGCATTCGTCAGTGTCACAATTTTGTTTGATGCGACCAACAGACAGGATGAGAGAAATCCTTGTATCACTCTGCACATCACGGTTCATAATCTTTCTGGCCATGATAAAGGTTGTCCATTTACAGTTACAAGTCTATCAATAAATATATGTCGACACCACACCGTCAATTCAACAGAGAGAGAGAGAGAGAGAGAGAGAGAGAGAGAGAGAGAGACAGAGAGAGAGAGAGAGAGAGAGAGAGCAATACCACAGCTCTTTTTTTGTGGTATTACTTTGAATACGTGGAATGCAATTTGCAAATGTCTTTTAGTGTATAACTAACTGAAAATAATATAAATCTATATGTTTTTACCATTATCTTCAGAGACAGCGGGTTCTGTTCCATCTTTCACCACCATATTTGTACAGTTGCGACAGAAAAGCCAGAAACTAAATCTAGAGTGTTTTTTTTTCTTTTCTCTCATTCTCGGGGAGTGATCATTTCAGGCCATCCGTCACCCACTGACTCAAATTACCCAGGTAGACTGCACAGACCTCAGCTGTTTACCTCTCAATGGTTTCACGAGTCAGGTCTTCATGCTTACCTTGATGCCGACGAGGTTTCACAACCCGTTCTTTTTTTAAATTATTTTGGCCTCCCCAAACGATCATCACCAGAATGTGAAGATTGATTATTAATTTCTAAATATATATATCTTAAGGAACCCCATCCCTTGAAAGGCTACATATAAGGGCATATTGTTAACACTTGAAGGCCATCATATATCCTTGGATAGAGACGGATGAGCTGAGGTGTTGTATACGTAAGTTGCAATATGGAACTTCGCTGCTAGGCGCCACTAAATTTTATACACAGTGCCTTTTTTTTTTTGGTATCATATCCATTCAACACTACCTTAAATTATTCACTGTGAGAGTAATCCTGTAGTGGATGAGGGGAAGTATATACCCAATTATCATGTTTTTCATTTCTTGAAAGAATTTCAACAGCAACCATCCATGCAAAGATTCAGTGGAGCCTGACAGACCAAAATCGAAGTTGTGTGCTGTAAGCTTTGTTTTGCAGCAGCATTAATTAACAGCATTTAAATAGGAAGCATGTGTTCCCAAAATATAAGATAGAATGAACATATGTCATTAAACGGTTAAAAACCTTCCACTCAGGCATCCACTGCCCCCCTTACTAATCACTGAAACAAACATTTGAGTTAAAAACTAGCAGTAATGTCCAACTACCTAATGCATATTGAAATAACCTACAGGGAGATATGTTTGCCCTACAATTGGTACTGACAACAAAGCTTTAAACATTGAAGGATTGTGCTCAATATGATTCTGAAATTGGTTATTGACTGTTTACCAAAATGCCGCAGAGGTAGTAATCAATAAAAAAAAAAGCCTGAAACGTATCCTGGAACCAAAACAGATTTACAAAAGGATAACTCTGAGGACCCGCAGAAATATATCTGATTTCTTGAACGTTGCTTCATTTTAGCGCTCATGCAAGTTTCTCATTCAGGGAAAACAATCAACCTCTCTTCACAGTTAGCACAGAGCTACAACAACTACCGGCTTGTGCCATAGGAAGGTGTGAAATGGAGAATTATCACTCTGAATAATTGATTGTGAATCTTTCCAAGAAAAACTTTGCAGGCAGGATTAAAGGTCAGAAGTACACAACAGTATGTACACAGTGGAATCAATCTTTAGATGAAAAACAGTTGTGTCAAATCAGGTGGAAATCACATTCCTCGGACTTTATGGTCATACCCTTCTTCCTGAGAATATGGCCTCTCCATCCTGGGCCATATCATCGCAATATTTCATTTTCATATGTTGCAATATGTAAATACATCTGGCTTTATTTCTAACAAACTGTACATTTAAGGGATGCAGTACTACTATATTAACTGACACATTCAAAATATTATTGCCAGGTGCTCAAAAAAGAGAGAAATGAAAAATTCGGATCATGCAAAGCATTGTTTATGAATAAAATATTATCATTGAACATTATTTTAATTGGAAATACTCTCTATGTTAACTGCTCACATTAGGGAGTCATACCTATTCAACACTTATCAGCCACAACATTAAAACCACTTCGTTAGGAGGTAAAGTCAAAGCAGCACTGATGGCATTGATTACCTCATTACAACGGCCCTTGCCAGGTGTTGGGACGTATCGGCCAGGATGGCCACAAGGATTTGAGTGACTTTAACAAGGGTCAAATTGTCAGGCTAGCCTGTGTTGTCTGATCCAACTGATCTCACAGCTGCTGTAGCAAAAACTACTGAGAATATGCTGGTTCTCATAGGAAGGTGTCAGAACACAATGCTTCATAGTTACCCCTGTCTACTGCTGAAATCACCTACAATGTGTAAATCCCGATTCAAACCGGATCAGGGAGCAATAGCAGAGGCTAAGGATTGGGAAATGGTCTGCTGGGAAACCTAGGGTCCTGCCATCTGGTGGACACTGTTTTTGACAGGGAGGCTGCAACATCTTAGAGGATCTGCTTTCAACATCTTGATGCCATGAATACCACCAACATATCCTCAGAAGTCTTGTGGAATCCATGTCTTGACAGGTCAGAGCAATTTTAGCAGCAAAAATTGGCAACTGAGACAAACTACCCCTAGGCTGTCACCCATGGTAGCAAGGCTATATCCATGAAAAAGCCCCCAATCCCATGCGTTGTAAAAGCAATCCTTTGTGAGTTGATATTATGTTGATTCATAAGCACCTGGAATTTGGACTACATTGGACCAAAATTTAAGAAGTGAGTAAAATATGAACTATTAGGAGTTAATAACAATTTGTACTGGATTAATCTCCTTGACTTGATTCATATGAACCAAATTTACACTAAATGGGACCAAATGGGATGAATGATATATACAACCGTCATTTCCAAAAATCACTTCAGCACTTTCTCATACTTAGGTCTATGTTGGAATCAAATTTGAAAATGATGCATGGAATAGTTTTTGAGTTATCGCGTTAAAACAACCAATCTGCGGCGGACACGGAAACAGCGATAACAGCTCCATAATAGCCCATTCTTTCTTGGATATTATGAGGCAGGTGGTTATAATATAATGGCTGGTTGGTTTATATACTTATTGGGATGCCTCCACTTACCCTTAGGATTTTCCAGGCACTTATAACTGGGAGGAAACCCCAAGTTTGTCCCAGAACGCCTTGGGATCCCCAAGGATAAGCTGGAGACAGAAGCTGAGGAGAGGGACAACTGAAATGCCCTTTTGGGCCTACAACGACCCACCCCAGCATATTTGGGAGAAAATGGATGGATGGATAGTATATATACTGGACCGTTTTTACGAATATACAAAATGTTGGAGTCATGCAAGGACAGTTTTAAATTCTTAATGGATGATGTAACAAATAAATTGGGGGCAGACATACTCTTGATTTATGGCCAGTCTTAAATATATGCCTGTTTTATGATGTAAAACCATTTAATTTTTAATTAATTAAAACGTTGGACATAAAGTTCCAGCTTGCTATTTAGTGTTTGATGCAAGAATTGATTAAAATGGGACAAAATTGCCACTGTGGGTGCAGAGGTTGTCCATTTTGCAGAAAACAGCCCAATTCTTGATTTCTACTAAAAATTAAATTAAGCAAAACCAGCTGTTGCAAGGAAACAGGACAATGTCACCCTGTTGAAAAACAACATAATCTTCACACTCCTACAATCAGTTCTCCCTGAGGTGTTGCTATGATTGGGTAAGAAAGCTTTTGTTTGTATATGTAAAACACCCTCTTGAAATGACCCACATGGAGCCTCGGAACCTTTCTCTCCTCGCTCTGTGAATAGAAAGTCTTGGTGGGGGTACTGGATGATGACACTACTGGGAATTGCTTTTACTTTGAATAAGTTGGTTCTTACTTTTTGTGCTGAGCCCACACCAACACCATCTCCTTGTCTGAATCCTCTAGCTGTGCTCTCTCCCTCAGCAACTACATTAAAGGACAGTGGAAAAACTTTCCACAAATGTGACACCTCCAAGGGTTAGCATGGCATTCCCTTGGTATTCTTGGATTTTGTTCTCTCCTGGGTGAATTTTAAATAGAGAAAGTGATTTTAATTTGTTGTTCTTGAATTGCTATAAGTACGTTTACCGCCATTTCAAGTAATACATTTACTAATTATATTTGATTCAGAGTTTCTAGAAGTGTTATCTGATGGCCTGAGTAAGCAGAGGGAGATGGTGCTGGCCAGAAGATGTGACTGAGCTGTGGAACATTCTTCATAAATGTCAAGCTGGTACCACAGTTAGGATCCAAAAAAGAAGGATTCCACAACGTCTAGTGAATCAGTCTCTTCACTAGGTAAAGGCAGGCAAACAATAACCAAAGGATCAGGCAAAATACAACGTTTGGTACACGGGCAGAGGTCAGAACCATAAATCAAAGGCAACTGGAGGAATCGCTCTGGAAAGGTTGGCACAAGGGAACAACACAATCTGGCACAGGTGGAGAGGGGAACACAGATTAAATACACTGGGTGGCAGGGATTAACAAAACGAAGGTGTTGACAATCAGAGTGAGGGAGCAACAGTAAACAATGTGAAAACTAAACAACTAATTACAAGAATGACAATAAGTGGATCTTTCGAATTATTAGCACCCTTTTAAATAAAAATAATGTTTATTCTCTTTACCCATGATCTTAAATTCATTGTTATTCACAAAATAGAACATTTTACTCAAGTAACATAATTAAGAGAAAAACTTTTTAGAGCAACATTTTGCTCTAAAAAGTGGCACAATTATTGGCACCCCTTAGAAATCCTATGATTAAAAGATAAGAGATGCATATTCCCAGTCCTACTTCATGTTTTTAGGTTCACCTGTTTGAGTAGTAACTCTGAAGTGGTCAACAAAGACTTCCTGTTTTACTGGGGTTTTACTGGAGATGGATGATATATATGATGGACTGTTTTTACGAAGTCACCAAATGTTGGAGTCATGTAAGGACAGCTTTGAATTCTGAATTTTAAAGTGTGTGAAAAACTCTGGAGGGAACTGCACTTTTTATTCAAAGGTAATTGATTCCTTTATCTTATTTTATTCCTTTATCTTATTTTAACTTAATAAAAATTCAAAAAACAAACATGCTGTATTTGTGTAATGATTTTATGGCGATATCTTCAAATGGGGAATATAGTTTATTCAGTATCTCTGCCAAAGATGCCATTATGCCTCTAATATTAAGAAAAAGAAAAAAGAACAGCACAAGAAGTGATGAAGCAGTATACCCTTGGAAACTTCATGCAACAGAAAGTAAAATATGAAGGGAAGCTAGTGTACCAGAGATAATTCAAAACAAACAAAATTAATAAGCTCAAGATGGAAACAGCCTCTCAAATGGCTAAATAGGTCAATAAGTAGCAGAAATGCACAGCTAGACTGCAATTTAAACCTTAAATGACTTCTATTTTCTTATTTTTATGTTATTGATGTGTTTTTAACAGCATATATGTGTGTGTGTGTGTGCGTGTGTTTAGCTGGAGAAACTGCTTTCCTGAAATGCCTTCAAGATCAATACTGTGGTTATCATCAAATTTAGAAAAAAAAAATCTGTGAATTACCTCAAGAAATCATTAAGTTATGTATGTTATGCGACTGCTCATTTCTGACTTGGTTGGCAGTAACAGAGAATGGATACCTTGAAAAAAAAACTGCAGGAAATTCTCAAAGAAGAGAGCAAGCGGAGGCCAATTTACTTGGGACCTGGACCCGAGTTGGAAATGAAGATGAGAAAGCTGGAAACTTTGCTTTTAGACCCCCCTTCCTGAATACGCAATCGGTTCTTCAGTAATTCCTTTATTTCCTTCCACTTATCCAGGTTTGGGTGACGGTGGCAGCAGTCTTCCCTCTCCCCAGCAACACTCTCCAGCTCATCCTGAGGGATACCCAACTGCTTTACATCCGACAGGCGATAGAGGAGATCTGGGCTTGCTGATTACTGGAATCGTCAACTGATTCTTATTGCATGGTAAGTCAATAATGCAATAGCTTCATATGGAAAAATTGGCAACCATTTCATGCATTAGGTAATGTGGACGAATCACCCAGGAGAGAAATGACTTATACTCTCTCAGAAACTGAAGATAGCTCTTCAGGAGCTGCTTATAGAACAGCCTGTGAACAGAAATTTTCATTTCATGCTGATAGAACATCATGCTTGAGAGCAGGGCAGGAGGGCACTTGTCCCTATATAGCACATCCACAAGTACACCTAACATTTTAGAGAAAGATCTATGCGATTGAGTGTACGCTCCACATGAATGAAAGCTTAACAGGTGGAGAGAACTTGAAGGAAAATGCCAACTTAATAATAATAATGAATGAATTCACCATTGCACTTTATGAAGATGACTTTGAAGCAACCCATCCTTTAGAGAACATCAAAGTTGCAACTTTTGGCAGTCTGTGTCGCTTTAACAAGTGATGTTCACCGGGAGGTACATCCTGGTTGCATTCAACTGAGACAGAAATCATCTCATGATGATGAAGAGGTATTTAATGACCCATTTTAACACCAAACCATTATTGTGAATGGAGCATGTCATTTTACTAAACGTCTGAATTACTTTACTGTGTTCTGTGGTAGGCCTTTCAAACATGAAAACAAATTGTCTGATTGCAATAGTTAAGTCAACTCCAATTATTTTGCATAAACCAGCTGGATGAAACAGAAATATCTATTTCCATTGAAATTTCCACATTGTTTTTTCACCGTTTTATGTTGGATTTGTGCTCATTAAAGATTTCATGTGGATACTCATACTTTGCTATCAGTAGAAAATTAAATTATATTTCAGCGATATGCTCAATGAGCATCTATTGACTAGAGAGTCATGGATCATTAAGTCACAAAGCCAAACATCCCTGTACCGCTGTGGGCACATTTCTGGATTTAAGCAGTAAAGTAATAGACAGGCTGAGATCTTGGCTTAGGTAATTTGTCGAATTTGCAGCAAAAAGTCTTACATCACCAAACCTGCTGAACTTGAATCGGCCACAGCCGCATTTCCATCCAGGTGATTGGCCGTTAAACAAAGCTTTTATACAAGTTTCTTAATATAAATGTGCAATTGATGAAGTGTAGTTCTTCATCAGGTGCATTTGGTATTATTATACTACTATTACACTTATACTAAAATGGTGGTATAAAATGAGCAGAAGAAGAATTAATGGATAGATGAAATTGTTAATCCTCCTCATAAAAATAAATTTCGGCTAAAATGTCTTGATCGTCCTCTCTGATAATATTTATACTGATCTTGCTGAGTTGATTCTGTGTCCGTCTGACCTGATATTGGCTTAGAGGTATTTTAGCTTAGATTAGCAAAATCGAGCCGTGAAAACCCTTAATGACACATCTATTAATAAAACTGACTGACCTCAAAATGTGATGATGAGGCGCCGCATTTCCTGAACTGAAAAGAACAGGAGGCCGTCAACCTTTCCCAGTTTCCACTAAGGGGGAAAAAACATAACTATGTGTGTGATGACCAGGTTTCCCACACTGGTAACGCTGGCAAACTAAAGATGTGTTCCGAAAATCAGCTCAGAAAAAATACCCACCGACTTAATCATCGTGCTTTACAAGAGATTTGTCGTGTTGTGTGTGTGATAAAGAGTGTCATTGTTTCTCCCTCAACAAAAATGTTTTTTCTTTATGTGAGGAGAGATGACAATCGCAGCTCAGCTTAGTAAGATTAAAGGCATAACCGAGCTTGAGCTGATTACAACGTTATATAAGGGTATGGGAATCCTCTCTTTATCATAGGACCAACAGATAGTAGACACCAACACTTGAAATGATTCCAGCTTGACCTTGTAGTGCCAACAAGTGAGGACAGATAGACACAGTGACGATATGTGCCTCCTACATTAAAGCAAAAAGGGAATTGATTGATACACATGTTGTTGCATAAGTAATGTTAACCAAATGTTTTAATAAACACCCCTTATAGTTCATCAAAGAACGTAAATGACTCTCATCGACACAATGAGGGGCTGGTTGGAAAGCACAAATTATGTGGTATAAATTGATGAAACTGATTTGTGTCTAGCTCAAACAAATGTCATAATAATGCTGCTCTAAACACAAGCTGATAGCCAGCTGTGTATAAACTCCCATTACGATGTTGAACCTTATGAGGTGGTGAATAAATACGATGTAAGTGAGGATCTCAGCGAAAAAACATCGATGAGTATGGAAAATGGGAACTTCTAAATGTGCAAACAGTGGATTGAGTTGGAAAACTTTAATATTTCAAATCTGATACCCATCAGGATGGCTCAGTGGGTAGCACAGTTGCCTCACATGCACCACCTCTGTCTATAGCATTTGTCTGTGTGGAGTTAGCATGTTCTCCCCATGTTTGCTTGGGTTCTCTCCAGGTTCTCTGATTTCCAAAAACTTGTTATATATGTCATTTGGGGACTCTAAATTGTTCATAGGTGTTGATGTGAGCTTGAATGGTAATCCGTCTCTATTTGTCAGCCCTGTGATGAACTGGCGGCATGTCCAGGTTGTATCCTGTCTCCACCCAATGTCAGCTGGTATAGACTCCATGCGACTATGAACAGGATGGTGGCAGAAAATAGATTGATGGATAAATCTTTGTCCATCTTGACAGATTTGTTAGGCGATGCAATATGGTTTTATTTTGTCAGTTTGTCTTGAAAGGATTGTAGTGTGACATTTTTCAAGGTTTCATTTCAACAGCTTCATACATTATAAACTTTGCTCTTCACTGCCAAACCATTCAACTTAACAACAGTTCAATGTAAAGTATGCATGATGGGCTCCACCTTTGCCAATGCCAATGCCAAATATCAGAAGGGGAAACTGTAACACTGTGCGAGATACAGAGCTGTGCAGTAATTTATTCCAAAAAGCCCTCTATGAGATCATCAAAATTCTTTCTATTGGTTCCTGCCTTCTAATTGGACAGCACTCCAATAAATAACTAAAATAAGGCACTATGTAAACATTCTTAATAGAAGTAACAGGAAGAAAATCCAGCCATTTGCCTTATAGCTTCTAATGTATCTGACTGGACTAGTTCCTGGAAGTGATGGCTCAGCACCGCAGCTTCACATTGTTTTATTGTGAAAGTAATGCTCTAGTCTGCTTTTTGGCCGTTGCTGCCAACTGTATCAGATATTGAGGGTGGTATGAAATTACCCACTCTAGATAGGTCCCCGCATCTGTTTTTCACCAGTTTAATTGCTTCCTTTGGGATAATTAGTAATCGTTAAGAGTCAGCTGGGCATTTACGTAATGTCATGATGTTATATATCAGACCTCCAAACGCTAAGTGGTCCATAGATAGCTGATAGGTCAGCAGAGTGGTGCTAAAAGGCTTGCCAGTGAACTATGGTTGTGTTATGATGATAACACACAAACTACTAAGCTATTGTCTATTTTCATTATTTAAATTTTCACAATTGAAGATGACTCCATGCCATTACCTGCAACTGCTGATGGGCCACAGCCACAGTTAACACCCACAAGAAGAAAATACATTTTGAATGGTCTGGGTGATTTGATAAATTAACTATAGAATATCGATATATAGTTATCCATCTTGTCTTTTATCTTTCTTTGTTTTTCTTTAATTTTGCCAAAATTATTGTTCAACACTAAATACCAGTTCATCTGCCCAACACATCTCCTTCATTAACCCCTAAGAACGAGTCAGAACCAACCAGATGAGCGTTGGTGACAGTTGGTATAAAGTACAGCCTGGAATTTTGTACATACTGCTGTAAATGTCTTAAGTCAAATTATTTGTAATGTGTGTGTTTATTAGCCAATTTGTCTGGATCTCATGCTGAAAATTCGCTATGTGATTATTCACATGTCCAACCTTTTCCCTCCCTTTAATCTGCCAGATTAGATCAGGAACTGGGAGGGTTTTTGTGCACTAGATTTATATATGATCCTACCTGGGAGACAGTAGCTGGGTTTACATGGAGACTTTTCTCCTTTCTGAAAGAAATAAATGCGAAAAAATATTCCTGTTTGACTGTTTACATGTGCAGTGATCTAATCAGAAATGGATGTAACATGTACCAACACATCAATCGGAAGAGCTGTCAGCTGAGTAATGAGCCTAAAACAGACCAGTAGATGATGACGTTGGAGTTCATTCTTTCTTACTTTCTGATTTAAGTTTTTGGAGAGTTTGCATTAAAAACAACTCTGTGCTGTTGTCTACATCATTAAATACCAGTATTGCACTCGTGAGTGGCGCTGCTGGGCATGCGCCCGCCAGGGATTATTCTGAAATCCATCGGGTAGGGCTTTCTATTTTGGAAAGGGATGTTTACGTGCAGCATTTTCTTTCTGATTTGACTTCTTTTCTGTATCTATTCGGTATCAGCTGTCCTTGTGAACCCACTTAGTGTCATGGTCTACTAGCTATGTCTGTCTTGGTTAACTTAGGTGCAATTTCCTGAGCTAGGACCAGGTGATTGTGACTTTTTTATCAAAATTATGTCAAACATTCCGATTGCACTTAATCTAAACTCATCTTTTTATTATTTTTTACCATACTTTAAATATGCTGAACTATTACAAGATGGGATATTTTTGGTTCTGAAAAAGTTCATGTGTTTGTGATCTCTTTCTTCCAAGAAGGAATCAGAATATATGCTGCCTGAGGCATAAATGGCAAAGGATCCATTAATGTTGAATACGGTGCAATGTGCAGCTCAAATATGGCTCCAGAAGCGGCTGCAAAGTAACAGGTTTTAGTTCAGCAGCTAATTTAACATGACACAGATTGTTCAAGTTGGATACCGCGGTTTGGTAAAAATATTTCTGCGATGACATAGCTCATGTTTTGTTTTTGAGTATTTGCACTTTTTAAATTTTGTGTTATTTTTCACATTTTTTCACAGTAGCAACCGGTCCCATATCTCATGATGTAATATGCAGAAACATCTTCCTGAATCATTGTGTGATATTTGTACATAAATATCACACAACCTGCAGTACAGACAGACAGTACGGTAACCTGCAGTGGTTACCGTACTGTCCTTTGGTGAACGTATTCACACGCCGAGCATTAACTTAAATTAAACAAGAGCTTAAAGTCACTAAGCACATATGCATTGCTAAGATTGGCTTGGTCTCAAATACCCAGTATTACTGAAACAACTTCTACAGTTGAAGAAGTTCCCTGCTTTTAGAATAATATAACTCATTTACATCTTACTTTATCCCACCATTAGCAAAATGTAGAGCTGAAGGTTGAGGTTAATGTGAAGCAAAGTGTCTGCATCAATATCTGCCAGGAGAAAATGGCTCCAAAGCAAAGTAACTCACCTTGTGCACTGAATCATATGCTGTCTCATCATGTAATCATTTAGTCAAGATGCCAGTGAGAGCAAGTAGAGGTTGAAAGAAAAGTTGAGGTGGTTTTAATTTCTTTTAAAGTACCCAGTAATATGATTAATTTCAGAGGCTTTATAATAAAGCAGTTAATAGTATCTCTTTTCATGCAAGCATAGTCGTAGGTGAGGTTGATATAAGAAGGCCTGAAAGTAACCTCTTTGGTTTTCACATGCGCACCATGAATATTGCTGTCCTGAAACCTATTTGCATGTGATATCAGTGTAATTGGAGGCAGCAGGGAGGTTTTAGGGGACCTTAGGAAGTTTCTTCTGCTATCTGTTGGGTGGCTATAATGTCATGATCTGAACTAACGCCTGCAGCAATTCTATATCTTACCACTGTCCCTTCTCATCGTCCTCTGCTGTCAGTCAAAGGAACCTGGGCCCCGTGGCAATTTCTGCACGGTTGCTTCCTGCAGGTGAGTTTTTCTGAAAACACAACCATGTGTGTCGAAAAGGGTTTACATGTCATTTATGCCACTGTATGGGATCACGCGTGTCCATTCAGTCAGCATAAAAACTCAATAACACCAGAAAGTGGGTGTGCCCCCTGGAGCCTAAGGGGATGAAGAAACCTGAGTCCATACAATGAAAAATGAAATAGATAAGACAGCCGAGCTAGTGCAGCTAAAATGCAAGCAAAGCAGGAGCTGTCTGATCCTGCAAGCTCTCCTGAGGTCATAAAGACCTTGGTGGTTGAGGCTTTTATCAGGAATAAAGGAAGATGTGAGGAATTCTGGTGTCTTGGGGGTTGGGGGTGCCGGTATGGGAAGAATAGCACTGGAAGAAATCATTTGTTATACCACTAAAAGATTAGATGTTAAAATGGCCACCCTCCTGCAATGTCAATGTCACTTATTACGCTGGCTGGGATCAAAAGTGATTATATTATTATCCCTCGGAGATCCATTTATCAGGTTTGCTTCCCAGAGAAGCAGAACAGAAAGGAAATATAACATTCTAAGAGTGTTAAGGTAAATAATACAATCATATGTGTTTGGAGAATACGTTATGAAGAAAAATAAGTGACACTTCTTCACCTTAAAGTTAATTCTGATACATGAATTCATCCTCATCTTAAGGGGAATCGTTTTGCTGCAGTGTCATTATAATTTTATATTCCATCCTACTGTCCCAGGGTCTGACACAGACAGCTTATCTGTAGAGCTGGATCGTATAAATGGATTATAAAAGCGACAGCTGCCATACATGTGTTCCCATAATGCCATGCTTAAATGGATCAGCGGTTATTTTACCTTAGTTATAAAATCGTGGCAAACCTTGGTTTGAAGTGTCAATTCATTATGATGATGAGTTGCATTTGCATGATGATATGCAGTGAGGCATGTATGCATTACATTGTTTTTAACATTTATTGTGTAAGTCTCTGGTCAGTCCATCTAAGATTGGCTGTAATTGAGAGTTATTGAAACCACCTTAAAACCACTTAAACTCCTGCTCCAGAGTGTATTTAATGTTAGGTCTCCTTTCTCATGTTCATGTTCGTGTTGTAGCTATGCGTCACTCATTCCTGCACTCTATTCTAAGTCAGTTCAATTAAGCTGCCTGCTTTTTTTTCCTGCATTTCCTTCTAGTCAAGAGATAATCTGCCTACAACATCTACAAATGAGAGTCTTCTAAATCGTTTTGTGTTTTGATAAACTGGCAATTTGTCCTGGTTGAACCCCATCTCCGTATGGAGTAAATATATTGACATAATAAACATGCAGTATTTGAGGAAGTGGGTGTTGCCTTGCAATTATCTATCTATCTATCTATCTATCTATCTATCTATCTATCTATCTCTCTCTCTCTCTCTCTCTCTCTCTCTCTCTCTCTCTCTCTCTCTCTCTCTCTCTCTCTCTCTCTCTCTCTCTCTCTCTCTCTCTGTCTGTCTGTCTGTCTGTCTGTCTGTCTGTCTGTCTGTCTGTTTGTCTGTTTGTCTGTTTGAGCTTTGCTTGTCATAGGGCGGGATGAGCTCTGAATTAGTTGGAAGAAGGCCGAGACCTGCAGCAAACCTGCACTTTTGATTGACGGAGAAATAAATGATACAGGAATAAATGTGTGCGCCTTCATTATCCCACGGACACACACACACACACACGCATACAGAAGAAATAATTGATTTGCTGCAGGAGTTTAAATGAAGACTAGCCCTTTGATTCTGTTGTAGCTGTCAAAAGCTAGGAGGCATCATTGATGCAACAGAGAAAAATCCCAGCAGTTTGATGTATATTTGTTGTTTAGTTGGTGACAGCACAAGCAGCAGAGTTTAATTTATTTCTTCGGATTTCTTATCCAATATAAAGCTGCCACCAGTTACTGTTTTCACCATAGCCCAGTGAGCAGGACATCACTTCAAGGAACGAAATTCACTAAATTGAAACGTTTGTAAACGGAACAGTAAAGAAAAGAGAAAATGAAATAAAAATAAACTCTTAAATGTCAATTCATATGCTCTATTTCAGTATTGTGAGTTTGTCAAACTAAAAAAAAATCAATTTCAGCTCTCTTTCTCTGACTTACACACAGGCAACATATGTCCACACAAACTGGTGGCCCACTGACCCCTGAACCAGTGCTTCTGTCTGATTCTGGAAAATTGCTACTCCAAAACATTAAATCATATTATCACTTATAATGGAAGACAGATAGGCTTGGAAGGTTACAGGAAATCAGAACCAGTACATATATTATATGCTCAAATGAATGTGTTGTTTAAAAAAGAAAAGTAAAAAGTACCCTTATTGGTCCCATTAAATTTTGCTTACTTTAATGATGTAGTCGACGCGTCGGAGGTTCACCCTAGGGCAATTTACGAGTTAAACTCGTACTTAGGTGCAGCCTTATCTATCATCTTGCATCTTACTTCATATCACCTGACCAGCTTTTAAGGTTGCTTCTTGACTTTCTCACCAACAGAATCCAGCAGGTTTTTGGTGAAAGGACATTTGTCCAGCACCAGAATCTCACCAAGCAGCATGCACATCCTACACCGATATCCTTTTATAAATCACAAAATAAAGAAAAATGGTAAAAAGTTTGGCGCAGCAAGTGCTGACTTAAATGCAGCACCAACGGTTGCCCCTAAAAGGTCAATGAAAGGCCTCTAATCAATATTAGTGTCTGCTGACTTATGGTGTCAGTCACTTTGAAGGCAGGCAGAAAGAATTAAAAAAAATCTCACACTGAAATTGAAGTGGAACAAATGCCATCCGAGAGCGACAGGAAGTGTGGGACACAGTGAATCTGCTGACTCAGATGCTATAAGACCGACGAGGCCG
Organism: Lophius americanus; assembly: GCA_037951165.1. Classification (NCBI taxonomy): domain Eukaryota; kingdom Metazoa; phylum Chordata; class Actinopteri; order Lophiiformes; family Lophiidae; genus Lophius; species Lophius americanus. The sequence continues at coordinate 3,612,042 of JBBDHG010000024.1, read as the reverse complement.
TCAGCTAATTTGCATCTTGCCCTTCAAATCAAAAGTGAGGGAAATGTTATTTTATTTGTTCAACCAATGGGAGAATGGTACTGCTATAGAATATAGCATTTCTGTTTAATCAACAACCAGCCAGAGCTACATCTACATCTCTTTTTTTTAACCAATCAGATTTCAAATTTGTTGTGTTAGGCGTCTCCCTATTGCATCAGTATTTCGTATGCGGAAAGCGGTCATTCGAAAATACGGCACTGCTGAGTGGTTCATTTCAGAAAATGTTATTCAAACTTATTTGGGAAAATACCACTGTGCTGCAAAGACTATCAGCACTGACCTCCATTTCGATGTAAAATGATCTTGTAAAATGAATGGAACTGAAGACAGTGGTATTCTATAACATTGTGTCATTCATTATCCTTAAAGCTTATGCGTGTGACGACCCTATGACGAGGGTACCCCGTGTAATTCAGCTAGTCTTAATGACGGATAGGAGGATGAACTTTTTCCTCAAAACATGAACAGTTTTGTTGAGTCTCATTGTTTTAGCTGGTTAAATAGCTACGGATTATTGACAGTTATTATGCATAATCTCATATTATTATTAAAATGATATGTTTGATATCTATTTGTGATGCAGCATAATATCATTCTGTGTAATAGTGCTTCATCCTTGATGGTTTCGGTGTGTGTTTATGCAAAAGTGTAAATCCTTCATAGGAATTTAGCCTCGCTTTAACCACTTTATTCTACTAGAAAAGTATTGTCTCATTGAATTTGAGGTTGGTAGTCCGACAACAGTCTGTATCGTAGTTTAACAGCGAAGTCACTTGAAGGCAGCTTTATTTCAGGAGTATTTTGCTGAAGGTCTATGAAGTCATCAGTAAAAATTAATGCTGGAAAGAGGTTTCATAGGCACCTTTTGGTGAAAGTTTTGCATAAATTACATGCAACAGCCCGGTAATACGTGCATCTTCAGCATCATGTGGGAGTTCGTTCTAAAGATTCTCATGAGATTTGACCTCCTTTTGTTGCACCATGCTACTTGAATGAAAGAGGGAATTGTTGATTCCTTGTTATTGAGAAATCAATAACAAATATATTGGACATGGATAATTTTGTGAAGATTTTTCATGAGGGTAACAGAACACTGATGTTGTAGATGGATGAATGAATGGATGGCTGGAGAGATGGACAGATAAAAATAATTAAATAAATTATGCGACTGCTTCGCTGTAAACTGGGATTTTCAGGTTGCTGTTGGCTGCTGTAATCTAAGTGAAAGAAAAGAAAAAAAAGTTTTAAAAATTGTTCTAATTTTGTCCTGTTGGATTAGTTACATAGTTATAGTAATAGTTACATTGGATTTTGAGTACAGGCTTCATTGATAGTTGTATTAAGAGGTTTTTTCTTTGGCACTTTTCAGTTTGAACAAAACTACTTTCTAATCTTGTAAATATTGGCTATGGTCAGAAGTCTAACTGGATTAGGTTGTACCTTCATTTGAGAGCTAAACTCATACAAAAAAAATATTATAAGGCTTTTAGACTACTAGTCCACTTTTCTAAGCTCTGGTCTACCTACCGTTCAAGTTGTCCACCTTATTTGTAACAGCCCAACCAAACATAGCTGGATAAAACCGGCCCTGCAGACCGACGGGTTGACATAAGATCTCTGTCCAACTAAATATCATACTTTGGCCGAATTTAAAAAAAGAAAACTTCTTACTTTGTCAGGTGCGAAAGAAAGACATTGAAAAGAGGCCTTTTTTTTTTTTACTTTAAGCAAGTGGGGGTTTTGGGGAATCTCTCCCAAGTGGAAAAATGGAGGGGGACACTGATGACATGTAAAATGCTTGGACTATCTACGTATTATGTATTCCTTTGTTTTTAATGAACGTAAAGCAATTCCATTTTAGTGATGTTGAACACAAACACACAAACATATTCATGTACTTTCAAATTGTATTTTTTTTCTCCAGAAGGGTGAGGGTGCTGCAGAGAAAAAGGGTTCCTTCCCTGCCTCCAACAGCAAGCTCATAGGCGCTGTTCAGCACATACAAAGGGTACAGTCGGTCTAAAAAATAAAATTATGAAAAAGTTTTTTCAAAAAAAGTTTCTCCACATTCTCCAAAGGCATTAAATCAACCACTGTCAGCCTTTATGGATTGTAATTGCAAGCATTTTTATACCCACTCATAATGATAATATTAATAATAACAAAAAAAAACTTGATTGACCCTTTGATTGACCCGGACAAGAACAGCCTAAATAGTATCATCAAAGTGTGCTCCAAAATTGGCTAACATATTCTTATTTATAGTTGACAGCCATCTCAAATTTTGTTGGCTGTAACGATCACCGTTGCCAGCAAATCTTATCATGTGTTTCTATTGAGCCTAAGCTAGTGCATAAATATGTTTAAAACTCATCGATAAAAATGTTCTGGGTTGAAAACACAACAAATGTTGGCATTCCGCCGAAAAACAACCTCCGTTTTTTTGCAAGTACATGGTACATCAATAGACCCAGGTTGGGACATTCAGGGAAAGCTAATGCAGGCTTTTTCTCTCAGCTCCTCAGATTTGGTAATACTACTTCATCAGATTTACAATTTGCTGCCACAGGATTTTGCGACTGGAACCACATGTAAGGAAAGAATGAAGGATTGCACAGACAAGCCACTTTCGAAAGAGCTTATCACCTGTGGATGTGCTCTCACTGGAGAAATAGATGCTCAAGCAATATTTGAGATTTGATCCAAATGTAAAGCGCATTATAAATTAAATGTATTATTATTATTACAAGGCAACCAGTCAGTCCAGCTCTTAATCAACTCCCACTCTGAGTTTATTCATGAAAGCATAGCAGAACCAGGGAGGGTTTCTTTTCCAGATCGACAACTATTGTAAAAATGACTGTTTTAAATGAACTAGTTAGTTCTGTGTAGTTTGTCAGTGAGCAGTCATGCAGTGGCGTTGATGTTAATAGCAGTTACCATGGCGATCTCGCATAACCTGTCACATAATTCAAATGCCCCTCCCTTTAGAGTTATTTAGCATTGGGTCTGCTGTATTAATTTACAGAGTTGCAAACAGACACACATACAGACTAATAGACATGCATGTGACGACCTACAGATATACATACGGACACATGAACAGTTCTTTTTTTTGTATTTGTGTGTCTGTCCACATGTAAAGTCAAGCCCTGTATGTTCTTGCAAGAGGCAGACCAGAAGCTGTGATGGAGCTGTCTGTGGGCAGGAGGTGGATAGTGTGAGAGGAATGGGATAGAAGGGAATAGGAGGAGGAGGAAGATGGAAGGGGGTTTTAAGAGTAGTCGGATCAGTGACAGGCAGCAGCTCCCTCCCCGGAGAGAGGCCATTAAGGGGCGGCGGTTGGACATGGTGTGTCCTGCCACAGAGCTCATTGGCAATCTGTTAGCAAGGCCACCGGCAGGAGGGGAATAACAGGTCCAGAGACAGGACATGCCTGTGTGAAAAGAAATATTTCTTCTCACGATTTGTGGTAGTGAGAGAGAGAGATATGTGAATTGGGAGATAACGAAGGGGTCAAATTTCGACCGGACCAAAGATGGACAGGGGAGAAGGGAGTGATGGAGGATATATAGTGGCATTTGGTACTGTGGAAGCAGGGTAGGAATGTCCCAAAACAGGGATTGACATTTAAATCTACTGCAGCATGAGAGAGGTGCCTTTACATCTGTGAATGGATTGGGAGCCCAGAGCATTAAGATGACTTACAATGGGAGGCATTAGGAGGAGGAGGGGAATAAATCAAAGTGTATGATTATGTGTGCAGTGAAAAGTAAATTAATCCTCTTACATATAACAACAGAACAGATCTCCTTTTCACAGGGTGTTAGATATACAGCTGCTGACCTGCTGTTGCTCACACCGTCAGACACTTGTGTCTCACGTTGGCGCCGAGAAACCACGGCCAGAAGCATTACTATACCCGTGAATTGACGGAGATATTATGGAATGGTCATTGCCGTCGAAACATCCATTAGTAGATTAGTCGTGTTGACGCAATAGCTCAAAAACAATTTCATGGATCATTTTCATTTAACCCAAAGTCAGTTTTTTGGGCATAACTTCCTAACCATTGGTCCAATTTAATCCAACTTTCGTGCATGCGTATAGACTCGTGGAGATCTATCCCGTATTTGTTCTATTATAAATTAAATGTATTATTATTATTATTATTATTATTTAACATTAATAGTTTGTTTTGCATTCATAGGGGTTGGGCATTTTACAAAATATACTGGGGACATAACTTGAGGAGTTCAATCAGGGGGATTACTTGTACGATGCAGGGGGTTGTGGAGTTTTACAGGATAGGCACTTGCTGTAGTTGACAACAAAATAGGTCTAGCTATTATGTGACTTTTGATTCATATTCTGGATTTTGAATTTATCCTTTTGCCGCCACCAAAGGTATTATGGATGGATAGGGATGGATATAGGTTTACCCTTATCCATCCATATGTCCGTTTGGAATGGGGAATAGTTTGTCCACATCTCTTCAGAAACCACTCAATAGAATTCAGGGAAATTTTGTGAATGAATTTATGCGTGTTAAATCTGGTCATTGGTCACTATAATCTGCCTATTTGTTACATTTATAGGTTGAAATTTAAAAACAGTTTATGATCTATTAACATTGCTGGGGCTGGGGTCGAACCACCAATTTCCCGATTGGAGAATGTCTCCTCTACCCTACTGAGCTACAGATCATATTAATGCACGACCCTGCATCTATACTTGTTAGCAGAGAGATAAAACTGGAAGCATGACCTCTAGTTTATGATGACATGAAGGACTGACATTTGGTATTGGAATGATCAAAGTGAAAGTTCCTCATCATGTCTAAACCCACCTTAAGAACTAAAAGACAATGTATGTATTCATGAAAAATGCTGGAAAAAAATTAAGAAAGCTTTCTGTCCAAATTTTAACTATTTTTGATTCATTTTTTTCTTATTGTCTGTACGGCTTTTAAGAGCATTGACAGAGGCCTCAAGAGCCTAAAAAAAACAAACGTTAACTTTATCTGTTCTGTAGTTTATGTCCCGTAACCTATGAGTGATTAGGATAATTTGCTCAGTTCCGCTTGACATGTTGTGATGATATAAGAAGAAAAAAATATCAGTGAGTACAGTATGTCACCAGAAGATGCGTAAGAAGAGCCAGTACACCAAATAGCAGAGGAATACTGAAATCTCAGCCAGGCTTATTTGCATATGCCATATCTAATCCAGGCAATAAAAATGTTACTGCCTTGTTGCAATATACATACGGTGCTGGAAATGTAGCAATAACAAAATTGGGTTAGTAATATGATAAAATATATGCAGAGAGGGGATATTGAAGAAAGAGCCAGGAGTTAGAAGAAGCAGGATAATATCTCTCATAACAATTTAAACCATGCACAATATTATTCCCATTTTCACACTGCTAGATATACATTCAGATACTGTGCTTCTTTTAGCAGCATTATGCATCATTGTTTTCACCAACAAGAGTAAATTGACTTTCCTGTGTGAAATTAATGATATTCAAGGGGAAAGAAGAGAAATGGCAGTCAAGGGTTGAGGTAATGAAAACTTCATACCACCTTTTACTAAAGGTTATTACACGCAAACCACAAGCTCTTTGTTGTAGCTCCTCTGTACGACCAGCTACTAGCGATCAACAGTCAAAGAGGCATATTGATGGGGATCTGACTGTTAGAGGGCACATGAGGAAATAACTAACAGTTTCCATATGGCACATTTAGCGCCAAACATTGTTGAAAAAAAGTGCTTTGAGTATTTGAGTTTGTAAAGTGGCCTGAATAACAGGGTTTCGGTTATTGAGGACCTTTGCATTAAAACCACTTTCCAGCTAAGATCATCCCAACTCCGAGCCTTGGATTATTCCCCAAATAAATCAAAGTCTAAGGGATAAACATGAAGCGTTTAGGCTCAAAGGCTGGTTCAGATTACAAACAACAAAACAAATTAAATTTTGAGTTTGAATCCAATCATTAAATTTAGATTCAAATTTCAGGCTCTAGATTTAGATGTTGCAATTTAAGGTTCAACATGTAACTTTAACATTTAGATTCAGGATCAACTTTGTATTTAATTTATTTTTTTGAAGAAAATCAAACATCAAAAAGTTTTCCTTTAAATGATGAAAAGATATTCACACCCACACCACATTTTAAACATACCTAGAACTTAATTGTGTCAAATACTAATTTGTGTTTGTGCACAACCGGCCAGCCATTATTAACAACTAGGTCACATAAAGCATTCAAAGCTCTTGCTGTATGGGGTGGGAAACATCGAGAAAAAAGAAATGCCATCCCTTTAACGCCAGCAGAGAGTCATTTTTCTCACTAAGAGATGAGAGGGATCATATTTCTATTCCAAATGGGCTCGTAGTTATTAATCTGGTTGGTAAGTATTCTTTCACTGCCACAAGCACAGTGAGAATTAATTGTTGAGATGACTCCTTACAAGCCACCTAGCAGGGGCCAAATGATCATTTCCTAAGGCCCTTCATCAAATCAACAAGGTGGAGCACACCTACCAAGTTTGTTTAGCTAGTGCCAACAGGTGCAGGCTCACATCAGCTCGAAAAGTCAGCAAGCACTGCCTGCACAATAGAATCAAGCGAGTCTCCGCGGTTTGTGATTTACTATTTGAGTCCTCCAGCAACCAAACTCTGACAGTGTCAGCCCTATAAATATTGAGACACAGGTGCTTTAGTCTCCTCTTGTCCTGAAATATTTTGTTAAAAAATAATAATACATCCGGGATAAGCCATAACAATATAACCAAAAGACAAATATCGTGTAAAGTCCTGGTTTGCACCTCTGATCTGTTGAGATATGGTCTCCACAGGAGGAGGAGGACACATTGTACTCATTGTTCTTTTCCTAGAACAATTACTGAACTATTTTTTAAAATTTGGTTGGAAGCGTTATCATTCAGAAAAAGTCCACTGGCATTATTGAATCCCGTCTACACGGAGGGGAGTACTTGGTCTGCAACGGTGAAGTGGTAGATGCTACATGCCACAGTAAGGGAGGAGCAAAGGCTTCCTGGCAGAAAAGTTATCAAATTAACATCTGTCTCCTTGGGCTTGCCTTTATCTCATCACCTGTTAGGTGACACCCGCAGCAGAGGACTCATTATAGCCTCTGTCAGCCATGGGCAGGGTCTGTGACTGGTTTGTGGCTATATACAACACAGGCTAGCCTTTTTTCCCTACATATATCACAGCCATGGGCACCTATGAAACCTATTGTCAGTTGACCAGTTGTCCTTCTAAAGACTGCAGTTCTGGGGATGTTCTGACCCAGTCGTCTAGTCATCATTATTTAGCACTTGTCAAAATAGTTCAAATCCTTAGACTTGCCAAATTTAGGAGAAAAGGTTTCTGCCCAATCTTTACAGACTTCTTGGCATGATTTCAAAAAATTACAAATTTTTTTCGAATTATTCACAGAAATCTAACATTTATCACAAGTAACATGATTAAAAAGCCATTACATTCTTAATATAGAGCAAAAAAACAAAATCCAAAATTGGTGAGACACAATTAGTGGCACTATGTATTTCATATTTTTTTACAGCCCCTTTTTGCCCCAATAACAGCTCTGAGTCTCCTTGTGAAATGTGGGGTGAGTTTGAGAGCACTTGGATAAGATCCAAGACCTTGATTCTGAGGTCAACCCTTGCCGATTCTCCTCAGCAGCACATCCACAGACTGTCCATGAGGCTTAGGGCCGATGAATGGGATGGCCAGGGAAAAATCTTTATTCTGTTATCTCTGGATGGATAAAGGAGGAATTAAGCATTTTTCGATTGATATTGTGATGTGTTTCAGATCCTTGTCCTGGACATCCCTGTATGTTAACTGGATTTCCAGGGCTTAGAAGAAAAACAGTCCGACAGCACCGGAGATCCATCACCATACCTTCCAATGGTTTTCTTTCTTGGTACGCCATTGTTAAGGCCTCCCTAAAGGTAACAGACGATGCAAGACAAAGTTTTGATTTTTACCCACCAAGCTTTATTAACCCCAAAGTTTAAAGTGCAACAGAACAAACCAAAAGCGGCTGGAGACCCCGGCCCAAAGGAAGAAAAGAAGAGGAAGGACTGGGACAACTACACAAAGGACCCTTGCTCCCGGTACTTCCTCCTCACCTCAAAAATAAGGTAAATTCTATCAAAGAAAACACGGACAACAGGACTACCAGTAGTCTCCAGCCCAAACTAAAACAACAAAACAACAAAATAAAATCCTGAAAAACTAAAGGATGGAACAGGATTAACAAAAAAGCAACTGAAGGACCAAAGATTACATTTAAATTAAAAAAAAGCAACCTTACCAAAAGAGTGTACTGACTAAAGACCTGAGTGCTGCCATGTACTCCGCCATCTCCTCACTCGCAGCTCCTCTAAAGTATATCTCCTCTTCCTCAACCTGAGGAACTGATTGCAATCAGGTTCTGCAGCAGGCAGACAGGCGAGGAGGAAGCACTATCGCTCTACAAGAGAGAGACATGGCCACACGTAGCAGCCACACCCATCTGTGCATTTGTGGCCAAGAATATCTATTTTGTTCTAATCTGACCTATGACCTTGTTCCATTGAATCTCCAAGAGGCGGTTGGCAAACTGTGGGTGCTTTAGCTTGGGTGTGGATGACAGACCCAAAATTCAACCAACATCTACAATTCTTTGGCTGCAGTACCTGCAGAGTCTTTTGTAAGTTGAACACTCCTCTTCACAGTGCGTGGGGTCAGTTTCCTCTTCCAGGCTTATTTGTAATATCTCTACTCTTCTTAACCTTCTTATTTATTGATCTAACTGTTAAAACGGACATTTCTGAACTGTCGAGACATTTTCTTTACTTCGCACATTATTGCATTGTCCTTTGGTCTTTCCCATTTTCCCATTTTGAAGAACATCAAAGAGAACTAGACCTATGCTGTTGTCACCTACGGCAAGTGTATATCCCCGAATAGTCCCCAATCCGCTGCATTGTACAAGCAATCCCCATGATTGAACTCATCAAATTAAATGTGAAGTAACGTCCACAATATTTTTTTTATGGAAATCTCCCCCTAGTGAGTAAAACATGAACAATTAGAGTAAATCACGATCTATACACGATAGATCTCCTTGAGTAAATTCATATAAACCAGGTTCGGACTAAATCTGACCAACTGTTGAGAAGTTATGGCCTGACATTTTTGCAGATAAAGCTCCGCCTACTGTCAGAACTATACAACCGAACAAAATTCTTCCTCACACTATGGTCTATTTGGGTCCAGAATTTGAACCTGCTCCATAATATTCCTTACTTTTCGAGGATATAATAAGGCCAGTGTCACCTCATATTTATACCCCAGTGTAACAGGGTTATAGGTTCACCTGCTCAAATAGGTGAACCTAAGAATATAAAATAAGAGTGGAAATATAATTCTGTTACCTTTTAATCTATAAGGATTTCCTATGGATGCCAATAATTGTGGCATACATGTTTTATGTTAAATATGTAATGTTTCTATCAATTATTTTACTCGAACAAAAGGTTAGACTTTTCTTGTGAATAATAGGAATTAAAGATCATGGGTATAAAATAACGATCTTTTGCATTTCATTTTACTATTTCTTTTAAATGATGGAAAGGGTGCAGAATAATGCTGTAGGTCTGATCGGACCTATTGAAAGGTAACATTGTTAACGAGATGATGTGTTTTTTTGACTTCACCTGTAAGTGGATGTTATGGTGTATGAGCGTATAGCGAGTCCTTACAAAACACAGGAGGGGACATATTGTAATGCTTTGAAAGTTTTATCATTTAAATTTTAATTATACGCTTTACTAAGAGTTGTAACACTTAATTGCCCATATTGCTTTAGATTGTGAGCATGAATCTCACACTGAATGTTTATAAGAAATTGAATACGTCTGTTGAAGTGGAATATAAGAAAAGCTAATTTCATCCTCATGAATACAATCAAATTAATATCCTTGAAGCTTTAAATATTTACAATAGTGAAGAAATAATAGGATTCATGACCTGAGAAAGACTGAAGTGGCTCAGATAGAAAGATCAGGAACCTTGCTGTTTTGCAACTTGATTCTTTAGAAGGTATTTCCTTGAAAGTCAATTCAATCAATTTGTGTGTTTTTATGACTTAAAAAATATCCTAGGCATGTGCATCCCTTTTTATGAGAAAAAAAATAGATATATATATCCAGAAGAATGGACTTAAATTGTGTTATCAGCAGAGTGTTGTATTATTGTTGTATTAGAAGGAACCCTTTAATGTACCCACTCAGTGATACAAATTGACCCGTTGGAATCCTGAACCTCTCCCTCTCCTCTTCTCTCTTCCTCCCGTCTCCCTCAATCACTGGCTCTCTGAGGGGTAAATAATTGATGCCATTCCTCTCGCATTGTGGGAAATTTATGAACACAGTGAGCAGAGGGATGGTTGTATTTTTCCCTCAAAAATTGTCAGTAGACCTTCTCAGACTTATCTGTGTATCCTCACCAAGGTCATAATAAGCATATATTTTACAGAGACGGATCACTCTGGGAAAACGTTTCTTTTCAGTTCTGGCCAGCACTCCATGCCAAGGTGCTTGCTTGCCTTGCCCAGCTCTGACACACTCATTTCTCACTGCACACTTGTTTGTCAGAACTCAGAAGTGCTGCTGACCATCAAAGCCTGATTTATGCTCTTATCCTTTCATCAGTATCTCCAACCCTCAACCTAAAAGGACATTCGGAGGGGTAATATAAAAATGTATTCAAGTACAATCACCAAATAGTCGCCTTCCCTGTCGTCTGTTACAGCAAAAGTATATCCACGAAAGGCCCCCAGCCCACTGCGTTGTGCAAGCAACCGTCTCGATTAAACTCCTCAAGTTAAATAGGGCTCAATAATAATCTCAAACACTTATTTACTTAACCTAACTATTTCTATGAAGTCACAAATATAATCTAAGATAAAATCCTAGAGTGACTCAATAAAGAAGATAAGATTACAGATGCAGTTAGCTTTATCTTTATCAGTTAGATTTTGTCTGAGCTCCGTAATAAAACAAGACACATTTTTTTCAAATTTTTTCTAAATTTGGACGCAACCAGACTTATGTTTGACGTATTACGGAGGAGAAACTTTTTTGCACACAAAAAAAACTTGTACTTTACTTAATGAGCAAAACATGAACTGTGGTAGTGAACTAATGGGTGGTGTTCATCAAGTTTAATGATATGAGCCACATTTTTCGTAAACAAAATATGAAATACTGGAGTGAAATAAGAAACCTACATTATAGATATCCCTGAGTTGATTCACATGCACCAAAGTTGGACTAAATCGGACCAATTATTGAGAATTATGACCCAAAGATGTTTTGGGATAAAGCTCCCCCTAGTGGCATGCGTATACGACTGATCTTTTGCAAAATCAACCTAGTTCTTCCTTGTACTGGGGCCTATGGTTGTATAAAATTTCAAAACGAACCATGGAAGTATGGAATCACGAAGAGGATTCCTTAATATCCCAGACATTCGGTGATATAATTACCTCTTTTTCCTGTAACTTTAAAGGAATAGCCTAACCTTATTTCTCTTCCAAATGACCTAACAACCTTCAAGGCATTGCTCACCAAGCCTGGTTAAAATTGTAAATAAAGCACTGACTTGATCAATAGTGATTTATTTTCCATGAATTATATTCAGACCATTGGAAATTATTTCTGCCTCTAAAAAGAGGCTACACTTTAATGTCTGCAGCTTACAGTTTTGACAAGATCAAACTTCCATCCAACTAATCCAACATGAGACAAAAGGGCAAAATAAGTTACCTTGTTATCTTGATGTATTTTTTTGAAGAGAGCCTCCATGAACTGCAGAATGGCATGGTCTTCCATCACACCACAGGAACTCTATCTGTACCCCACTGCTAGCTCCTCACATCTGTCAACTCCTGTGTGTATTCTAGCTGAAGATATGTAAAGTGAGAGAGAGTCTACAAAGCTAGTAAATGATATTAGAGACTGAAAATATTTAGATCTCATGCCACTATTTATTCCAGTCATTCTCAGATAATCTCTGTTGTTCAGAAATTCATTTTCGAGGGTAGGCTGGTTTTTCTGTTTAGCTGACCAATTCTGCTAAACCTAATTCATATATTTCAGTTCAAGATCTTGTGTTGAATAACATTGCAATGGAGACTCTTTAGACAAGTTTCTTTTATCAAAAAACAAAGAGCTTTTGGATATTTTCATAATTAAAATAATTAAAGTAGTTACTAATAAAAAAGGTTAACACACCAAAGGGAAATCAAAAATAAGATGTAGTCCATATAATAATTGCAAGACTCCTATTCAACACACAGCATCTGTCTCATGTGTGGAGAGAATTGGTTGGTGGAGCCATATTTCCTGTTGTTTCATTAACACGGCAAGAATAACAACTAATGACGGCGCCAGTCTGGTGTAAAGTTACACACAGAGTAAAATTCTATCTACACTCCTCTGGCATACTTACAGTTTATATTTTAGAGAGATGTGAAGCATGAGTTTACACCTTTTCAAATCTTTCTCCGGTGGCTTTCTCCAACCACCTTCTGAGGTAGATTTCAGTCTTTTTCTTTTCCCTGAATGGAGAAATGTCCAACAGCACACTGGGAGAATACCTGTTATCGCAAAGATGGTTAAAAAAACATGGGTCCTAAGAGGATGTAAGGTCTTTTTCCTGGGTCATATTTTACCAGGCTTTTATCTATACTATATCCTTTATTATGGCATTTATATATATTTGTATTAACAAATAGGGTCTGTATAAGATGCTTTATGTCAAATAGGAAATACCTGCTTGCAAAAAGCTCCCAGATTCCATTTGCTGAAACTTTCATGATTTGTCTGTCCAATATCGCAACAAACAAACCTGCTGCATGTGAGAATTAGAATGATAACATTGTATTTAAAGCTGGTTCTGAGCCGTGAGGATCTGTCAGTGGGGGGCTAAACAACAAACCACAAAGTTAATCAAATTCTCTGGAGCTTTTTAAATTTGAAAAACTTGCTGGCTGCAGTATTTATGTCTAACTGTCTGACTCAGGTCCACCTTAAAAAAAGTTATTTTCTAACACTTAATTACAAGACCAAACTGCTCCAAAGAAAATTAAACACAACTAGTGTGTCATCCTTGATTGGTGAATGTTGTGACCGTTCTTGGCCATCACCTGTTCTGTATTGTCCTCAATACTCAGCGTATTAAGTCTGTGTCTTCCTCCCTGTCTTTGTCAGATTGTTTTCTTAATTTTGCCTGTGATTCTTGCTACGTTTTTTCTTCTTAATCATTCTTGTATTCCCTCCCTTGTTTGCTCATGTGCCCATGTTCTGATTCCTTGTGCGCCTTGAATCAAGTGTAAGTTTTGTTTTTCTATTGGATTTTATTTTACTACTTTGTACTTTGATATTTCTGATAACTGTTTGCTACTTTGTATTTTGGTACAATTATGTGATACTTTGTATTTTTCAAAATGATTTGCTACTTTGTTCTTTTCATCTGTTGTGCCTTAGTTTTTGAAGTTTAGAATTTTCGATCTTGGTTATAGTTTTGGAAATAAGACTTTTTATCAAACTTTTTATTCACTTAACCTTGTGAGTAGCGTTTACATTTTGGGTCCTCATTTTGAGCTAAACATATCGAAAACGCTGTTTTATGACATAATTGTACATTTTATTAGAGGAGCTCAACCGGGGTATTGCTTGAACAACGCAGGGGATCGCCGGGGACGAGATCGTGAGCCTGTTTCAATTGCTGACTCCAAGCTACACTCTACCAAGAAAATATTTGATGAATGTCACGTGACCAGGATTTTTTTAATGGCATGTAAAGCCACACACACAGCCTGCTACAAGCCAGATTGAAGGCAACATATCCTAAAGGTGCCAGGTTAATTCTCTACCTGCATCTGTAATTATTTCGAAAAAAAACAATTTCTGTACTCAATTTTCACTTGGATGTTTACAAAGAGAGATGTTATATAAATAGGAAAAAGGTCAAGGGATCCTGCATCATTTTTAGTTCTAGTTATGATTTAAGGATGAGCCTGATCCGGCTTTACCTGGTCAGTATGGCTGAGATGCTGCAGGAGAGACGGAGGTGTCAGCAGCAGGAGCAGAGACAAAACAAAATGTCAAGACTGGAAAACAAATTCTTTAGATTAAGTAGTCAGGGTTTGTTTAAGGCCAATATATGTACCACAAAACCTGTATAATCTGGCAATGAATATATTGGATCAGCATTTGTTGATATGTAGCAGAAAACGAAATGATTGATGTCTAGTTTGGTCGTGAGCAGAGCCCTTGCCTGGCACCTCAACCCTAAACACTGATCCCAACCACACACCCAGAGAAGAGGGTAAGGGGACATAAGAGAAACTTGAGGAGTTATGAGACATTGGTTGGCTGTGAGAAAAGTAGGGACTTGCAGGTCACATTATCTAATGGTTAATCAAGCGGGTACACTGCATTTCTCCTCCCCGTGCTTCATGCCCTGGGTGACAAGAGCTGCTCTGCTGGGCTCCTCTCTCCGAACGTGAAGGGCAGGAGCACTGGAAGGCAGCTTTATGCACTCCGTCTGTCTCAACAGTTCTTTTTAAGGCCTGCCAAAACACTCCCTGGATATGAGTCACTGTAGGCAACACTGCTTCCTGGCCAAACACAGTCTAGGGAGGGAGCATTCACACATCCATGTAGTGAGTGGAGCTCAGCGTTTTCATGCATGTATGGTATGTCGGAAATACCCTGTTCAATAAATTCAATATCTTTGAACATACTGAGTCACGCTGAAGCATCAGCAAACCCTAGATCCAGTGTCTGAGCAGACGTCCCACACAATCAATGTGCTTCCAAATATAAACAACGCAATAGGAAGGGGAAAACATCACAGTATCTCTTTTTGATTTGCTTCAGTGCATGTTGATATATTGTGTAATAACATTGGTGAAAAATCAATCACAGATGTAAAATCTTTCCTTTTGGAAAAAATTGTTTCAAAAGAATATGCCAATATTTGTGTATTTACACAATATATTTTATGTCTTTGCAATATTGTTGCCATGTCACAGATTTGGTAGGAATTAATGAGGTACAAATACTTCATTCATATACTTAATTAAACTTACCAGGAATCTTTATTTATTTTCAAATGTCTGTTAATAATTTGAAGCAATAGTGCGAAACAGATTTACTTGACTGTATAAAGTAATAATTGGTCAAATCTGAGTGCAAACATGCACTGAAAATATACAGAAATATGCAAATAAGTGTCCTGATTGAAATGGATTTGATATTTTTTGTGGTGTAAATATGTATACACACACACACACACACACACACACACACACACAGAAAGTGCACAAATAGTACTGTGAAAAAAACACAAAGAGAATAGGCAAATATGATGCTATTTACTGTTCCAAAGCAGACAGATCCCTTTCATTCACAAGATATGCAGCAACCCACACAACGTTTCTTTAAAATACAGACAGGGCATGCTTCCGTTGCTCTCTGTTGGGGCTCTGTGCTCACATTTATTGACTTGTTTACTCTGGTAAAGTCTGTGCCCATTTCCTGAAAGGTCAGCATCTAATAACGACACTTGCTTTCATAAAGTTTAACATTTACCTTCGGTGGCAACTGAAATCCTAAATGAATCATGTTATAATTCCACATTAGCTTCCATGGCTGTCATTTTTTCCGCTATCTTGTCCCCTTAAAACAAAACATAACACATATACTACACACAGAGAAAGAGGGTATCGTTTTTGGACCCAATAAGGAGCAAAAGTGGCCCTTCTGGTGATAGATGTAGACATTACATATCAAATATAGACTTTGTTAGAAAACTGTATGTAAACTAATTGTTGTTACTTTTATAAAATTTTAGACAAAAGTATGAATATTTGGGTAACAAAAAAATGGAGAAATTGATGTATCACCCCAAATAAAGAATAAATACATATATGAAGGTACATCTTGCCTTCAGGAGTGCAAAAATGTTATTTTAAGGTACAGACGAAATGTACATGTACCAATGGGGTGAATGTTTTTTTACCCTTGAGTGACAAAAACGCTGGAGTGACAAATATTTCCAAGATTAGGTTATATTCACCACGACAAGAGTCAATAATTTTGTAATATATTTTTGTGTTTTGTCTGAGCTCAATAGTGTATGTTGTGTTCACTGTACACACACAGTGTGTAAGAACAGGCTCTTTTGACTCAGGAGCTCATTTCCTCCCAACCAAGAGCGCTGAACGTCCAATTTTGTTTGTGTAGCTGAAACTAAAATTCAGTTACTTCTTCTATTTTTTGATGTTTTATGTAAAAGTCAGGTCATTTCAATTAAACTATCTATCTAAACTATAACTGCAATCCATTAACGTCATCCTAATTACTTTTCATTGTCCAGTGACCTTCATGGTGGATCTGCAATTTCTTTTTCTTTTGAATGTGTGTTTTAGCTAGAACAAAATATATATTCTTTAACAGCAATTGATTGATAAGAATGAATCATCTGATCCTGCTCAATGGATGAAAGTGGATGGAATATGGTCATATTTTTTTCCTGTTTGAGTTATGTGAAGTGAGATAATTTGGAAGTCCAAACCAGCTGTTAAAGTCGATTTAAGGTCAAGTAAACGGACAGCATGAGGCTTATTGATCACAGAGCAGCAAATATCAGGAGTGCAACAATTTTTTTTGTGTGAGCTTGTGACCTTCGGCTGAATCAGGCATTCGGAGGTTGATGAATCTTTCACCTTGAAATTTACCTGCGTTGGTAATGTCAACATACCGTAGCATTTAACATCATAGTCTATACTTACAATATTTTAACACTCATGACTTCATTAATGATCTCTAACGTTGTAAATTCTAACCTTTCCCAAAATCTTTCTTGCAGATGAGCAGTTTCTCTCTCTCTAACACTCAGATACAGCCAATGAGCAAAGCCCGGCAGGCTTATACGCTTATATATGTAGAGTGTACATGTCAAATACAAGATGGAAAGTAATGTACTTACATGTAGATAAAGCAATTTTAAGTTATTATTATTTATTAGTTACCAGGCAGTATTTTTCATGGTATTTGGGCTGTCATCAACCGTCCCATCTATCTATGAACACGGTGTTCCACCTTCATTGTTAACCCATTCTTTTAATAAATATTCTCTCCATTAATTTAGGTATTCCATGCTGCGGTTACATCGCGAGTTCACCAATGTCATCATTCATCAGACTTAGCAGAGTCATCAGCCACCACCACCAATAACCAGACTCCACAGTCTACTTGATCTAGGAGCTATTTAGGGAGATACCCTTTGATCGCAATCTCTCTGAAAGTTGATTACAACAAACAATATATAATAATTAGTGTGTCAGGAAGTCAGCGCTCAGATTCTTCAGGGAGATTATGCTGCTCAGGGCAAATGGCCTTCGATCTTTCTAAAGTGCCAAAGACTTAATAATAATCACACACCATCTGTTTTTCGAATAACCATTACTTTTTTTTCTTAATTAAATACCGTAAGTTCTCCTGATTGAGATCTTGCTTTCAAAGTGCTCCAGATTGACAAGATATCATTTGGCTACACTGTTTTCTTTTATGCTGATTCTCAAAATAAAGAAGCAAAGGTTCAGTCAGGGAGACCATCCCCTTGCACACTTTGGCTATAGTTTTATTTCTAATCCCACCCTCAATGGGTCAATCCATATCAGCTGTTCTCATCAGCTGACTATCGCAGTCCAATATAATGGTGATAATCCGTTATTGTTAGCCTATCATCGTCCTGCTGGCTCTTTAAATTATTATTTCCATGGAACTAGCTCTTTAATGCTGGTGGTACGCACAACTTGCACATCCCTATTTCTTCCTAAAACCTTCAGCCTCATCATTTATTGCTCTCAGAAGAGTAATCATCCACCACCACCACCAGTATCTAGACTCCAATGGGGGATATACCCTTTGATCACAATGTCCCCAAAGAGTCTGAGCACCAACACATCTCTTACAGACTTATTATAATACACCGTGTTGTAATAAAATCTCTTCCATATTTCATTCTTTGTTACTCCTGATTGAACTGAGATTGTATTTTCACCCCCTCACCCATTTATTCTTAATTTGTCTTGTTGGCCGTATCTGTCATGTTTTATCATTTGAATTCCTTTGTTTAATCCTTCTTGTTTTTGTTTATTGAATTTTTCAATGAGTGCATTTGTCTTGAAAATTGAACAATACTATTTTGAATAAAAATGCCAGCGTTCACATCAACCATATTGTCAGATTAGTCAAAATTCATATTATAATAACTAAAATAGTGTCTTCAGCTGTATAGAATGGGTGTTCACACTCTGTTTTTTCTGAATTTTGATTGCTCTTTTGGAGAAGTTTGTATCTTAAATTATTCATCCCATCACTCTTCTCTCTCTCTTTCTCTCTCCATATGACTGTCTCTCTCTCCTTACCTCTCATGCGTGAATATCCTTCCACCTGAGTAAGCATGCTGTCATTCATAGCCCACTCAGTCAGGGCTGAGCTAGATAAATAAACCAGGGACATATATGCCTAATTTCATATGCCATTTCCATTCCCTTATCCATCACTTACCTGCCTCTTTGTTGGACAGTCATTCAATTAAACACCATTATCTGTTGCTATGCTCTGGGTATTTTGCTCACCTAAGCTCAACCTTTAATGTAAATGGCTCAACCCTACATCTATCACAGGTATCTTTAATTAAGTGACTTGCTTCATTGAAATGTGATTTGATTTGCAATTTACAAAAACAGCATTTGTTGCAGAGAGCCAGGGTTTAGCATGGACTGTTATGTGATTTTAAAGGGATAATGTTTGTGTATATGTTTGCTCAGATGCTTTTAACCCAACATGATTTATGAAGAAATGAATGCTACGCTGCATAATAATTAATCCGTGGGTGCATTTCATATTTAACATTCCTTTTACCCATGGGGGATAATACATTTAAATTTTAATGCATTTTTAATATATGCATAAATGAAAGTAGTTATACAGCACACGGAATGATGCTGTCATCGTCATATTAATCTGATAAGTGTTAAGTCATGTTTCCTCCAAGATTCCAGGAATCAATCTTACAACTCAGACTACCATTCCTGCAGTTGGTTGATTCTACACATATTTGCAAACAATCATTTACTAGCATTTGTTTGATAATTTTCCAATCTTTCGCTGAAGGTGGATAAGATATATCCAATGACGACATTGGAATCAGGCTGTCGAGACATCCGTCAGTCACAACATTATAACCACTCGCAGGCGCAGTCAGAGACACCACTATTATGTTGTTACAATGGCACCGGTCTTCTTGTTAGGTGTTCCTGATCGTCATCAGTTGGTGCATACCAAATGTGGTGCAGGGGGGAGAAGTGGTAAGTGAAGGTTTTTCTGTGTTATCCAATACCAAAAAAATGTTTCCTGGTTTTGATAGAAAGACGTCGGAACATAAGATTGCATCAAAGAACTGTTCTGGGGACAAATACCAGGATGATTTTAGCGGCCGATCATTGACACAGTTCCCCAGCCTGACACGACCGTCAAAACAAGATCAGCACTTTGAGACTAAGGCCCACCAACTCTTCAAGTTGTCTACCCTGGAATACATCCCCCATTGACAACAGGACTGCAGACAATCCACAGATCTTTTTATGAAGACAGGAAAGTTTTTTTGGCTTCCTATTTGTGTGATAAAGCTTCATGTAATGGGGCCTAATCAAATTCTCATTTGCATTGAAAGCCCCCTACACATACCCCCGTACAAATTTTTCAATCTCAGCAGCGCCGACAATGGCCGATTGGCAGGTATCCAAATCATCCATGAAATGAATCCAAATATCACATCAGCAAATTGAACACTGCAAAAACAGCCAAACTAGAACCAAGCCTAATACCATACTCTTTTATCAAATAAAATCAAATTGTCATTTATTGAAGAAAACATTTGCCACGTGGTCGGTCCGTTTTGCTTGGCTAAATTCTCAAAGCTAGCATAAAATCCAGCCACACAGGGATTATAATGGGCCTTTAAAATAATGTCAAAAAATGTAGTGAAGCATTGCATGTCCCAACTATGTTTTCAAATTTTCAATTGTTATGTTGGCTATGTAAAACATATTTTTGCATTTGGTTGACTAGTGAGTAATGGTTATAAGCTTTTGGATTATTGGAAACATGTTTGTATATTTGGAGCATCTTTGTGTGGATTTGTGCATTTGTAGTCCAGTTGCCATATTCATGTTTTCTTGATTTGCAAGTGTGAGGTTAGTCCCCTTTATTTATTTAATGATAGATTGCATTGTCTAGAGATTAAAAATGATATGTACATATATGTTTATGAAGGTTGTATCCTTGTAATCAACTTCCTATGTGTTAGCATGCTTTTTTTATGTAGCGCTTCAACATGATGGTTGACTATACAAGAGATATTTTAATGGACATATGAATCACATGGGTTAAAACCTGAACTCCAATCCAAAGCAGTTGTGGCACATGGCACGGAGCCAAGGAAAGTGTATAACCTGCAGTAAGTACTGCACTATGACAAACAGGGTCACTTGGGCATTGCTGTCAGGCTCGACTGAAGAGTGTTGTGAAAGGTCAGTATCATCGTCTAAATATTGTGATGCCTAAGGGTAGAAATTGAAATGATCTATATTTAAAACATGCATAGAAAGAGCAGCAGGCTGAGTTTGCTCATTAAGTTGAGGCTGAAACAATGGTGCACCGGACTCCCGCTTCTGTCATGAATGCCTTGCGCTCCTCTCATAATGCTCAGAGCTCAAAAGGTAAAAACCACTAACAAGACAGTTGTATCTGCATCTGTCTTATCTGAACATGTTTGTTTCTCAAACGACACTTAATTGTATTGTTCAATTATCCCTAACATTGATTTAACAAAGACATCTGACTGAAGATGTCGTGCTATAGAAGAGATTTGATTCCCTCTATTGAAGGTCAAGCAAACATGGAGGATGTTCACTTATGCAGAAATAGGACATTTTGAAGAAACTAACTTACTCGCACAAATAAGAAATAAAGCAGTGTATAGATAACCCTTAGTCAGATTATATTTAACCTCGACATCCAATAACAATTAGTCTTTTTTGAGATTTGGTCCAAATGTAAAGTGAGTTATAAATTAAATTTATTATTATTATTATTATTTTTATTGGGAATGGTCATCAGACATTCTTCCTGAAATTCTGCCTAATTTCAACTGAAGGAATGAAGAGTGATTCAATATTAAATTTACTCTCATGTTCTATTCACTAAAGGTCATCTGCACTAGATCATTTATGTGCTATCAACTGAGCTGCCTTCATTCGTTTCTTATTGTTGTTATTATTAATAACAGAAAACAAACAGAACTTTGGGATTATAATTTCAAAAGCTGTTAAATCATTCCCCAAGGGATCATTACTTCTTAATCCTAGAAAATAGAATACATTAAATTTAATCAGACAAATCTAACTCACATTTTGGAATAATTAATGAGAATTTGATTCCAGCAGCAGATTTAAGAGTGGGAACAAAGGAATTGTGAACTCGTGAAACACTAAAAAAACACAACACTGAGTACGTATGAGTATTCTTAGTGCCTTTTCATGATTGTACCTTTTCTTACATTATCTCTACTTTTGTAAATGTGAAGTCATGTCTAAAGAGCAGTCTTCTTGTACAAAAGTTCTCCCAAGTGACTAAACTATGACCTACAAGAGTAAAATATGACATATATGAGATAGAGCTCATTGAGTCAATTTATTGCGTTGTACGAGCAGTACCCCTGATTAAACTCTTCAAATGAAAAGAGATGTCCACAGTGTTTTGAGTTAAAAAAAACTACTCCTAGTGATTAAAACATAATATATACAAGACAGATCTGTTCGAGTCGATTCATTTCTAACAACTTTGGATCAAATCGGAAGAACAGTTGAGAAATTAATAGTTTGGAGATTAAGCTCCCTATAGTGGCAGAAATATACAACAAACCCTTCCCACCACGAATCCAGTTCTTCCTTGCACTAAGGTCTATATCCTTATAAAATGTGAAAATGATGAAATGTTTTGAGTTACCGTGTTAGCATTAAGGACCTGCGGCGGAGATAAAGATTCCATAATATTTCCAACCTTAGAGGGATATATTTATGAGATCCCAGTTTTAAATGTTTGGTTGAGCTCCATATCTTTGGGTTACAGGTTGATTCTAAAAAAAATTGTCGTCTGTCCTGTTATACTGTCAATTAGTGAAGATTCGGTTTTTTGGTGTAAAAATATCACAGGTTCAGGTGAGTGGGTCAATGAGTAACAAAGCAACATAATAACTTTGCATGCAATCATCAAAGCCTCTCTGTCTATTAAACATGCGCATCACTATGTTCAGAAACGAATTGAGAGAGAATGATCAACAACGTTCATGTCATTATGATGGTCCCAATCGCTGCTTTTAAAAAAAAAAGAAATATTTGGGTTACTTGACACCAACATTAAAGAGGGACATTTTTTGTGCTCATTATTGGGAACAGAAAATGTTCCCAATAATGGGATCTTTATTCTGGATGCCTGGATCTTTAAACTACTATGGGTTCAAGGGTAAGAGAGTACGAAGTGCCCCACTGCTACCAGCAGCTGGATAAGCAACTTGGAAAGTACCTTGGTGCTCAATCTCGGTCATTGTCACGACTCAGAGTGGAGAAATGGGCTGATATAATGCCTAAAAATCATGGTTTGTAGGTTGAGTTTTGGTGCTGTGAACATATCCCAAAGTGTTTAGATTCTGAAATGGAGCAAGTAAAGACGCCGAACTTCAAGTTCGACTGCCTGCTTATCATGGGTGAAAATATGACTTTTTTTGTGGACGGAAAAATAATCTGTACCATTACTTTTACTCAACTTAGTCAGAATCTTATTTTCATTACTATTTTTGAACATAGCAGATAGGACTTGTGAGAAAAACTTGTTAGTTTCCATGGAAGTAGCTGGAAGGCTGGGGCTTATTTTTAATTTACAGTACTAACACTTTTCTTCCAGCTTCTTGCATGCTACCTTTGGCCTTTATGGCATCAGTCATTGCTTCAAGCCAACTTTAAATAAATCATTGAAAATGCCTGAGGAAGCGTGATGATTGAAAAATGCACAGACGACCCAAAAATGAAACCCAGCTCAATAATAACTTCTGCCGCTGCAGCTTAACCTCAGTAAAGAATGAGAACAATTACAGATTTATACAAGAAACAGCAGCTGAAATATGTCATGGGTCAACTGTTTTTCTATTTGTAAAACATTGAGATGGAACATTTTTTCATGATGAATCTGCTCACAAAAGAATGGAGCTGCTGGGGGAGTGTAAAGTCAATACGGTGAAAAAAATGAAGAGAGAAGGAGAAAACCAGAGGATCGAAACACACACAGCAAGGAACAAAACAAAACATAATGTAATGAGGCAATTAGTGTACAATCCCAAATGATCATCAGTCATCATCAGACATGCTGGTGTTTTATTGTCATACAGGCAAACCTAAGTGTGGATGTGTTAATTACTTTGACTAAAGCACGGCACCCCATCAGCCCGCCTGCTTATTTTCTCCAACAATTGTTTTCTAATTTATGTCCATATGTGAAAAAATATTCAATTAACCAGACAGTAAAGGCTCTCCAGTAATAAAAGTTTACAAATGTACTAAAGCTCTCGCAGTCAATTGTTATCTGAAGCTCCACGGATCTATTGTAATTTCAATATTTAATTAGCTCAATATGAAAGACCTTCAGAATCAGGGATTAAAGACATCTGTCGGCCTTCTAAATTGACAAACCCTTAGCATAAGAATGTAATCCTCCTTAATCTATGCCGTGGTGGGACATTCTCAAAACTAAATACACTCAGTGTAGCCTTATAGCCTCAGATAGTGTAGGTCACTGTTTACTCTTGAATTATTTCCAGAGTTGTTTGTTTTATTTTTTTCATGAATGCCAGTACTGTCTCTTAGCAACAAAAATTTGTGTCAATTGTAAAAAAGTAAGTTGCCAGATATCGTCTGTTCAAACACCTGATAGCAGCTAGAGTGATAGCATTATCCTTTTGCACTGCACTCCTCCTGCATAAATGAAGACTGAATGAAGATGGATTATCACACTTTACCGGGCAAATAAATAACACTTACTCTGTCGTCCCCAAAAGCAAGGGTATATAGTATATTCACAAAAATCCCCCAATCCCCCGGTTTGCACAAGCAATACCCCTTATTGACCACCTCAAATTAAAGCGTGTGAAAAAAGGAAGTTTTTCGTCAAAAAAAAAAGCTCCCCCTTATGAGTGGAATATGAACTATAAGAGAACATATGATACACGATATATCCAAGTTAGATATCTTCATGTCAATCCACTTGCACCAACTTTGGACTAAATTTATCCTAGTGTTAGGAAGTTGTGTCTGAAAAGAAACTTTTTTTTATAGAAAAAAAGAAGAAGAAAATCGCCCAGAAGAGAGCAAAATATTAACTATTAGACTAATATACGATATATACAGGATAGATCTTCTCAAGTTGATTCAAATACAGCAAATTTGGACTAAATTGGATTTACAGTTAAGGAGTGAAGGCCCTCAAATCTTTGGGGCTCCCTGTAGTGTTGTAAATATACAACCTTCCTTTCCCAAAATCAATCCTATTTTTCCTCCCGCTGAGGTCTATGTGGTAAAAAATTGCAAAATGATCCATGAAATAGTGTTTGAGTTTTTGAGTTATCATGTTACCATTGAAAGTCTTTGCTGACAGCGATGACTGTTGAATCAGTAAAGTCAGCAATATGCCATTGTATAGCATCAAATCTGTTTGAGCAAAAATTAACTAGTGCTGGAATGACATGTCTGTTATGCATGTTATGTTATCACTGCATTGAATGAATATATGTAAATAGTATGAAACAGTATTGGTTTCATATGAGTCTTAAACAGTTCCTCACATTTTGTACAAGTGTATCAAATAGCTTGGTGATAAGGAAGTTCAGACAGAGTAAGTGGCTAGTTTTACATTTATTCATAAGCAGTGTTCTCTAGGACATTAAAACAAAATTATATCTCCAAATGAATATTAAATTTAGCTTATAGCAAATAATTACATGATGATGTCATGAAGTTGTGGCTTAGAGTATCCCACGATGAAGGAGCGTATGCAGGAGACTGTCAAACATGGCACACTCTTCAGCATTCGGATAGAGTTTGTGTCAGTCTATCCTCAGGTTGGATATGTTTGCCTGGCCAGCTTGACATTCATCACATCAAATTTAGAGTTGTCTTTTCAGAGATATAGAATGAAGCTTCAGAGTGGTCTCATTAAAGTAGCAAGCACTGTGAAGTTTAGCTGCATAAGATTGACTGAATCTCTCTCACACTCACAATCTCCCTACTGTCTAAGGGTGTGTGCATGTGCAGTTTGGTTCTCTAAGCAGAGATTTCTCAGATATTTTGTATTGGAGTTAAGTTTCCCTTTGCGTTCACACGGGTATTTTTTATATCATTGAAATAAAATCCTTTTGCATAAAGTCAAAACTAGACTTCAGCTTCACATATTTATGACTTGTATATTATGTAAATACAGTTTTGGCACTTAACTGCCTCATTTGCTCCATCTTTGCTCTCTACGTGGTTGGTATTACTGTCAGAATACACTGCTCTTGGCGCTCTTTCTGTATAATAATAATAATAATAATAATAATAATACGTTTAATTTATAATGCACTTTACATGTGGATCAAATCTCAAAATGCTACAAAGTAAAAGCAGATAAAAGTATCAATAAAAAAAAAAAATAATAACTATATAAAAACCTGACCAAAAAGCAGCAATGTTAATTAAAGTTATAGGTTCTGCTAAAAATTGAAGTTTTAAGTCCTTTTTTAAAGTGTCAGTCGTCTGTGGAGCCCTCAGATGGTCAGGGAGGGCATTCCACAGACGAGGGGCAGCAGAACAGATGGCCCAATCACCCATGGTGCTGAGCTAAGTCCGGTGAAGGCGGAGGCGGGATGAGTGGGTAGAACGGAGGGATCGTGTTGAGGTCAGTGGGGTGAATAGTTCTTTTAGGTAGGGGGGTGCGTTACCATGGATGCACTGGTGAGTGAGGAGAGAGATCTTATAATCAATCCTGGTGGAGATGGGAAGCCAATGAAGGCAATGAAGAACG
This sequence comes from Lophius americanus, assembly GCA_037951165.1. NCBI lineage: Eukaryota > Metazoa > Chordata > Actinopteri > Lophiiformes > Lophiidae > Lophius > Lophius americanus. The sequence continues at coordinate 3,585,721 of JBBDHG010000024.1, read as the reverse complement.
GGGGTGTATTGTCATGTTATATATTTAGTTTTGCAACCTGTGAAATCACATCCTGTTTTGGTCTTGAGCCGTGCTGTATGCATATTTCAGTCAAACCAGACTGGCAGTGTTCACGCACTTGAACCGTACAAACAGAGTAATCACACCAGAGTTCGTTTGAATAGATCTATATTAGTGACGCATAACCCAAAGCTACTCTCTCAATCCAATGGGCCCTCAGGTAGGAAAGCTGAGAACGGCCATGGTGGCAGATATTTATTTATTGCCATTACCATACAAATTATCACAAGATAACAAGAGTCAGTTTGCTTAAGATAGCGCGAAAAGACAAGCATCCCTTTCCTTGACACAACGAGTTGTTAATCTTGTTAACACGAGAAAACAAGCAACTGTATTGCTATTGCCATGGTAACAGTGGACATAGGACCGCACGGCCGAATGATCAAACAGCAGATGGAAGCTACAAGTTGACCTTATAATGACCTTAACATATCCAATCCAACAAAGTGTTTTATGCTTTTTTTATCCACCAATAGAAATTGCACCAAACTGACTTCTAGTGTCATCATGGCAATGTTCAAAGAGCAGATGACTGCCTGTGTTAAACCTTGAATTAAAGTAGATTCTGAGGCCTTTATCTATAATGCGAACATAACCAAGAAGAGAGAAACAGAAAACTACTTGTTTTCTCATTAACTCAAGAAAATGGTTGCGATAATGAAGTTGTTAACTTCAGAAAACGGTTGATTGTTGCTTCATTATTATGCTTCTTTATCTCTTTATCATATATAACTGCCAAAAATAGATATCTGTCACCATGGCCTTTCTCGGTTTCAATACTCAGGTACTGAAATTAGGCAACAATTGATTATATGATATAAAGAAGAGAGGTTTTACAATATCCATTAACATTTATGACATTTGACTAGAATTTACAAGTGATTACTATTTTTTTTCTTAATTAAAACAACCCTATTATACAGTTTAATAATGAGGTCACTTCATCTATACTAAATAACTCTTAATTCTGTTCAGTTTGACAATCCCACCACATTTTTTTCTCTTACCTCTCATCAGAGTTGCAAACCAGCAGCGGTTTTACTGATTGTTTGGACATGAAACCCCTATAAACATTTTACTGTTTTATAATCGTATAGTGAGTTACAGAACTGTGTTTAAGAGACTTAAACGTTGGAGGCAGTCCACTCAAGAATCCAAGATAATAACTGTTTAATCTTTCTTCCTTACCTGGGCTTTAGAAGTCTTGTATTTTAACACAAGGCGCTATAAAACGAGAATGTGTTATCACATACACAGAGGATTTCAAACCTTTAGAGTAATCAGTTCGACTGCAAGAAGTGTTTGGGGGAACTGCACTTTCTAAGCTCCTATGATCCTATTTAAATTGCAAAGTGGGCTTTCAGACTCCGTTGCATAGACAGATTTAAACTGCTGTGTATATTCCCTCATCCATTTACTCAGTAGAAAATGAGTGGAAAAACTAAATACATATTTATCACACTGACATGGTTGGGCAAAAGTATGAAGAATATCTATTGACTCAATATTTTAAGAAATATGCATGGATTTCTTTTGCAACGTTTATTGACTTATGAAGAAAGATATGGGTTTTTTCTTGGTCGCCACTTGTGAAAGTGGTAAGTTAACAAAAACCTATCGTGAAATTTGAGGTGCACACATCACTAATGAAGAAAGACAAATACAATCGAATAAATTGTCTCAGCGAGTCAGCAAGAGAGAGATCGAGATGCTTGTTCACTCTAAGAGTGAATGAAGGTGGGTTGATAGATTAGAAATGAGGGATTAGGAAGCTAAAGGAAAGGAGCGACAGAGAGCTTGTGGAGAGAGTGAGGTGGAGCTGAGTGGATTTCAAGCATTTGCACTCGACTCAGCCTTGGTTAAGAAACTAATACCTCACTTCAGCACCTGCAGCCCAGTATAACACTCCCTTTTCACATATTCATCTCTGACATACAGAAAATCCAGAGGGAGACAGGGAAGGACACTCACACACACACACACACACACACACGCGCACACACGGATTATACTCAGCCCAGTTTTATTTTAGCCTCCGCCAGGCACTTCAGAATTTGTCATATGGAAAAGCTGAATTTTTGACAGCTATCCGAAAGCTGTTGAGTTGGATTTTACATTTCTGTTTTCAAGCCTTTTAGCGCTGGGGTTATCTGAGACTTTTCCTGTGAGACAACATTGGACATCAAAGTCAATGAGAACAGTGGTGTGAAAAGGTGAGCCAGTGGTTAAGAGAAACTTAAAGAATATTTATCTGTAAATGTGAAGGCACATTGCATATCCTCTATTATTATTTTTTAAAGTGGGCGGATATCTTTTTTATCTCTGAGAACAATGATGTTAGGATTTATTGTTTAAAAGTTATGTATGTTAATCGGTGTAGTCAAATTGGAAATGGGGACACAGCAGTTGCACACCACTATGTCCGCACTTTAAGGACACAATCATACATCTCAGCGTCTTCCACTGAAAACAGAGTCATCTTTCTCACTAAGATATATGTATACATTAAAATGTGTTGGTGACCTGACAGTTTTAGATGTACCATGTGACATCAGAGCATAGGAGCAGCTTCTGCACCACTCTTTATAAATGCCACAATGTAGTGCATCACTGTCATTCTTCAACTTGACACAGGAATCAAACCAATTACAAAATACACCTTCTAACCTATATATTGCACAGGTGTATGCATATGCACTGTAAAACAAATTTGAATATGATTTAAAGTTAAATAGTGGCTGCTGTAGTTGGAGTATTTTACAATAAAAGATACAGTGACCATGCAGAAGACATTAAAAAAAGCAACCTTTTTACAAGGACGTTATATTAAATCAGCAGTAAACAATACAATCAATTCAGACTTATACAAACATATTCATATATTTTAACATCTTTTTTTTATACCTTAAAGTTAGGTGAAAAAAAAACTGTCTAATAGCAATAGTAATAGACGCAAAATTCAAAACAGTAGTAGACAGTGATTAACCTTAAATAAGGAAAACATTAAATAAAACCTACATTGTAAATACAAACCTTTGATAAAGCAACATAATTGCAGAAAAATGCCATAATGTCAAAAGCCAGTAATGACTATATTACATATTTCCCTTCTATGTAAATTATAATTTACATAGAACCTTTAACCTTTCAGCAAGAAGACCCCTTTATTTCTACAGAAAGAAGATGTTAGAAATAAAGGGCAGATTGGCGAAATACTGTTTAAGGTAATTATTTTCATGAAATAGTATTTAATATCTTTGTAAATGGAGACACGTTAAATACATTTTTTCATGGTAATTTACCGTAAGGGTCTCGAACATGGTCACCATATTTTTTTATGGTGATATTCTGGCAACTACAGCCAATGTGATTTTACCATAAATGAAATATGGAATTTATTTTACGTTTATTTAGGGGATTGAGATTCACATAACACTAAGGAGGCCTTTCATAGGAGGTTTCATAGATTTGTACTGTTCAGATGTTACTGATGAAGAGCATAGAGATTAAATCCTTCATCCTGAGAGGTGTTAATGAATGAAAAAGCAGAAAAAAATGCAGTCGTTGGTCAGAACAGATGTCTACTTTTTGTTTATATCTTGAATCTGTGCATGTCTATCGCGCTAATAACAAAGAAACAGGATGGGAAAAAGTGTGAGGAATACACTTGCAAGTCTTACAGTAGTCGAGTGCTGACATAAGACACTTTGTGTCACTTCTGAAAGGTCACTAAATGATGAAGGTACTAGTGGAGAATTAAAGATTCAAGTGATGTAGACATAATGACACCCTGTGCACAGCAAACATTATGATAGTAACCAGGTCTATGCTGATAAATACAATATGATGCCAAAGTGCAGGACACTTAAACCGAGCAGGATTTTAAATTACTTGGTTCTTTGTCCGAAAAGGTACAGAATTCAAATCACTGAAATATTCCCAGTTCAATAGTGAAAAATGAATCAGAGATAGTAAACAAAAATTGCATTGCACATCAAACAAGAGGCTTCAGTAATGAAAGAGAAGATACTTCTATTCGAGTTCAGAGTCCAAAGTTTTCCACCGCCTTAGAGGGCCGCCACCTTGAGGCTCCAGAGCGCAGGAGAGTCCGCTGTGCAAAAGTGAATAGCTGAAGTCCGACAGGAATTGTGACAGAGTTTACAATCTGGCAGCGAGCTGTAGTTGAAGGCCCGTATAAGAAGCAGGCTTGATTGGAACAAGTCGCAGCTTGACAGGATATGCCGGCACAGCGGATCCCACTCCATGTTAGACGGTTAGTTTGAAAGTCCTCATTATTATTTTCACTCAGGTTCATGTAGTCTTTATATTATACTTATTTTTACCAGACCTATACATAATTTTCACAAAGGACCTCTTTAAGATCCCACTTTATCATAACAATGGAAGAATGGCTGTGGAAATTATTTTCAAGTCTGAAATTACAGGATGACATTGGGCTGCAGCCAGTAATCAACCTTAATAGCAGTGCTTCAGCTTCATTTCATCCTAGTTTGCCCTGCATTACACTGCTATCGTTCATTATAAGGTACATAACTCGTACTATGTATATGTATAGCAATGGAATCTTTCGATTTTTTCGTTTTATTTTTCCAAAGACCATCAGTGCCTATGATAAAGCCAATCAGCTACATCAATCTGAATCACTCTATCTGTTCATGCAATCATGTGAGATGTCTCTCTGCCTACCTGAGACAGACAGATAAATGGACTGTCAGGGGCCATAGACCACCTTAACCCTGATTTAATAATCAGATAGACACATGGAAGGAATGATGGGTATCTCCTAGTCTGCAGGCTTTACAGAGAAACACATTTAAGAGTTATCCCCATCAAGATGTTTGATCTACTTAAAGCTAGCACAAAAAGTCTTCTGACCAGCAATCTTGCTGGTCAAAGGTCCTCGCATAATCAGTCACCTGATACCTCAACCAGCCAGGTGAAGCACAATAAAATTTTATTGGCGAACTGCCCATGAATTTAAACCTACTATAATAATGGGTGTAGTTTGAATGAAGTTCACAACAAAGACCTGCTCCTTGGAGTTAAATTATAGCTGGCTTTTATTTTTCTGAAATAACAAAGTGCCATAGGTTTGAGTTGTTCCGGGTCAAAAAAGCTGTTGTACTTCTAAGCTTTGAATGAGATATCTTCACCCACGTTTGTCTATTTGCGTGGAATTTATCGCCAGAGATATCGAATGAGTTGATTATACAAGTAGTACAACGTAGCAGAAAATGGTTATCTGTCTTTAAAACATTGTAATGGGAAGCTATCTGTTGTTTTATTTTGGGAACCATGCTGAGGTGGCCGAACCAACAAATCATTGCAGAGGTTCAAACTGACTAAATAAAATATGGATTATACATAACAATACAAATTGATCTCTATCTCTAAGGGAAGTCTATCATTTTTAAACCCTAAACTTGTCTCATCCTTTTGATCATTGGAATTAACATCTCATCCTTTTGCTTTCATTGGCATGAAAGTCAGATTGTCATCCGGGACTGCGCCCGCTCTATGGATCGTCCCTATAAAAGTAGGTGACATAACAGAACCCCGATAAGGATCTATTTGCCTCAGACACATTGAGGGGCAAGTATGCGTCATCAAACCATTGAATGAAAGGCCGGGGTATGACTCACCTTCTGGTCCTGTAGGAGTCTGACAATCCGGGAGCTCAATTATGAACCTTAGATCAAATGTGTCCTGACTGTCATCGGTGACGAGAAATAACAAGTGGAACACATCTGAGGCTGTTTGACGCGGTGTCATTAACACAGTTTTTCTGTGACCTTCTTACCAGAAAGTCAACCAGCCAACATATACCCCCGAAGACAGTGCCGCATCATTATTAAGATGTGAAAGCCTCAAAAGAAGCTACATAAACATCTCATCAAATCCAGAGAAACATAAAGATATAGTATATTCACCCTCTTGTCCTTAATTGTCAAAAAACAAGACACAACTATCTCACTGTGACATTGCTTGAATTCAAATTGATCAATTATGGTCAATGTCACAAATTTCTCTTCACAGTGTGATCAAAACTTTGCATGATTATTGCAGTAATGATCACTGACCTATAATGATGAGAAGATCCGTAGCCACTAGAACAACACTGGATTGCTTCCATGAGATGGGAGCTTTGTTATTTGATGAAGGCAGCTGGAACTTGCCACACAAGAAAAATCCACACAAAGACAAAGCACAGTTTTTAGGTTGTTGGCCACTGATGCAGTCAGGCCCATGGACTACAGTTAGGTTATCTTCATGCTCATATATTCCTCCATTATTCACATATCAATTTCATAAGTGTGAATCTGGAGTCTTTGAATTTGTATTAATATGTGTTGAAAATAACCAAGCCATTTTCAGAATTAAAAGAAATGTTGTACCATCCTCATAAGTGAGATTTCAAGGGATTGGTCTGATGCTCACAGATCCCTGTTGGTGCAGGTTTTACAGGAGTATTACAGCAGAGAAACATTTGGCTTTGACAAACCCAGAGAGTAATTAAGTTATGGGATTGGAGTAGAGAAAAAACTGAATCGCGTTGTTACGTCCGCCGAAGTGGGCATTTCAATGCAAATGTTCTCCACAGACTTGTGTGGTGCGCGACCTGCCTTCGCCTGAAAGAACTCCCATGGTGCCTCCTTTTGTCCAGGACGTCACGGATGATGTCATCAAGGGATCCCCATATTTTTGATTTGCGGCCTTCTCTTCGTCCTGGGTGGGTCCAATCTCCGCGCGTGCTTCATCAGCCCCCGCTACGATAAGAGAAACACGAGACAACGTCGCGCAGTGGCATTTTGGGCTCAGCAGTAGTTGATGCCTCATCTGTATTGATAACCATACTTAATGTTAACTCATCCTTAGGAGCCTCAAGAAAGCCGCTTAATTTAGGGCGACAAGCCGAATTTAAATTGTGATCTTGAGTTATTGTGGTTTCATTCGGGTCTAATTTGTTTTATTCATAACAAAGGATGTCATAGTTTTAGTTTATAATTTGCCCTCAGACTGTTAAAGGACTGCTGGGTCTGTCATGGGAATTTAGTTAGCGGGTTTTCTTTTGTTTATGAAGTTATTGTTTGGCGTCAACCTCCGCATTCTCCTGTGTTTTTTATGTGTTTACGTATTTGTTTGTTAATAAAACAGTATCACTTCACAGTGTACTTACCTGTCGCTAAACTTACCCCTAAACCTTAAAGAGGGTTGTATCACACATTGACGCTTTAATAAAAGTTTGCTAAACTTACATTATATGATTTCAGAGTTTTACTGGAGATGTTTGGGGCTGGAGATGTTTGAGGCTTCTGGAGAAGAAGAAGAAGTCATGACTGCTTTTTTTTCTCCTCCCACTTTATGTTCCTAATAACTGAATTTCCAAAAATAAGTGTCGATGGAGGAGGAACAGTTGGTGGGCCGGATTTCAACTTTTCTTGCTGGAAATAATGAAGACTGGACAGAGAGAACTGTTGTAAGGTCTGGCTGTGTCACACATGCAACGACGGGAGAGATGGAAGGAACTGTGGCTCCCCAGGTAGAATGGGAAAGTCATGCAAGTTGACGATATTAAATATATCTGCAAATATTGCACCTCTCAGTTCTGGCGAGTGCACCGTAGCAGAGCCCAAATTGAGTAGTAAACAGGATATTGTTGAAATTCACTAATTACGCAAATGGGTATAGTTACGTATGTCTACATATTTATCTGAGTCAGTATGTTTGTATGTATGTGATTAAAGTAATAGAAAATCAATTAATTCAACTCCGCACTTCTGTTTTTTAATTAACTTTTAATTATTTGATTTTAGATTATTTAAATGGAATGTTTTCCATAACTAAATTCAAAGATCGTAAAAATAATTATTACCTGGACAAAGCAGAAACCCTGCTAAAACGTAATACAAATCAAGCGCAAAATAAATGCCTGTTTTTTTTTCAGACATGAACATGTCAGATAGGACTGATGTATCGCTCCATTCATTTGTCTTTGGACTAGCCAATAATCAAAAGTTATTATTTACCTTTGAAAAAAAATCAATGGAATGAAACCACCTACATTTAAACTGCTGAGGTCCCTGTCGTCCCTCCTGTGAATGAATTATTCAAAGGTAGCCATAAATAGCCTCCGTGTATGTGGTGTTGTCTTTTGTTATTTTATCTATTGTCATTAGTAAAATATATGAATATAGGCTTTTGTACGCTGATAGTTTTTGTGCAGATGGCTTTACTCCACTGGTTGTTGTATCATATTTTTGTCAGAGCATGTTCAAGTAAGTCAGATGTCACTGAATAATTTGATGATATTTCCAAACAATTATGCTTGAAGTCTTAAATTCAATTTGAATAGAACTGGTTCTCTCAAAGGACTGGGCTTTGGGCATTTTTGTCTTCATTCAAATCAGTATTTAAGTCACCGGTTGATCTCCATTAATCATGTAATTTGCTATTGGGGTCCTTGGATTTGGTCTCAGGCTAAAAGGACAAGGATGTTTTAAGCACATGGAGGCATGTTTAACATTTCCCCTGTCCTCTAATTAGTAAATTGAAAGAGCATGTATAACATCTACAGCACATTAATGTATTCTCCTGGATGTGTTCTGGGACTTGTGCTACATCAGTTCATTCCATCATTTTCTGAACACACTTATTGGAAATTCTGTATTAACTTAGTCTTTGATTTGATGGTACAAATTCACAATTTGTGATCAATGCTGTCCGCCATATCTATTAATGATAATGAAAAACATGAATATTAAAAGATGTGCCTAGATGTGATGAGGACGCACAGGGGATGCAGCTGTATCCAAAACAGAATTTTACTTTCTTCTCCTACCCAGGTTATTAGATTTCTTTTCCCTTGCTCTCCTTTAATGCCTCACTGTATTTCATATAGATTTTGACATAAGCCCCAATCAATACCTCCACATGAGATTTGTGTTTGCTGCTGAAGCCAAGCAATAGGCAAGCAAATAAAAAGAGCAAGGCCTGCTGGACTTTGGTGGCAAATTATTAATAATTGAGCTACAACATTCTATATGTATATTTTTTTTAATATTTTGCAAAAAAGATGTCCCAAAAGTGGAAGTTATCATTTTGAATCCTTCATTATCACTTGACATATCAAAGCCATCATTAAGCAATGACTAATCTTCTCCCAGTTTCTCTTTCTTTTCCCCCTACCTAACAGCCAAGAGGTGTGATAGCAGGAAATGCATTCTGGGACATAATGGCACCCCAATTACCTTCTGGAAACAGCAGCCTTAGTTTCTTGATGTATCCTTGGGATGTGACATTTTCTCTCAGCTTCCCCTCAGATTTACCGGATTGAGCAGGGCTGCTGAGCAGGGCACTTTATAAATACATCTCTTCTCGATTACTGTGACCACCAGCCCTGGGCAGGTGAGTGTGGCCAGGATGGCTTCATCCCTTGAGATCCAATGCTGTAGATCAAGGCCCCAAATGATCGTCCTAAATCAACTATCAATCTTTGTTATTGCCTGTCACTGACGCCTGCGTAAGGCGCTCACAGAATGTGCTGCCATCTAATCATCGTGCTGCAGATGACTGGATGGGAAACATGAAACAATAGCTCCAGTGTCTCTCCCTACAGATTTTGTACAGACAGAATAATATCATTAGTCATCACTGGGAGGAGTGTTCTATTTGCATCCCAAATATGTCTTCATAAATGTATGTGACAACACGGGGAGAAACAAAGTCGGTTACACGTTATTGCTTGTTTGCATAGGACTTTAAATGACTGACAAGTAGGAGGAAGCTTATTAACTACTAAATGTCTATGGCATGGAAAAACACACGATATAACTGCTGCAATAATCTACACGGATAAAAAAGCATGTTTAATAATTATAAACAGTACATGGATGGCAAACAGCACATTAAGACCTCTGTTTCATTTTGATTAACATCAGAGAACATTTCAAGATTAATTGATTTATCAGTCTCTTGTTTGTTCTTCAAACAGACTTTGGTATTCTTCCTTTTGAAAATTGGTTCAAGCTCCAGGGACCTTAAGAGTTCTAAGCTGATAATTAGTCTTGTCATCACAGGATTTTTCTCCTACAGCATCTTTTCATAATTTAGACACCTAACCACCAGCAATAGAAGGGCTTTACCCTCGTGGATTTGTACATATTTAAAGGTCAAAAGAGTAATCTGTCATAATAACAAGGGTCTATTTCGGCAATAAAAAAAAATCAACAGCTCCTTTTCTCCTCTCTATTGGTACATTTAAGGCTCCACGTTTACTGTTTTTTCAACTTAATTACTGATCTTCTAGTAATTTTGATAAATTCTATTCCTTGTTTTTTATGTTTCTTTATTGTGTGCATCTTATATTAGTTCCCATTAGTCTTGATGTATAATGTTATATCTTTTAAACTGGGGGAAGCCAAATAACCTCTGATTCCTGAAAATCATGATGGTAGATGGAATCTTACTTGTTATGTTAGCGGCATTAACATACAATTCTACCCCAGTGAATTGAACTTGCCCAATTTAAATCTTCTTTAGGACTTCATACGGTGAAACTGGCATGTAATCTTGTGGGAGATGGAGCTCAACATATTCAGGTCAGGTCATCCTAACAATGTCTACCTAATGGACTAATGGACTAACATGTGACTCAAAAGTGATTGTCTTGTAAGATCAACTCTTTCATACCTTTATATATACACTGCTCATACAAATTAGGGGTATATTTAATGATCACAGTCTAACACGGAGTCAGCTAAACTTCTGGGATATCAATCAGTCCAGTTAGGAAAAGTAAGCGATTCAAATCAGTTTCAGTTGCTTTGGTGCTAAAGGAAATGACAACAGGTGAGGACCTCCCCTAAAAAGGTAATGGTCCTAAAGGTGGTTGCCACAGACCAATTCTCTCTCTTCATCCTTCCTGATTGAGATCTCTCTAGTTTTGAATTCTGCTAGTGTCCTTGTCTTTAATGTTAGCATGATGCAGTACCTCCAGCGCATTTAGGTTACATGGAAAGTCCAGCTCCTCCAGGATGGTGCATCCATATGAGCCTAAGCAAGTGGGGTTGTTGCGTATTCCACAACACTCTCAGAAGCATGGTGGAGATGGTCCTTTACATAAGAAGAGCTGGACAGGGTTGTAGCAGCCAAACAATCCAGCAGCAAGACCGGTATCCTCTCCTTGGTGTGAAGGTCACACAGACCTCCATGTGATGGCCAGCCAGACTGCTGTTAGGTACCAGGATGAGATACTCACACCCACTGTCAGACCTTGGTGCAAGGAGAGTTGGACAAGAGCAGGGTTCCTCCTGGTGCAGAACGATATAGACCTTGTATGACCAGGGTGTGTAGGCCGTTCCTGGATGACCAATGATGACCGTTGATGCCACTGGCCCTCACAACACTACTGAAACACATTCTGAGTTCTCCAGATGATATTTACAAGAGTCTCCCCAGCAAGGGAATTTCAATTATTTTACTTTGTCTGTGGGTGTTATTTAGAATCCAGCCCTCAATAAGATGTTGATTTTAGTTTCCATTCACCGTTCTTTTGTCGTTTTGTTCTCAACCAATCAAATGAACATGCCATGGCGACGACTGAAGTCAGTATGCGCGATGGTGGGAAGAGTTTTCTTAAGCAAGTGTAATACACCTTGTTTAGTTGTCTGTGAGTATTTCAAAAGCAGGTCCAGGGGTGAACTATTTTCAGTGTCTTCTGTTGTGTTAGTGAAGAACTGTAGAATACAGCCAGATAACGTCGAAAACAACATGTGAATTCCTTCATATGAAACCTGTTTTATACAGAGTAGGACATTTAGCTACAAGAAGGAACGCAGAGGGACACATATCCAAAAGAGGGGGAGATCATAATTTAGTAACGGTTGTTTATCTGAAGTTTACATTTTGCTTTTGGCGGGTACTGGCATTTTCAAGCAGAAGATGAGGATTACAGGAAGAGCCAGAACTTCATTTCCTTACTGACATGCGGCAAGCAGACAGCAGTTGTTATTCATTTTGTTAAATTAAGAACACATGGAGTCACAGATGGAGGATAATGATGAATGCCCCACTTCATTGTAAATAATTATGTACATTATGTTACTAAAACTCAGGTTCTCTCTGTGGGTTTTTTTTCTCCTTCTTTCCTTCTTTCTGGCGAAGTGAGGGTTAGGGTTTATGTTTGGATTTCGTACATATTAACCAACAACTTCACTTCGGGAATTTCACCAGCAGGAAATACAGATGGTGATGTGGATTTCTAGTTCTCAATTACTTTAAATAACCAACAAGGTACGCAAGTTTGTTAGCTAAAAGGACAGAGTCAGGTTTCATAATAAAGTCGATTTTGTTTACATAAAGCAGATAAAACAGGCTAATCAAATATAGCATTATAAAGTAAAGAACATAGTATTTGAATTATAATACAGACTTTTTATTATATAGATATATTTCATATATAGAATATGGCACCACCTAAACATGTATTAGCTAAAAATTATAAAACTATTCAAGGGGAAGTGAAAAACTTAAATGGCTGAGACCAATCAAAGGGGTGGCAAGCTAGAGATGGGTGTGCTACCATATACTCACCACGTGAAAACACAGCAACTTAAACACTCTACTTTGGTTGAACCACAGGTGTCCCAGTGCCTGAACACAGCAAACAGTGAGGGGACCTCACCCAGTGTGACTAGCCTCCCCAATAGACTTGACCTCAGCTCAATTTAAACAAATCTAAGTAAAAACAATTAATTATCCTTCTTGGATAATGCAGAGTGTAAGAGAATGACAACCTTGCAGCTCTTCCTCTAACCAAAGCACATGGTAATAGAGGAAGGAAGACGCAATCTGTGGCTTAAATAGGCTTTGCCCTGATTGGCAGGGGGAGGAGCCTAGCCTGGTGCTGCATTCACTATCAGAGGGATTTTCTAAATACGGGAACATTCCCCACCATGACTACATGGCTCATGACTCTATATTGTAATTGCTTGACCTGTTTGGTATCAGCTTGCTTTGGACTTTGGAATCAAACATGGACTCTTGAAGCAGAGATGCATTCAGTCACATTCTGTCTATTCATTATTTTCTTTTGAGTAACACATCAACAACATCGCACCTACACAGTCATCCCCTCATTCCTGGTCCCCAAACTTTTTCAGTAATGTAACCCTTCTGAATTATTCTTTCAGCCAAGTACATTGTATTTATAAAGGCACCAAACCACTTAATAAAAAGAATACAGTGTTGTGGCATCAGTGTCTGATTTTTAAAACAGCAACCTGCTACTGACACACGTATGCTGCATTTTCCACTTTTTAACGAACCATCAATTGATTTATGACATTAATATCATCATACAATAATTTAATGTATTAAGGTGTGTTTAAGCATTCATATTAAAATCAAAATGTATTAAGGTGTTTTTTAGCATTCTTATTCTGTTATTTCAATTGTATATACGTATGTTACAACCAGTCATCTGTTAAATTGTCGTCATTCATTCAGTGTCCAATTTTCCCAGTCAACATGTTACTAGAGTTACTAAGTTACTAAACATAAAATTACGTTTATTTGACTTGTTTGCACTCTCTATTAAATTAATTTATTACCCTTGATATCCACAGCACAGACTCCTTAGTGAAGGGAAGTCTTTGTTGAGCCACACATTCTGAACTTGTGCAGTATGGAAAATCAAGTGTTGAGGTAATCCTTGGTTTTAGGAAAAACTCATTCAAAGTACCGATGGAAATATTAACCAGGTTCTTCTTTTCTGTCACAAATAGATTGAGGATGCTTTCATGAAAAGTAGATTGTGGATGCTTTCAATAAGAGTGTTTTTTTTTTCTCAGTTGTCCTTTAGTGAGGACCCCAGACCTGGATAGAATCTCATTGTTGCCCAAGTAATGAGCCGCTCAAGTCCTTGAATGAGCCCCTTGCATCTGGGTGCTAATTAAGTGAATACTGTTTACTCCTAATTGTCTGGGTACATCCAGTAATGCTTGGTGGGGTTTCAGGTCCAAGATTTGAAACACTGACTTCTTCATCCCATTTATGCAGACTTCACAAGCGTATTTATGGCCAGTTCAGAAACACAGAATATATGGAGGTTGGAATGACATGACAATAACATGCTTCGATAATGCCAGCAGCAAACAGAACGCCTTCAGTTGTAAGTACTTGTAATAGTCAAGAATGAGGATTTGCTTTCCCGCACTTCTTGGATCAGTTCCTTTTTTCAAAATATTACTAATTTTGTTGCACAAAAGAAGTAAAGAAAAATAGAACAAAAAATGTGAGGCAAGACGAGTGAGAAAGTCTTAGAACTGTCCACTCAGGCCTACAGCTGAATATGTTTTGGCCAAATTGATGACCTGCATAACCCAGATGGATCTAGAATAAAGGCTCTAAGCCTGGGGTTCTTGTCCTTCACCCTCCTACTCTTCCTCTTCTTTTCAAACTCATCTGAAGGGTGATATTGAAATCCTGTCAGTTTGCATTGGTCTTGCAGTTTTATTCATAGTCCATTGTTCCTTGAAACCTCTCAGACAGGATGCTGATCATGAAATTCAGCTCTTTTTAAAATTTCGTCAGGAGGAATATTCCTTTTCTGTTTTTGGTCATACTTTTGTTCAGTGGCAGGGTGTGAGTTTTCAACATTGACCTTCAGGGGTTACACTCCTGTAATTAAGCTGCCCTCAAATAATTGATTCAGTGATTCTAATAATCTAATAATTAAAACAGTGATTCAACAGAAACTGGCTGTTGTCAAACTACGTTATCAACCCATATTCAAAGAGACAGTAACATTTATCTAGTGGAAAATAGTGTTAAAGGAGGTTCAACACCAATGAGCGATAAACATTAACTGCATTGACAAACTTAAAACATTAAGGATGTAGCCCTATTATCCAGAATGACTTGATGCTGCATCACTAATACTGAAGGTGTCAAATATCTCAAGTAACTGTCATTATTAACTTATAGTAACAACCAATCACATTCATAAGAACATAAAAGGAAGAGCAGAGGATATGCATGAAGCCCCTTTCCTCATCCGTAATACCGACGCAGGACGAGCCTACTTTAAGAACACACACAAGCCTACCTACTGCTTGATAAACAGCAAGTTGGTATTTTTTTTGGTCCAACCCCTATATATATATATATATATATATATATATATATATATATATATATATCAAAATTTAGTTAGTTAATTCACCTGTCACCTTCTAAAACAATTCAGACGGCCATGGCCTACTCTCCTGCTGATGAAGTCCTAACCAATCAGTGAGCCAGATCTTACCTTTTCTATGCCTAGCACAACAATCCTAAAATTCTGATCGGAATTTTCTTTTTGAAGTTATCAGGACAGTAACCCTTTCTCATCTGAAGCAAACCCGATAGAAAATGAGGCCAAAATTAGAGATAAAAGAGAATAATTATGAAATAAAATAAGTTATATATGACAAATGCTGATATGCTGATATTTTGGGCCTTCTCTGAAGGTCTAAAAGGTTGTTTTTTTCTTACCATCCTTTTATTCACCCAGGCTCAATCTTAATTTCCTGCTATCAGTGATTAGAGAAGTCCATTGAGTAATGAGCTCTTCTCATCAGCTGGTCACAGCAGGACAGTGACACAATTTCATTGTTACTTTCTAATCTATTCTATACTTTAATTTCTACCATATCAATATAATAATGATCCATGAATATCCTCATTTCATCAGCCATTGTCAGCAACCTCTCCTTGCATCTCTCACATCTGTTACATGAAGAGCTGCAACCACCATTTTTATTGAACTGGCACGATGGCATAGTTGGAAGCAGGTAAAAAAAAACCTGCTTATGTTTGTGATGGTCAACTTTTGAGTGGTGCTTGTGCCAGGAGTTCCTGAACCTTTTCTGTCCACGGCCTTAAATTTTCCTTCATCTCATTAAGTGTTGCACACGGTTGTGTCATGATGCAATGCACCACATGGCACGTCTTTATCTGATCTGATTCTTTTCTCATCTGAGATTATACTCATATTACTGTATGACCATACTGTACGTTGTAATAATAATGTAAACTCCACCTTCTGTTAGATGCAGTATATCGTATTGAAAATTGTTCTCTGCATTTGTTCCATCCAGGAGGAGTAGTGGGCAGCCCCAGCAATGCACTCAGGCAGCAAATCGGGGTTCAGGGTCTTGCTCAAGGATCCTACAACATTCCAGCCTTAGGGGCAGCTGTGGGATCGATCCAAACTTCGGATTGGGGGACGACCACTCTACCTCCTGAACTAGAGTCGGTCATGCAGTTGCAAAATGAAGACATTTAAATGAAATTGTTCATCCAACCATTTGGAATTAATGAAAAATAAGGGGTTTGAAGTCAGAAGTGAAGCATATTTTAGCAGAAAATATACCCTTCTCCAAAATAGGACATTTTTCATTAATCTCATATTTACCATTTCCAACAAATAAATTTTAAAGATCAGTTAAACTGACTGCTGTGTCTTTGTTTGGGCCTACACATTGAGATTGACAGACGCTCTATGTGGCCAGGCAGACAACTAAGGTACAGAATGAATCTGATACTTAGATATTCGTCATTTTGTTGCTCCAAAAGAGGCGCAGTAAAATAAAGGAAATCAAAGAACATCCAAGTATAGTGTTGTAAACCACCAAGCTTGTTAAATTTCTGACAGTTCACCTGTCGGTGCCAAAGGCCACAAATCCATTCAACAAGATGAAGAGGAACACTTTCAGTTGTTTGTCTTTCACAGAGGATCCATTAAAAAGTTCACTCTCCCTTTGGTTTACGGTGCATTCTTCTTGTACCCAATAAATCATGCCCGTATCTTAGGCTGCTACCTGATGTGTTCTCCCATTTAAAGTTGAACAATGTCTCTGTAACAATCTTATTGCATATATATTGCACAAACAATGATGTTAATGATTAGTCAAACATTTTGAGGCAAGTGTTGACTTAAACTGATTCTTGAATTTCTCCTTGAAGAACAAATAATAAATAACGTAAAACTTTGAAATAAGAAAACCTTTATAAGATCAGTTCAGTACCTCATTGTGCGTAGTGTACTTTGCTCCCAAATTATTGACTGCCAGGCATAATCATGGACATCTATGTAAGCTACACCTTTATGTGAATATTTCAAGCATAATTTTACAACTACAGTAAATATAATTTTCTATATTTAGAGTGAGTGCTCTTGAGTCTAACCCAAACCCAACATGTCCTTAAGTTCATTATGCTAATACGGTATTTTGATCCACCCACCCATCTATTTTCTCCGCTTATCTGGGGTCGGATTGTGGGGGCAACCGGCTAAGATATCCCCTCTCCTCAGCAACACTCTACAGCTCATCCTTGGGGATCCAGAGTCGTTCCCAGGCCAGATGAGATATATATTCTGTCTCACAAGTTCTAGGTCCAACTAAGGGTCTTATCCCAGCTAGACATACCTGAAAAACTTCCAAAAAGAGTCCTGGAGTGCCCAGAAGCCCAAACCACCTCAACTGGCTCCTTTCAACGCAGAGGAGCAGCAGCTCTTCTCCAAGCTCTCTCCGGATGTCTGAGCTCTTCACGGTATCTCTAATGCTGAGCCCCTCCACCCTACGAAGGAAGCTCAATTCAACCGCATGTAATTTTGACCTCATTCTTATGGTCATTACCCAGAGCTCATGACCACAGGTGAGGGTTGGAACGAAGATTGACTATTAAATGTAGAGCTGTGCTTTTAACTCAGCTCTTCACCACAACAGACTGATACAACACCTGCAATACTGCTGATAATCATAAATACGTCTATTTGAAATTTCCACACAGTTAGTCCCTTTAAAGGACTAACTGTGTGTAATGTAAACTGCTATATATTACAAATAATATTTTATGAGCAATAGGCATTAAAAAAAAACATTCATCATAAAATCCACCTCTGTTTCCAGATCCAGTAAATGTTTCTTGTGGGGAACTTTTTGGTACCAGCCTAAATATGCCCACTGAATCTGAAGCTAATCGGTTAATTTTTGACTATTGAGTTATAAATGAAATCTGAAAAATGTTTTCTATCTCACAAAGGTTAAGAATACGCTATAATGACGTCATTTTGTGTGGTCACGATGCAACGTCACCAAAATTGAATCAACTCTAGGATAGACCTGAACCTACCTCTGTGCAGAACTTCAAAGGTTTAATTATAGACAAAGGTATGAATATAACAAAGGTATGAATAGAAACTCCTCCGGAGTAACAAAATAGCTAAATAGGTTCAAAACTATAAGAGGACATGTAATAGAAACGGGGACAGTCCAGGGTGCCAAGTCCCACATTGTCTTAATTGGCTTATGATGGAGCTTAATGAGGACAAAAGAAATTATATGAATATGAAAAAATGAAATGAATAGAAAGGGATTTTAGATTGATTGTCGTTTCGTCAATCAAGATCAACATGGAGAGAGCATGTTAGTAGAGTAGAGAATAAAAGTAAAGTATACATTAATCCCATTAAAGTGTTGCATCATTAAAGTGTATTTATAAAGCACTTATCTATGTGTAAAATATTCAGTCGGCAGCCAAATAAGTGGTGTCAAACATTACTTCTAATTTTAACGTTATTCAATCTCGTGTACTGAAGGTCTGCCTGGGTGCAGCGAAAACATCACCGGCATGCTCTCAAAGTAGTGGCAGGTGAAGTACCATTGTGCCATAGAGGGATGCGGTTGAAGGCAAAGTATTCTATACATCCACTGGGCCACAGAGAAGGGAAAGTCTTGGAGGATTGTTGAGAGAAGAGTTAAAAAAGTCTCTCCGACCCACATTTCATCGTGTCCACAAGGATGACTGGGCTGCAGACGGCAGTACACTGTATCCCTGGTATGAAGATCCCAAGTGGTTCCCACAGTTACATATAAATGTTCAAAGGTGGTTCCCATGAAGAAACAAGGTTTCAACTGGAGCATCAAGTTTATATTTCACTTTATGGTGCAACTCCAGTGAGACTACAAATTGACAGCTGAGACAGAATCACACAAAGTGGATGTGAATGTTATTGAACAAGGGAGTATTAGAAGATATTCCACCAGGTTAACATGATTCATTCATCTCTCTCCTTCAGCCTCCTCACTTCTGCTGTCTCTCTCTTTCTCTTTCTCTTTTTTGCTCTTGCCCCCCCCCCACACACACAAAAATCAAATGAGTAATTGAGATGGTCTGTCGACAAATGTTTTTGACAAAATCATTGAATAAACTCTAATAATTAACAGTTGAGGAGGACCTTAAAATAATATTTAGAGACAGAAAAAGACAAAAAAAAGAGGGTGCAACTGCATGCTGACATTCAAATGTTGAAGAGGAAGTATCCATTTTCAGAATCTTGATAAATCTTCCATGCCTCCGATCCAGTGGCATGAGTTTGCAGCTTCGCATATTTTGCAGCCACAGGACATAGATTAAATGCAAAAGGATTGGACATCTGTCATATTAAAAAAGTGGAAAGGGCCCTGGGGCATTTGAGATTACGGTTAATGAAATTAGAATGACATGACAAAATGAAAGGAGGTGAGGCAGGATTGTGTCAGGGCTGCAATATCAAAAGTATCAAGTCGAACGTTTTACAGCAAACTCCTCCGCTCTCTCTTTCTATCTCTGCCTCTCACAGTTTTTGTCTAGTATTGTTTATTCAGGTTCAATCTTTCTCTGGCCTTGGTCTTCCCTCGTCTGCCTTGTTAATTCTGTCATAAATTATCCTGTGACGGTGACAGAATTGTTTTTGATTGCGGTCATGTGGTCTTTTTGGTTGATGCTGCTTCTCCTTGATTTAGCCTTCCTTCTCTGCAAATTCTAAGAAAGACTTTTGTATGGGCCCAGGTAACAATTTCTCCTTGATTTTAACAACCATACTTTTTCATTCCTCATCTTTCTTTTGATTCCCTTCCTCATTTACGTAGAACTATTTAGATTGTGCTTCGCACTGATGTTGAGGTGTTGCTCGGAAGATTTGCAAGCTGATTAATTACATATCTAACAGATTATGCCACAGGGCGAACTGGAACAGTCTGATAAGGATGGGCTTGTCTTCAGCTGTAACCATATTTTACCCATGATGCCAAGAGGAAGGTCACAGCGAGGGTGTCCACAGACGGCAGAAGCAGGGGATTTGACACCGGATGACGGATGTGCTTGGTCATTCCAAAATAACCTCCAGAATCACGAACTTGGCCATACACTAAAAGAAATTTAGCGAATAATTAACCCATGAAATAATATGTTTGATTTATATTTCAACAAAATTCCATAACTGTTGAAATAGTGTTATTTTTCACGTGAATATATATTTATCTTTGGGCTTCGACATACGGTGACGTCAATTCCTATGTATTCACCCCGAGGTAAGATAATACTAGTGCTGATAGTATGTTAAAATATGGTAAAAAAAAAAATGCTAAAAATAAGGAGATTTTACTTTATATCGTTTGGAAGTTATGTTTTTATTTCCAAGAGAACAGTGTCAGTTTTGCATTTGTTTTGCATAGCACTTTTAATTCACATGCCAATGTAAAGAGTTCAAGCTAGGCTAATTGAGCTTTAATGAGGTTTTTTTTCATGTGGTCTGCTGTTATTTCCTTTTCTTAACGTGTGCTGGTGAGACTGGAATGGTTTGCTGTGCTAATATTAATCGTTTTTTTGCGCAGGTATGTGAGCTCCCTTTTTGTAATTTTGATTAAGAAGAATTTTTGTATATAACTTTTATTTTCTGTAATATGTACACATGGTGCGTTATGTTTAAATGAATTTCGATTGATTTAATGAAAAAGAAATTGCTGCCGATGGGTGGGGATTATTTTATTGTGTTTATGTGATCACGGTGTGATATATATTTTTTTTATTGGATAAAGAAAAATAGCACACATTATTATAGTTTGCCTCTAGCTCTACTGAGGAGAGGTGTGCTTGTGAGACCTTGGTTGGAATGGGTTGCTGTACTTATATTAACCTGTTTTGTACTGAATAAACCCCTCTCTGATGGAAGCGAAAGCATCAGTCCCTGTTTGATAACTCATCAAACACAAGAAAGACACAACGCAGAGTAACACAGTATAGCAGGATGCCAAATCAGGGCATGCCGACTACAAATACACGTCACTTATGGCCATAGATATTCGGTAATCAACCTTGACTGCTGAGTAAGGTGTAAAGGTGTTTGTACTGACTATTGTGTGATAAATTTGCAAGATTTATGTAATTATATACTTTTTTAGCATTATACAGGAATTAAAAAAAATAAATTAAGAAACTGTGGAAAAAACTGTGTGAATTCCTCTTAATTTACAGTGTAAATTTAGAAAACAGTAAGTTTTACAGTAAATGATAGTGGAAAACTGGCTATTGAATGAAACTATCAATAGGTGGCTTTACATGGACAGACTTATTCCGATTAGATTTGGAAAATTCTTCTCATCGGAAAGAAAATGCTGCATGTAAACAACCCTTTTTGAAGGGAAAAAACCTTTCCGAATTAGACTTCATCCCTTGGCAAGGAGGTATTCTAAATCCTTTCGTAAAGCCTTTCTTATAGCCAGTCGCCGCATATAAACGCTGTATCGGAAAGCTTTCTGTTTGAGTTCCTTCTGCGCATGCCCAGCGTTGTGACGTAATGCGCCGCTAAGTTTTTTCAGAGCCGCAACACATTTTAAATACGACGACTTCAAAACAGTACCGGTCTGCATTGGAGAGTGATTTATTCATTACAAGTTTGAAATATTTTAACATATCTGGACGATTAGATGGGCGAAAAGTCACTTCCACGCACGGCCTCTTTGTTGTATTCTTCTTCTGGGCGCTTGTTGGCGGTCGGTACCGAGCTCACCGAAGCATCATGGCCACCTTATGAACGGCAGTGTGGATCGTCTGCGCATGTATGAAAGTGTTTCCAATTTGATGAGTCAGAAAAGATCCCAAGTCATGTAAACAGGCGACTGACATTGCAATTGGGAAAGGTTGACCGAATGACAAGAATATCTCAATTTCAAATTTTTCTACAGTTTTGCATTGAGCAGAGAGGTGAAATGATTCTGAGAGGAACTTTTGAGGCTGTTTTGTTCAGTATTATCCAATAAGATATGATTCATAGTGATGCCTAGCTGACCTAAGAGGTTCAAATAGCATATGAAAACATAAGATAACTGTGTTTACACCTGTTTGAGGAAAGAAGTGCAATACGATTAATCATTTTTCTGACATAAAAGGAGGACATTAGATGAAAGGAGCAAAACTTGAAACTCAACAGGGTTTTTTTTTTTTTTTCCAAAAGTGCAAGTTTTTAAAGGTTCTTTTTGTGCTTTCCTCCATCTACATTAGATGTATTAGTTTTTTGCAGCTACTCGTTGGGGTTCAGAAGATGATCAGTCTCCTGCATCACTGCCCCGGGACTTGCTCAATCACCCACCCACTCTCAGCCTCTCCTCTATCACTTTTAGATGTCCCTTACAGCAATCAGGAGATTTCTTTTTATTTTATTTGACGTTAACATGATTGCAAAATGAATCAGTCTCAGCTGCACTGGCCACTTGAAAGGGATATCCACTACTTTTTTACAATACATAAACAGTAGTGCTGTGCAACAGTAACACACCGAATGGATATTTTTTATTCACCTTGTGTTTTCAATAATAATAATAATAATAATAATTCTGGGGTGAGATAATGATGTAATTTGGGTCATATTCCCTGCGTAATTGTGTGAAAGAAAAAGAAAAGGATTAAATACAAAAATCACATCTCTGAATGAATAATTCCCTGCAATACATGCTGGTTGCATCAATAACATTTTTTTTTTTTGCCTCTTCTAATCTTCCCAGAGGTTTAAAAGAGAAAATCAGCAAGGAGAATTGCAAGGGTAGTTTAAATGATTTTTCTACAATAAAAATATTAAATTAATTCATATATTAGTGAATGTTCTATACTTGACTGACCTGAATACATTTCTCCAATGTGGTAAGCCATCCACTCGTTGATTTTGCACTTGAAGACCATGGGTGTCCTATGCGTGCAAAAAAAAATGGATTAATTTGGCCCTGGAATTCAAATGGCTGATTGAATCAATTAGCACCTGCAACATAGTATTTCATATCTGCTACTTTTGTTGCACAAAAATAAAATTTTACTAGAAGATCAATACGTACAATCTCTGCAGTTTGTCATTAAGATTTAATAGTGAACTAAGCCTCGACCTTCTTGTCACACTTAATTAATTATTGGTCGTTGCTGACAATCCAAATTTTAGAGAAACGGGGAAAGTTTTTTCTCATGGTTTTATTGGAAAAGTACAAAAAGGTTGGGATATGTTTTTGTCCCTGTTTGCACCTTTGTACCCCACAGGTGTCCCAATGAAAGGGGACACCCAAAAATCTATCTATCTATCTATCTATCTATCTATCTATCTATCTATCTATCTATCTATCTATCTATCTATCTATCTATCTATCTATCTATCTATCTATCTATCTATCTATCTATCTATCTACTTCTAAAAGGGGACTACCCAGTTATTGCCTGGGGGGAAAATTGCGGCAAAAAGCCAAAGTGGAACAGTATTTCCAGTATTGCCAGAATTGCCTGAATCCAAATTTTTTTTGCATGACCGAAAGGATCATGTTTTGTTGAGTTTGAGTGTCACAGTGGTTTTTACCTCCATAAATGTTATAGTTATTTAACACCTCTATACAAAAATATGTCACATAATGTTGGCTCATATTTAGTGAGATGCTCAGGCATGTATTTATTTCTCCCCCTATTTTCTTTTATTAAATATATATTTAATGAGAGTAACATTATTATGCAAACTACAAATATCCTACAGGCAAATGCATCTAAAATCAGGCCTTCTGATACTAATTTTGTGCATCTGCAATGTTCTTTCCCAACAAAAATGGAGCATTAAAACATCAATATTTTTCCTCTACAGCGCAAAATTAGCAGAGATCTTTGGACAGTGAGTGACATTGTTGTTACCCCCAAGTAGAGATCAATGAACTATTTGTCAGGGTGATTTTCCATGTCATAGTCTAGATCTTATCTACCCCTGCATTGGAGCAGCACGTTGATGGGGGAGTATCCACGCCCTGAGATTTCCTGTAGGGCCAGGTGAGAGCTGAAATGCTTGTTAAAACTTATATATATATATATATATATATATATATCAGAAAAGAAAGCAACCTGTCATTTCAAGAATAACAGAGACCCACACAGTCTGTGGCAGGGCACGCAGAAAAGAAACCTCCACCACAGACTTGTGGAAGTGACAAATCTCTGCCCAACAACCTCAACAGCTTATTTGCCTTATTTGAAGCCCAGGACAGCCCTCTCCCAGAGAAAACTCCTTGCTCTTCACCCTGCTGACCCATGACTTTATAGCACTTTGAGATGTGATCCAAATGTAAAGTGCATTATAAATAAAATGTATTAGTATTATGATAACTATCATTTGTTATGACAGCAAACCAACCTTGGCACCAATCACATTGTTAAGTTTGCAAACTATACAACTGTGGTGGGTCTCATCTCTGGACCCCCATTACTGGCGAAGAAAGCCCAGCGCCGCCTCTAATTCCTCCGCAAACTCCAAAGAGCTAGAGCCACCCCCACCCATCATGTTCACCTTCCATAGGGGCACCATTAGGTGGGTTTACATGGGACACTTTTCTCCTATCCGAATTAAACCTTTCCCAATTACGATGTCGGCCGCCTGTTTACATGACCTGTGATCTTATCCGACCGATGTTTACATGAATCTACGCATTTAATCCGAAACATCTTTCTGACATGCGCAGTTCATCCACACTCCAGTCCATAAGGTGGAGACAATGATACGATGAGCTTTTTTGCCAACTGCCAATAAGCGGTGATAAGAAGTATACCACAAAGACGGCGAGCGCGGAATTGACTGTCCGTCCATCTAACCGTCCAACTACGTTAAATTCTTTTAAAGTTCTTCTTCTTCTTCACAATACTCCAGCCACAACAATGATGAGTTTATCTTATTATATTCTTTGTATATCACATCACTTACACTTATTTTGTACATACTTTATATTTATTTGTTTTGCATTTTTGCACCGTGGATGGAGGGAAACATAATTTCTATTTCTGCATATGTCTGGCACATGTGAGAAAAAGACAATAAAGTTGTCTTTGACTTTAACTATGACTTTTAAATTCTTCTGAAGCTAGTAGCCATAGACAATCAATCAAAAATACCTCCAACTAAGTTCTCTATTTTATAACTTTCAGTCTAGGTAAACTCATCATTGTTGTGGTTGGAGTATTGTGAAGAAGAAGAAGAAATCCTGTATTGATCACATACAGCCCCAGAGTGCAACACAGTGAAATTATTTCTCTGTATTGGACCCATCCCTGAGGGAGCAGTGAGAAGCCCTTTGAAGTGCCCAGGGAGCTACGGTTTTAGGGTCTTGCTCAAAGACCATACTACAAGTAGACTGTGGTGGGACTTGAACTGGCTACCTTCTGATCTTCTGATTGGGAGATGGCTGCTCTACCCACTGAGCTACAGCCGCCACAACTGTGACAATGCAGTACTAAATTTGAAAGTCAAAATTGTTCCCAGACCCTGATCAGAGAACCTTTCCGTCTCATTGCAGGAGTGAACACACTGGCAGGCTGGAGTTGCTCATAATTGCTGAGCAGATCAATATTTTACAATCCGAGCTAAGGCATTACATCTGATGTACTGAGCAGGATCTATGCAAAACCTAACATGAAAGAGAACATTTGCAGCCCTGGTGGGTTATAAAGATTAACTTTCTCCTTGCGTGGTAACCCACGCATAATTTAAGACTGAGAGGAGATGATACTTCAGAATGGGCACTTTTTAAGTGTTCATTTTTTAATCCATCTTACAGTCAAGATGTAACCGAGTAAGATCCTTTTTGTAAAAAGAAAAAGAGAAAATGTTGCTTTTGCATTATTTAGCAAAAGATACCAACAAAAAGATAGGGTTAAATAAAATACGCTGCTCTAACGCTTATTAATCACAGTAAAGCACTTTATCTTCTTGGATAATAATCTGTCCAGTAAAGAGGTGTAAGGGATTGAGAATCAGTTTCAACTGCTGTGAGGAGGAAAGGGCCTTTTCAGGAGCATGTCTGCCTGGAAAATTACCTCCAGCAAACTACCGGTGTGCATGGTTCTGACCAAAACTATCAGAGACAAACTCCAGGGCATGTGCTCACAGGGAAGCATAGATTTGGGTATGAATCCACCTCTGCTGGCCAACGATACTCTGACTGCTGTAAGGTATCTTGGTGAAATCCCCAGTAAATTGTCAAATCTTAGCCCGTTGCAGTAGACCCTGGGTTCCTCCTGGTCCAGTACATTGCCCAGCCTCATGTGACCAAATTATTCATTCATCTATTCATTCATTATCAACCACGTAGGGTCGCAGGGGGCTCAAGCCTATTCCAGCCGATATTGGACGAGAGGCGGGTAACACCCTGG
The DNA here is from genome assembly GCA_037951165.1 of Lophius americanus. NCBI lineage: Eukaryota > Metazoa > Chordata > Actinopteri > Lophiiformes > Lophiidae > Lophius > Lophius americanus. The sequence continues at coordinate 3,559,120 of JBBDHG010000024.1, read as the reverse complement.
ACGAGTCACCAGTTCATCGTAGGGCCAACACATAGAGACATACAACCACTCACACTCTATACGTGCAATTTCAGTATCACCAATTCACCTATATTGCATGTTTTTGGACAGTGGGAGGAAGCCGGAGTTCCTGGGGAGAACTCATCTAGACACAGGGAAAACAAGCAAACTCCCCACAGAAAGGCCAGCAGATGTTAATTTGTAACCGGTACTTTCTTGCTGTGAGGCATGTTAGCAGCGCGATGTGAGCAACGCTAACCATTGCACCACCGTGCCCCCTTCTATTGAATGAGGTGGGCTATAAGTGTCTCATTTGCAGTAAGGGTACTGTAAAGGTTGAGGTAATGTGCATTCCAACCAGTCATTCCAAATAAGGCTGTGAGAGCAGGGTCTGAAGGGTACTGTGGTGGTAAAACTTTACAGTGTTTCAACCAATGTATGTCATAAACACTTCTTTACGACAACTGAGAAATTGTTTAACTTGTGATAAAATGGTAAACTATTTCCCCCTTTAAATAAGATGCAACTTCCATCATCCTCAAATGTAAACTGTTTTCAATCTTTCAAGATCCTCTGTAATCACATTCATCGTATTGTATTCTGTCGGTATTAGCGCATCATTCATAACAGCAATTCCATCTTAGACAAGACAATCAGCATGATATGAGCCCTAAAAAACAATGTCTATGGTCCATGGTAACAACGAATGTAGTGGTTTAAAGTGTTTGACAGAGCATTACTGGGGAATAATAACTCAATGAAAGGTGGAAAATTGAAATTGCTCTATGGTCTAATTACTTCCAACATTTATCCTTGACAAATGACAGGAAGATTAATGAAGCTCTCAACTATTTTAAGCAAGGTTATATAAATGAGTGATTTCAGTCTCCTTATATCATTGCATTAATCTTAACATAAGCCAAGTAGGTTATGTTTCACTATTTTTTTATTATCCTTGCTTTTTATTCTTCAAGATGGTGATTGTAACTTTTTCCATCCACTTAAAATAGCATCCATGAGATAGTGAAATGAAGTGAAACGACGGTAAAGTTGATGTTGGGTGAAATCCAAATGTGTCTGTAAAATGTCTAATCAATATAATAGCTCTGGTTCCTGCACTTGACTCTTGTGATTCCACCCTGTGAGTTGCTGTTCAAGCTCATGTTATGAAAACCACACAAGAATCAGGAAATTGTAAAAATAATGCAACTTCCTGCACTTTCTGATTTCAAAAGAATTCTGAAATAATTTACTGGTAAAAGACAAGCAGGATTTATTAACTTTATTCAAATCAAAATGCATGCATTATTCATTATGCAAAATTGACATTATTGTGAAATAACTGAATAAATCAGAATATGATGAAGTGAAAAAGGTGACATTAACTCAGGTGAGAAGTGCATAAGTAAGAACATGGAATGAAAGAAAGGCTAACAGCATGCTTTGCTAACAAAACTCAAGGGGGATTAAGTGCATTAGTGAAAGTCAATTAGACCAAGTGCTCTTCCTGTTAATTCTCTGTTGTTCAATGACCGTTATGTTTCTCTAGCCCGCTTCTCATTCCATCTTCATCTTCTCACTGCCCCTGACTGCCATTTGCTTCTGATCATCTCTGCCATTTCCATTGGAGCATGCACCGCCAGAAGAATCTTAAGTCATGAGAGTTAATGGAGAAGAGATGAGTGTTGCAGAGATGGCGGGGGAATGTGCCAATTGTGCCACCTACAAGTTAATATCATTAGACTAGATTACCCATCAGCCTGTTGGCACTGCCCTGCATCTTCTTGAACCCATAACCCTGCTGAGGAGCAGCCAACTGCTAATGGTGTGTTTCTGCAGAGAACGGTTGTATGCACACAGTGCAGCCTGGTATGACACTCCTGCATATTGATCCTCGACTGTGATCTGTGTACCGTCACCAAGTTAACTGGCTTCTTATTGTCCATCTTTAATTTATACTTTTTTAAAACCTCTTTCAGTTCATGTATAATTAATAAGAACAGAACAACATTTTTCAAGCTACTTCATTGGTTTTACTGGAATATATGGAACACTTAATCATCGCAGTATAACACAGAGTCAGGGCCCAATATCCTCTGGTGGGACCTGTGCTCACAGCCCAGCAGAGAACACCATAATTGTTTGGTTCTTCACAATTAGTTCCCCATTTTCTTAACAGAATGGAACAGGCTCACACTGAACAGATTTGACTGACGCCGTGTTGAACTTTATACTGCCTGAAACATCATCCAATAGGACTGCTTTGTTGGTGAGTCAGTGATGGTCTGGGGAAGCATATCCTTGGAGGGTCTTGTAGCCCTCCATGTGCTAGTCAACAGTACCCTGACTGCTATTAGGTGCCAGGTTAAAATACTCAGACCCACAGTCAGGAGTTATACCTGTGCAATAGACACTGGGCTCCTCATAGTGCAGGACCACGCCCAGCCTTAGGTGGCCAGAGTCTGTAGGTAGATTATGGATGACAATGGTATTGATGCCATTGACTGGTCCTCACGTTCCCCACACCTAATTCCCCATCCTAATTAGAAACTCCTGAACATTATGTATCGGTGCAACCATTCCGGCCAAGTCCCGGCACAGACTGTCCAGGAGTTCAAGGATGCCCTTATTCAGGTCTGGGAGGAGATTCTCCAGGACACCCTCTCATCAGGACCGATCCTGACGTTGTCGGGAGTGCTTACCGCCACTTGGGTCACAAACATTACTGAGTCACATTATGAGTTGTTCATGATTAAACTCATGCCAGGTAGATCAGCCTGTGTATTTTCAGTTTTTCACAATGATGTTGGGTATAGTGCCCTCAATGGGTTAAAATTTTTGTTCCAATTACATTATGTATGCCAATATATCATGTATATGGGAGTAAGTCAGAGCACCCAAAGCAGGGCCCATGCAAATTTGTGGAGAATTTATGTGGTGCAGTTATCACTGTTGCCTCACAGCAATAATGTTCCAGGTTAAAATCCACCTGGGGACCAAGGAGCCGTATTTTCAAAGCACTGAAAATACTCAACTAGATTTTAAAGTCCTTTTTTAAGTAAAAGTCTATGGTAAGATATTACCAGCAAAATATCCTTCAAGGATCAAGAGTGCTCATTGTATGGTAAAATGCTCCCTCTAAGTGTTTTAAACAGCGACATTGGACTACTAATATATTAATGTGTGATGTGTATCTGAATTGCATTTTATTGCTGAAGAAATTAAATGTGGAGTAATTCAACTATTTCATATTCCAGTGAGTTGTTTAATCTATACGATTATCACAAGATGTTGAAGAAATACCTAATACTACACTTCAAAAATAACATGTCATATTTTGAGATAGCTAGGTTTTTCACTGAACAGAGAGGTTTGAAAAAATGACTAGAAACTACAGCTTTCTGAAATATGTAGTGGAGAAGAATCAAAAAGTAGCATAAAATGAGCATTAGCATATAAAGTACAAGTGTAGGAGCCTGAATGAGTTATTATTTATCATCAATATATATTACATTTTTTCCAAGCCGTAATTTTTATATATTATTATGAAGAAGTGAAGTATTTGGCTATTTAACTAGCATAATGTTGATGCACATAGACATCCCTGTCTCATCACACGAGTGACTGCAGCAGCTGCTCTGTTGGGAATTCAATTAGAACAGGATAAACATTTATGCATAATGAATGAATGAATGAGGTGCTGCATCTGTCTCCTGGGGGGCAAAGCAGCCATGTAGCCATAAGAGTTTTTACCATGACAAGTGCAATGAATCATGCGATTTTTTAACTTGTGGTCGTAAACAACGGAAGCAACTCCAAATTGCACAGTAGGACACATCCAAAGCTGAGTTAATTATACCCCTGGAAAGTCGGGGATATTAAGGAATCGTCATTGCTGCGGACACCACGTCTGCCGAAGCTCATTTGTGTTAACACGATGACTTAAAAACTTTTTCATAGATCATTTTCAATTTTGATACACTCGTAGATCTTAATGTGAGGAAGAACTGGAGTGGTCTGTTGTATAATTCCGACACTTCGGAGAGCTTTATCTCCAGTCTTGTCAGGCCATAATTTTTAAACCGTTTGTATGATTTAGTCCAAATTTGGTGCATATGACTCAAAGTTGAGGAGATCTGTCTTGTCTTCTTCTTCATTTGCTCTAGTCACTCGTATTTTACTCACTGGGGGCAGCTTTTTACGAAATACACAGTTTTTCGGACATAACTTTGATTTAGTCCAAATTGTATGTATATTAATTGATTCGAGGAGATCTATCTTGTAAATATAACATTTTACTCTATTGGTTCATAGTTTACTCACTTTTTGCGAAGAACATGGATATCTGAATATAACTCAAAAACTATTGCATAGATCATTCTCAAATTTATATATACCCGCTTACACCTTAATACGAGGAAAGCAAGATTGGTTTCCTTCTTCTGACACTAGGGGGAGTTTTAACTTCAAAGTTTTCGGCCAGTGATTTCCCAACCGTTGGTCTAATTTTTTTTCCAAATTTGATGCATATGAATCAACTCAAAGAGATCTTCATTTTATATGCAGTGTGTTTTATTTTCCTCTAGTACTTCATATTTTACAGACTAGGGTTGTTTCCTTAATGAAAAACACTGTTTGTAATTTTGAGAGTTCAGTTAGGGGCATGCTTGTACAACGCAGCGATTTGGGACATTCATGTTGACATACCCATGCTCAAATTTCAAATCAAATTTCATTCATCTACTCATTTTTCAAACCACACACTGAATCAATCATCGCTCAATTATGTAACAAGTATCTTAAATGTGTACAATAAAATTCTTTTACTTGTGTAAATGTATATGATTTCAAAGGCACAATGAATTTAATGGCACAAAATAATTATATTTCATACATCACCCTGTTCTAGATTTTAATTTTAGTATATGTGAGAATGAGTTATTGACATTACAGAGCAGAACAGTTTGCTACAGATATCAACTATTTGTAACAAATAATTAATATACTAGTAGTATAGTCATGACATTTCATTTTCCATCCAAGTTTGCAAACAAAATTCTTAAATCCGTCCAACCTGCTTTGGGTTAAGCTTTTTTTTTCTTGCTCCCACACACTGACTGCACAAACTCAGGCTTGCTCTGACTTGCTTCTTTCTGTTGCTGTCTCCCTTATTCTATTTTGTTGACCTTCATTAGCAGGAAGTTTTCAAAAGTCACGAAAAAAAACAACTTTTCTTTTTTGCAACAACAGGCAAATATCCTTTAGATGTTTTGTAGCAGACTCAAACGTGCAAACCTATTCTATTACCAACTGGCATTTTGCCAATTAATTGGAATTTCGAGCCGAAAACAATACAATATAAGGCATTTCTGGAGGGATTTGGAGGGGCAAACAGAGGAGAGCTTTTACAATAGGTTATTTTTTGCAGCTGGCATCAATCTCTCTCACAGAAAATAATTGAAATGCTAAAATGGGTCAACAATCATAATTTTAAATATGACATATAATAGAAATTTAGCATGTGGCCATTAATATTGTTGACTTCGTAGCTTCAAAAAAACATACATGGATGTATATTAGAGCCTGTGATTAGGTTGTCCAAATAACAACATAGTGATGAGATGTAGGATGTAAGGAGTTGATAAGGATTCTCCCACTGCTTACCACATAATACATATGTTTGGTTGTGATGTTAGATGTTACATTGACAGTAAAGAAATGGAAACAGCAAACCGGGTTGGATTCAGCATAGAGAATCTTCTGACTGCCCTGTTCTGTGAATGAGTTGGTTATCAGAGACTGAAGATACTGAGCACCTGTCCTTCTCAAAGCTCTTCTCAAAAGATACTTTTTGACCTTTTTTAAAATGTTTTATCTTTACATTTGTTTTGGTGTTGGTTAAAAAAACATATTGGATATTAAATCTTTGTTGAACAATCTACTAATGTTGTGTTGTGAGTATCTGCATTTTGGGTCTTATTATGGATAAAGCATAACACATAGAATAGCCAAATCATCTTCGGTTTATTCGATCGTTGTTCGTTATCCTCCGGGTCCGGGTCGCGGGGCAGCAGTTTCAGCAGGGAAGCCCAGACTTTCCTCTCCCCGGCCACATCCACCAACTCCTCTAGGAAGATTCCGAGGCATTCTCACGCCAGCCGAGAGATCTCGGCTGGCGTGGGATGGCCAGGGAGACGCCAGGGAGGCGTCCGGGGTGCATCCTGACTAGATGCCCGAACCACCTCAACTGACTCCTCTCAATGCGGAGGAGCAGCGGCTCTACTTTGAGCCTCTCCCGAATGTCTGAGCTCCTCACCCTATCGCTAAGGCCGAGCCCAACCACCCTGCGGAGAAAACTCATTTCAGCCGCTTGTATCCACGATCTCATTCTTGGTCATGGCCCACAGTTCATGACCATAGGTGAGAGGGGAACGTAGATGGACCAGTAAATCGAGAGCTTTGCCTTCCAGCTCAGCTCTCTTCACCACAACGGATCGATATAGCGTCCGCATCACTGCAGACGATCCCCGATCCGTCTGTCCATCTCCAGCTCCCTTTTTCCCTCACTCGTGAACAAGACCCCGAGATACTTGAACTCCTCCTTTTGGGGCAAAAACTCCTCCCCGTCCCGGAGTGAGCACTCTACCTTATATGCCAGCCCTCCGCCTCTCACCTGAAGAAAATCCATCTTCGGTTTATTCTTACATATATTTATGTCAAAGATGCTCTTTGTTTCATCTTTTATTATGTTGTTTGTGCATTTGCAGCTAATTAAATTATGTTTGTGTTTTCAGAGCGAGAGGAGGAAGAAAGGGGGGTGGATAGCGAGGGAACACGGAGAAAGCGAAAGCTAGGAGGTAAAGGTGTGAAATGTGCCACATTGCGAAGTCTAGATTATTACAGCAACAATGCTGAGACTGTTAATAACTGAGAAATAAATAATTCACAATTGAGGGAGCTGAACATACCTTCAGCTTTAATCCTAATATAACCTGTGCACCTGTTCACAGCATTATTTATTTTCTGTTCTGCTCTTGTCACCCCTCTAGAAAAAACAAATTTATTTTTTTAAATTTTTTTAATTATATTTTTGCATGCAGGCAGCTGTATTCATTGATGTGCGTCCATGTATACAGTACCAAAACAACCTCATAATAAAATTAGGCTCATTCAAAAACCATAGTATAGATTAGGGCTGGGCCATTAATCGTAAAAAGATTACGTTCTCGAATCAGAGGTATGTACGATCTAATTTCTGAAGTTCTGTTCTGTTCTGTTTGGAGGCGAGGCTCACTGAATGGGAGACACGGCTCCGCACCATGGAAAATAACCCATTAGCCTCTGTAGCTAGCCAGCCCCCTGTAGCTGGTGCGGACTGACCCGTCTTAGCTCCTCCTAGCCGCCCCCTAGCCGCTCCTGAGCAGCCGGGAAAACAGGCAGCTTGGGCGAAGAAGGTATAGCCCGAAACACCAGCCCACAGTTCACCACTAGCCTGTTCAAGTTTCAAACAGATTTTCCCCACCCAGCAACCCACCTGCTGAGAAACCAACTGTGGTCGTTGGCAGTTCTTTTTTACGGAACGTGAAGTAAGCGACACCAGCGACCATAGTGAAATGCATTCCTGGGGCCAGAGCAGGCGACGTGGTATAATATTTCAAACTGCTATATATTAAAATATAGTAATTCACGTCGGCGGAAATGACACCCCAGCACGCCAATCAGATGCCACAAAAATGAATGCTCAATCGTTGTGTGCTTTTGCTAAAGCTTTTTTCTGGACCCCTCCCCAATCTGACCAGTGATGACATGTTTAGCCGCGTGTCATCGTTCAACCACTGGTTGTCGAGGTGGTATCCAGCTAACGACGTGGGCCTGGTAGACAATTGCCGGACTTGCTGGGGAAAGCCTGGTCTGATTAGGAGAGACGGTTTCCATCCCACTTCGGATGGAGCAGCGCTCTTATCTAGGAATCTAACAGAGATTATTAGACGAGAGCAAACGTGACGTCACAGAGTTCAGACCAGGAAGCAGAGTAGCAGTCTTACACGCCTCTCTGCGCCTCCTTTAGAGTCACCCAGCCCAAAACCCATAGAGACTGTGTCTGTCCCCCGAACACCTTCATTATTCAAGTCAGATTACAAAATGATTTTACACAAAAACCTAATAAAAATTAAAACAACCAAGAATGTAGTTGAAAATGAAAATAAAATTAATTGTGGACTCCTGAATATTAGATCTCTGACATCTAAAACAGTTTTAGTAAATTATCTTATTTTAGATCATCATAGTGACTTATTCTGTCTGTGTGAGGAGGAATATGTTAGTTTAAATTAATCTAGCCCCGCTATTCATATTAATACTCATATACCTAGAAGCACAGGCCGAGGAGGTGGAGTTGCAGCCATATTTAATTCAAGTTTATCATTAAATCTTAAACCAAACGTGACTGTAACTCATTTGAAAGCCTTACTCTCAGTCTTACAAATCCAACCTGGAAGCATCAATCGCCATTCTTATTTGTCATAGTGTATCGGGCTCCTGGCCCATACTGCAAATTTTTAAATTAGTTATTTTATTTTCTATCAAAACTAGTCCTTAAGAAAGATAAATGAATTATTGTAGGTGACTTTAACGTTCACATAGATAAAGACAGCGATAGTCTCGGTGCCGCGTTTAACTTAATATTAGACTGTGTTGGTTTCAGTCAGTTTGTTAATGAGCCCACTCACTGTTTTAATCACACCTTGGATTTAGTCCTGACTTACGGCATTGATATTAAAAAGCTAGTAGTTCATCCACAGAATCCTCTGCTATTGGATCACTGTTTAATTTGCAATGCTAAAAATTTAAAAGAATTTAAAGAAGTTCTTCCATTATCCCTGAGTTCAGTTGCATGTCTCAACTTAAAAGAATCTGACTCTAACGTCAGTCCTGGGCAAATTGATTATTTTGTCGATAGGGCTGAAACTCACTGAGATTAACTCTGGACTCTATCGCCCCCCTAAAAAAGAAACAGAGGAGAGCAGCTCCATGGTTTAACAACCTGACTCGAAACCCCAACAAACAACAAATAAACTTGAAAGAAAATGGCGTCACATTAAACTTGTTGAGGCCCGATTAGCCTGGCAAGATAGCATTAAAAAATGTAGGAGAGCCATCTTCAGCGCCAGAGTGGCCTTTTACTCTGCACCGATAGAGGGAAATAAAAACAACCCAAGGTTTTTGTTCAGCAGTGTAGCCAGGCCGACTGAGATTCAGAGCTCTGTTGAGCCCCGTGTTCCTAGAACCCTTATTAGCGATGACTTCATGAGTTTACAGAATTATAAGTATAAGGGATAACCTCCTGCTTTCAATTGGCTCAAGTTTACACACCAGGACTATGTGCTCGGAAACAACAGATAGACTCGAGCAGATCTAGACTGCTTCAGTCCTATTGATCCAAAACAGTTAACTTCCCTTAATTCCTCATCCAAAACAACAACCAGTTTCCTAGACCACATCCCGACTAGTCTACTTAAAGAAAGTTTACCCTAACTCTCTTTTAGAAATCATTAATCCTTCTTTAAATTCAGGCTACGTACCAAAGTCTTTTAAAATAGCCATAATCAAACCACTGCTTAAAAAGCCGACCCTTGATCCAGAGGCTTTAGAAAATCACAGGCCGATATCTAACCTTCCATTCCTCTGTAAATTCTTAGAGAAAGTGGTAGCCGAACAATTGTGTGATTTTTCTGCCTAACAATAGTACAGGCTCCCTGGAGCCTTTGTGCTTTCCCACCCTGCAAGGTCACATGGTTGGTGACTGCATCTGCTGCTATGGACCTGCTCCATGTCCACTGATTTCAAGATCCTCATGATGATGATTACTATTATTATTATGATTATTATTGTACAGTATTTCCCCATAGGCCATTGCTAAATGTACATTACTATTATTTTTTATTATCACACTGGTATCCCTGCAGCCGCCGCGGCGCAACCGTTGAGAAGCGGAGGAAAGTGGATTACCCTAGCTGATATGCCGATATATTTGCTGCTTTATTTTCAAGGAGGAAATTGTTGGGTCTCTGTAGATAATTATATAAAGAGTTTGGTCTAGATCAGCTCGTTATTGTATTTTATTGGGATTTTATGTGATAGAACAACACAGAGTGGCGCATAACTGCGGAGTTGAACGAATATGATACATGGTTTTTACAAATTTCTAATTTTTAATAATATATCATAGTATAAATACAGCTGTTCTTTGAAGGCCTCAGAGGTTTATTGGAGAACATTAAAGAACAAACAGCATCATGAAGCCCACGGAACACACCAGAGAGGTCAGGGATAAAGTTTTGGATAAGTTTAAAGCAGGGTTGGGTTATAAAAATATATCCCAAGCTTTGAACATCTCACAGAGCACTGTTCAATCCATCATCCGAAAATGGAAAGAGCAAACCTACCAAGACATGGCCGTCCACCTATTGACAGGCCTGGCAAAGAGAACATTGATTAGACAAGCAACCAAGAGGCTCATGGTAACTCTGGAAGAGCTTCAGAGATAGCTCAGGTGGGCAAATCTGACCACAGGACAACTATTAGTCGTGCATTCCAGAAATCGGGCCTATATGGAAGAATGGCAGGAAGAAAGCCATTGTTGAAACAAAACCTCAAGAGGTCCCGTTTGTAGTTTGGCACAAAAAATTGGGGACACAGCAAACATGTGGAGGAAGGTGTTCTGGTCAGATAAGACCAAAATTTAAGTTTTTGGCCTAAATGCAAAACGTTATGTGTGGTGGAAAACTAACACTGCACATTACCCTGAACACACTATCCCCACCGTGAAACCTGGTGTTGGCAGCATCATGCTTTGGGGATGCTTTTCTTCAGCAGGGACAGGGAAGCTGGTCAGAGTTAATGGGAAAATGGATGGAGCCAAATACAGGGCAATCTTGGATGAAAACCTGTGAAAAACTGAGTCTGCAAATTAATTGAGACTAGCCGGAAGTTCACCTTCCAGCAGGACAACAACCCTAAACATACAGCCAGAGCTACAATGGAATGGTTTTGTTCAAAGCATATTCATGTGTTAGAATGGCCCAGTCAAAGTCCAGACCTAGATCCAATGGAGAATTTCTGGCAAGACTTGAAAATTGCTGTTCACAGACATTCTCTATCCAATCTGACTGAGCTTGAGCTATTTTGCAAAGAAGAATGGGCAAACATTTCAGTCTCTAGGTTCGCAAAACTGGTAGAGACATAATCCAAAAGACTTGCAGCTGTAATTACAGTGAAAGGTGGCATTATAAATTAAATGTATTATTATTTATTATTATTGATAGTATTGACTCCGAGGGGCTGAACATTTATTGCACGCCACACTTTTCACTTTTCATTGCCCCCTGCTGATGGTGCCCCCACATGAGCTGGGTGCCCCATGCAACTGCGTAGTCTGCGTATAGGAAGGGGCGGGCCCGGATGTGCTACAGATTGTAATACTTTATTACATATGTAAATTAGCAGTTGGCTTCCCTAGTAGTATATGTTGCTGCCTTTGGAACCAAAGGTTGTTGGTACTTGTCCCTGTAGGAACTAGAGCTTGAACCCAAGCAGAATATACAGTACTTAATTTTATTGTATAAACTTTGTTACGCATACATATTATATGTATTTTATCATGGAAATCTACAGCTTGAAGGCGTATGGGGTGTATGTTGTTGCCTTTGGAACGAGACGGTGTTGGTTTGAGTCTCAGGTGGAACTAGAGCGTGCTCCCACCCAGAGAATATGAAATGTAGTTTATACTCTATTTTATATATCTCTTTATATATGGAAATCAGTATCTGGTTCTGGAGGCAACTGGATTAAAAGTGTACAGTTGCCTCTGTTACTACCTCTTCTGACAATTTTGTTTTTATAATATCATAACTTTGGAGCGGTAAGTGCTGTAGTCCTCTTTCAAGTTCTGTTTCATGTAAACGTAATGCTTATAAATGAGAATCCCGGTGATTTGATACAAGTTGGCTCATAGGTGTAGGTAAGGTGTGATTGCGTGAATACAGTTATGTTTAGAGATATTCAATATTAAATACCACTGGTGTGCATGAAGGGTGAAAATCTTTATTTTTATTAATTGGCAGCCAATCAGAAACTTATAAGGTGCCGGAGTGTCAGGGCAAACCTTGTACTCACTCTGTTTTAATATCAAAAGCTGATCTTTTTCACAATGTATTAGTCATTGCCAATGGCATGTACATTATAGCTAAAGGTCATTTACTGGCATCTTATGTTTCAGTTTACAAAGACTGAAACCTAATTACTCATCAGTTTATGATAGCATTATGACGTATTATGCTTATTTCTGGGATTATGTGAAAGATTGGAGCTGATGGTCGTATTGAGGACATTTACCCTCCTTCAACTCTCAGATAAGATATGAAATGTCAGGGAGAAGCTACACCTGGCAGAAGGTAGGAACATTTAATGTCATACACCTGGGTTCATTTCCCATCGTCTGACAGGCGTAACAGAATTCCTTAATTCAGAGGATCTGTGTATGGCAATAATGTTGCCGGTGAACAGGGTGACTCAAGGCAGAATTATTGATTGATGATGCAGGACAGAGCTCTGAAAACTTGAGATGAAAAATAGAACATTCTATGCCTTGTAGAGGGGAGAAATATAATTTTCTCTTCTATTCTTCGCTATCGACCAATGCATCTCACTTTCAGAACCATATATATCAGCTTTGTTAAAAGCAGACAAACCTCTGCCCTGCACCTTATTTTTCTGTTTTGTGCTGTAGTTGAAAGGTCACGGAAACACTGTGAGTTGGCTGATCCATGTAAGTTAAATGAAATCTTCCATATGTGACTCTTGAGAAGATGGTGTCACTGACTGATGAGCATTACAGGAATTCTGAGATCAGCTGCGGTTACTTGTCTTTTTCTTACTTTCTTTCTTTTCCTACTGGTGGCATTACACGTCCGTTAACTCTAATTGTACAGTGTAAGTTGAAGTGAGGACTATAACAGGAGTGTTTTATTTGGGTTATTTTGTTTATTTTGTTTTAAGGTTTTCCACATTGAGAACTTTTAGAACTACATACACTTGATGAAAATTTGCTGAAGTTGTATTTTAACTAGGCTTACACTGTTCCTGACAGCAAGAGTTCACTTTAAAACTTGATTAGTTGGCTCAACTCAAAAAAGTTGAGGTAACAATTTACATGGATCTTTATGATTGATTTCAACTTAGCCATTATTGAGTAAATGCCACAAGACTTTAATAGTTAAGCAAACTCAACTAGATGAATATGACCAACATCCTTTGCAACCTCTACTCCTCTCCAAAGAATTGTCCTGTGAATAAGAAGGACGATGGGTTTTTGATTATTACACAAACAAAAAGACAAAAGGGTGAGAATTATGAGGCCTTGACTGTGCTTATTATTCATTATCTTTTGCTTATCCACCTCAGGGTCAAGGGTGGGCTGGGGCCTATCCCAGCTAACATCAGGCATGAGGAAGGGTATACCCTGGACAAGTCGCCGGTTCTTCGTAGGTCAGACACACATAACCACACACACTTACAGGCAATTTCGCATCATCTACATCACATGCTTTTGGACTGTGGGATTAAGCATGAGTTCCCAGAGAGAACCCACGCAGACACAGGGAAAACAGGCAAACTCCACACAGAAAGGCCGGTAGACTTGGATTCGAACCCAGTACCTTCTTGCTTTGAGGCAGCAGCGCTAACCACTGCACCACTGTGCCGCCTACTGTACTAGATTTCCAGTATTAAGTTATAATCAAATAATGAATAGGTATTTCTAAAGAAAGACAATATAACTTATCAAGATTAAGTAGTATTAAGTAGTATGATTAAGTAATGATATTTTCAATTTCAAATATCTATTAAAAAAATCCAGGTAAAAAAAAGCAAAAATTCATTAAATTAGTAAAATCGTTGTTTTGTTGTGTGGGAGTAAGCATTGAATGATGAACCCATGAGGAAATTCGTTTGATAGAAAATTAAAATATAACATTCTTACTAAAAATATTCTGCCTATCATGTTCCATGTCACACACTAGTTTTTCTTCCTTAGTTTTTAGGGTTAGTTTTCATTTATAATTTGTATTTTTGTGAATTTCTCTTAGACTAAGCCCAAAACAATAATACGTTATATTGTTCAGCATTTTAGCCAAACTTTTTTATATTATGAGCCTTGCAGAGAAGGGCAAGGTAGATTTATGTCAGTGAGGATCTGAGCAAACAGTAGTTTTGTGCTGTTTTGTCCTGAAGTGCCAAGTGGATTACACTCTTCAATTGTATTGTTTTTAAAATGTGTGCAATCCTGAAATTACTTGTATTGACTTTCAGAACTGCTGTCGGCTTCACATTTGTGTGCGGGCAAATCTTGAATCTCTTTTTTCAACAAAACCTCATGCAAAATCTTCAAAATAGGTACATGTTGGAAACTTCTCTGCTCCTTGGCACTGAGCATATACTCATTGGATTCCACAAAAGAAAAGTGCTCCTTGAAATTCTCTCTTCTTTTGTAGGAGGTGGAAAGAGGACCAAAATACCCTGAGGTTAATGTAATTGTGATGCACTCACATAGGTCCGTCACAATCTGAGATGATCAAAATCCTCGACCTCACAATGATGCTTTTTTAAGCATGATTGTAAAATCTCTTTTAAAATCGGACATGCAGCATATGAAGAAACAAAGTGCAGTTATTTAACCAACTCAGCAATAATTCTTTGTGGTACATTGAATATGCTTTCCAACTTAAGCAGCAGTTGGGCAACATGTTTTTCTATTAATCTATGCAACCAAAAGGCCTCAACCAAAGGACTGTCACCATCATTTAGAGTATTGACACACCTTTGCAAAGGTGAGGCTTGAAGTCTTCAAGAGTATGAGGAGTGTGTTTCTGGCTCCTATGAGAGGCAAATGTTCCACAAATGTTTCTTTAAAAGGACAATATTCACAAAACACAAGACATAGTTTTTGGTTTCTCTAAATGATTGCAAAGTATCCCCTTTCCATTGAGATGGTGTTTAAGGAGTAACATGGGCTTTTAAATTACATTACAGTGGATAGTATCACCGTCTCAGGTGTCGATTGACATCCTGACAGATGGGCTTGCAGGCTGCTCCGTGTTTTAAATGAGCAATAACACGCCCAATAAAGACATGGGAGAAATTCTCCGCCATGACAGTGTTTAAGTCTATAAAGCCTCAACAGATCTTTCTTACTTGATATTTCAAATTTGCAAGTTTTACAGATCCACTTCATTTTACCAACTAACAAAGGTCCTGTTTAACGTAGTTGAACTTGATTCTAGGTGATCCAGAAACCTGCTGTGCCTACAACTTGTGCAGCATCAGCATTACAGTAACGTTATTTTACAATGTCTTTGAATATTCAAGGTGGAGAACAAGAAAAAACTTTTTTTACTTTTTAATCTTTGAATTATTAAGTCTTATATTTAAGACTTATCATCTGATAGTATATCCTAATAAAATTAATATAATTGCCTTAATGTGTTGCTTTTACTGATTGTGCCAACCGGCTACCTATCACATGTTGTGCAGTAGATTGTTAATGAAAAAACATCTCCAAATGCTGCTTGATGTTTTTGTTAAACAGTTATAGATTTGCTCAAATATCAGCAGATAATAATGGCCCAGCAGCAGATAACACCCGAAAAAGCTGAATAATATTTTATGTGCTATTGCACACACAGCTCATTAAAAAGACTAAGTTATTAGTGTTAGTTGAAACCATTCCTCTGACATTTCCTCAAAATGGCGTTCACTTCCTCGCCCAAGTTTTCATATTGCCCCTGGACACAGACACAGTTCTTGGGTTGCGGCTCAATTAACCAACTTTAACCTCACATATAAAATAACTGTAGCACTTATTCATCAAAGTAGGAGTTGTGGTAAAATGGCCCTGTCATGCAGATTTTGCTGGTTCAAACATGCAATCAGAACACATTTTTTCATGTCTTTGCAGAGTTACAACTGCTGCTATGGAAATTCAGTGTCAATTTACACCATTGGCCTGCCTTCCACTTTTAAAACAAAACAAAAAGACTAACATTAGGTCTGAATTACCACAGCAATTGCCTGAAAGTCTACTAGCTTAAACATTATCACCACTGAATTAGGCAATGGAAAGCTTTTACTGTTAAGGGTTAGGGTTAGGGGGTTAAACTAATTCCTCGTACTGTGTGCTGATTGTCAGACTGTCATAATACATTTATGTTTTAATTATTCTACAACCCTCTATTGATTGACCTTAAAAACTGCATTACCTCCATTGCTCCCTATTGATAGTTTCCAATTACATGATTAAGGTCATAGTTGAGACCAGCCATTTTATAAAGAGAGATTACACATCTTTCTTATACCCCTTTTCCACCAAAAATAACCTGTCGCTAGTGCTGGTGGTAGCGCCAGTGCTTAGTTGGTTCAACTTGCACAACCTCTACGAACCGAAGTCAGAGTCACGCCGTTACGTCACCGACCAGCAGTATGTTGGTGCTTGTCTGGCACCGGTTTTGTGAGCCAGGATCTGGTGCTTAGGCTGTCAAAAAGCAAATAACTGGTGCTAAAACGGTAACTGGGCTGACTAATCTGCTGGGCTAAAAATGGCATGGAGTCATCTTGGGTTGAGTTATAGGTCAACCTGAATTTATTGAGAATGCTCTTTTGGAAAAAACTTGAAAGGTTTCCCAAGATAGGCAATAAAAATCCCCTCAAATTAAGAGAGCTTGGAAATTTGTTAAGGGAGTTTGAGTCCAAAATTCAGAGGGTTATTTGAGCAGGCAGGCCTGGACCCACCTATTTGGATACATGTGGATACAAGTGTTAACAAAATTGGGGAGAAATTGCCATACGGGATGCAAGATAAGTGGAAGATAAAAGCTCAGCTCATCCTGCACTATAGCAGGCAAACCTGACAACAATGAAAGGAGTTACACATATTCTAAAGGCCAACTCAAACATCATGGCAATACCCACCAGTAAGTCTGGAAACACTAGCTGCAACAAATTGGATGTGAACAAGTAGTATCAAATTCACAAAAAAACCCATCCCCTTAAGTGATGCGGAGACTTCCGGGCTAAGACATTTTGGAGGAACGTAAACCCATTCTTAAAGAAAGGTGGTATTTGCTACAAATGCTGCTCCTCAAATGATCACATGGCTAAAGACTGCAAAACTACCATTCAGTATCAAGAATGTAACAGAAATAAACATATTACAGCCTTTCATCCAGGACCAGCTCCATGGACCATCAAAGACCCTGTTTTAGAGGACGGCAGAAAGGGAAAGGAAGAATTTTCCTTCTGGTGAAGCTAAATATTACCACTTCTGTTCCAATATCTGTCTCATTAATGTACATCCTAATGGTCAACCAGATCGACCATTGACAATCTATGCTGTATTGTAGAGTAATAGGTCTCTCGCAGGCCAGAGTTCTTTGAATTCTTCAACATCAAGGTTGCAGATTCTCCATATACACCTTGCGCATGTGTTCTGGAGTAACAGAGATGTCTGGGAGGAGAGGATCTCTCTCAGTACGCATATTCCTACGCTTATTGAGTGCAACCACATGCCAGATGATGGATCCGAAATTCCCCATCCTGATACTGCCAAATACCATTCTCACCTTAAATCTATTGCTCACCTCATTCGTGAACTTGACCCTAAAGCACACATTTTATTTCTCCTTTGCACGGATGTCTTGCAAGTCCAAGAGGCCAGAGAAATGGACCAAATAATGCCCCCTATGCCCAAAGACTTGGCCTCGACTGGGTAATCATTGGAGAAGTCTGTTTGGGTGCATAAACGTGCCATAAACGTAAGGGAGTCAACACATATCGGACTAATGTTCTGAATAATGGCCGCCACTCTCAGTTCATCCCATATACCAGCCCCTTTGTTCTAAAAGACATTTTCACATTAGGGACAGACAAAAAGTTTTTAAGATCTCAAAACCAACAAAGCACTCGACTCTTTAACAGCAAGTTTTGGAATGCTGGTGATGGTTCACTAGGAGGTAAGATCTTTGAAACTACAAACATTGAAGACAAAGGGTTCATTGACTTAATGGACAAAGAGACGTTCATAAATAATGCTTAAAGCTAGGTATCTCCTCTCCCCTTTCATACATCCGGTCGACGCCTGCTCAACAACAGACAACAAGCTCTGACCCGCTTAAACAACCTCTGTCGCATTCTTGAATAAAGGTCTGAAATGCAGAAAGCATGAAAGTCAGCGTGATCCTGGATCACGCTCCACCCCTACACCAGGGATTAGAGTGCTGGTACCTTCCTTGCTTCGGGGTGTACCACCCACAGGCCAAACCCCTGCAGATGTCGCCACAAGGTCAGTGCCTTCAGCTCAACTCATAGACACCACCTGGCTCCCCGGTCCAGATTTCTTGTTGCATTCCGTGGAGACAACTGAAGAAGCATCCTACGACCTTATTGATCCATAATCTGATGTGAAGGTTCGATGCAATGCTATTACAGCCAAAGAGTGCCACAGAGTCCTTGGTTCACATCGATTCAAAAGGTTTTCTAAGTGGCAACCATTTGTAAGAGCTATGGCCCCGTCATCCACAAAGTTCAGTCCTTTAAGTCAAAAAAGGTTAGCAACAAACAAGATTGCAATGGTTTGCATCACTGTATAAAGACCTACACAGTTGATACCCCATCAATATATATATAGATCTCTTTGTGTATATGGGACAATTTGGACACATCGGACATATGGTTGCGGTTATAGATATTATAACTATACTATATGATATAGGGTAATATAAAATTTGTCAAAATTAAATGTAAAGGCCTGTCCAAAGTATGTTTTGTTAAAAAAATGAAAAGGTTTTCTACTAGAGTAAAATATGTAATATACATTATGGACCTCCTTGAGGTGATTCATGTGAACCCAATTTGCACTTACCATTAATTACTGATGGCAAATAAGCTATGTAGAAAAATCAGTGTTGATTTATATGCACCAAATTTGGACTACAATGGATCAACGGTTAGGAAGTTATGTTGGGAAATCTATATTTTTCAAAAAAAGCTCCCCCTAGTGAGTAAATTATGAACTGTTAATGTAAAACATGATGTAAACAAGACAGATCTCTTTGAGTCGATTCATTTGCACTAAATTTGAAGTAAATCTGCTTGTCCATATTTTGGTCACATTATTTCATTTCCGCATGTAAAATGGCTGAGAGACGTTAGTTTCTTCCTGTGGATAATTATAGCATATGTGTTTTACACTGAACAGTATACAGTATATTAAGCTGTTGCATTAAAATACATGAATTAAGATTTGTCTAAACATGGACAGGTGGAGATGTGCATCACGGGAACAATGTGCCACAGGAACAGATGGAATGTGGCTCCCAATGAATGAGGCCCGGTTAGGACAAAGAGGATGAGGTTTACTCTAATCTGCACATAATGCCTTTTACTCCTTTTATTTCCTGCTTAATCCGATACAATCCCATTTAATTTAATTGGCCGGCAGATTATCTCTTTTATGTCACTGTCAGCCTCTTATGAAGTGGAATACATTACATGTACAACTACTACTGCATCTACTAGTGTGTATGTCTTCATTGCTATCGTAAAACATTTTAAATTAAATTTTAAAGGTTAAACACTGCATAATTTACAGATATTCATTGTTTTAGTGTAGATAAAAAAACTCTTAAACTCTATATTTAGCTTAATGTCCAGAATCTAGACTGATAAACTATATGAATTAATTTCATGATGCAACAATATAAACCCCTCTGTGACAGATATTTGATGCAGTCTGTGCCGTACATTGAAGACTTGTTCCAGCAATCGCTTAATCTTCTTCGAGGATGAAGCGCCAGTCCAGCCCACCACCGTGTGAAAGTGACAGTGATATTTTTTTACTTCCTGTGCTCCATACGCCTAATATCCGCTTTCCGACTCACTCTTTTTTTTTCTGATGAATGGATTTTATATTGCTGTATTGGCTAGGGCAATGAAATAAGACATTTTATTATGTTCTTTGATGAAAATGAAAGTTATCAGATGGTTAGGGTCAATACTGGGATTTGTGGATATTATTCAATGACATAAGACTTGGCGCTTGTATGGTGTAAAATCCTGCACAGAATAAATAAAAACACTTTTGTTTCACCTATGAAATTCATACAAATCCAACATTTTGAGTTGAATATCTTACAGAGACTGGAGCATCTGGTTTATTTTACTGCCCATGAAAAGGAAGCAGAGATGCATGTTGTCACTTGAAGCTACGTGTAACTGCAATGCATTAGTCCCCATTTACAAAGCCTATTCAATCTTCATTCCCATATTAACGCAGTGGAGGCATAACAGGGGTCTGAGTTGTTCCACCTCTCAGACAGCAGCAAGATGGAGCTGTGATGTTTTGTCAAATTATGTCTGTGTAGATTCTCATTCATCAAGGTCCTGGTAATCCACGTTGGTTGAACCAAAAGCAACAGGACTTCTGTTTAGATTTGAAGACATTTCCTCTCTCATCAAGAGGCTTCTTCAGAACTAGAGAAGCCGTCCATCTACACGCTGGAGGGGGTACTATTAAATGAGGGTTTTGCATGTGTTAGCGGTTTTCAACTCGAGAGTTTGGACGGAGAGCAGAGTGTCCATAAGAGCAGAATAAAATGATTGCCATGGATGTGAATGTATAAATGAATGGGGAAGAGGCCAATAGACATATTGTTGAGCTACAACAAAGAAATGTATTAGTAAAGGAAACACGATATGGAGAGAGTATCTGCGAAAAAGTCAATGCTGTGGGTTGGGCTGTTGGTCCGCATTTTGTCTGGGCTGTATAGTAATGCTCCTCCAGTGTGATCCAAACAGTGGAGCGGGCCTTTCAGTTTCCCAAACTGTGACTGTCTGCAACACTGTGCTTATTAGCACCTTTCTTTCAAATGTACTAAATACAGACGCAATCACAAGCGCCGCAATTTTTTTCAAATCACATTTCATGTGCTAAATGAATGTATTTGCATTAACTCTCACAATTATTTGCCGATGGGGTAGGAATGCCCGATATTGCATTTGCATTGAGGTAAACATACTAAATAGATATTGTGTGATGTTTTGCATGTTTGACGCGGCTTGAGACGCAATCCTCAGGCGGCACAGTTAGTAGATCAGCTAGCTCATTTAATTGCTGGTGCCATCAAGTTCGCACGTGTTTTTACAGAGGCAAACCTTTTGTAGATCAGGTCCTATAAGCCGTATATATAAGGTTTTGCTAATGATTATACATGTTTTTTGAATATGAGTCAAGATGGTATATGAATAAGTATGTTGGCTGAAGCAACAAACACTTTGGTGGTCAGGTTCAGGGTTACTGGGTTGATGTTTTTTTGCTGGAGTGCAGTTATTGATTGGGGTAGCAGGCGGAGCCAGTGTGAAAAAGGTTATATTAAAAGCCTACGTACTTTTATTAAGCATAGCCACATAGTGTTGGATAGCTTATTGCAATTTCACTTTTTTGGATAAAGCGGGCTTCCCATGTATTCATGGAGGCACATTCTATATGGTCAGCTGCTTTTATGTCAGAAATACCAAAAGAGTCAAATAGATGGCTCTAATTGTGCTCATAAAATAATTTATGCTCACTGTTAAAAGACTTTGGTAGATATGGACCATGCCTTTTGTCCATACTCTGCATTAATTTTGTACATTTTTGTGCCCAATCCAGAAAAGCCTGTAATGAAGATGAAAGTTGTATGTGATCATTCATATAGATGATATTTGAAATCATCACATATTTGTACCGTAAACAACATTGTATCCTTTTCTTTCAGCATTTTACTCAGTTGTTTTTTAGGGTAGCTCACACCAAATCATTGTGCAGGGTAAACAGAAGAAAGGGGGCTTTGTGTTATTTATGGGCTGGGAGCAATGAGCTGTGACTGACTCATTCCGAGGAAGAAAATCATATTTGAACTCATAAGTTGTTTTTATAAGAGATAGCAGTTTTCCTTCTTTTTTTTTTATAAAAGAGAGTGCTTTGTTTATATAAAATGTAATGTGATGAATGATAATGGAATCCACCCCAAGTGACTGGGTTAATATCTGACCATAATACTAACAAATTGATATTGGTATCTTAAATGCACCATTATCTTGTAAGACACCATGAATTAGTTACTCGTTATTCTGGGAGATCCAGTGTTTCTCTATTGTGGCTGAGCAAGTAACAGAGAGATATTTTGTCATAATTCATTCAGAATACCATATGTGATGATTAAAACAGTGAGAACAGTTAATGATGCCCAATCTGCTTTTGTGCTTATTTCTACTCCATTAAAGCCCCATTTATCATTTCCAAATTATGTCATTACCACCAAAGCAGATCTTGGAAATGTCACCACTGCATGTATTCATTCCTCAGGTGCAAAATGATTCATATTCCATTAAACAAATATGTAAAGAGTGTCTATCTCTTTAAAATAAATTATCCTGACCTTCTTAGAAATGAGATTTGAAATGCAAATTACTTCTGCAGTGGAGGAAAAAAAATCATCAATATGTTGGCCATGAATACCAATGATAAATTTATCTGCCTGGAATCAATAAGTCTCTTTAGATTTTGTATACCGTATTTACAAGGTATATTATATTCTCTACGTATACTATTGCATATACTAAGAAAATACTATCTGAAATACATTTTAGAGGAATATACGAAATCTGTTGTAAATAAATTACACAAACAAAACAAAGCCAAGCCCCTATAAAATGTAATTAATTCATCTGTTTTACACAATTAACCAAAGCCCCACACATGCATGGCAGACACGCCGTCAATAGTCTCCTTCGTCCATGGAAGCGATTCCCACTGAAGACTATTGACTGATGCCATTTGTGCCACTTCTCTAGGCTCAGGAACAGTTTCATCGAGCTCACTAGTGATCCCCTAAATACAGTACGTATCAAACTGGCATTTTCAAGCTGAGCAACAACAACAGCTGGAGCTTATTGCAGACACACGGGTAACCAGAGTGGATGATAGTCCATCACTTCATTCCAACAGAGGTCCCACGAGGATCCACCGGAGTCCTGCTGGGTAATGGGCCCACAGAAAGGACTTCTCAGACACAGGCAGTGGTCTAGATCATAGATATTACATAAGAGGAGGATATACAGGGAGAGAAACATCACTCATGCCACACTGAGGACCTTTTTTCGCAAAGGAAAGCAGCTCCTTTAACAAAACATTTAGACACACTGAACAGCAGGACAACATGACATTGAGCATTTTTTAACGTCCCAAAAGGTCTGACAGCGTAATCCCTGCTGACAGTTGTTTCTGTAGTAGAGTTGTTAAGGTACTATATATATATTTATGCTATAGCAGCGGTGTGTTACTCCACTGGGTTTTCAAGGTGTTGAAAGATAAATCATACAGTTCTTCTGATTGCACCGTTGCTATACTGGCAACATTCCAGGTAATGCAGTGCTCTGGTAATTCCGCACAACTTCAGTTCCAACTCTGCTCACATTAAAGTTGTCAAGGAAAAAGGCCTATCTATTGACAAGGACTGACACACACTCATTTACACAAACACACAAATAAACACTATGGCAGCTTAGGTTTGCTCCCAAGTGCTTTCTTTTAAAGAATGTGAAGAAAGATGATGAAAGGATGATGATCTTATATCACGAAGAATTTCCTTATCAAAAATTATTTTTTCAGGCAGCACAAAATTAGAGGGCCTTGACATATGACCTGAAAAAAAACTTTACAAAATCTAGGCCTATGCTGTGGTCCCCATCAGCAAGGATATATCCCCCAAAAGCCCCCCAATCCCCTGTATTGTACAAGCTGTTGATCTCCTCAAATTAATGTGAAATTGTATATCAAAAACAGGGTCTGTTAAATAAAAATACTCCCCTCAGTGAATAAGATATTATCCATGGGAGTAAATGTGATAATTACTAGATATATATCCACGACTCGATTCATATTCACCAATTTTGGACTAAATTGGACTAACGGTTGGGAAGATGTGTCCACGAAATGAATGTGTTTTTCAAGTGACATCTGGTTTAGGCTGCTTCGATGTATCTACTATAATGATATACTATTTTGAATTTCATGTTCTTTTTCCATCTTGTTATTACTGTTTTTTTACTGTTTTATCTTCAAACGGTTTTAGAGGGTTATAATGGGTAGCATGCATGGGGCCCTCCTTAGGCCCTTGGCATGTCTTGCCCTATCTCTCTAATTCCTCTGGCTCTCAACCTGAGCTAAACAGAATGTAAGGGATACGTTTTTGGCTTCCTTGTTAACAGAAGCATTGTGATTCTTAGATTACAAATATGCCCTTTGTAATGTGAAGTCCAGCTATGGTACCTTGCTGCTTTTCTCTGCTACTCTCATGACTAACTGTCTCATTATGTCAGTGTGCGTGGCTGATCCTGGCAGTAGGGGCTTACAACAGACACTTATGATTCTCATCTACTATCAAGACTCTGCAGTCTTAAACCCCAGAGTCATCTGTGATCCTCGCCGGATCATTCCAGTTATAATGGTAGTTTTGAGAATACTCTGTCCACGTAGAGATAGATAGTCTGTTTGGGTCAACTCCTGTACGCATCCATGCACCCTTTATTTATATATATGTCCATTTCATCTGTCCTAATATGAAGCCTGAATGAGCCTGAATAAGTGCTCAGGAATCAGACTGATGTTTCCTCTTGTCTGTTTGACTTAGTGTTTTTCTGTTTTTGCCAGCGTGACATCTGGATTCAGCATTCTCTCAAGCACCACCGCCTTCCACCAACACCTGCCCAGTCCCTCTAGGACCTGTCCAAACCGTCTGCTGTGTTGGGACCAGTATTACTATCACTACCTAACAGTACTGTAATTTATTTTCTGAAAATAACACTTCAGAATTTAGCTGAATTAATAGTTTAAGTTGTGTTAGTTGGTGTTGATACAGAGTTAATATAAACGTTCAGTTTCTTCAAAGGAACGCAGTGGCCACTACATCATTTTACATTGTGAAAACTACAGCGTTATAATTCAGTTGAAGCAGGTTAAAGTAAATTAGATTCAAGCGGTAAAATCTTCATGAAGACGATTAATTTACTGTTCAGGCACAATCTAAATAGTATTTTTTTGCAGGAATGTTGCATCTAAGTGCTTAACACTTTGTTGTAAATTTTTGAACTGTTTTTGACTGTAGCATTAGTTACTTTAAAAGCACTTAAGCCCCAGCTGGGTATTAACTGGTGGATCAACAATAGCAAGACAGCTGCAGGAAGCAGAACCTCTGAGGCACAACTCCTGTTTCATGCCTATAGCCTTGATTGCTAAAACTGATGCAACCAGGCTCCAAGTCCATGTAATTCAAAACTTGACATAGGCCATTCCCTGCTTAAAGCTGTGAGCTAGCATCCCTATTTTCCTTGTATTTTCCCCTGTCTCTTCTTATTTGTCCCGTAGGAATGATGTTATTGACATTATGGTTGATATGAGTCATCAGGGTAGTTCAGTGGACACGTTTGAAAAATGTGGAATACACTGTAGCACTATTACAAGGACTGGAACATTTTAGACCTTGACATATTTGATGCTTTGAAGTATGAAGGGATACATTGGCAGATGTGTGCTTCAGCTGTTCAGCATGAAGCTTCGATCATCTCTTGACAGTAAACTTCAGTGTTATACGCTGTCAGCATAGGCTGAGTAGGTGTTATGCGGTTGGATTCCCTACAACCAATTACACCAGTCACTTCAATGAAGGGGGTGAATAGTGACAACCTGTAATTATCCATCAAAGTATTTTCTGAAGAGATTAATTCTTTCTGCATCAATGTGTCTCATCAAGATGAGCTCTGCCTGGGCTGACAAATCACTGAGGGAAAATAGAGAAGAGAGGCAAAAGAGCACAGGTCTGGAAATCCATCCAAGCCCACGCTGGGGACTCTCATTCCAGACTCATTTTTCCACAACACACTTTTTAATTTCCATCACATTACGTTTGCTGAGTTAAATATTTTTTCCATTCATCAACTAGCAGGAAGTACAATTCTAATCTCTCGAGTTAAAATGCATAAAATAAGTAAAAGTAAGTAAAAATAAAATGTGAAATGAGACTTACACGTTCTAATAAGCATTTCTTTGTAAAATGGTTTACAACACTGTAATGTAGATATGAGCAAATATGTGATTATGGGCGTATTTGTCAACACTGCAAATTTATTGTTTTGAATAATCTGGAGTTACACAAAAAAGTATAAAAGAGTTGAACTTCTGGAGTTTATACTCTCATTTATATTCCAGCTTGACTTGGGGAATTCTCTTTTGCAGAGTAAAATTTCAGTCTTCATTTAATGAAGAGGATTCAACACATTCTGAGAGTTTATTCTTTTTCACAGAATTAGTGCCTCGTCCAGCAGATTTCATTTGGACTTGTGAAAGCTCTTCACAGTGAGACAGGCAAAAGCATAAAATTCTCAGTCCATGTAACTCTCTCATAGGTTTTCTATTGATAACATGAAGTAACATCTCCTTACAATAAATTGTATGTAATCATATGTATCGAAGAGCTCATCAATCATCTATGAAGATAACTGACTATTCCAAATGGACAAATGATGTGACACTCACACCTTGTAGTATACAAGGTTATTGTAAAATGTAAGGAAAAATAAATAAATGTATAAGCAGCAGTTACTGGTGTATTACATATTTTATTTATTTATTTCAGCATTTATGGCTATGGCAGTGGAATATTGTGATGTCTCTCTGTTTTCCAGTGTCTTTCATCTCAGCTGAAGAGCAATAATTAATATTGTTTAGAAACTAGATGTACACCAATCAGTCACAACATTAGAACCAGCAACGCATTCTTATTTTGTGCCTGATTACTGGTCTTATGAGGCAAATTATGTTTTTGGTTCACTAAATGTTTAATAGTCTGAGAAGTGAAATCTCAAAAGGTTTGTCAAAACAAAAAATCTATTTCCAAATTTTGTTTTTCATGCAACATTGTGCAACAAATATCTTATATGTATGTTATCATTGTTGACATTTCTTTCCTGCCAGAGCATGGAGGATTACCTCAACTTGAAAAGAACAGATTTCCAACATAGTCATAGTCTTGGACAGAACGTCTCTATTGTGTCAGTCTTGTACTTTTTTCGTTGCAATTTACGAATCAAACTTTGATTTCAGTATTAAATAAAGCATATGCACATTTCATCAAACTAGTATTTTATATATATAGTTAATATTTATGTGGGTTGTGCTGAAGAAAGTCAGAGTTGAGAGTGAGTCTTTGGAACTAGATGTATGTATTTTTGCCTTCTGTAGCAAAAAATCTTGACAATCTTTGGGTTTCATACTGGAATAAAAGTTTAATTTGTTGTGGTACTTCAAACTTCTAATAGGTCCCTGGATCAAGAGGCCGGATATATTGCCTGCGTTATTGAGACAATGAAGTGAACAACGATCTTTATAGAATTTTTGCTCTTAATACATTTTCCTTTAAAAAGTTAATGCAATGCATTGTTGGGATGTGGCATGAAAAGATTTTGTACATCTGTTGATTTTATTTTATTCATTTTTTTACTCACCTTTTTATGTTTCTCGTTTCTTTCAGACCACACAATCTCATGATTGTATTTGTCACTCAAATGAGGCATTGTTGATTGTGTCAAACAAAACGTTTTATTTTATAATATATTTGAGTAGCAGTATTGACTTAACTCTGTGAAAGAGTTAACATAGAAAATAAATCAAGATGAAAGTTTATTTTACTGTACTTGAGAGCTGTATTTTAACTATAATGAGTGTGCAGTGTTCCTCCTGAAAGGTGCTAAAAGATCAAATCTGAGAAAAGAGTTAAATTAATTAACACTTCCTGTGTGTCCTCATATACAGAGGCGACAGAATCATCTAACCAATGCCACCATAGCAGACGTCATTTTTGCTTTTCTTCCATAAATGCTTAGAATGGCCTTATTTCTGTTCAAAGCAAGGTTTAACAAATTGATAACTCTAAGTAATGCTCATATAGGGGGTCATTTTCAAATCTGATGAAACCCAGATTGAAATATAGTTATACCACTATGCATACAGTTGCAAACGCTTTAGTCACAATAGCAGTACAATATACTTTTGAATACCAGAGAGTAGGGTATGTTAAAGTGTACAACATTTAAAAAAAAATACTAGAATGGCATTCATGGCTGACCAATCTAGCATGTCTGCTCTAACAAGAGAAAAATCATTGGTAGGTCGATCATGATTATTAGACATACTGAGTTGGTGATTTGTTTTATTTACTTTAATATTTTTTCAGCTTTCCCTCATTAATCTGTTTAATTGATGATAATAATAGAATAGAATAGAATAGAATTAATATATATTGTCAATGAAGCAGATTAATGTCAGCTATTAATTTTAACAAATGGAAATCTGGAAGTTAAGAAAATCCTAGATTTGGTCCGTCATAAATATTTTTATTTTTTTTCGAGGAATTTGTATTAAAGTTTGAAATAAACATATCTAAAGGAGACACGTACATTCATATATATTAATCATAAAAAATAAATATAGACAAAAGAAATAACAAAGCACATGAAAATGATGATGAAAGGAGAACACTCATTCATGGTAAATCTGAATTTTTACAGCAATACACAGCTCACAGAAAACCATGTTATATTCTCAGAAAGGCTGCACAAGCACAGCTGGATATCAAGCAGTAATAAAGTATATTTCCAGTAGGCAGAATTCATATTTACACAATCAAATATAAAGAATTGATTGGATGTGGTGCAGAATTTATTGCGTGACCCTCTGAGAAGAGAATATTTTATATTAGCAATAAAATGGATAAAACATTGAATTTCCATTTAACAAATCAAGAATAGCTAGGAGGGATTCCAGAAATTGCATTTGACGAAAAGATGGTGTGAGTGTGTATGTGCGTGTTTGTGTTAGTGCATGTGTTTGTATGTGTATTTATGTGTGTATGTTTGTGAGGTAAGAATGGACATAACTCTATTCCTTCTCTGTTGCACTTCTCTGTGTGACTTTGGATCATTCAAGACGCCATAGAGGTTGTTTTGGGTTAAACTTAAGAGGGTTGGCCAGTAGCTGGGAGATAATATTTCTTCTACTTATTATTCTCAAACCATTGGCTTTGCCTTCACCTTCAATTTAGTTTCTCTCTTCAATTATTAATGACTGGTGCATAATTTATTATAAACTTATTTGCGCATTACTTATTGCCCAAGAGTGTAGTTGTTTAGTTTTCACTTTCCTTTGCAGAGTGTTTGAGGCATGGTGTATTTTGGAGGTTTTGTTTATAAATTGTTCAATTCAGTTGCTTTAATGCTAATGTTTGTCTTGGTAAACCAGAGCAGTTGTTTCCTTTAACCTTGTTCTGTTCTGAATACTAAGAATACGACAACAGAAAATCATAACTGTTTTTTCTATTGTTAATGGGTTTTTTTTTTATCATTCATCGAAGATTCCAAATTCGATAAAAAAATGTATAGATTTGTTCGTAATAATAAAAACTAAATGTAATTTATTTACGGTCGGATCCCCGACCATTTCCCAGGATTCAATTATCAATGTCTCCGTCTTTGCAGCTCCTTTGGATTAAGGAGGAGATTTTAATATCAAGTTGTGCAACATATTATCTTTAGAAACAAATGCATAGAACCCACCCAGCTGAATTAAATGTAAAAGGAGGATTTCAACCCTGAAATGGGTAAGATATTGATTTGGCAGTACAGGACTCTCCTAACCTTTTGAACTTTAAAGCTGCAGGTGTTGGCGACACTGCTGAGTGTGTGGGCTATGATCTATCTTGCAATATAACACACGGTCCTGTCAATAAATCAGAAGGAGAATGAACATGAACAGCAGGGAGTTTCCTACAGCTGTAAAAACGAGCATCATGGTTCGGTGTTATTATGGTCCAGTACACTGCAGTGCTCATCCCTGCAGGGACCAGTAAGAATCCTTTTGCTTTTGTTTATACAGCATATCTGGGTGTAATAGCAGACCATAAAACAGTTTTAAATCTTCATTGCAATAACGGGATTAATTTATAGTCTGTATGTCATTGCTATAGGTTAAATAAACTTGTTTTGTTTTTTTTCAGAATTTAACGCGTAAAACCAGTTGTTCCTTTAAAATATCTAAAAAGTTGCCAAACAAAATCTCTAATAAAAATTTCTAAAACAAAATCTAATCATCTGCCCCTGCAACTCTCCCGTGGCAGAGGCCAAAATTAAAGCTAAAAGCAGCATCCAGCAGTACCGGCCCGCCGGCTTCTGCCTCACTCCTGTACACCCGCAGGCTAAGACAGCTCTGAATTTGCTACTCAACAACAAGGTCCTTTTCCGTGAGAAAAAATCAAAAGCTGCTGTACTGCCCTTTGTTGAAAACTCACAATAGCACATTATAGTTTCATAAAAGTCTTATGACTTTTCGTGCCAAATTTGAGGTGATTATGGTCAAGGGGCTGGTATTTAGACATCTGAGGATATGAGAATACCTTCCCTGTTCCTACTAGGTGCCGCTACTATTGAATATATCTATGTGGATCAAGCCTTGTCCTCAATTTCTGTATCTACATCCAGTAATTGTTTATCTGGCATCATTTATATTTCCCTATTTATATCCCCGAGAAGTTTATGATATTATGGAATCATCATTGTCCGCCACAGATCCTTCGTGTCGACGCGGTAACTAAAAAAACTATTTCATGTCCCATTTTCAAACTTTGAGACCCACATAGAACTTATTGCAAAAAAGGCCGGGGTTTATTTGGGAAAGGTCGGTTGAATATTTCCAACACTAGGGGGAGTTTTATCTCTAACAGTTTTTCAGCCATGGATTCTCAACCGTTCGTCCAATTTAGTCCAAATTTGATGTGTTTGAATCGAGTGGAGGGGGTGCCTCTTGTAATCATCATGTTGACTTCTAAGAGTTCAAATTTCATATAAGGGCAAACTTCTTTATTCTGTATTAATGCTTTTTCTGACATAACTTCTTAATATTGGCCCAATTTAATTCAGGTTTGGTGCATATGAATCAACTTGTGGAAATCTAACCTGAATATATCCTATTTTACCCAGTGGCTCCTATTTTACTCACCATGGGGAGCTTTTTATGAAATACATTGTTTTTCTGACATAACTTCCCAACTGTTGGGATTATTTAGTCCAGATTTGGTGCATATGAATCAAATGAATAAGATCTATCTTGACCATATCATATTTCACTTTAATAGCGGAGATAACTTTTCAATTTGAGGAGTTCATTCAGAGGGATTGCTTGTACAACACAGGGGATTGGGGACTTTTTCAAGGATATCACCCTTGTCCCCATTTGGAATCAGAGCAATTTAATGTATTAGACTGACTGCATCATGCAGTATATTAAATTCTGTGAACACACCACCCTGCCAGTCCGGAATGTATTATGCTTCCCCAACACAAGCCCTGGATCACCAGCGACCTGAAAGAACATCTTAATAAAAATAAACAAGCCTTCATATCAGGGGACAAAGACCAACTGAGGAGCATTCAGCACGACTTGTGGGACAAGCTAAGGCACCGCAGGGACGCCAACAGGAGGAACCTGGAGAACAAACTCCAGCAGACTGGAATGAATGAGGTCATAAGGTTTAAGATGAGAGACAAACAACCAGCAGGCAGCCTCATGAGATCCAATGAGCTAGACTCTCCCCTTTTGTTTTCTTGGTATATATTGTTAGTAAACAATGATGACATATTTTGTGGTTGGAGGCAGGGTGTTGGCAGAAAGAGACAGCTCTACGATACTGATAACATCAGCAAGAACAAATATAGACACGAATATGGATCATTCGGATGCATTCTCCAATTATTTCAATGGTTTTCCAACAGGAGACATGTAATAAGTTAACTCTTAACGGGGTGAAATATCCTAACCAGTACTCACCGTCGGGTGAGTTGGTCAAGGATCTAATGAAATATATATATATATATATATATATATATATATATATATATATATATATATATATATATATATATGAAGAAACTATATTATGTGGAATATATATATACCACATAATAATGCCAGTTTCTTCAAATACTGGAGGTGATCGTATCAGTTACATTAAACAATCTATAAGTTCCAGGAATCACCGCTAGAGTCAATTTCGATATCAAGCACTCAAATATGAAGGCGGTCAGAGCAGGGAAGAAAAGGAATTGTTTATCTTTGTTTCTGATGGAGCTGAAAGAAACTCTACCGCCAAGTGTTTTCTTCAGCTGCTCTCTGTTTGAGTGTGCTGAAATTTTTGTGTACAAGTTGATCCACCCTGTCAGAAGCTTTCTTTCTTGTTGTTATATTTATATCCCAATGTTGTGTATGTTTATATGTGTATTTCAAGCTGCTGCCGCTGCAGCAAGCAAATTTCCCAACATGGGATCAATAAAGTAGGTTTAAGTCGGAGAGAGCATAAGGCGAGTTGCAACCTTGTACCGTTCATGCGATCGTGCCGCATGAACAGCTCAGTTGATTCAGTTGAATCAGTATGAATAAACCAATGCATAACAAATGTTTGGTGTCATTGGAATCTGGGGGATCTTCTTCAATGGATTTGGACAAAATTGTTTAATAAGTTAAATCAATGTATACTTACTATGGATAAAGAATAATTAGACTGTGAAGCCCCGGACAGGAAACATAGGAGGCACAGTAAAGTTCAGCTATTTAATTGACAATCAAAAATCAAAAAGTCCACATTCCATCACATAATGTCCATGAAAAGGACATTGTTCAAAATATGAGGGCAATTCAAAAAAGACAATAATTCATCGGCAGATAGGGAGAGCAGAATCCAAATAATAAAAAGTTTAAAATATAAAATAAAATACCACAGAATTAACAGGGGAGTCGTATGGAAATAAACTCACGCAGGGAAAAGACAAGGACAGTTGCTGGGATGTGTGACGTGAACATAACATTAACAGATTATAATTATTAGGGAAACTCACAGATATTAACAAATATGAGAAAGAGGATAGCTGATGACGGTAGGAGAGTGAAAGAACAAGAACTGAAAACAAAGAGGACAAAACAATACAAAATAGTCCAAGTAATGATGAAATGAAAATAGTCACGACTTTGGCCTGTACCTGATTATTATTACTTACATTTTTGAAAGACATTTTTCAAAAAATAATTTATTCTTCATAGTTTCTTTTTTAATTCATGGAGAACTATTTTTGGGGAAGAAGCATGAAAAATTATATATGAGATAAGGTACTATATATTTATAGCAATAACCACAACATCAAATCTTGATTTCTGGGTAATGACTTCACACTGTAATTAGTGCACAAGGTGCACATTTGATGGAGAGCCGGGCGTACACTGTGCAACTGGAACCCAATCATGAGCCCAACGATCATTGGGCCAGCTGTTGGGGCTTGCCGGTTGTCCCATGTTTTGAAATTTACAGAAGGTCGTGAGGGCCAATCAGCAGCTGCCTGATGACCGTCGGAAGATCGGATTGTTTTCAGACATGTCGGAAATTTGGGTTGACCAATCCATGCTTTCGCCAATTGAAGTAGGGCCACGACTCTATCGCCTGACAACAGCTTCTTCTTCTCTCACTACGCCTGTGTGTGGTGGCTACTGTTAATAATCGTTTATAATTAAAAACATGCAGTCATTAAGTAGACATGCAGTATGTGGCAGGTAAAAACTGCACAGCAAGGAAGAAAAATGGTGGGTCGCTGTCAAAGTGGTGCTAGCTATGAAGTTAGCACAGCATGAAAATATTGCTAGCTCACCTACGAATCTCTCTAAAATAGACCGGCCATACTGTCCACATCATCCTCAAGTGGTTTGGGAAAACAGGATGGCAAATTAAGATCAAAACAGCTCATTTCTGTTTTGTAAGATTAGTTTTAGCTGTCAAACAAAGCTTTGTTGACAAATGTCAATAGCTGGAGGGGCAAACAAGGCCTTACAGCATGAGCACTCAAGTCTTGCGTAACGATTGCACTGGGGAGTGCGAGCACACCGGTTGTGAGCTTCCGCAAACGATTAATTTGTACAGTATGAGTTGAAATCAAACAGTCATGAATCTAAAATCATATAATGTGAGCCCGGCTGCAGAGACAAGTACTTTGCTCATTCATATAAATATAGAGAAAAGATTAGTTTCCTCTTCCAAGGAGGGTATGTGCTTGTCAGCATTTGTTTCTCTCTGTCTATTAGCAGGGTGCTGAAAAAGCTATTTGGAGAGGAAAGGTATGGCAAAAAGGAACATTCTATTAGATTATGGTGGTTCCAGGACAAGCTGAGCTGCCTTCTTAGAGGTTTACTCTCTCTGAGTGCTGTCTGTTCCAGTCTAGTGTATTATTAATATCTTACTGTGTTTCATGGTAATGCCAATTTTGGGATTCTGTCAACAAAGACTGGACTTTGCACCCCATGGAATCTGCTCTTCATCTATCTGAAGTATATACCAGAATGGCTGCCAGAAATAATGCTCACACAGGAGCATCGAGGGCTGATGCGTCAGCATTCTGATGTCCTTTGCATAACAAAGTACAACAACTTTTCTTGTTGCACTTTTTCTTTTCCCACACTCAATATAACTACTACCACAATGCAGTGTCGTAGTTCTGAATAATGGAATTACAAGACTCTGCCTATGCCACTCTATGCTTATTAATAAGGGAACGTGTGAAAATAACCTGCACTGACAGCATCTATGAAAAGAGATTACTGCCAGCAGAAACTAGATTTAAATAGTAGTAGAAGGAATTTTTCAAACTAATACAAAATTACTAAACTTAAAATGAGAGCTATGCTATATACACAGTTTCTGAGTTTAAACCCATAAAGCACAAATGAACATGGATAGAAATAATTTAATTATTTATTTGCCACATTTTATGCAACAGTAAGCTTTTGATTACCTTTAGATATAAATTTCAGTTTCGTCACAAACCATAGAGGAACTTACTACCTGTTTCGTATTATCTTGTACATCTAATTTTACCTTATATGACGCAAATAACACATGGCTTTGAAATGACGTTCAAAAAACTCCCGCCAAAGAATGTTGCAGACTCCGGATGTGATGTGGGCTGTGTATCACCATGGTGGTTTGTAATGAATACAGATGTGACACCCGCCACACCTATTCAGGCCTACGAATGAGGATAAATGTTTTCCTCCAACAAGTTTTATATGAAAGGTTTTAACCAAAGTTAAATGTTTTCTTTTAGGTTCAACAGATACAATCTTGTATGGTAATCTTGTAGCACCACCACTTCTGACTCTTATGGGTGGGTGATCCAAAACTAAATCCAACTCGTCAATGTGCATTTAGCCCTTATGTTTCCATTAGTTCTGTCAGTCACTGATTCTTTATGTTCATGCTGTATTGCAATTCCTATTCCAATTGGAGTTGAGCTAACTTCCTGGTCACATGACATAGCACCAAGCTAAGAGAACAGAAATGTATATTAGTTTGTATATGGTGCACCTTTGTGAATAAAACTAAGGGTAGCCACGATTCTGATCATACCAGGATAGCTTCAACATAGCCAGTAAGGTCCTTCCTTTTGTTTATACTCTTGTAGATGGTTAGACTGGGAAACATTCTGTGAGAATAATGTCCTGAAGTATTACGGTTGATTTGCTAAATTATTCTTTGAATTAACGCACATGTGCTTCCACTTGGCTTGTGGAGAGACGAGCAGGGACAACAAACACCAAGCATGTGGAAGCACTTATTGATTGCACTGATATTCCATTCATGAATCCATCCATCCATCCATCCGTCCATCCATCCATCCATCCATCCATCCATCCATCCATCTTTGAATACATTCATCCATGCTTCCACCAATCCATTTTACATTAATCTTTGTATCAATCCTTCTTTTGTTCCATCATCCATTCATCCATCAAGCCATCAGTGCATCCATCCATCCAGCTTTTTATCTGTCCATCTATCCATCCATCCAGCCGTCTTTGTATACATTCATACATTCATCCAGGCTTCCACCCATCCATTTCACATTAATCAATGTATCAATCCATCTTTGCTTCCATCATCAGTCCATCTATCTTTGAATCTGTTCATCCATCCATCCAGTCATCTTTGCATCCATCTATCCATCCATCCATCCAGTCATCTTTGGATCCATACATCCATCCAGTTCTCTTTGCATCCATCCATCCATCAATCCATCCATCCAGGCTTCAGACCATAAATTTTACATTTATCTTTGTATCAATTCATCTTTGCTTCCATCATCTATCCACCTAGCCCACTTTGCATCCATCTACCAATCCCTCCATCTCGCCATCCGTGGGTCCTTGGATCAATCCATCCATCCATCCAGCCATCTTTGCAAGTATCCAGCTATCAAGCCATCCATCCAGCCATCTTGAATCAATCCATTAATCCATCCATCCATCCAGCGGTTTTGGAGCCACTCATCCCTCCATCCATCCATTCATCCATCCATCCACCCATCCATCCATCCATCCATCAATGCTTCCACCCATCCATTTTACATTAATCTATTTATCAATCCGTCTTGGGATCCATCCGCCCATCCATTCAGCTGTCTTTGCATCCATCCATCAATCATTTCAGCCGTCTTTCAATCCATCCATCCACCCATCTATCATCCATCCATCCATCCATCTTTGCATCTGTCCAGATATTCATCCAGCCATCTTTGCATGCATGCATCCATCCATCCATCCATCCATCTATCATCCATCCATCTATCATCCATCTTTGCTTCCATCATCCATCAGCCAACAGTGCATCAATCCATCCAACCATCCAGTTGTCTTTGCATCCGTCCATCTATCCATCCATCCATCCATCCAGCTGTCTTTACATCCATCCATCAATCTTTCCATCCACCCATCCATCCATCGAGCTCTCTTTACATCCATCCATCCCTCCAGCCGTCTTTGCATCCATCCATCTATCTATCATCCATCCACCCAACCAACCATCCATCCATCCATCCAGCCATCCAGCCATCTTTGCATCCATCTGTTCATTGTAGCATCTCAGTTGTTCTGTATTATGACTTAAGTTTCAGTAAATTAAGTTATGTAAAAATGTTGCGAAACATTTTTAAATTTGGGTCATGAAAAATCATACCACATGAACTGTACGTTAAAAAAAGCAATCTAAAGAAATTGTGCCATATTTACTGTTATGAGCTGCGTTCAGTTGAGAGCAGTTTGCTTATCTCACACTGAAGTGACCCTACTTTCCAAATGACTTTCTTGCAGACATCTCATCTCTTCTTGGTGTATTTGGAACAGAACAACAGGCTTCATCTTCCATTTATGTCCCCTGAGGTGTTTTTTTTTTCAGCCTTGTGCTTTTCCAACCACTGCAAAACTTCACCCTTAGGATTTTATTTCATTCTATTTTTTTATTCTTTCTAATATAGTTTTGCTGGTGGAGAGAACCCAAAATCCCTTACACTGAATGCAAAGTTATCCATCTTAGTTGTGCTATTGACATAGATGGTTGCTCTGTGGTGTATAATATTGGAACATACACACTGCTTTCATGATATAATTTGAATTTAAATGACCAGTATGTTTAAAGCAGACAGATTTATCAAGACATATTACATCCATCCACCTATATCCTGTTCATGTTTAATGGGGGTGGGAAAAGGTAATTTGCCAAAGGCTGATCCTAGAATGGTAAACAGATCTATTGGTTCTGCGAGCTCCTTTATTGATTATGAGCTTTGCCTTATCAGTAGATTAGAGTACCTGGGGCATCATAATTATGATGCAGTTTGGAGTATTTGGGTAGAGAAGCACATAATAGCTTAGTTTTTGCAGCAGATAGTTCTGTCAGCTGTAACGTTCATATGAACGCGTATGGATACACCACATGTTTTAGCACTGATGGGAGCTGCTTAACCAATTCTCATGTTTTTTATGCATGGATTTCCTTGAAAATCAAAGAAAATCCAAGTGAATTAATTCACATCAAAGGGGGCAACACTGTTGTATGCATTCTTTCAAGCTGTTGAGGGTAGATGCACACCATAAGACAGGCACAGCACTATATATCCTATGATTAGATGTATAAATGTATGCTCTACATTTCACAAATAAGAAAACTCAATAATGTGTGTATTCTTGCATCACAATTATGATGAAGGACTACCAGATTTCACAGATTCCTTGACATCGTTTGTGTTTAAATAAGTTCACTAAGTTTGACGCAATAATAAAAAAATGGCAGTTTGCAAAAGTTGAGATAAGTCATATGCCCGATGTTTAAGTCAGTGGTTGTCATATTTTCTGTAATATTTTAATTGTTTATTTCAGCTAAGCCAGTGTAATCAGCTCAAAATATTTTTATAGGAAAGAGACAGACAATAAAATGTCTGATTTATGTAGTAACACTTGTAGTCTTTGCTATTATTCCTAAATGCATGACATACATACTTTTTGTTTTCATGTAATCAGAACTAAACAACACTGTTGTTGCAGAATAACTTAATAATGATAATTTCCCTGGCTTTAGTTTTTTTTTTCATGTCTTTCTCCCTGTTTTCTGCTGTGTCACTGCTAAACGTCAACCAAGAATTTCTGCTGAATTTTGTATATCATCCAATAACTAACAGTGAACGCAAATATGTTGGATGTCATCCGTTTAACTCT
Organism: Lophius americanus; assembly: GCA_037951165.1. Lineage (NCBI taxonomy): Eukaryota > Metazoa > Chordata > Actinopteri > Lophiiformes > Lophiidae > Lophius > Lophius americanus. Next base: position 3,520,344 of record JBBDHG010000024.1, on the reverse strand, counting down.
TGTATGAACTTCACTTTTGGGCCTCTCTGCTATCCCTTGGGTCAAAACGACCGGGGACATATTTGGGGTTAAAAAACAATTCTGAAATTAAATTTTACTTCATAAACCATAACATATAAAATATTGTCTTTATCTAAACTTCAAACAATAGGGATAACATACATGTTTAATGATTGCAATCAGTCTTTACTAGAACACAATTAAAAATGGAAGTGTGATTCTTTTTTTTTGTCATAAGGACATAATTGATCTTCAAAATCCACTATACTCAAGACTTGGGTGTCATAGATCATGGATATCAATTTTTTCTTTTTTTGGTATGTTAGATACCAGGGCAGTGTTGGCTTTGAACATAAATTTGGAGGCATGGACTCTCCCAGGTTGTACGACGTGAAAAAATGATCACAGATTATGTTGTGGCGACTGAGGCCTTGTGACATATAGCACCACTCGTGTCCCCTGGTTTCTTTCAGCAGCTCCGCCTTCTGGCTTCCCTGTATAAAATTGATTTGTTCCACGCATAAGATAAAACGGCATCACAGGCAGCCCAGATTTTGATGCGATACTTTGCTGGTTTAGAGGACAAATGCCATCTGAAAGGGCAGCAGCCTCTAAACCCCACAAGCCGTTCGTTCACAGTTACATTTGGCCCAGGGTTGTACAGAAACTCTCCCAGGTTGTTTCTATACACCCACTGGCCCCACACAGTGCGGATTGCTGCCAACTCGTGTCCCGCCGTCTTCCCGGTCATCAAATCTGATGATCCTTTAGAATACATGGAAGCTCTTCAGAGACATTGTGGTTCTAGAAATCACTCTCTCTGTCTCAGCATTCCAAAAACATTCAGTGGACTCCACTCTTGACCTGTAGACACAGGAAAGGATAAGGATGCCAAAGTAGGCATGCAGATGCACTTCTCCCCTGAATTTTGGTCATATCCAGAAAGATTTTCTGAATTGAGTCAGGAATCAGCAGCTCAAAGGATATGTATGTGTGTGGTTGCATGTTTCTGTGTGTGTCTGTGTATGCGGGTCAAACTGACCCGAAAACCAGAAGAAGGATGTAAATGTGTGGGGTATAGTAGCACGTGTGCTCAATATTTATTTTTTGTTTGTACATGTTTATCACAGAAAATAAGCTAAGACCATTGAGTTTCAGGTAGAAAAAATGTATACTTGTACCATTTATCGTCTTGTAAAAATTGAACCGGGTCAATTTGACCGAATACATACAAGGGTTAATTCACCTGAAAAGCTTTTTCCCCTTTTGGACCTGATACCTTGCAGACGAAGATACGATTGAAACTCGCCACAATAAAAAGAGGATTAAAAAGTTACATGGTACATAATTATCTTTTCAGGAGTTCAATTTCAAGACCTCATCAATGTGTTAAATAATTAAATGTGAAAGAGTTGAATGTGTAATTTCTCAAAATTGGTTTAAAAAAAATATTCCTTACTGAGTAAATTATGAACCATCACATTAAAATGTAATATATACATGATATATGTCCCCGGGTCAATTCAAATTCACCAACTGTGGATTTAATTGGACCAACAATTTAGAACATGAAACATAAATCGGTGGTCCAACGACCCTATTTGTTTTATCCTAGTGAGTAAAACATGAACTATTAGAGTAAAACACTAAGTATACAAGACAAATAGATAGAGCTTCTCTAGTTGATTCGTCCGCACTAAATCTGGACTAAATTAGTCTTTATAGTTTTTCGGATTTTTCGTGGATCTTTTTTTTATTATTGTGTTAAGTTGATTCAGATGTACAGATCACTATTTATTTTATTGTCAGCTAATTCATCTTGTTTAATTCCATGAGCCATCAGTCATGAAATGACTGCATGATTTTAAATAATATCTGGGGAAGCGCCGATTTAAACTAACAAGGTAACTAAATTAATACTGAGGTAGTCAATTTAAGTAAAAAACAAAACGCACAATTCTTGCTAGTTATGATAAGTCAATCATTAGGCATAGTGACAATATTTTAAATAATAAACACATGATTTATTTCCTCCATTTTCCATTCATGTAATGTCAAAAAAGGAATTTCATAATAAATGTACAGCCACAAAATACTGCAATTACCTGAATTCTTAAATCACTGTTATACTACTACTTATAGGTAGCCAAAAATTATGCTTTTTTGGAATTAAAATCAGAAGCGGATTTCTGCACTCGGCACTGTGCCTGATGTCAGACACGTGGCACTGGCCTGTAACATTGTGTATTTTTAAGATGTAGAAGTGAAACCCTGACTCTGCTCTTTTCCTATATGCTTATATGCTCCTGCTTAATATTTAAAATTCCGCAGTCTCTAGTTGGACAGAGGGCAGGCCTTTCAGAAGAGTGCATGACCCTGAGCTGATTCTTGGGCGATGACTGATGCTCCAGAGCTGCCTTATGCAGAGTGTCCCGGCTGCCCTGAGCAGATCAATCACGGCTATAACTGCAGAACTGCTGGGGGACCTTGACAAATACCAGTGAGGACAGAATGATACTTCCTCCATGTTCACTTCTTCATATTGGACTGACTTCTTAACATTTTTTTCTCACAAAAATGTTAGTTTAAGTGTTTTGTGGCGCTAAATACGTGTTTGTGTGCTATCACACTAAAACGAACCCTGTCTAAACATTGTTTTTTTTATTTTATGAAATGTTTAAGAGTATTTTTCTTCCATCGGTATTTTGTAAAAATGACAAGAGTCAAGGTGGAATGTTTTAGATTTGTAGAATATAATCGTCAGACAATGTAGTTGCTTTACAGAAACATACTTTGTAAAAGCAGAATCAAACATCAATAAAGCAAACAACACAGAAGTACAAACCTATGAAATCCACAGCAGCTGCACACGAGCACGCATATTAAATCAAAGAAAGTACCACACTTTCTACACACAGCAAGCTACATGCACTCACTCTCTCCCGCACGTCCACACACACACACACTGCTGCTGCTGCATTGATAAGCAATGTAGTGCAGGCACTCAGCATTCTGGGAACTTTGTGCACTGCAAAGACTCCTCAGCTATCAGCTCACGGTACAACTTTGCTTGACCACTTGACCCCTGTACACTTCGCAAAGTTTTCAAACATTTGAGCTAAGCCATTGAGGACTGCACCGTCCCTCTTTGACAGAAAATAATCAGATGATCAAAAAAGCAGAAAAAAACATACCACAACTCCCTGAATGTTCTGCAGCAATGGAGTAGTTGTGACGATCCACCATGAACAAAAATGTTACATTTCTCATGCATCAACTGTAAGGTAGATTTTCATATAATTACATTACAATAATGTCAGCATGAACAAGGTCAATGTGTCTTATACAAAAGCCACATACACACTCATACTCAATGCAGAGACTACCATGTAAGGTGTCGTAAGCATTCACGTGTTCACTGTCTGGCTCAACGACACAGCGATGTGAGACTGTAGAAGACGGAGACAACTGCTCTACATCCGGCGCCACAGCCACCCCAACTGTTTGCATTTTATCAATTGTGATTATTTTGTGGGTTTTGTTTCCCCATTTTGATTCAAACATGGAAGAGAAAAATAAATTAATTGTTTGAATACCAAGCTATCTGTATCTTCTGTTGTTCTCTGAAAATATAGTCTTAATTAGTATAAGGCCACAATTTGATCCACAAACACCACATACAAAAGCATTAAGAAATATAACTCCGGGCCAGCAGTGACATTACAAAAGCAAATGTAAACAACTCTTCTTTTCACCACAGGTGCTGTTACTTCTCTGTGACTCTCTTCAGCTTCCTATTTTGTCAGCTTCCAATTAATTGTCAGAATGAACAGTGAGCTGCTGTCCCAGGATGACATGTTGAGACAGTTTTAGTGGACAGTTTGACTTGCAGCTAATTACATTCATACTTTGTCATGTTTTCATCTCCTTTTCTAAAGTGAAGCCCCACTTGTGACTGTTTATATTAGACTATATTTTAAATCCATGCAACTGTAGCCATACATGTGTAGTAGGTTGGAAACATTTCATATTAAGTTTGATTTTAACAGACACCACACTGGGGAGACCGTTCTGCGCATGCTCCGTTCAAAAGGGACTCCGAAATAAAGCAGCGGAGAGCAACACGCTAAAAGTTATCTTTTCTCCATACTTCCACAGGTAATGCATATTTGTTTATTTATTGTTAGCCATCTTCAATATATTCAAGTAACTATGCTGCTAAGCCAACCAGGCTCTTACATGGTTTGGAGTCTTTCATCGAGAGTAAAAAAGTTAATTTGGTGTTTGATGATTGATTTTTTTTTCATAAACTTCAGGTTCAAAAGAAGTCTTCTCTAAGTTAAGCAATAGAGATGAAAATGTGATTTTAGAGATGTGTGGGTTTTGGAGAGCACTGAGAGTTTCTGTGTATGATGTAGATGTAAATGGTTAGAACGAGCGCCTTGTTTTAACTGGTTTTGTGTCCGGTCACTCGTTAACATTGGCGTTGTCGCGCCATTTTGTGATAGTGCTCAAGTTCAATGATGTTTACCAGAAAGGATGTTCTGTGTAAGGGACTTTAAAAAAAGAAAGTGCATATTGTGAGTTGAACTCTATCTGTTTTGCATTGGTGTACCTTTTATTTATTATCTTTTATTGGAATGTGTATTTTGTTTACGGAGTTTACTAAGTGAATTACTTCATATGGATTGATGCACTGAAGCAGAGTTGATGTGACCCTTGATATTGTTTGCATTATTGTTTTCATTAATGTCAGAAATAAACGAGCCGCGAGCTGAGCAACACAATAAAAGCACTAAAAGTTGTCTTCTCAACATACAACCAAAGATCCACAATAAAAGGTAAGAAGTATCCGGGCTGCAAATTGCTTGTATGGAAATCAATGGACATGCTGCTCCGTTGACAGGTGATGTTTAACCCATATTGACGCCATTCATAAAGGAGTAGTTTACAATGGTAGCTGTTATTTAACGCTCTGGGGTTCACCAATGAGGAAGCCAACACTTATTTTAAAACTAAAACATATGCCCATCTTGGGACCTACTTCTTGTGAATGGTGAAAGAATGCAGGATCTCCCTTCTAGTTGTGGAATGGACCCCCCCCCCCCAACCCCCTAAAAATCTAGACTTACATATTTTCTTTTATTCTCGATGACATTTTCATCTTAAATGTTTTTTTTTCTAAGTCACACTTCAAATCTCTCAAGCTTTAATTGTAGAGGCGTTTTCAAATATTAGAGATAATTAAGATTTCATCATTAAAAAAGGATAATTCGTATAACAACTGAAAGATGAGGACTTTTCCAACAGAGCTCTGTTACACTAATGAGCACTGACAATAGCGATGAAGTACACAGTTCCCTCCAAATAATGAGGGAATGGATATATATTTGGGTGCATTCCATATATAGCACCATCCTCTCTGGCATCCTCTTATCAAGACTGTGCACAGGATTTCACAGTGAGCTGAAATAACAATGGCTTCATCTATTCAGTGGTAACACTGCTAATATTTATCAAGTTCTGCAACTTTAGCGCCAAGCTTAAGAAGAACTTAAACTTTTAAACAGCTCTGAAGGGAAAAGACAAGAAATTGGAACCGTCGGGTAAAATGTTTGCTAAATTAGATTCCTGGCAAAGTTCGCAGACCGTTGGGCTTTAAAAATGTCACTGTTGAGTCAAGCTTATTTTATTTTAAGGAGATAATTGTTTACTCCTGGTACAAAAATGCACTTCTCCCACAAAATGCAGGCTTGTTGCTATATTTTTCTGTTCAAAAGTGGGCTGAGATTTTGTTTGGGGTGTGATGTGATTGCAGACCCACTACAATGTGAGCTCATTACATAATTTTGCTCTCACAGATTGTTAAAAATAAACCCTACAATCTTTGGGGGCGAGATTGCCTTCCCTTGCCAATATTTAATTGATAAGTTACATGGGCTACATAAGATCTCCATGAATTCTAGCAGTGATAAATGTACTGGGAAAAGATTATTTGATGACCCTCCAATGTTAAAGGGTCTTCAAGGTCTTGAGATGTTTCAACTACAAGTAACCCTTGCTTAACATTTTCATCATGCCAAATTTATTTAAAAGAAACAAAAACTGTCTGTGGGTGGTTTCTTTGTATATATATGTATGAAGGCTTTTGGCATAGGCTGTAATGTAATGCAGGCATCCGCCCATGTGAAAGTGCATGCATACAGCAACTTATCACATACTAAATCCTATAAATGAGGGTTTTTCAATTTTGTTTTTCCTCTGATGATAGATTGGGAACAATTATAGGCCCAGGTGGTCTGGAATGTGGTTCGCTTGAAGTGATGGTAATGATATAATCGGACCACATCTGTGGCATGTAAGTTTTCTTAAGGGCGTGTATAAGGCAGAGTGGGATTCTTTGTCTTTTAGAGGCTGTCACGGCCATTATATGACGCATATAAAATTGATATAGAGTAATTTATATCACTTTTATCATACAATTTCTAAAGGAGTATATTTCAGGTTTCAAAGTCACGTAGCTCTGGGTGTGCACTTAACGTACATCATGCAACGCTTTTTGTACTTTACGTCATAGAGACCATTCTATGAGAATTACAAGTGGCAAATGAAAGGAATTCTACGACTCCTGTGCTATTAAATGTCGTTTGTCTTGTTGTTTGATTCACCCCTGCACTGTACACTGCTTAAGAAAATGAAGGGAACACTTAAATCATGGTCTGGATCTCGATGAAAGAAACCTTGAAGTTGAAAATCTTTATTGATATACATTGCGCAATTTTCTTTAGAACAAAATTAAGCAAGAACGATCAATGGAAATCAACATCATTAAACAATTAAGGGCTGGATTCTAAATTACACCAAAAAACAAAATGAAAAACTGAAATCACACAGACCATTGGTTAGCTCATGGAGGTCTGTGTGACCATCCGAGGATCTGTCTCCCCAGACCATCACCGATCCTCCACCAAACCGGTCCTGCTGGATGATGATGCAGCAGCATTACGTTCTCCACAGCGTCACCAGACTCTGTCACTCCTGCCACATGACCTCAGTTTGAACCTGCTCTCATCTGTGAAGGGAACCAGCACCAATGGAGAATCTGCTGATCTCTGGTGAACAGTAATTGACCTTCAAAATGCTTTTTCAGGAACATCACAGCAGTAGCCCACCGGCGGTCATTGTGTAGGGATCTGTCAGTGCTCCTACTGTTCCTCCTCACACTGAGGAGCAGATACCACTCTGGCTGCTGGGTTGTTGTCCTTCTACGGACATGTCCGGCTGTCCTCGTGTAATGGCCAGTTTCCTGGCGGCTACTCTCCTCCATGCTCTTGAGACTGTGATGGGAGACAAAGCAAATCATTGTCCCACCAGAGTCCCACCAGAGTCTTCTCCAGTATCCATTAGACATTGGACAAATACTACTTTCAGCAGTAATGTGAAACGTCTCCATGAGCAACGCATGCATATGATTTTACACATCGTACACATTACACTATTAATAAAATGCTAACAAAATAACATTAATTAATCACCCTTATAATTATCCGCTGAATTTGTAACCGCATTAAGGAAATTAACCAGTGACAATAACAACTTCTTCAACGGCGCTATTTGACACTGATTGACTGGCCACCAAGAATAGGTCGTCTTTAAGTGAGTTAATAATCACAATTGTCATTATGGCACGACGCACACATACACTACCACCTTCCATCCTTCTGCAAATATTTACTAAAAAACACTTTATCTGCACTCAACCTCCTGCTCCTCCTCACTCTGTCCCTTGACCTTGTAATAGTCTCGCTATCACTCAATGGCTTCTTCCCTTTCACGCACCTGATCCTCTCATGGCCAGCCACTTCTCCTCCTACATCTGTCATCTGCTTCACAATGTGGCACATCCATAATGATATCTATGAACTTATAGCAGCCCCTGCAGCAAACACATTGCTTATTTTGTCAGCAACCACCTGTAGATTTTTTAATATATTTCTCCCATTACTTCTCCTCACCCCCCTTGTGCTTTGGAATTTCCTTTCTGGCACTGGAAGCAAAGCCTTATCAGCATTCTATTTGGGTTTGAGCCAACACAAGACAGAGAGGCAAGGATAAGGCTGAGTAAGAGAGGTAAGGGTACGGGTGAGTAAGAGAGGTGATGGGGTTAGCTCTGTGTCATTTATCCAGCTTTATCCCTTTAATGTCCTCACCAAGAAAAAAAAACAACGGAAAAATAACTTCTTTGCTGATCTATTTAATTTATTAATTTAATATTTTAGACACTCTAAATTGACCATAAGAAGAAAACAAAATCGGACTTTCATGGAAAGTTGTCTCTCAGTTACTACCTTGAAAAAGTGAAATCTCTAACTGTTTTTGTGACGCACGTTTTCGGTATAGTATTTGTCTCTTGTTCGACTTATTTTTGGTTGACTCTATTCACATAATTCAGTTCAGCAAGTCTTCACATGCTTTAATATGCCCCAAATCCTACTTATCAAGAGTTGAGTTTCTCAATAATCATGGTTAGTGCCTCCTTCCGGTGGACCCTTTGACCTGTGATGTCCCCCAAGGCTTCATCCTTGGTCCTTTACTCTTAAGCATATAAATTGCTGTCACTTCGTCATATTACGAACAGGTTCAGTCACATTTTTCAATAAAAAATAGAGACTCATTATAGGTTCAACCAAACAGTCGAACAGGACACTAAAGGGTTATCGTTCCAGTCAAAAAGAATTTATGAACTGATTTAGCCCCAAGGTGTATCTGGCCACCGGGAAAATGGAAGATATGCCACATTAATTGTCCAGTGTGCTCTTAACCCTCAGTGGCTTATGCTTCATTATTTAATAACATCAATATCTTTGATACTATATTTGATGCATGGGCAGATCCAAGGTGGGTCCAGAGTGCCCAGACTGGCCCCAACTGAAAGCCAACCGGCCCGCTCACTTAGTTTTCTTTATTTTTTATAAATGTATGTTTATTCTTTAATAGTGTATATAATATAAAATAATAATATATTACAAATGTTGGAAAAAGTCTATTATCTTTTATGTTTTCCATGTACCCTAGCTTACAGTTCAATAATATGAAAACTACAGTTGTTCATTTCCTGAAGCTTTTTTTGATATACACTTCAATTATGAATGTCTTTGCTTTCAAAGTCATAGTGTGACTTGTAAACAATTAATGATTGATGGAAAATACATACATTCCATTATTCATGTTTATACTGATGGAATGTGTTGTAGTAGTTGCAGTATATCTGGCCCCTCTTTGTATAATCTGACCCCTTTTTTTGGTGCCTGATTTATTAAAAATGCCCCAGATCCACCACCGACTTGACTTGACTTTCAGATTTGGAGTCAGTGTGTTTGGATCACACAAGTCAGCCAGAGTCTAAGCAGCTGTTACAGGAATGAAAATGAATGAAAATTCCATAATAGTCCAACACTTATCATATAAAACCTGTGTGTCAGCATCTATATAGAAATACCGGGTTTAAAAAGAATGGAGAGCAATAAATAGTGAACATTACACATATATGGAGTTGTCTAACTATTTGATGCAAACATAATTTAAGGTTAATACAGGTACATCTAATTAAACTGCTTAACATTATCTCGGTGTTAAAAACATTAATTGGAAACGGTATTGGCTGCAGTAGCTTCTACTTAGGCCCACTTAAAGGCTTGGGTCACCCCTGCTGTGTTTGGGTACCAGCCTCACCAGCGAACTTCATGGTTCATGGAGTTCTTTTTCAGCACAATCAGCTATTTGATGCATTATAATACTCTCTCTCCATTTCTACTCTTTTTTCTCAAGTAGACACTGAGTTTGTTTTCGGTAGCTGTCTCTGTACTTGAAATGCATGGAGCTGCAGCAGAATGATGTGCACCATCCGAGTGTGACTGTACCGTACAAATCTGGGTCAGGGTTCACTTGAGGGCAAACAGCATTCTTCACAGAAATTGTTTGATCTGAGCTTTCTGTAATTACGGATCTAAAACCTCCTTTCATTGTGAGAGTACAAAGTTGTTTTGACTGCAGAAGAAATAAAACAATAGCATCAATGTGGATATTCTATGTAGTTTGATAGTAAGGCAGCAAACCAGAAAAACTATTATGGCGGTCCATTATGAAACTTGAAATTGGTTCTGTTTGAATGCTTGACCGTTTGACTTTCAATTCTATTTTCAGACTGTCAGACTTTGCTTTATTGTTTTGATGTTTTTAGTCTATTTGTTTCTCCAATCTTCTTGTTTCTCTCAGGACTTTGGGAATGTTGTGAGTGATATCACCCTATATTGCCTCTCTCCTTCATGACATTTAGATTTAAAAAAGAGAAAGACATTAGAGAAAGTGAGAAGACGTCAAAAGTAACGGAAATGTTAGCTTTGAGGACAGAGGGACAAAGAAAAGAGAGAGGGTGCAGCATATCCAGAAGTTTTCTGTTCGTGGTGTTTTGGTTAACAGGACATATATGAACTAGAGGAAATTCTAGGAATGTGGATACCCAGTCACAAAGTGAAATAAACCAGTGTGCCTCCAGTGCTATTCCAGCCCCGGATAAATGGAGCAGGTTGTGTCGGGAAGGAAAGGCATCCGACGTAGAATCTATGCCAAAACCCCTAACAGACTGAGAACAACCCAAATCAGGTCAACAGGTTTGAAGGCTTAAATAAATGAAGATTAAGCACAAATTAAACCTCTTCAGCTCATGGTTATTTTAAGTTAACCCTCCACTGAATTACATAAACAAAATACATTTAAAATAATTCCACAACTATCAGGTGTAATCGCTTAACCAAAGTGTGTATAGACAGAAAGGTCAGAATATCTCAACCTACCTGTTACTATGTGTGAGTAACCTGCGATTAAAAACCAAATATAATATTTCTATAATTGTATGATTTTTTTTATTTTTATAAAAAGACTATAATATCATTATATTACAGAAACGCGATGCAGAACAATCGAGGAATTTGCTCAAACTCTTTGATTACTAGTGCATCAAATTTGATAGTATTACCATAAGGTGCATTTAATTCTTCACAATTTCTGTGGGATATGAACAGGTGCACTCTTCATTTGGTACAGTTGGATGGTCAACGAACCCAAAATGTTCCAAAAATGTGATTATGAAACCAAAGATGGATTTTGGCTGCAAAATACCACTTGTACTTGTATTTGGGGGAACTACATTCAGTTATTACAACTTTTGCTGCCTGGCCTGACCTGCCATACTGATTTAACCTCCGTCCCTGGTTTTTACATGCACAGCTTTTAAAAGGATAATAACAGGGACCTGCATGAAAAAACATATCTTTATGACATTAGTCTATAGCAGGAGTTCTGTAAACACATATCGCTGTCACAGCATGTTTAAGATCACAGAGTAACAAATTAAAGTAAAAGCTTTCAAAAAATAAGTTTACAAATAATTTAATATACACATGGAAAATAATAACAATATGTCATTCATGTTGGATGCCCTTCCTGACAAAACCTGCCTTATTTCTCTTAAGAACGTACATGGAACATAAATTAACCCTTCAGAATCTTCAATTGAGTCTCATTGATATTCATAGATTATGTTGGTTATTCTACCCTATACTTTGCCCTGACACAACTGAACTAGAACGGCACCAAAGTACGGATTTTGTCCGCAGATCTACATTGAAGACAGTCATTCCATCCAAGCTGATCACCAAACTGACTGACTATGGCATCATTTTGATTTCGATCAATTTGACTATCCAACCAACAGGTTTAATTGTACATTAAGGTCTACTCCCACTGAAACCACTAACTGTTGATCTTGCTCCCCTGGAGTACTTGTACCAGGCAATGACAATATAGAATTTAATCTAATCTATTCTATTATAATATAATATAATCTACACTGAGACATTTGAAGAATTTTATTGCTAGCATACAATTGACCAGAGTATTATGCTGGAGTGAAACAAAGGTATGCACCATAGCTGCCATGGCCAGGAAAAAAAATGCAATAAAGAAATCATGGTAATTACTTGTAAACATATTTATTTTTTAACCAGCTTGTGAATGAAGGACAGTCAGGGGTTGGCAACAAACACCCTTAGGTAGTTCCAGAATACACAAAATGGTGCTACTTCAGCGTAACTTCATCATAGGGTCATAGGGGGTTTTGAGTCTTTTTTCATCATACACCCTCTCCCCGGTGACCCAGCCAGGGCATGATCAGCTTCTCACTTGTGTCTCACTAGTGGTTAGCTAATCCATGCCCCCTCTGGATTCACCGCCAACACAGAGACCATTTCAGCATCTCTCCTGCACTTCTAACCTTTTGCTCTAAGGGGTTTTAGTTTGTGCAGTAATGATAGGCCAGCAAAGCCCCAGGAACCAACTTTGACTGGGTCCCAGCAGGCTCTCTAGCCTTTCTTCCGTCACACTGTGATGAGCTCCGCGTATTTAGCTCACTGGCTTCATTGATCTGATCCTCCCTGGAAACACTTCCAACAGGACCTCGTGCTGGAGGACTCTGAAGTGAACGCCATGTAAGAGCCGAGCAGAGTGGATACTATAAATTGAGTTAGAGTTTCCAGCCCTGGAGAAGTGGCTCAGAGGCCAACAGGAGCTACGCTGGTGTTGTACCTTCTCCCGTGCGCTGATAATGGTAATGGATTGTTTGGTGGTTTGCTGGTCATTTATTTTCTCAATTGCAGTGCTAACTTTTTCTGCCCACAACCTTATGACTTGCCCTTCTTCACATGTACTGTGGTACTAAGTTGGGTTAAACTATGTTCGATATATTCTGTTTTGTTTTTCTGTGACTCATCTGTCATCTTTTTCGTCTTCCACCCAGTGTATGTTTCCCTGCCATTGTGATTGTCTGTCTTGGTGTCTATTGATGTCACATGTGCGTCATATTCCCTTCTCAGATTTGTGATGAATTGCCTTCTTGATTGGTGTCACCTGTGGCTAATAGTCCCTCTTCCTAAAGTATTTATAGCCCTGAAAAGTTGGAGATATTATAGAATCATGACCGCTACTGCAAAAATCTTCATGTTAAGCTCGATAAAGACCTGGACTGAGTTTGGCAAAGATCGGTTGTATATTACCCACACTAAGGGAAGGTTTATCTACAAAAGTTTTTGGAGATAATATTAACCATTGGTCCATTTTAGTCGAATTTAGGAAATTTGTCATGAAAAAGTGGGAAAAAATGGTGGCACTTTCAAAAAACAATGCGTGCAAGTAGATTGATCTCAATAACTGCAATGTCTAAGTTTTTTATTTCAACTTCCGCTATCGTTTATAGCTTATGGAGCATTCTTCTGAGCAATAAGAAGATATTTGAAGAGGATATAATTTAAGATCCAGCAATTGACATTAGGCGCTTTACAGTTGGCTCATTATGTCAAAGGGTGAGCATAAGATGATCAAAGAGTAAGTAGGATAGGATGAAAGTAAAACATAAACAGGAAGTGTTTTTTGATTGGTTCTGGTAAGTGTGTCCTGCAGTCACCAAGGTCCCTGTTGTGTAAGTATGGTTATAATTCCGATTGTGTGTGTTCGTGTAGCTTGAATTCTTTTCAGAGAAAACATTTGAAGTTAAAGTCATCATTCAGTCTAGCAGATGTCATGGTGTTGAGTGTGGAGATCCAGTACATCAGTAGTTTGGGTAGGTTAGCCCACCGGACAGTCAAATGTTCCAAATGTTCCAATCCAATGAAGTCTAAAGGGGCTGGAGGGCCATGTTTGGCTTTGTGTTAATGTTTAAAGATGGGGTAGTCCATATTGCCTGTGAGGATGGCTGTTCTGTGTTCTGAGATGCGTTGTTTGAGTGCTCCCATGTGACATGTGAGCATGTACATCACTTAATATCTTCTCTCTATTGTATCATACTCTTATTGTACAAATTATACACACTAGGGGAGCTTTTTAACGGAAAACGCTGTTTTTTGAATGCAACTGCCTAACCAATAATACGATTTAGTCCAAGTTTGATGCATATGAATCAAAACAAGATCATCCATCTTGTAATATTTTACTCTGATAGTTCATATTATAACTTTTTGAACATATTATACTCGTTTCTTTTTCTTAGCGAAAAATATACCATTGTTGTTGGGAATTGCAGCATAGGCCTAGTTAGTCAGTGCGTTCCCTGTACTTGCCTGCTAGTTGGTAAGATAGGCAGCAACATATAAGATTTATGAAGTGATGCAGAAATCATCACTCCATTTCTTCCCTAAAACCTCTTCCCTAAAAATGACTTTAAAGATCTAAATGTGTTGCCTCCAATTCCATAAGTTCCCTTCTTGATCCCATTACCTAAATACTGTATCCCTATGGCTTAAAGGTTATTTTTTTCAGAGTCCTAAACCTCTAGAAAAAAAACATGTTTCAAACTGTGGCTGTGAGAAAGCATTGCTCCTTTGTTCTAATTAATGGAATCACAGTTATGCCAAAAATAAATGCAAGGACTGATTCGATTTAGGTATGTGGAGAAAAATACCATCTAATAGTCAGGGAGGCACAGACCCTGAAAACCTGCATACCTTTTTGTGGTAGATAGTACAGAGAAATCTCTCGTTTCTCTCTATAACGTGACCTAATTTCTTATACCTTGGGGAACTAGCAGAATCTGTAAATCCCGCTCCATCTCACATTCCAACAGTCGTGCAGAGGAAAAGCATTGCTGCAGAACTTAGACCGTGGAGAACGTTGAGTGTGGTAAAGGGCAGGTTAACACAGGTCAAAGTCGGTTATCTGTATGTTTCAGGATTCTGTGTTTATTGACGTTTTGAAATGATTAACAAATTTCACTATTTACCTTCGTATACTATGTTGTATCTGTGTGTCAGTGGGATATCCGGTTGATAATATAAGAGTTGTCGAGTGTCTTACGACTATCTAATGTGAATAACATAAATAACAGCTAAATTTCAAGTTAATCATCTTTAAACTGGGGTTTGTACTACGGCGTAGTGGCTTATTCTGTTGCCTTTCAGTAGGAAGGTTCTGGGTTCACCTGGGTTCACCTGGGTACCTGGGGCCCCTCTGAGAAGACTTTGCATGTTCTTATTGTGTTTGTGTGGGTTCCCGCTGGGTACTCCCACAGTTAAGGACATGCAATATTGGTGAATTATTGGTGCTCATTTCAAATTTCTGGCTTTATTATTGCGATTTTTCATTGACTGAAAACTTTAAAGATCCATTACATGAAAAGTTTAAGTGTTGTCAAGTTGGGTCTAAATGCTGTTTAAATTTTTAAAAAGTACGTAATTGGTATTAATATATTAAAAACTGAAATGTGTTTCTGTTTATCACTATGAAGCAAGTCGAAAGGATCAAGGTTTTAAGCGATTTATACATAAAGTTCCAATCACAATGATATTCTATTTTAATTACTCTTAATAAGTATAAGGCTACTACTGAACTGAATGTTACTGAAATACTTACTTTTCTAGAATAATTACTTTAATTACTTTACTGTAACGCTACTTCAATAGCTACTTTAACTCTGCTTATCATATTGGCAATGGTTAAAATGACAGCATGTAAAGTGCAAGCTGAAGCATCTAGTTTTAAATTAATTTTCATTGTTCACTTCAAATTTGTTTTGGGAATGGGACTCATGGAAACTCTAACAAGCCTTTTTCCTGTTTCTACCTGGTGCCAAATATCAGATAGGGTAGAGTCATCACTGGGGATTTGGTAAAGGCTAAAAAATTAGATGAAATGAGAGGGATGATTGGGCCTACGTTCACCAAGTGGGCCAAAACACAGCTCCGGGTGGAGGACACTGAGGTCCTGTGAGTGCTAGACAACAAATGACCAACTCTTTGCTTGCATATTCACCATGAAAATTTGATATGGTAATAATTCTCAATTTTTTTCTTCTGTCCATGATCTAATCAGTCAAATTAAAATAATTCCGGTGAAGTCACACACGCTTGAGATGGTTCAGAAAGAAATTATTGCTAAGATAAATAAAGCATTATGGGAAGCTAGCTTTTTCAGCATTACAGCTGTTGCTGTCTGAGAGCTGGCATAGTTGTACTCAATGTGTGCCTATCATACCTACAACTTCAAACCAAACAAAAAGGGGTTGCATGGGCTATGAGGTTGGTATGCAAACAGGCATAGCAGGGCAGCAGCAAGTAATTAACATGGTAATATAGGAGGGTGTCACTTATCTTGAGCCAAAGAAAGCCATAACATATATGGCTCATAGCAGTCTTTAAACCCCTCCAACTAACCAAGGCAGGAGTTAGTCACAGCAGGTTCTGTTCCATCGATCAGGAGTGCTAGAGCCACCAGTTTGTTTGCTGCTATTCACGCACAACATATAAAATATTTAAGTGGTATTTTGATTTGAATAACTTAATCATCACTTCTGGCATTTACATATAAAGTGTCTACTTTGAATGGAATAATGCTTTTGCTCAAGGACAGGATAATACTGTTTATGGAAGAAGTCTAGCGCCTTTTATTTCTCTAGGCCCTCCCTTCATTGTGTGGGTGTGGATGAGAAAATAGTCATTCTGACTCAAGGAATCTAGGGAATCTGGGGGGGAAATATTATGAATACATATAAACAGTAACTTTGTGCAAGTCGGATCGCCAAGATAATTTAATGCATCATTCTTTTGGCACTCATTTTGCGTCTGCTTTAAGTTTTAACATATCTTCAATTGTGTTTGGCTTCAACCAGCTTTAAACCAGCACTACCATTATATCATTTTATACCTGGAAATTCAGGGATATCACGGAATATTCATCCTGGCTGTCACATCCGCAACTGCAGATTCTCACCCATTGACCTTAGTGTGAGGAACAACTGGATGGATTTTGGGAAAGGTCGGTTGTAGTTATCTGACGCTATGGGGAGCTTTACCTTCAAAAGTTTTCAGGCCATTATTTCTTAACCGTCAGTTCGATTTTGTCCAAGTTTGATGCATATGAATCGACTTGAGAAGATTTATCTTTTTAAATCTATCTAAAATGAAAAATATAAAATATATAAATATCATATTTCCCTGCAATAGTTCATATTTTCCTCAAAAGGGGACCTTTTTTACGAAAAACACTTAGGACATAACTTTACATTTAATTTGAGGAGATCAATCAGGGGGATTGCTTGAACAACGCAGGGATTGGGGGCTTTTCAGAGCTATCCCCTTGGAAGACAGCATTGATTCAGTTCAGAAGGGAAGTAAAACTTCTAGTATGGAAATGTAAAATATGATTTCATCCAAAATACTTACTACAACACCATGTTATTATCTTGCTATGTTGTGTGCAAGAGGAGTCAGAATAATGGAAACACTTTTTTCTTTTTTATCACAACCAGTAATAGCCTCTGGTAGCTCCGCTCTTTCATATAATGCATTGCTTTCTCTCTCTGATGAATTTCCGTCTTGATGGAAATGGTATTTTCCAGGATGACAATCTCCCCTTTCACCTGATGCTTGGAAAAGAAGGACAAAGTTGTTACAGTGGTCTCATTAAGAGGCAAAAATAATGCCAGATGAATTGTGGGCCATTCTGAAAGGGTATTAGAGGTGATGGATAGCCATCATGATCACTTCCTATCATTCTGTGTGTTGTTGTCATTACTTTTGGTGTTCCCTTGAAGATATGAATGGCCCTGTTTCATACCAGAAGACACCAAAAACAAACTTAAGACACCATACATTAGTTTTCTTATTTTGACAGCATCGTCTATCCTCTTCCGATGGATTTTACAGAGCACTGACAGAGAGAAAAAAAGCTGTCAGTTTTGCAGAGTCCTGCAATTCTTGTCTGAATTGAGAATCTGAATTAAATGAACTAAATGATCTGCTCCTTTTGAATAATTTTTTTTTTTCTCAGCCATGCACCACTTGTTCACAACAAAATCCTTTGGCTTCATAAAACATTAATATACACAATACATTGCAGTGCCATCAGTTGTTCATCTATTACACTTGCATTGTCGACTAACATTTAGATGCTTCATTTGTTTGCAATTCACCACTAATTTCATTGCAGATCATTTTTTGTCATCATGCGAGAGGAATTCAATGACATTTTGAACTATCTAGGAATACCTTTGTTAGCTCTGTTTTAGTTTTTTTTTAAACTTTTTTCCATATTTTCAGGTGTTCGGATGTGACAATTCAATCACAGTTTTTTTTCCGTTCATTTCATCCATCATTCAAAATTTAAAAAGATATTCCACTTAGAGCGGATATTGTTGTTTTTGGTTATTGTGATGTGGTCAGAATGAATTATATTGCTTGATGTAATGGAAATGGAAAATGTAATGCAGATATACCAATTTATTAAGGAAATGTTACATCGACGTAACATGTGAGGTCGCGATGTAGCTTCACAACTCTAGGATTTCTTCTTTAACTCCAGTTCATTTCCAGATCACTGAATTCCTGAATAGTAATGTTGAATACATAGGACTTGCACTTGTGTGGACGAATCCTACATATTTAGTGTATTATAGTAATTACACAAGTGAAAGATTTCTCCTTTTCTTTATTTTGTCTCTTTTGCTCACTTTCTGGCTCCATCTAAGCCCACAGTCGTTTCATCATTGCTTTCCTTCTTGACACTTTTATATCTCTTGAAATTACCATCGCTATCTGCATCTGGGTCACTGCAGCTCCGTGTATCCACACCCGCTGGCTCATCTATCATTATCTCATTTCGAGTAAAGTGTTGAGCAACCGGTAATCTATAAGGTCATCCCTACAGCTAAATTCAGCAGAACACGCCGGTCCCAGCATCTGTCTGATAAGAACTCTGATTTCCAGCTAAGATCGTTTCATCAAAAATTTACATGGGGGTAACTTCAATCTCCTTTTTAAATTATTCCAGGTGTGCTGCAATCAAAAGACCCAGGTGCTGATGAAATGTTAAGGCGTTCTCTGCATGCGTCTCTTTTATGTTGGTTGATTGTTTGGGTTATGATCACGCAATAAAATCTAATGATACAATTTAAATCCCTGTGGCAACTGGAGGGAAGAAGGCATTTGGAAAGATACTTAATGTGATACTAAATCCAGAAGTTTCTAAAGATTCTTGTCACCTACATTGTAAGTGCAAGAAGAATGTCTTCATTTCCTTCAGGAGTAGACTGCTAGCCTACAGTACCTAATTTAACTGATCAGCTTTATATGCAGTAAATCTATCCAAAATAGGATCCACTTATAATAATAACTTGGCACATGCTTTTATGAACTATATATAGGGCCTAAATCTACCTCATGGTCATGTGTTAACTCCAACAACATGCAAGTTGCACACTGTCTCTGTACCTAGTTCATTTATACCTTACTCAATGTTTGTATTTATATAAACAAATCTCCGTAGGAAATACATACGGGATTAGTGATAAACCCAAACACTCTGCAGATCAGAGATCTACATATTGAAAGAAAGGTGACGTTGTTGAGGGAAATAATTACAGCGAAGAAGATGCATGAGGTGAACGGTTGTATTTAAGGTTTCTGAATTCAACACAGTGGCGCAGTGGTTAGCGCTGCTGCCTCCCAGCAAGAAAGTACCGGGTCTGAATCCACCTCTGCCGGCCTTTCTGTGTGGAGTTTGCTTCTTCTCCCATTTATTTATTTATTTTATGTAATTTTTCATCTCAATGATATTATTTAATAGCTCATTAAATATGAGCTATTATGTGGAGCTCCCACATACTTTTCTCTGTGTGCATCGCTCTCCAATATTATCTCCGTATTTTTTTATTTGATTTCATCTACTTCATTTTTCCTTTTTTGCTTCTCCTCTGTTACTCAACTGTAAAGCTTATGGAATAACATTTTTATTTGTTTTGAAATTAGCTATATGAATAAGATTTGATTAATTCAATCCATATAGACTTGTTTACACTGCAAATACATCCAGCAGGAAACAACTCCTCTGGAGCTCTTTCAATACTTCCTGTAAAGTTGGGATCTGACGCTTTGGAAGTGCGGAAAAGCTGATGATGTCTCCTTTCTTTGATTTGTTCAATTTGGTAGTAGGAGAAGTAGATGGAGAATTGGGTTTTCATTTAGTCTCTTGAATAAATAATGAAACAAGGAAGGATATACAGTAGCTATGTAGCTCTCTAAAATTCGTTAAAAATGTAGTCAATAATCCATCTGATTATTTCGACAGAAATAAATCTGTTTATTTTCTATTCATTCTCATTTATTGCAAAATCATTGTGCGATGCATTAAACACTTGAGGGAGTTCGACCGATGACCCGCAGTGTGTTGTGTTTAAATTCCTTCTCTGCAGTGTAATGTGATGTGAGATGCAGTGTCATTAAACAATTAAATGGATGTTTAGGTACACGTACTCAATAGTAATTAATTATTAAACCATTTTTCACTGGATTTCCACGGAACACTTACACATGAGAGGTAACCGTTCAGTATTTAAAAACTGTTTCACATCCGTTAGCATTTTTTAGCATGCCATATTTTTGTATAAATAATGCTAAGTTTGAATATTCTAAGAAAAAGATTGTCGCACAAAAACAACGCATTAATGGAAATATACTTTTTTCCCCCCTTTATTATAACAGGGTGCACCAACAGCCAATATTTTCTACTGAGAATATTTTTAATCAGAATTCAGCAGTTTTTCCAACAGAGAAAGAATTAGGTATCTGTGGATAATGTCGGCAAAAAGAAAATCAAACAATGTCACCTGAATCTGATGGAAAATGTCATTGGTCTCAGGACCTTAACGCAGAAAAAGCTGAAAAACAAGCCATGATTTATGCACATTACTGTTGTATTATACCCTGCAGTCAAAGGTATACTGTTCTGTGTGTGTTATATGTAGTTAACTGTGTGAGTGTGTCCACAGACACAGGTGTTGTCTTTTTCATACAGGCAGATGGTAATTACAACAGTGTATTTGTTTCTGCAATTTTGCTCACTGACTAACATTCTCTCACGCCTGGAGATATCCAAAATAAAATGCCTTTGGCACGTTGAGCTATAGGAAGAAAATTAATAAATCATAACCGTGCAAACATCCCAACATCATGGACGTCTTCCACAGCAGTGATGTTTTAGATGTTTCTATACTCTGTAGCTGTGTTATAGCTACATATCAGTTTTTGCTCTCTATTTATGGCGAACAGGTAAAGTTTATTTGATTTACTGATAGCTGTCTGGAAGTGACCCTTTGTGAGGTGGTCTTTATAAATCTCCCCAGGTCTTAACAAGAGATGGAGACAAGAACATTGCTTCATCAGCGAGGGGGATTGAAGGATTCAGAGGTTTAGACTTTATGGTTGACTAGCCATAACAATTTTGCAATTCTCACATAGAGAAATAGATATGAAACCTCTGACAACATGGACTCCAGCTTATTTCTGAGCAGAAAATTTATTTGGATACTTTCCAAGTCGAATTAGTACTTTACGCAACAGCTAATTCAGCCATCACTGTGTACGAAATATTCAAGAATATCATGGAGCTGAGTTCATATTGGTTTGCATTTAGGTCAAAAAGCACCTTTCAATAAAAACTCAAGCTCTCAACAGTGCATTTACATTTGTAGACAAAACACCTAAATCAATTTACATTCTAAATTCTATTGATAAGTCTCGTGAGATAAATGAGGTGAGTAAAACACATGTTCATTCATTCATTTTAATTATTTAAACCTTCTAGGGAGAAACCAACCCTCATGTTTTTAGCACTTTGAGATTTGATCCAAATGTAAAGTGCATTATAAATTAAATGTATTATTATTATTATTATGTTCAATGGTGCCGAGGTACATACAGTACAATAAATGCAAAAAGGCAACAAGCAAGCAGCCAAAAGCAATGAAAAATCCTCACGTATATTAATTAGAAATCGTTTTTACAAAGTGCAAAATAAAGTGCATGAATGGACGAAATGACATTCTAGAAAGAAAAAGAACACAAAGCTCCGCTAAGGTAGAACAGTATGGAATGTATAAATGATTGCGATCAGAATCAATTACATCAATTTTAGGCCTATAGAACAATGTCATGCATATTCGTCTATTAGTTTGAGTTATTGCCATCCTCTAAATCTACCAAAAACTCCAACTCTTTCAGTGTCTCTCAGATACTCTGCAATCATTTGTATCTCCTCATTCTATTTGTCCTTCCACTTCAAAGCAAAGATGATCTTTGGATCAATTTATTAACCCTATATCTCTGGTTTAAAAGAGTCTGTTTTGAGTTTTAAGACAGCGCTTTTGCCACAAGATGGCACTGTTTCAATTGTATTAATATTATTTTATTGTATCCTAAATTGTGCGACACAAGCAACGTCGCCAAAATTTTAATTGCCTCTAGTATATGAGGAAGCCTAGATGTGTGTGAAATTTCATGCAAATCTGTCCATCAGCTTTTTCCGTCATGTTGCAAACAAAATTTTATTATTACTTTATGTCGTGAGGTCACGATGTAGGAACACCAAAATGTAATAACCTCCAGGATATGTGAAAACCTACTTCTGCATAACATTTCATGCAAATCTGTCCATTAGTTCTTCTCTTCCAGACCCCCTCTTCCCACCCGAATTTAGCGTTTGTGTTAAATTCTTTGGATTTGGACTTTTGGTACGTCTGGTATCCGTACCTTGAGGATTGGGTTCTGTCAAGACTTTGTGTTTGTTCATTATTATGGGAGGTTCTGTTATTTTGATTTGTGTTGCCTTTGTGTGTGTTTCACTTGTGTTCCATTCTCCCTCTGTGTCTGTCCTGTGATTGGTCATCATGCTCAACTGTGTTTCCCCTCCAGCTGTGTCTCATTGTCTCGTTATGTCAGTGTATATAGTCTGTCCTCACCTTCCCTTCTGATTCTTCGTGATGACGTTCCCCCGTGTCATCATGCGTCCCAGCCTTATCCCAGTGTGTAATAAGTTAATCAATCCTAGTTTATTTTGGTTCCTGTTACTCGTGCCCTTTTGTTTAGAATAAATATTTTTTTTATATATTTATATATATATATATATATATATATATATATATATATATATTTTTATTTTTTTTAATATATATATATGTATATATACCACTGGAAACTATCTGAGCGGCAATGGAGCTCTTATGATTCTGGTTGGACAGTTGCACTCGACATGTTGATCATGTTGATCCTCTGAACATCCGATTCTATTTCTCTTTGGGTTTGATCATGGTCAGCTGAGTTTTGCTAGTCATAAAATCAATGTGTTCGCCCGAAGTGACTGAACAAATGAGGGGAAACACACACACACACAAACACACATACTGATACACGCACACAAAACCTTGAGGGTGGACATGAAACTCAAATGATGGTTTTATTAAAAAAGCCTTTAAAGTGGTTTTGTTCCTTTTACTGCTTAATTGTATAATTCATAACTAAAAGAGGCAATAACTCACTTCAGTTTAGTTCTTTTACTGCAGGCCATTACATGTATCTATGATTCTTTCCATACATCATATACTGTGTATTTCTCTGAAATTACTTTCTCTGAAATACACAGTCAGGTATAACCTGATATATACAGTGATTGCGATAACGCATCAACAAGTTAAGTGTATTAATTTCATTGTGAAAGTTAATGTCCATTTTCACTGCGATCCTCCCTGCTTTTAATAACTCCAGGCACCGTTTTCTCTCAATCTGAAAGCATCCTTTATATTCTTATTATGGTCATTCATTTTTTACAAAAATTATTCCTACTTCTTCAACGTCCAAAATTAAGATGAGATCCTAAAACCTATCTTTCCATCTCCAATAAAAGACATGATTTTTTCAAATGCAAGAGAATAATGGTTCAGTCATATCTGAGTATCTTATCTTGGGTTCGTTTTTATAGTCCCCTCTGACAGAACGGCAGCGTGCACAATTGTAGAACTAATTCCCGCTGTAACATGTGCTTCCATGTGCAAAAGCCCCCTGGATCCCCTCCCTTATCAACCTTCCTCTCTTCTGTATACAAGACATGGAGAATCGTCCCATGTGATATCTGACTGGGGACCAAGCAGCACACCGAACACAAAGTAATTTGCATATCCCACATCTCTTGTTTACATGGCTCCAATTTATCATCAAAGACAACTTTATGGATAGGTCCTTCAATAGGCGAGATCTATTAATCAAGTGCAGATTCAACAGGAACAGAGAAATCAGATGCCAGAGGCCAGCATCATCTTGTCTGTGTAAAGGCCCATGTCTTGGGTAAATATTGCATGCACATAAAAGTGTAGGAGTAAGCACAAAAGGCAAAGGGAGGGAGCGAGCAAGCAGCTTTCTCGGACTCAGCATTTTAGCTCTGCCTTATGCGCTTGATTATACAGAACATTGGTGTTTTTGAGGGACACATGATGTCTCTGAGGCAATTTTTGTTTTCATTTTATAGTACAGAGCACCAAAGACTAATGAAAACAGCAGAGGCGAATAGGAATTTAGACGTGCTCCTAAGAGACAACTTAGGTCAGTCATTGTTGCTTGGCCTAAAGCTCCATTCTGTATATCCTGGAAAAAATTCTAAAAAAGGTTGTTAACTGTGGTTTATAGGGGTAATAATGGTGATATGTGCTAAAATACCAGCACAGCCTAGTCTCATCGGAAAGGGGATAAAATACCCAGCAGCAGAGGCCTTTCACCATGGAGATCCAAACTTCCCAAGGTTCATTGTGGCATGTTCCCAACGCATTTACAGAACACCTCAACTTTAAATCTGCTTTGGAAGAAAAGCATTACTCTACTGACCTGTAAGAGTTAAATGGTCCTTCCTTGTTATACCCAGCATTTCAGTTCCATGTTATCAGTATATCTGCTCCGTGGTCAATGACCACTTCACCTTCATCACCTGATTACCAGTGAATAAAGGGAAGCTATACAGCTAGTGATTATGCCTGTGGTTAGTTGGATGAGTAGTATATCATTACAGATTAGTCCAACAAATATCATTACTGTTTATTAATAAAAATCAGTTAACTCAGGTATTTACAGCACACGGCCTAAAATAGGCTGTTTGGAATCTCTGTCAGGCTAAGGGGTTTTATCTAGTCAGAAAACTGAACAGAGTTCAACACGCAAAGGGTTACTAAGATTTTAGATGGCTTTTTTTGTTTCTGTGTCTTTGTTGCAAGGCACAGCCAGTAAACTTGACAAATATTTTGGCACAGGAATAGCTCCGATTATAGTACTGTTAGTGAGATTGATGCTCCATGTATTGTTTTTGTTGGTATTGCATATCCCACAGATACTTAATTGTGTTGAAATTTGGGAAGTTTGTAGGCCAACTTAACACCTTTGACTCAATGGTCCTTTGACCATTGCTGAACCTTTTATTTATATATATATATATATATATATATATTATCCTGCTGAAAGAGGTCACTGCCATTAGGGTACTACTTCCATGAAGTTCGTAACTTGGTCTGCAACAAAGTTTAAGTAAGTGGTACGTGTCAAAGTAACATCCACATTAATTATGGGACCAAAGGTTTGCCAGCAGAACAAAGCATGAGACTGCCTCCCTCAGTTTGTCTTCTTCTCACTGGGCTTCCTGGTGCCATCTCTTTACTCAGGCAAGCAATACATTTTCACTTGGCCGTTAAAGAAACAATTACTCGTCAAACCAAGCCAGCTTCATTTTTTTTTCATTGACTCTTGGTAAAGTTCTGACATCAACGTGCCCATTGTTGTCACTTTCAGCAGTGGACAGGGGTCAACGTGGGGACTCTTACCAGCCATGCCCCCTGTTAGGCAGGCAACACTTTTTTTAATATTTATTTCAATCATTTGTACAACAACATCTATTGACATTAGACAACACGGGCTAGCTTCTCTCCCCACAACATGAATGAGCCTTGGGCTCCCAGGACACCAACGCCGGTCCACCAGTAGTCATTCTTTATACAATTTTGGAAGGTTCGAACCAAAGCAGACTGGGAGAACCCAACTGGGACTACAGTTTTCCCAGTTTAGCCCTTGTCCATGTCACTGAGATACTTACACTTCCTTTATTGTAACTGCTTCCATCACATCAACTTCAGGACAAATTGTTCGCATGATACCTCATATTTCCACCATTGTAACAAGATCATTTATGGTATTCGCATAACATCAATTATATATATTCTACTCCCTTGGAGAAGTTTTTTTTTATGAAAAAACACTTTTTCAGGACATACATTCTTAACTAAAAAAAAAAGTAAGTTCAAGTAAGTGCGTTATAAATTAAATGTATTATTATTATTAACTATTGGCCTGATTTAGTCCAAATGTAGTACATATGAATCAAGATGAAGAGGCCTATCTTGTTTATATCATATCTTAGTCTAATGGTTTTTTCCTTATGATCTGGAGCTTTTTTATGAAAAATACTGTGGAAATAACTTCAATTTTACTTTGAGTGGTTCAATCAGGGGGATTGCTTGTACAACGCAGGAGATTGGGAACTTTTGGGGGAAACACAGATGTGGGAAAAGGAATAGATTTGAAGGTTTTTTGTCATGGTGCAGGACTGGTGGAAATAATTAATGGAATGATTAGGTTGATTAATTTCCGCTCAGAAACCTAATCAAATAATGATCTAACCATTGCAACCTAATGTGTCATGAAATCATAAAATAAATGGGAATTAAAATCTGAGTTGCCAAGCTTTTACAGAGGAACACACAGTACTGACTCACAGGAGCAAATAACATCTATAGTAACCCCTACACACACACACACACAAACAGATTATGCAAACACACACTATGCAATTAGCAGACTGGAAGACACTCTTGTACACGGCAGACAAACCAACTCATTGACACTCACTATTTTTTACGCTTTGTCACACTTGACTTATCAGTGAGGTGACACACACACACAAATACAAACACACACACAAAACATGGAGGACAGGGCACACAACCAACAACAGCTTCTTGGCAAATCCTACCAATTTATTGTGTTGTTCACATGCCTTGGAGTTAGAATCTATGCGTGGGGAGTGAGAAAAGAGAACGGTATCAAAAGACGGCTTTCAGAGATAAGAGAGTGGGTTAACCATTCCAGTAAAGACAGATGTTCAGGAACAAGGATTATCTAATGCTTGAAAAAAATGATAATTATACAAATCACAGATTCTATGGAAGGTTCGTACATAACCTAATTTCTTGGCCACAGTACAAATATTTATTTCGTCTAAAACACAATTTATTGGTCACAACACTGTGCAATCTCCAATTTTTGCAAAGGTACTTCTATGTATTTCACATTGCTGAAACATATTAAGAGATTTTCACTTGCAGCGATGTTTTCCATGTTGTGTGAAGTTCCATTAATACTTTCCCACTTACCTATATTTTGTAATTATGTTCAAGTTACATGAGGTTTAGATTAATAAGTGATATAAAAAAATTTAACAACAAAGACTTGATGGAAACAGACTAAAGATAAAAATAAAGTTAAATAAACATAAAACACATCCTTATACATGGATTGAATGCGTCCCCTACAGGCTGTGTTCTATATACTGTATATGACATCATCATTCATTCATTTTAAAAATAAAATACATTTTAGTCAGTTCAATTTCATTTAACAACAACTTGACTGTATTTATGGATTTACATAGACAATCATAACCATAAATCAACAAAATATAGTGTAAATTGCAAAACTTAAATGTTTCATATAAGCTTCAAAAAACTTTGTAACTTAACTCTTTCTTATTTCTTGTCCACTAAACAAATAGTATTAATGTAGCAGAGACTAAAAATATGGTTTAGTTAATGCTTGATTAAGGAACCGGGTTTAATAGTTTTCCCCAGCTTCAAGTTTTGTGCTTAAATAGTCTAATTATGATGTTAATGATGGATTTAAATTAGCTTATTTTACCCTAAGCGTTTATACAGATATTTCACAAAAGCACACCGATCTACAGTAGTCCCTTCTCTACAACGCCTCAGTATGTTTACACTGAACAAAAAAATGGCGGAGTCTGGGTTCGACAAACGAAATATGGCGTGAAGTAGTGTCAGTTGTTTCAGTCTCTTACAAATGTGCCAAGCAGCGCTTTCTAAATTATGAATTAATATCGCAAAAATGTTGCGATATTAATGCTGATATCATTAATATCGCAAAAATGTTGCATAAAAAATTTCTTTTTAGCTGATATGCAGCTAAAAAGAAATAGCATTTCTGATCTAGCTGCATATCATTCAAGCAAAAATAAAAGGGTTTACTCAGGAAAAGCCATAGACCAAAAGAGAAAATTAAACCCGTTGCAAATAAGACAAGATAGATTGCTTTGATAGTAAAGGAAAGTGATTTCAGCCAATACAAATTATGGACAGTTTCAGTGACAACAGTGGGCCGGTTGGGACACAAAGAGAAAACTGTGGCCAATGATCTTTATTGCTTCTCAGGTTTCCAGAACTTTTGGTTTACTATGTGTCTCATTACATTACTTAACTGTATTCAGAATTCAAATGTAAAGATATGAAAAGCAACCAAATAAATAATACATTAACTCACTATGCATGGAGTCAATATTTTATTCAGTGTCCAACTCCACTGGTTAACTCTTAAAGGTGTGTTTCTGACTAATTTTCTATATTTGAGTTTGAAAAAATAACTATCACACTCCTCACCTTTTTATTTCATCCTTGTGCCACGACGTGGTTCCTACAACGAGCTCAGCAGTGCTGTCCACCAATTTTTTTTTCAGGCCATGTAAGTCCTTCTAATGCAAGCACTGATCTCGCCAATCAGCCCCAAGACACATGGCTGGCACCTGGATGGATAAAAATGCAATTTAAAAACTTTTTTTGCACAGGGCATTAACTTCAAAAGAATTAAATATTGTAATGGCCACTAAACTAGGCTGTTACCTTCCGCTGAAACACGTGTCCACTTTTGTATGGCGATTCGACGGTCTGGCAATTCACCTGATCAAACAGCTTGTTCTCAGGTGAAGACAGAGCTGAGCCAAGAGGCTTCTCTGTGGATGAAAGAGAATCTGATGAATTATCCATCTGTGTCTGGAACAGAAAATAAGGGCAGGGTATTCCATTCCAGCCAACATTCTCAGTGATGATGAGACATTATGCATATATACACCTTGGAAACAAGACACTCACACTGAGGATGAAGTGAGCTGGAAAACAAAAGTTTCAAGTGTTTGACGTGGTTCTCACTCATGAGCGCCATTCCGCTGCCACATCTTCTTCAAGCGGCATGCAGACTGTGCTGAGCTGGATACTGGTTGAACGAGAGGCATTATGCATTATACAATGACTGAGATATTTAAACCTACCTGCTCATCCTTTCAGATCAAACTGCTCACATGGAGCATGCATGAAAAAAAGTTTCTCTCGTTCCACAAATTATACGAACCATTTGTCTTCATCTGACTTCTGCCCATCTGAAGAAATCATGTCCTAAATGATCTTAAAACTAATTATTTAAATGGTTTTTAACCACTACATCTTTTTTTGAATGTTATGCGGAAATATTACAAATGTTAATATATATATATAAATATGCATCCGATGCGTTGTTTACAGATAGCAACCTATTTGAGGGTCAAGTATGAGAAATAATTCAGGACTGTTACGAGCGCCATCGTGCACTACTGCGCGAACATGCACTTCCCCGTTTCATTCATGTTTTTCTACATGTCATTAACGTCTGCTTTGTCCCCGCCTTATATAGTGCTCGTTGGCCGGAGGCGCACCTATGGAGTATAAATGCGGAGGAGGCGGAGCCGCAAAGCCTCTCAAATCCTCCAGCCGGAAGTCTTTGCGTTCCCTATGCACTCCCTTTATGTTAACATTGTTAAATTCAGTTGGGATTTCCTGACAATACAGTTTTCGGTCCTGTTTTAGTTGAGAACGGGACTTTAGGTCAGGGGATAAGCTCAGATCCGACGGCCCGTGGCTAGTTTGCAGCTTTCACCCTCTTTTTGTTTGTGTTGGCCACGGGTCCCTTCTCTACATGCTTTTTGTTTTTTGAGTTGTGGGTATATCTATTAAACATTGTTAAAATGCAGCATTTGGTTTATTATTTTTACTATTAATGATAAAAAAATATCACTATGAGTTCTGCCCCCTCATCACTGTCTATGGTTGTCTATGTCTTCAAAATATTGCATATGGCACGCTGTTTGGCATGGTTGAGGTCCGAGTTTGGCGTGGCTGGCTGAGGTTTCCTGTTTCTTTGTGCTTTTTCCAGATACTTAGAGTGGCTGTTTTTGCTCCGGCCTGTTGTGATTTCAGTCCTGTGTGACCTTCTTAATCCCTAACGTGGGTAAATGTTCTAACTATTTCTTGCCCAGAATTTCCCCAGGTGGCGTTGTTGACATAACAAACTAACTACCCCCCCGGCATCCTGCTTCAAATATTCAAAGATCCAAAATAACAGCAGTGAAAACATAAATATTTTCTATCGTTTAACTCTTCCTTCCTTTCCTCTTCCTTGCGTTCTTGCATCCATGTTAAGCCAACTATAAATACACCTCACAAGTTCTTTTAAGGTAATAGTGGCCATTCCAAAAAATGAATGGATTACAAATAGATTTCCCATTACTTTAATTTGGTAATAGATAACTTCATTATTTAATTATTTTATTTTATATTTGGAAATAATAATAGAATAGTAACCAAAATACTTGATGTTTAAGTTTCATAAAAAAGAAGGAAATACAGAAGTGCGATTATGTGATGATGAGTATTTCTAAAATGACATAATTGGTCATTCAAGCACTTACTCTCAATTTTATTTTACTTCATTTATGAAAAAACACCCTCAGAATTGTGAAATGGACTGTACTTATACAGCGTTTTTCTAGTCTGCTCGACCACTCAATGCGCTAGTACAACACTTCACAGCATGCATTCACCCATTCACACAAACATTCATACAATGATGATAGAGGCTACCATGCAAGGCACCATCTGCTCATCAGGAGCAGAAACCGCTCACGCCATCATTCACACACCAATTGAACAGCCATTGGGAGCAATCTTGCTCAAGGACACTTTGAAGTATGGACCGCAGTCTGTGATTGAACCACTGACCTTCAGATAAGTGGACAACCGCTCTACCAACTGAGCCACCATCGAACAAGCGAGAACATGGTTGCTTCCAGCAAGCAGTCGATGGCTGTCATTGACACAACTGAATACATCTGGACAAAAAACGGAAGGGGAAGTCTCTGATATTCACCCCTCCACAGATACTCCATATGCAATATTTTGAAGACATAGACAACCATAGACAGTGATGAGGGGGCAGAACTCATAATGATATTTTCTTATCATTAATAGTAAAAATAATAATAATAAAGATGATGATGATGAAAACATGCCTATGTTGAATCAATAGAGTACTATTATAATATCATATTGGGTCAATGATTGACTTGGTATTGGTATTGGCATTTCATTTGAATAATTTATTGTTGTGTTATAGGGAGAATGACAATTTGTATTCTAAAAGCTTTATTTTGTGTTGGGACTTCATTACCCATGATGCTTTGAGAAAAGGAAATGCTGGTTAATTTTGACTACCTTGTTGTTAGCAGCGTTTGCGAAACTAGCTGTATTCTCTCGTTTACACAAGCTTGATGTGTATGCTTTTTTTCGTTCACTAAAGAAACTGATTTAACTCTGAACTCTCGCCTCGGTATTTTGAAAGTAGTTAGCGAATCTACTACATTTTTTGTGCTGAAACCCGGGAAATGGACATGGCTGATGGAGAGGAAAAAGACGATGTTGACCCGCAACTCAACGCAGAAGAGCAACGTATTTTTAAAGAGTGAAACGGAAACGTTGAACGATACAGAGTACTACCACAAGAATTTAAAGGACTGTTAAACTGTTAAAGGAAGGCCCTGATGTCGGCCATGTACGAGAAATGCTGGCGATGTTGTAAGCAAAGGGGGACAGCTTGTGCGAACTGGATGGGGAGATTGAAGCACACACCTCACAAGTTGCAGTCTGGACGCTGAAGGGAGAGGGTTAGGAGTCGTCTGTTCGCCACTTTTCCATCAGAGTTCTACAGCCTGCAATACTATAAACCGACAATTATACCTTTATTTTTAATCACCGGCAAACCTTTTGGATTTATATCCGTATTTGTATATTTTATTCTGTAGTCTGAGTCTGGTGACGGTCCGCCCACCTGTTACTGCAAGTGTACCATCACCCGGAGACTTCTGTTACGTTTGTTTCATCGTTTATGTCCGTTTCCGTTTGTTCATCGTTGATGTCAGTTTTTTTATCCGTGTTGTTCATCACTGTCCCGGTGAAACTTTCACCAGAAGCCGCTGTTGATCACTTTCTGTGTTTGATAGCTTTTTTCTCTGCATCATTTCCATGAAAATAACGGCTACAAACGTCCTCGGTGCATCTCGTCAACGGCTAGTAACGGGCTAGTCTCCACGACTGGCATGATGATGAATTATTCCGTCACTCAAATGATGAAATTCAACAACTACAACACTCCGTTTTGCATATGGTTTATTAAACAACTTGGACTACTTCGCCGGCCCCGTTACATTCACAGAAGTTGCCGTTCTAAGTTTGTTTACTCCCGCTCCGATAACTCCATTCCTTCCTTTTGGTCTGACGTGCGCACCATCGCGTCTCAGACTCGTCATCAGAATGCTGTCGCTCTTCCCATTAGTGGCACTGGAGGTTCCTCCATAAAGTTACTCACTGTGCGGGTTAGAAAACGAGTGGATTTCAGTCTTCTTTGGCCGATAGAGACTCACTGCTCCATCTAGTATTAAAATTGAACTCTTTAATACACAATCTCTCACCAACAAATCATGCCTCATACATGACCACATTCTGGACAAGTGTCTGGACTTGATGTGCCTTACAGCGACCTGGCAACAACCAGATGATTTTTCTGTCCTGAATGAGACCTGTCCTGCCTGTTACTGTTACCTCCAGAAAGCCTGCAGCACTGGTCGTGTTGGTGGTCTGTCTGTCATCTACCGCAGTGATTTGGACTTGTCTCCACTGCCGTTGCCAGAGATCTCTTCTTGTGAATGCCTGGCATTTAATTGTGAATCCCCTTTCTCCATGACCATACTTCTAATCTACCGACCACCCAAACCAAACCCAGCTTTCATCTCTGAGATGTACAACCTTTTGTCGACATTTTACACAACCTCTGCCACTATTATAGTACTTGGAGATATGAACATTCATGTTAACTCCCCTGCATATCATTTTGCATCCGAATTTCTCAAACTACTGGATTGTTTTAATCTCAGGCAATTTGTCGATGTCCCCACCCACACCATGGGGCACACTCTGGATCTAGTTATCACTGACTCTGCTCCTCTCAGCAATCTTCTTGTGTACGATCTGGGTGTGTCTGATCACAACGCTGTCTCCTTGGAATTGTCACTTGTGTCCCCCCTCACTAAGCCCAAACATCAAATCTACTTCAGGAATTTGAAAAACATCAACCCAGAAACCATGAGAGTCGTCCTCAAGCATCTTCTTTCTGCAAACTTTTTATCAGCCAATGACTCAGTAAATTTCTACAATAACTCCCTGACTAGCATCATGGATCGTCACGCCCCTGTAAAAAATAGAACAGTCACTTTCTCCCGATCAGCCCCCTGGTTCACCAGCGAGCTACGGAAAATGAAGGCAGCTGGGCGTGTCCTTGAGCGGCTTTACAAGGCTTCACGTCTAACTGTCAACAAGCTAGCCTTCGGGAACACCAAAACGCCAACGCAAAGTCGTTAAGAGAGGCTCGTCATTGTTCTACTCGAACATTATCAAAACCAGTCCTGGAAATTCTAAGCAGCTGTTTTCCACTATCGATCATTTTCTTAAACCACAAGCTCCCCCACTTACAGAAATTACAGAAGAGCACTGTAATAAGTTCAGTGAAGTCACCAAAGCTGATGATTGGAAAATTCTGTGGAGATGTGAGTTTGTGGCAGGAGTTTTGGAACCAATATGAGACTGCTATTCACAGCAACAATGCTCTTTGCAAGCAAGAGAAATTTACCTACTTGAAAACATATCTAAAAGGGACAGCTGCAAGGCAGTAGCAGGACTCGCCCTAACAGACAGTAATTATGATGCTGCAGTTGATATACTCAAAGCCAGATTTGGGAGAAAGGATCTCATTGAATATGTGCACGTCAAAGTTGCTGAACCTCACTCCTGTAAAGAAATCACCTGATGTTAGTGCACTGAGACAGCTTAATGTTGAATGTGAGATTAAGAACAGAAGCCTGGAGGCATTGGGAGTGGTGTCAGACACATATGGAAGCATGCTGTGCCAAATACTGCTACAGATGATGCCCAATGAAATGGCTCTTGACTATAGCCGTCAGAAGGGAGAAGATGATGATTGGAAGGTTCCTGATGTCATTAAGTACTTACAGAAAGAGGTGCAGAGCAGAGAAAGGACTTTGCAAATAATGAGAGCATGTAGCCAGAAAGATAATCACTCTGCTTACAAGACATGTAGCAAATCGTACTACTCCAGTGATATGAAACCAAAGAAAATGAGCATGGCATCCGCAACCTCAATGCACAAAGCTAGGGAGAGGATACAAACTTGCCCATTCTGTGACAGTGTTGAGCATAGAGCTGAGAAATGTCCTGACCATAAAGTTGCAGCACGTAAGGAGAAGCTGAAGAAATTTGGCAGGTGCTTTTTATGTTTTGGGACCTAAACATGTCGCAAGGTTCTGTAGACTAAAGGGCGTGTCATTTGAAAAATGTGGACGTAGGAATCACATAGCCATTTGTGAAGAAAATGAGGCAAACTCACCTGCTGTTCCTGAATGTACGGACACTGTTATTTGTTCAGTAATTCCCCAAACAGAGAAAAGAATCCTGACACAGACAACAAGGTACCAAGGCATGGATGGTAGGGCCAGAATGAAGAAAAATAGTCTGTTACTTCCTAGATGGAGGAAGTCAGGCAAGTTTCGTGCATGAGAAGGTGGTGAGGACCCTGAAGCTACCTATCATCAGAAAAGGGACATTTAACCTCCACACATTCAGCTCCCCTACTCCAACCACAGTGAAACGCAACATTGTGAGGCTCAGTTTGGAAAATTTATGGGATAAAAAGCAGGGTATTGAAATAGAGGCAGTCGTGACCCCAATAGTGTGCACAGCAGTAATAAAGGTTCCTTGTGACGATATACAGAAAGAGATGAAGGGCTGGGGCCTACAACTTTCAGATTTTCCAGGACTTGACAAATCTGAACTATCTTTGCTAATTGGCTCAGATTACTACTTGCATATAGTATCAGGCCAGATAGAGCGACTCACAGAGAGCCTTGTAGTGCTGGAGAGCAACTTTAGATGGGCAGTGCAGGGACCAGTAGCAGTGTCTAGCATGACTGAGACAACTTGCATGCATGTTCACTTCAGTGAGGATGTACAACTGGACAAACAGCTGCATGCATTCTGGGAACTTGAGTCACTAGGCATCACAAGCAAGAAGTCTGGGATCCCAGAGGATGCTGAAGCTCTACGGTTGGAAGAAACCTCCATCTGCAAGGATGGGCGTTACCAAGTGGAGCTGCCATGGCGGCAAGACCATCCTGTAGTCCAAGATAACTATTGTGTCGCCAAGAAAAGGTTGGAAGGATAAAAGGGAAAACTCAGACGAGATGCTACGCTCTATAGCAGATACAACGATGTCATGGAAGACTACCTAAAGCAAGGGATGGCTGAGGAAGTACTAGGGTACAACAAATCATCACCAGGCAGTGAGACATATAACCTCCCTCATCACGCAGTATTGAGAGACGATGAGGTGACAACCAAGCTGCGAGTCATGTTTGATGCTTTGTCTCACGAACAAGGAAGTTCATCTCTGAATGATGGTCTTTTAACCGGACCCAACCTGAATCCGGATTTGCCGAGCATTCTGATAAAGTTCAGACTGCATGAAGTTGCATATATGGCAGACATCAAGAAGGCATTTCGGTAGATATAACTGTCAGAACAAGACCAAGATGCTGCAACATTTCTGTGGCTTACAGGTCCAGTGCATTATAAATTAAATGTATTATTATTTTTTTTATTACCAACTGAGGAGCAGGTGAAAAGCTGTGTTTGTTAAGAATGTCCAGAGTGATCTTTGGAGCCTCTTCAAGCCCATTCTTACTCGCAGCCAGTATAAGAAAGCATCTGAAGCAATATTAGTCAGAACATCCACTAGTAGTGGACATCATCAGAACATTGCTTTATGTGGATAACTTTATTGGAAGTTCATTGGAAGTATCAGAGGCTCACTCAGTGACAACTACAGCAAGAAGCATCATGTCTACAGCAGGCATGCACCTTTGCAAGTGGATGACAAACTCACCTGAACTAATGGGAAAAATGGCAGGAGCGCTTGATGGACTGTGCCACGGAACCAGAGACACACGAGTCAGTACTAAAGGTTCTGGGCTTAATGTGGAGACCAACAAGTGATGATTTTTTAGTTTTGACCTCAGGGGCTTGTTTGTCATTCCAAGAGAAAAGGAGAATACTAAAATAAGTGTGCTGAAATCAGCGGCTCGCATATTCGATCCTCTGGGATTTTTGACCCCCTTTACCATTAGGGTAAAGTACCTGTTCCGGGAAATTTGGGAGAGGGGGCTCGGCTGGGACAAGGAACTCCCTCAGCTGCACCAACTGTCATTCCCATGATGGTACAGAACAGGCACTCAGCAAAAAAATCAAACCTTGAAACTAAATGTGTTTTGTGATGCAAGCAAAGGGCATACAGTGCAGTCGCATATGTGCAAGGACATAAGGGACAGAGAAGTATTCACAAGTCTAGTGGCATCCAAGTCCAGACTGGCTCCCTTCAAGAGAATAACACTGCCTGGAGCTGATGGGGGCTGTGACAGGAGACAGACTTGGCAGTACCCTTGTAAAGGCACTGCATATGGAGCAGACACAACTCAAGCTGTGGTCAGACTCAATGATAGTGATACATTGGGTAAGAAGTTCTGCACAGAAATGTTAAAAGCAGAGTTAGAGAAATTTAGTCCCTGACAGACCCAGAGTCATGGTCAAATTGGAAAATTAACCCAGCAAATCTTCCAAACAGAGGTCTAACTCCACAGGATCTAAACCAGAGCAAGCTTTGGTGGAAGGGACACAGCGTTCTAATCTCGCTGATCAGACAGAAGGAACTGAGGACCCTGTGCAAAGGGATGAGGGGAAATCTTAACTCAAATCCAGATACCAAGTCACCGTACATCTTATTAATCATGACACAGAGCTCCCAAATCCACTGCTATGTCTGAAAGGGAATAGTAAAGTGAAAACAGTGTTCTGAGTAACTGCTTGGATAAAGAAGTTCATATTCAACACACGTTCAAGAACAAAATTGTGTGGTGAATTAACAGCAGAAGAGCTGTATGAAGCAGAAAAGTACTGGATCAAAGCGACTCAGAATCAGAGTTTCAGCTCAGAAATCAATCTTCTGAAGGCAGGGAAAGTCCTCAACACTGACTCCAGAACTGGACAAAGATGAGCCACTCAGTGTTGCAGGATGACTCCAGCATTCTGACTTCATATACAGAGAAAAGTATCCATGGATTTTGCCCAGATAACCCAGGTACACAGAAATGTTGGTTCAGTATCAACATGAGAAGATAATGCACGCTTTGCAGGAGATTCAAAGCAAGGGCTGCACAGCAGACTACCGGTCCTCTACCAAGGGACAGAATAACAGAATCACCACCATTCGAGGTAACAGGCGTGGATTTTGCCGGACCGCTCTATGTAAAGACAGGGGGCTCCGCGAAGAAGTCATACATTGAATTATTCACCTGCGCAGTAACCAGAGCAATACATTTTGAGCTGGTCTCGGAACTGTCTTCTTAGAATTTTCTGTTATCCTTGAAAAGATTTATAGCCAGAAGAGGACTATGCAGGGTGATATACTCAGCTAATTCCAAAATGTTCAAAAGAGCTGATCAAGATTTGAAGGAGCTATGGAGGAGAATAAAGGATCCCCAGCTACAGGAGTGCTTCTAAGGAAAGGGTATCACCTGGCGGTTTATCGCGGAAAGAGCCACCTGGTGGGGTGGATTTTGGGGGAGACTTGTGCGCACAGTCAAGGTTATCCTAAGGAAGGTGCTTGGAAGAGCCAAACTGAACTTGAGGAATCTTGCACCACCCTGGCAGAGGCTAAGTCCATAATACACTCAAGGCCCTTCCCCTATGTGCATAATGATGTGAATTACCGCAGCCACTGACACCAGTTCATTTCTTGGTTGGTAAGAGACTCACATGCATGCCCCCCAAACCATTTCCTGCAGATACGCACACTCTCACTGCGGACAAGGAGCAAATGACCCGGAGATTGGGATACAGACAACGACTCATGACCAACTTCTGGAACAGCTGGCGGAGAGACAATCTATTGGAACTCAAGTCAGCCCATCGCGTAAAACCCCAAAGCCTACTCTGCCTCAGGTGGGAGATGTCACACTCATCGGAGAAGAGAACACACCAAGGCATAGCTGGAAGCTAGGGAGGATTGAAGAACTGTTTCCAGGTCGAGATGGTCTGGTGCGGGGCATGTGCTGTTCGCACTACTTCAGGAGCAATACTACGGATACCGATTCAGCTATTGTATCCCTTCAAAATTCAGATGAACTATTGTTCATCAGGGGGAGGATGTTATGATTTATTTGATGAAGCTGATGTTTACCTCGGACAGGTGTTAATATATTAATTTGAAACAGTTAATGTGATAGATATAGAGTTAAAGGTTAAATCAAATTTCATTTGAATAATTCATTGTTGTGTTAAAGGGAGAACGACAATTTGTAGTCTAAAAGCTTTATTTGTGTGTTGGGACTTCATTACCCATGATGCTTTGAGAACAGGAAAAGGAATTGCTAGTTAATTGTGACTTTCTTGTTGTTAGCAGTGTTAGCAAAACTAGCTGTATTCTCTCATTAACACAAGCTTGACGTGTATGCTTTTTTTCGTTCACTAAAGAAACTGATTTAACTCGTTTCTACATTTTGGAAGTAGTTAGCAAATCTACTACAGGGATTTCTCACTTAACCAATAAGTGAGAAAACTCATCATCATAACACGGCAATCCGAGGCCCTTTACTTTGAAAATTAAATTTAACTAAACAAAATCCTAACAAAAATGTGTTATAATGCTTGTTTCTGTCTACAGAGGATGAGCAAATTTTTCAAAAATTCACAACTCAAGATACTATTTATTTTCAAACTCATATTCATCCCCAACCAACGTTCAGATTTCACATGCTCCCTCTGAAACCACAGAGGGATTTACAAGACTTTCTCTTCCCACTTAAGCAGAATTACTCCTGAAGATCTTTAAAAAAAACAGACTCTGAAGTCTCTCCCGCAGGCATGCGCACTTCCCTGAGGTTTTCCAGCAGGAGTAGTAGAAACTTGTAATACTATACTATAATTGAACATATCCGTACCTAGGAAACCATTTCTGATGACAGCCTGCAAATACTTCCAAAGGAAATGTTTACTTTATGCAAAAAAAATAACGCAGAGGCACATCTTACTAATTAGGATCATTGACATTTATAAGTGACACAGATACCCACAATCATGAAAAGGTTATGAATGATGACCAACGCTTTGCACAAATTATCATACATTAAAGCAAATGAACTTCAACAACTGAAGAGTTAAGTCATATAACATTTGAATGTTTCTTTCTTAAATTACTCTCATTATTTTACATTCGTGACAATCACCTGGAACTGTGGCAATAACTCAAACTGCAGCAAGACCCATTCATTATTCATGCTTTCCTGTCAATGCCAGGGGGAAAACATCCGTCAGAAAAGAGCGAGCAAGTGAACAGAACATACTCTCAGCCCACCTATTCATTTTCACATCGGATGAACTTTTATCTTTTGCGCTGAGTAGATTTATTGATACTACCTAGTTCCGTGTAACACTCTGGTCTGGTAGGAAGTGAATGAAGCTTGTGTTGTTCTCGTATCCCTGTTCAGTTTGACCTGTGACAGACATGTCCCTCGGGTGACAGATCACGGGTGGATAAAGAAGAACACTTAAAAGAGATAACATTACAGAGCCGCTGAGAGGAAACGAGAGCATGAGACATGTTCATGTGCACGTATGTGTTTCTGCAGGAAGAGTGGGGGAGAAAAGAAGGAAACTCTACCTTCAAAAAGAGATTGTAGGCTTCCGCAAACAAGAACCAGACTGATTGGCTAGTCTTGAGAGATAGTTGCTTTAATGTTGACAAAACAGTGAACCCTCTAAGGAGAGGCTCAGAAGTGACAGGTAACCATCGATTACTCTTCTGCAGCGCTGACACGGAGATGTTGAGTGTGAACATGGAATTCAGTCTGTGCTCAATAGAGCTTTGGGGATTTAGAATATACTGATTTATCCTTGCTCACAGCGGTGAGCTGCAATCAAAATTGCTTTTCAATTTATATTCCGAACATTAAAATCTCACATTTACATGCTTTGTTTCTGATGATTCCAAACACTTGTCAAAATGTGAAGTATTACAGAGTCTTTCACAGTAAATATATATTGTTATTGCTTTTATGATATTATCTCCTTCTCTCATCATCTTTCAAAATGTATCGTTACAATCACATACCAGCGCCATATCAGAAAATTCCAAACCAAATAGGAGTCACTCTCAGATAGAAAACAGCTGCAACTCCTTATATTACAGAAACACGTCCATCTTTCAGAAGTGCACCTTCCTTGTTTGTACAAAAGTCTTTAAAAGAATCAGATCCACACACATTTTGTTGTTGAAAGCAAAATATACTTCATCCAAGGTCAGTGGTTCTTATTGTGCTTATCAACCTGTCAAAAGACAGGTCAAATAAACAGTCATGCATTCATCCACACTGTGGTATTGTACCCTCGGGTGTTTTTTGGGGGTTTTTTTGCGCTAGTTCAACTCAACATGTTCTCACTGAGATAAATATTTATTTATCCCTGCCCGTTAAAATCAAACAAAAAAGTACATTGAGTGGAATGACATGGATGTTGCGAGATTTTTTTTCTGTTGTTGTTATCTAAAGCCTCATGTGAATTTCAAAATCGCGGCTCCATTCATATCTGGAGCAGATCTACGTTGAGACGGGCAAATGTGAACAACAAAAGAGGCAAGACAAAAGGAAAAACCAAAGAGAAAAAAACCCCACCACCCAACCCACCCAAAAAACACCAGGGACCCATCCCACTTTGGTTTAACTGGAAGACTGATGACATTTCAGTTGGGCGCAAAAATGTTTGTGCTTAGGGTCTGCTGTGATTGCACAGACAATTAGTGTTATTTCAGCATGTGAACCACAGTGTTGGGATAAATCCTGGACGTGTGATTCAGAAAGGCCATCACAGATTTGATCAAATGTGAGCTGAGACATGCTTTTAAGATCACCATCATATAATTTTAATGTGACTGTTATAACGTTAAATGCATAAACTCGTCATCAGGCGCTTCATCCGGAAAATCCAGATGCACCGATGGTCAAAGGTCTTTCGCAGAGGTGTTTATTATATAGGTTTAATCGCTTCTTTTATTGTTGAAGCTTCTTTTGTTATTATGGGATTAATTCTCATAATCTATGTCTTCAAAGTGTTCCAGTGCTTTTTAATTTGTTCACAGCGTCGGTCTTTCACTGCTTCTGATGTTTTTTTCTTGGATGTGTCTGTAGAGTTCATTATTTCTTACTTTCCCACTTAATTTTTTGAGAATTTTCATTGAAAACAAACAGCGTCACAGATTTGTCTGTGACAAAGCACTTACAGTAGCGCCGCCGGGCACGCGCTCACCAGGGATTGTTCCTTTCCCACAGTTGACATGCAGTGATAGTCTTTCCAAACTTTATTCCGAAAGGACTTATATAACTCCCCAACATTTGTCTTTGTTTCTTTAAAGAGTTTCCTAGTATTTAAACACATTGAAGTGTTCCTTATTACTGCCAAATTCTGGGCATTAATAAAGAACTAATAAGGAACTAATCTAAGCTGCTTTGAAGACAAAGCACTGGTGTCTGATCAAATCCACCATTTCTCGCTACAGATCAAATCTTTTGATTTGTTGACCCAGAATTGACATTTCAGAACATTCAATGCAACATGGTTTGACTGTGTGTATGTTTGTGTGTATGTTTGTGTGTGTATTTGCGTCTGTGTTCACACTTTTGAAATTGTTTTCATTACAAGATGGGAGCAGGCTATTTCAAGCATGTGCCGTGTGACATGCGTCTTTGTTAAGTCAAATTGTGTTATCTTTCGCAGCTCACCTTTTTTTTCTTTTTTTTCTTTTTAGATGTTTGCAAATGTATTTTTGCTGAATATTAAACACTATGATGCAAGAATGCTGGTATGATGAAAACAAATATGCCTCCATTTTCTTTTTTCAATTAAATCCTAAGGTTACCTGAGGCAAACCAAACAGTCAGGATTAATCAGAAATTGCAGTCCTTGTATTTCGTTCTTGCAATTTTGTCTCGTAAATGACTGGAATATTCTTATTGATAGCAATGCTTCAATTAAGAGTACCTGCGGGTGCAGTGTAAATGGTGAGGCCTGGTCTACCAGATCTCTAAGGGAAAAATAAACATATTGTTAGAAGACTCATTTTGCTCCAAGATGGCCTTTGATTTTTAGTGGTAAAATGTCATGTTATAAAGGGAAAAGGGAAGAGTGAGAAAATTATAAAAACCTCACCGAGAGTTTCTCGCTGCCTGATATGGGCAAACAAAGCATAACCTTTGAGTTATATTTATATATATATATATATATATATATACACACAAGTGGAGTCCAAATCATAAGTGTTACTGGGTGAATGGACAAGACCTTTCCAGACAGCCGTCAGCTTACAGTGTTGAGCCTCAGACTGTGTGATGGTGGAACAATCCATAGAGAAATAGGGAACAGTATCTGCCAGCAGAATCAATATATTGATCGTAACCCGGGGACCAATTGGTACTGTCAGTAGCTCTCCTAGCTTCGCTTAACTTATTGATCATTTAATAGTTTCTGCCAAGACGTTCAATGGCAATGCAGGGATAAGTCCTGAACACCTTCTTGTTGTCTCTATGAATAAACCTGCAGACTGCATAACGTATGCATTTTGTTTGTTTTAAACCAAAAGTATTCAATTAAGATTAAAGATTTAAAAAAACAACAAAAAGTAAGATAAAAGTGATTACTTGGCATGAATTTTTTTCAATGATGTTGGTCTCTTAGGTATTGATTTCTATCAATACCAGTTAGAGTGATGTCTCTGCATACTAATACAAGTACATAGGATTGTCGAATATACACTTGCTCGCGTGTATACATTATAAATAAGGTCCTTGGCTTGATATGCACATCAAAAGAGAAAACAATCTTGGCCTGTTCTCAGTGCCTTTTTTCCCAGTCTTTTTTTTATTTCCAAGGCATTTGTCATCACAGATTTCTTCTGAAGTTATGACCTATTAAAGGACTGTCGTGTGATAGCGGAGGGCTTTTCCGTAAGAGACAGTGGAAGTAAATGGCAATGGGAGAGATCACCGTCATGGAAGGAACTCTTGGCTACCAATCAGGGTAAACTGTTGTTCTTCCTGTTTGATGTGGCTGACAAGCTATCCCCAAATAACCTCAATATCTCAGGCAAAGTAAAACAGCCATCCTGCAAATCTTGCAGAGCAACCCTATGCATGACTGGATGATCCAAGGCAGATGCAGATGCAGGTGTATTCACAAAAGGGTTCTTATGGAAATTGACAAATGCAAGGATTTAAGGGTCAAAGCCAATGCACATTAGGCAGTAATAATAATAATAATAATATATTTAATTTATAACGCACTTTACATTTGGACCTGATAGTATGTCTGTACATTGAAACATCAGTATTTTATTTCACCAGAAAACAAACACAGAGCATCTCCAAAGAGGCTGCTGGATATTTATTCAGTAATTTTCTGAATATAAAAACCAGTTGCAAAAATATGTTCATCTGAGCTGAATGTGCTCCCACAATACAATTAAAATAAGAGAGCAGCTGTCACATTATCCTGCTGCAGTTCCTTCCTCGAGTTATTCTGTAATTCAGCTTTAAATCACAATCTCACATGTGGGTAAATTCACCCTGCCATTGTTGTTTACTCAGTATAGATTGTAAAGTGTCACTGTTTTCTCCTGACTTTCATCTCTT
This sequence comes from Lophius americanus, assembly GCA_037951165.1. Taxonomy (NCBI): domain Eukaryota; kingdom Metazoa; phylum Chordata; class Actinopteri; order Lophiiformes; family Lophiidae; genus Lophius; species Lophius americanus. Next base: position 3,476,154 of record JBBDHG010000024.1, on the reverse strand, counting down.
CCTCCACCCACAGAGTGACTGCATGTGGCTGAGAATGTGCCTGGACTGAGGGAGAGGGAAAAAAAACCTCAGCTTTTTGCAAGAAACGTTTATTCATACTTTGTAAAGTTTAAAACAGCATCTCCATATAATCTTGTCTTTACTTATTTTCCACAGAAAAGATACCGTAAATCGGAGAACTTGGATGCAATATCTGTGGGAATGATTACACATTCAAGGAAATATGAATCTTTGTTCTAAGGTGATGAAATGTCCCACATTATGCAGGACTGAAAAAGATTTTTGACTTGTCTTAATATGTGAAAACATGGGATAAGGGATAAAAATGCTGCACAGTCCATGGAAAGTGGGTAATCCTGATTTGAATTAGATGTGAGTATTGAAATCACTCAGGCTCAACAGGAAGCTAACATCAGCAATGTGCTAACTTAGTTTAGTATAATTATTGGCTCTGTGCAAAAAGGCACAAAATCTACCAACCAGCTCCTCTAAGATACACAATTTAAAACACTATATCAAAGCTTCAAATCTGTACAAACAAGTCAAATCTATGAAAGCCCCATATCACAAAGCATGTCCCAGAGGGCTGATCAAAAAATAACATAATAATCAATAAAAACAAATATATTGAAGTATAAACAGATACTCAAATCTATAAATAGAATTCATAGAGGGGGTAAAGATTATTATATTTTATCTCTGTGATGTATCAGACCAAATCTAAGATTATCTTATTTTATTCATTTTGAATTGATTTGGTTGATTCTCTGGGTATAAACTGAACTTTATTAAAGGTGAATTTTGACATGTTAATATTCTGGCTCTTCAAGAAGCGGCTTTGGGGTTCCAAATGTCTAGAAATGGCTTAAATTAATTAGGTATTGCAACCATAACAGACATGCAGAGCCTTCGTAAGAAATATATTCCTCCTCAATAGGTGATGACAGGTGTCATAATAACTTTTAACATTCCACAGACCTCAACATTGATTTCCAACCCAATGCAGCAGCAGCCATATTTGGTGTTACGGATTGAAGATGTGCTAAAGTAAGGAAAATACATATAATAATAATAATAATAATACATTTAATTTATAATGCACTTTACATTTAAAAATCTTTGCTTTTATAAAGTAGAAGAATAGTGTGTCTTTGGAAATCAACGAGTCCATCTGGAGCACCTTTGGGCCGAAGTGACGTGATGCAATTTATACTGTTAGAGAAAATAAATTGCTCCCAATTCGGGGTCCAGGGACAATTTTTCTCTTCATCTAGTTTTGATGAGATCAAAGAGAAAAATGGTTCCAGTGGAGAGGAGCACAATACGCAAAGGCCCTGCTACCTACACGTATTATTTATTTTTAAAAATATCAGAAGATATTTTGTGATTGCCGAGCTCCACTTGGTATATGCTGAGACAGTATTAGTATGGGTAGGTAGGATGGTAAAACTCCATGGAGTATTTTATTTGATAATGTAATGAACTGGTATGATATGTTCAAACTTTCTGGTCGTAGTTCATACTCAAGCAGCAGTATTTTAGGTATGTTGTAATTTCAGTCATCCAGAGGAGGGGTTTTGCATTGATCAGGCACTGATGACGAGTGCATGGATGAATGTTTCAGCAACACAACACATGAGTTTCAATAGTATTAATATTTTTTTTCAAACAATGGAAACATTTTAGGCTTAAGGTGAATTTTTTTTAAATTGTTGTAGCGAGACATCTCCACACCTGGTTCTTCAGAGCAATAGAAGGACAGGCTTATCTCACCATTTGCTTTCCAGGGGTCAAAGGGACAGAAGTGATTCTGTTCTCGTCTAGCTCTCAATAGACGAGGGAGACTTGCATTGTGACGGGAGGACCCCGGTGTTAGAATCTGATGTGTAATTAAATGATTGATCACCGACACCTCCCCCCAGCTCCTCCTGTTTTATAACCTGCCAGAGCTCATTTGAATGTTAAAGTTTAAAACTCAAGAAGAACTGTGTTGATAGGAACCTCATCAACAAAAAGTATTGTTTCTATGTAAAGTTTTTCTTATTTCCTTTCCCATCTTACTTAGTTAGAAGCTGTGCGAAATTTTCTTTACAACGATCATCTGTACCAGGTACATAGAGTCACGTGGAGAGGAGTCTTCACATGACTTTTAGAAACACTGCCTTGCTCCATCGAGAGGAAACTGCCTGATTGACTGCAGCAGCCGATCCACGCACGCCAGTCCCTTTAAATTTTATCGTGCCTTTAGCAATGATTAAGTTCCAGAGAATTCAAAACTGTCAATAATTCCTCTCTATCACCATTACCTATTTCTCAAACTCTCAGCTTTTGAACAGTTTCAGTTTCAGTCCACACACACACACACACACACACACACACACACACACACACACACACACACACACACACACACACACACACACACACGTATATACATTAACCTGTTTATTTATATCATTATCAGTTATCCATATTTATCTTGTTTTGTTTAGTGTGTAGTTGAATAAACATATTCATATTTAACAATAAGAGGTTCCCTGTCTTTCCTTCTTGAAGAGAAATGAGAGTACTTTGTAAAAGAGTTCATGACTTTCAGATGTGAAAATTTTAAATTTAATTAAATTATGAATTGATTAACAATAAGTTTCATAATTTCCCGAATTAACTTTGGGTGGTGCCCCTATTCAATTATTTTTGAGGTAAACTGAGATAACCCGCTACATTATTTACGATTTTCTTTGGACATTGGAACTATTTTTATCTGTATTTAAAAGGGGTAAAAATTATGACATGAAGTGATTCATTTCTGAGAAGCATTTCTTTTTAGCATCTCCAGTTGGGGACAAATACATCAATATACTGTGGCAATTTAAATCATCATTTCTTGATCCTGGCCTGTTGCAAGCAAATCAATGGAGCCTCCAGGATGTTACTGTACAAAGAACGGCCCAGCTTATTACCCACCATGTAATGTTATTTTAGCCTTTTCCCTGTTTATATTTTTAATGCTAAGTTAATATAGTTTCATATTTACTACTCAGACATCAGAGTGGTGTGGAAAGAAGGACAGAAGAAAAAAAAAGTTTCCTACTCCAAACCCTCCCTTGAACTGATTTGCGCTCTCCGGGCCCGTCAGGTCATACTTGGCCTTATTTTTGAGTTGACGTCTCTATGAGATCAATAGATGATGTACCATAGATGATCATGTTGGTAAAATGAGTATGTAAAGCATTGCTTTACTGCATTTAACAATTATTTGTGCCATAAAACCGACTGTTTTGTTGTATACGTAGCCTTTTTATAGCCTTTTACTTTTAATACCGACACACACACATTGGGTGTGTGTCAGTATTTGGGTTTAATCCAAATAAAGCTTAATGTGATATGCAATAAAGACACAAATACACATTGATGACATTCCCAGATGCCTTTTGTGGGCATATTATTATATGATATGTGAGATCCTGTGGGTGTCTGTATACACTCCGCAGGGCTCCAGTGGAACAGATGCCAAGAGAAGTCTCAGTAAATTGATTTATAAGAAGTTCACCGAGCCATGATGTGTCTTTAACTGATAACTCTTCCCATTATCCCTCATATTACCACTGATATAATTTATTTTCAGCCACTTTGTGACACACACCAATGGTCTTCTTGATTGGATGCATTGCTTTGGTTAAAATTGGGCCCATATTCGGCGAAGAGGGCGAGTCACCTCGCCACCTTGCCTGTGACCATTGGACATGAACTTAGAGGAAGCTCTTATTGATTAACTATTTCTCCACATATTTTTTCTTTTTTAATGGCTTAACAGTTTTAGGTTTGTCTAGAATACAGTTAATTTAGAGGTCAACAAAAGGCCAGCTGCTGCTCCATGTTCCCAAAATGTAAACTTAAAACATGATTTATCATCACAACAGACACTAATCACTAATCTCTTTTGAGAAAGAATATTCATGGAATAACTATTTGTCTGCCAGTTTCGTTATACACAGTAATATAATTTCAATACTCTCTAAAAACAGGACATGATTGAAAAAAATACATCCTAACTGCTTATACTCCTGTTTACTGGTCGAAAAAATAAATGCAGAGAAGAGCCAAATATAAATATACTGCAGCTGTGGGTTTGAACAAGCTGCCAACAAAAGATTTGTAGTTTTTAAAAAAAATTCAGGGTTCACAAACAAGGTTACGAAGTGATCTGTACTTCAGTGACATTCTGTCGAGTCTGTTTCAAGGGCTAACAACCGCAGTTCAGCGACAGAGAGGGGGAGACCGGACGAGCGTTTAAGGATGATGAATGGGGGTCAGTTTTTACTCAAGAATTTGATGATCATGGTGGTGGTGGAGGAGGAGGAGGAGGGTGGGAGGACTTTATTATAACTCAAATTACCGTATAAATCCTGCTGTCTCCAGCAGAGGTACAGTGTATTGACCTTTACACAATAAATATTGTCCTTCTAATCCATTTGCCTTTGTTGATTTGTGGCAATGAGCATGTGAAAACTTAAAGATCCACTCTTAGCAGGTGTGTATATCATGACATCATGATAGAGCATGCTTACAAAGACAGAAGGAAGAATGAAGTTAACTCCTTAACAAAGGGTTTGTGGGGGGTTTGTGTGTCTTTGTGATCCTCGGAGCTGTGTTTCCAGGTCTCCCAAGGCAAAGTGGGCCCAATGGAGGGGTCCAACTAAGAGCAATTCAATAGGCATCAAAGAAAAAATGGCAGGGTTAGGTGTCCAAGGGAGGCAATGGCCCTTTTGGAGCCAGACCTGTGAAAGGAGTTCGTCAGCATGGGCCTCAACCGGGCTCAACCTGAACGAGCTTCATGGAAGCTGTAGAATCACCACCTGCTGAGTTGGTCGTTGGGTTTGGTTTGGAAAGCAGTACAAGTGAACATTTGATAATATTTGAAAATGAAATAAAATGAAGAAAATTGGTTACCTTCCTATAAAACTCCACGCCTACATTTTTCATACACTTACTGAATGTGTACTAAGCAAAGTAATGAAGTATAATAAATACAAACATGAAAATACAGATAAAAAAACTTTACTCCAATTAAATTCTGCCACCAAAAAATAAAGTTGATACTCTGAATATGCTGAAATCTTTTTGAGTTGTTGAATCTCTGGAGTTTGATTGAAAAGATCCTTGCTAATTACCCATTAATAAACATATCTTTTTGAACACATAAATCCGAACCTGATGTATATAATTCTATTATTCATTCAGCATAAACTGACAGTGACCTTATAGAGTGGAAACGTATATATATATATATATATATATATATATATGGCAAGCAAACGCTATATAATGCCATATAACGCATATATATATACTAACATATACTAATTTTCCAGGCTTACTTGGAATAAGAAGTGTACGTTCCTGGATGTTGGGGCTGAAACCCGTGTTCCACTGGCAGCTTGGACATTTTTTAAAGGAAATAGATGAAACAGATTATTGTCTGTGTTAGCAGGAAGTCATCTGTCAATTTATATGTGGAGCAGAACTATGGGCAGGATTCGTACAGAAATACAGCTCAGGGTGGGGGCAGTGGGTTTGATCTATTGATTAGTCCGACTGCCTGAGGATAGAAGCAGTCCCTTAGTCTGGACTTCCTGCACTTCACACTTCTGTATCTCCTGGCAGAAAGCAGAAGTGTGAAGAGTGAATGATGGGTTGGTTGGAGTCTGATGATTCTGCAAGATCTCCTGTCTTCTCTCCAGTGTAGATTTCCTGCAGAGGTAGTAAGGAATTAAGTAAATTCACTTCATTTAGATTTTAATCTGAGTTCACGTAAAACCATGAGCTATAGGTCATATTCCCCGTTCTTATGAAATACTCTGATACTCTCCATGTGGGCTTAATTTGCATACAAACACAATAATTTTTCTCATCTTAATCTTTACTGATGTGGTCCTTAAGCTTCTCCTGGAGTAAGCAGCTACATCATCTGAACAAGCATTTCTGCATGCTGTCTTGAATCCTTGGCCTAAGCAACCATGCACATACTTTTCAACCCCAATTATGCTCAATACTGATCATTATTACAGTCATACACTCATTGGACAATCAATGGCTGACACTGTAAAATTACATGAATCTTTAATTGTCTTTTTTCTATTATTTATCGACCCCCTTTTTTTTCCATGTAGTAGTACAAAACTGTGTAATTTTTAATGGAAACATTATCAAAGTAAATTTATTGGACACATCAGTATAATAACCTGTATCAAAATCTAATTTGCAGTTTATTTGTGATCTTAGCACTGAGTGTTTTTGCTTCAGAGAAAAATAGAACAATAAGCAGAGTGACAAAGAGAGGACACGTGTTAGCTGTTGCCAGTGGTATGAATGGTCTGGGACTAAAAGAAGAAAGAAATCGCCAAGCCTGCTGGGGGAACATAACTCTTCTCTGTGTCCCAATGCTGAGAGGAAAGGAAAAGAAGACACAATGAAATATTCTCTTTGGAATTAATTCCCTGTTTCTTCTCCAAGAGCATCTAATTTAGATGTGCCTGCCTTTCTTTCTGTCTCAATCTGGGCTTCGCTTTCTCTGTCTTTCACGCTTTCTTCATCCATCCTGTTTACTCTCACTGTTTGCATCCTGCTCTGGTTCCCCCTCCCCGTTCCCATCACCACCATTCTCACCGCCACCAGCACCACCACATTCTCCCTTTACTGTCTCTGGGTCTCTCCGTCACTGCCTCAACCCTTTGTTAAACTATCTTTGTGGCGAGTGCAAAGAGAGAAAGGGAGGCCTTGAACACGACTCTACCAGTCTGATTGGGGAGGAGAGCACCAGAACCTGGAGACATGGAAGATGAGAGGGAGTGAGTGGCTATGAAAAACCTCTCTCCCCTTTAAGGAATGAGACTGGGAGAAAGGAAGGGGCATTGTGATAGAAAGAAAGTCAAGCAAAAAAATGGTTATGCCCCTGTTTTGAAGAGTTTAACCTTATTAAAACTGTAATTAAGAAAACGCTGCGGCGCGGTAGATTATAAAACCTCATGCCAATGAAACACTCTGAGTGTCAATTCATAGATTCTTCAGCCATGAAGATTCAATTTGAGATTGTATTTGCATCCTAAAGGTGCTAATCCATTTGACTGAGAAGATGACATCTCCGTGCCCTTCAGGATGTACTGGAAGAGAAACAGCAACCACTTCTCTTCAACTGTCCGTCTTCTGCAAGAAATCTAAACAGTTTTCAGCAATCATTTTCTCCTGACTGAAACGAAAACAGCCGTAAACGAGTCAAATGTGAGAAGGTCGTTGCATTCCCAGCCTGTCGCTCATCCCAAATATAGGTCCTCCTGGCCTAAATGAGGATGGATGTGTGCTGAGCAGCACTCACAAGTCTGAGCACAGCCGCTTGACAAGCCAGGAGGAAGACAAGGGTAAAGAAGACAAGAATAGTGGAGAATGAAGGCTGCTCTGACTGTGGGGAGATTTAGTCTCCCTGATGAAGAGGATTGACAGGATACAGTTAGGAGCCGTATTGAGTGTGCAGAGACTGGGAGAAGGTTCAGGGGTCTGTACTGCACTCAGTTATTTTTCCAAATTCCCTCAGCTCTACTTTGACCCCCAAAAATAATCTAAAAGATAACTGACATGTTGGTGGGACTGTGAAATATCATGTATATCATGTTTGATTATGTAAAGATCTCTTTACATAATCACAGTGGGATTGAAATCAGTCAGTATTCAGGAATTGTGACCATCATTTGGTTTTATTCATCTTTTCATAATAAAACTTTTTGAAGGCTGCATCTTGCTCTAGGAAGGACCTTCCGTGGACACAGTCTCAACACCGGAAACAACGGAGGGTGATTTGATCGTAGGCATAGGGGGCGATATCTCATTAAGATAATAGCGGCCTTTACTGGGGATAAAGCAGATGATTTATAGGTCTTGACAAAGTGTGTACAGTTCTAAGACGCTATCTACATTATACCAGAAGACCCTCACTATATTTCATGATTCATGATGAGGAGCTTGAACGCCTCAAGGTCAGACTGATAGCCATGGAATGTTTGACGATAACTTGATCCTAAAGTCAGAGCCTCGCCCTGCTCTTGTTGGTGAGCATCTTCTCTAAAAGATGCAAAAGTAGAAGTAGTCGTTTGAAATCGGATGCATCATTTCTTTAAAAAATGACACATTCTCTTGAAGCGACCACTTGCTGATTTACATTGAATGTCAACAGCTGGACATTAAATAAAAAAAGATGAAAGTCAGAGAACAGTCTCCTCTTCAAAGGACAATCATCCTAACATGTTGAACTAGGAACTTAATATATAAGGACACAGACGCCAGCGGTTTAATGAATGAAAGAAAATTTTCTTTATCAAATCCATCATAACTATATCATGTGGCACTTACTTTAGGCATTTTGGTGACATCCAGTGAGCGCTAAAAAGCTTTTAGTAATACATTTCTTAATATTTTCCCATATATTCAACCTGCTTTTATTGGACCAGTTGACATAACTATGTTAAGAAATGTGGTGGGTACCACTTTACAATGAGGTTACCTTTATAAAGGATTCACTAAAGGTTCTTAATTAGGTTGTAAATTAGGTTGTAAACACTTGATAAGTAATTAGTTAAGGTTTATTACCAGTTTATAACACACCTCTCAATTTGTTTAATGTGGGTCACTATTTGGCACTATCAGTTTAGCAGTTCAGATAAGTGTGCTCACTATTTGGCAGGCATCAGGCCTGGTATCAGGTCTGCCAAATGTAGTCTTTGAAATTCTTCAAAGACTACAGTATGTTTAAAACAGTGATGCAAAGATCCTGATGAGAGTTCGTAAACACAAACACATTCACCCCCGTTCTTCATTCCCTTCATTGGCTTCCCATCTCTACCAGAATTAATTATAAGATTTCTCTCCTCACTCACCAGTGCATCCATGGCAATGCAACCCCCTACGTAAAAGAACTACTCACCACACTGACCTCAACACAATCCCTCCATTATACCCACTCATACCATCTCCTCCTTCCCCGGACTAAGCTCAGCACCGTGGGTGATCGGGCCTTCTGTTCTGCAGCCCCTCGTCTGTGGAATGCCTTCCTTGACCATCTGAAGGCCCCACAGACAACTGACATATTTAAAAAAGGTCTTTTAAACTTTCCTTTTTAGCAAAACGTATAACTTTTAATTAACATGCTGGTTTTTGCTGATATTTTTACATTATTATTATCATATTTTTTTATTGATGCTTTTATCTGCTTTTACCTTGTAGCCCTTTGAGATTTGATCAAAATGTAAAGTTTGCTACATTTGTAATAAAATGAATTATTATTATTATTATTATTTGTTAAACTATGTAGAAGTTTAAGAGTATTATTGTAAAGTGGCACCATCAGGGTTTTTTGGGGGCAGACGGGATTCCAAAATAGACCCCACATTACACCTTGATTGCATTTGTGGAATGAAGGCACATCAGCCGTGCGCTGATAATAATGAAAATGTCAATGCTCCGTGAGCTCACACTTTTCTTTTTAGTTCTATTAGTGCCTTGTCTGTGCTGCCTGGATGGATGCATGGAATAGTCAGTCATTATTTTGACCATAAAGATAATCACTAGATCTGACATGGCTTGGTAGTGACAGAAAAATAAAGTGGGACTGGATTGGTCTGAGTTGTTGACAATGAATAGAATAAAGAAAAAAGGAGGAGGCGTAGCCATATATGTTGAGTCCTTAATTAAATCTATATCAAGTACAGTAGATCATATTTTTGAATGTCTAACAATTGAAATTGCTGTCGAAAATGCCAAAAACATCACAATTATCTGTGCGTATAGAGCACCAGGAACCTGCAAGGACATATTCAACTACAAGTTAGTTGAATTTAAGAAACCTAGAAATTAGGCTAGTGTAGATGACAACATTATAGGTAAACAAACCCCTTTTACCATTTTTAACAGCGTTGTCAATGAAAAAGAAATTTTAGATATTGTCAAAATCCACTGATTGCCATGGATTTGAAATGTCTTTTATAAAATATGTTATAGAAGCCCATCAAAACCATTAACATACATATATAACAGGTCATTTAAACATACATATTTCCAAGACAAATGAAAATATCTGAAGTAATTCCTTTTTATAAAAGTGGTGATTGACAGCAATTCAAAAATTATAGACCAATTTCTCAAAAATATAAGAAAAAGTATTTGAAAAACGTCTTGATAATTTCCTCAAGACTCGCTGTTTGGCTCCAACCTGCTAAAATATGTATGTATATGTATATTGCTCTGGGAAGAACTTAAAACCGCTTCAGAGTACAGTAAAAAGTGAAATGTACTTCCTGGAGAGATGTTTGGAAGTTAAAAATGATCACTCAATTCCAATAAAACAAAATACATAATATTTGGAAATAAGCTAAACAAAAATCAAGTTAAAATCAAGATCAATGATGTTGGACTATAAAGAGTATTTGAAAATAGGTTTCTGGGTGTAACAATAGATAATAAATAATGTTGGAAAGCACATATAAACAGTTTAAAAACAAAGTTGTCCAAAACAATAACATTATTATATAAAACCTGAGAAATCCTGAACAAGATCTCTTTATACATTACGTACTGTTCTCTCATACTCCCATACAGAACCTACTGTCAGGGATTGTGGGGAAACACACACAAAACCAGCACCAACTAAATCTCTATCAAACTATTATGAATCAACCTTCCCACTCAATGGAATACCCTTAAATTTCATGATTTAGTTGACCACAACACTGCTCTGACTATGTACAAAGTACAGAATAATTCACTTCCTGGCTGCATTCTGAGGGTTTCAGAAATCAGAGGGAGTCAGAATGAAGTCAGGGGAACAGTTTTGATTAAAAAAAGGAATTCATGAACAAATATAAAATAAAGATGTATATCAGTTAATCAGACAGTTCGAACAGCCTTAATTAAGAAATATGAAAGTGTAGTTCAATTTACATGTTTAGAAAACATCCAAAGATAAGATAGTTGATAAATATACAACTGTAGAATAGTATAGTATCGTATAAAATGATGACTTGATGACAATTGACCAACTTTTCTGTTTGTTTTTCTGTGTGTTTTTTGCACTAGTTTTGGACAGTCTTTTGCTTAGGTTAGTTCGGGAGATTATAATAAGACAACTTTGGATATGAAAAACAGGTAGGCATTATAACCTCTATTCAGCCTACGCCTTCTCAAATTTATATTTCCTTGCATTTATGTGTCAATGAACGTTGGTTTGTTGGCACATATATAAATTTGCTAGTGTGCGTATGAGAAAAGAAGTAATGTAAATATGACCAAAATATCTGAAAATCTGAAATTCTGAATTCAAATCTGAAATGCCTCATAACAAGCAGAAGTTTTTTTCAACAGAGAAAGCTCATGTCTTATCCTTTAGATTGTCCAGACTGGTTTCCCTGGAGACAATAAATGACATTACAGTGTGAGCACACACTTCAATGATAGCCTTGAATTCTATGTCAAAGTGGAAGACAAGGTTTCAGTGACCTGTACACACTTCCAAACCTTCGCCTGTACCTTCCGGGAACAGCAGACACTATCACAAAAAACCAAAAGGGATAACTCATGAGATGAAGACATTATGACTTATGAATAAATATGATGGACCCCGGAAGAGTTAAAGATGTATAAATGTTGCTCGCAAGTATTTTTGGTAAGTAAACATCGACTTGATATTAGAAACTTACCTCATTTAATCTTTTTGAATGGGAACTGGTCAGATCGGGCCACGAATGATAAACTATTTTTAGCAACTGCTTAAAGATCTTGTATCCTGAATCTACGTACACAAATAGATGCGTCTGATTCCAATGTCAGCACCAACAAATTCTATTTATTCAATCAAAAGACGATAGTGGATTGTCAAACCAGCCAAGAGTTTCGTTTTGACCACAGCAAAATGAAAAATGTTGTGATAATGCCGTACGTAAATAAAAAATGATCTGTAAGGTCACCATCCCTACATGTGGACTCAGACAATTTTATTTCTCGGTTTCTAACTTTACATTTGTCTTCTTTGTCATGCCAGCTGGCATTTGTTGTATCTTGCTTTGATTATGATGACACTGAACCCTATTATTACAGTGGGTACTTTCCCATTTTAAGCCCATAAATATGTAGAAAATGAACACCTTTTGTTTTCGGAATGGTGGTTCGTCTTTATGGCCCTCGTTCTTGGAAGGGTAAATATATACTAGTTATGATATATGAGGTCAACAACACGGATACAACTAGAATTGATAATGGGTGTAATCTATAATGAAGTGAAGGAGATGATGGTGAGGGGACCTCCAAATCAAATTTGTAGTTTTCAAGAATAATTATTCATCTTCATGTTTGAATCATGAACGTCTTCATTAACTCACTACTTGTACTTTTTTCTTTTTTTACAATCACATATTTATGTTTTGATAATTGCCTTTATTTGAAGTTGATAGCTATTCTTCACTTTTGCACATAAACATTTGTCATAATAAGCAAACGAAAACAAAATCAATCAAAGTGCTTCAACACCAGATTGTGGAAGATGAGACCAGCTATGGTAGCAGATATTTATCTATGGCCATTACCTTGTGATAACGAAATAGCTAGCAACCGTTTTCTTGAAATAACAAGTTAATTATCCCGTTATCAACAAGATACTATAGAAATGTCAGATGAAAACAACAGATGGACCTAACATACACAGTACCCTTCACCACAGCAAACACGGTGTGTTATACATGCTTAAGCAAACTTATTATTTTCCACCAATGGAAAACCGCAAGTATTGACTTCTGGTGTCTCTATGACAACGTGTACACACGTATACATGTGTATAAAAGTCATTTCTGCCTGTATTAAACCTTGATCGAAATAGAATGTGATACTGACAATGATATAGAGTAACAATAATGGAAACTCCTTAGTCATTACTAAGTATGTGTTGCATTCAAGATGTGATTAAGGTTTTATTCTGAGTCACATGATCTGGAAGTAAAGCAAAGAACAAAAAATATGAGAAACGGTGGATGATATTTATTTTAAATCAGTTGCTACAGACATGACACTCATGGTCCCCTGATGAACATTTACAAAGGTAACAGTAAACGAAATGTTGGTCTCTCGTTAACACGATAAAGTAATTGCAGTAATTAACCACTTTTTCCAGAGAAAATAGTTACTTGTTTTCTTGGGATCATGAGAAAAAGGCCAAAAATATTTTTCTGCCACCACGGACGTTTCTCAGCTTCCGTACCGGATCTACACCTTCTCAATAGATGGGTTTACATGGGAAACTTTTCTCCTTTCCAAATTAAACATTTCCGAATTGCAATGTCGGGCGCCTGTTTACATGACTTGTGATCTTATCGGACCCGGTGTTTACATACAACAACTCCCCTAATCAGAAACGCGTTCAGACATGCTGAGACGATCCACACTCCCGTTCATAAGGTGGCGAGAATGCTTTTGTGAGCTCGGTGCCGACCGCCAACTAGCGCCCAGAAGAAGAAAACAACAAAGAGGGTATATGCAGAAGTAAATTTTTCGCCCATCTAACCGTCCAAAACTGTTAAAAAATTTCAAAGTTGTCATGAACAAATCACTCTCCGATGCAGACCGGTACTGTTTTGAAGTCGCCGTATTTAAAATTAAAGCTTTCCGATACATCGTTTACATGGAACGACTGGCTATTTGCCGAATCTAATCAGAATCAGGCTGTCCAAGTAAACCAACCTAATGTGCCACATAGTGCTACTTCACTTTGAATAATATGGTGCAACTGAGCACCACACCAATCTTATATTCAATTCCACAGAAGGATGAAGATATACAAGGTCTGATGGTTTGATTTAAGCAAAATAGATACAACTAAAATTGGATGTGAGTGTTGGTGAGGGGGCCTCAAAATCAAATTTTGCCTAGGGCCCTTAAAGACTTAGCCCAGCTCAGACTTTAATTCTCAACCATGTTTTCCAGGGAGAAGAAATTTGAAACAGCTAATCAATTTCTTTGGTCTCGGAAAGTGAAGCCAGGGGGAGTAAAATGGAGGTTAAGGAAAGGATGCAGAGGCTAATAATACACAATTATAATCCCCACCCCAGCAGGCGTTTTGGAACTGTGCTCTCTAGAAGGAGGATAAGGTGGGAGGAAGAGCTGTGACAGTGTCCAGTCAGTGCACTGTGACAGACTATGAGATGCACATCCTGCCTGGCAGGGATGTTCTGACCTTCAAAATAAAAAAAATATCTTGTATTTTTATTTCTAAAAAGTATAAAGTTATCTCCAAACCTTTATAAAGATAGATGTATTAATATCATTTAATAAAAATATTACATCAAATAGTGCAGTGTAAATACTCTCTTTATGTAAGTCTCAATTAGTTGAGAATTGAGATGCAGCACAAAATACAGATTAACGTCAAAGTTAGCAGTGTGGCTTGACAGCAAGAAGGTTCAAAGTTCAAACGCATTAAGGGCCTTTGTGTGTGTGGATTCCATTTTGAGTCTCTAGCTTCCTCCTTCAGTCCAAAAGCAAGAGCTACAAGTAAATTGGTGACTCCAAATTGCCTGTAGGTGTGAATAATCATTATAACCTCTTACAGGTGAAGTCAGAAAAACATTAATTTAGCTTTCAATAATATACTTAATACTTAACCAAACTAATACTAAACAAGGTATGGATGTATTGTAGCATTTGTTTGTTTGGTTGTGATGGATTAAATACTGACAAAAACGTATCTAATCACGTGGAGAGACTTCCCACGATTGGTTTTTACAGTTTATCCAAAGGTTTTTTTGAATTTTTTTTTTTGTTGTTGTTATTATTGTAGTGAAACCATAGATTTTTGAGTAATCCTGCAAAAAGAGAGACTGACAAACCGGCAAAGTGGATAGATAGAGAGAGAGAGAGATAGATAGAGAGAGAGATAGATGAGAGAGAGAGAGAGAGAGAGAGGGAGAGAGAGAGGAGAGAGAGAGAGGGAGAGAGAGAGCCTCCTTGGTGGTGGTCAATTAATTTCTACATTTTACTTTGGAGGTTGGAGCCGGAAGTAGGGATGTCTGTAAGTCCGTTATTTTGACACTAGTGGTCCAGAGGGAGCGCTGAGCGCACACGTCGCTCTCTCCACAACATCTCACCACTGCGGTAGCGGCGGAGGCGGAGGGAAACCCGGTGGGCTCACATCACTCCTTCCTGCACGGAGACAAATCCAGGAGGCGCGCGCGCGCTTGCCCGCTGACTTTCTCTCGGAAGAGGACTTTACCTGATAGGATACTAACAGTTCCGAGCACATTCTATTCATTAGCAGGAACGCAGAGGGGAGAACTTTTGGCTGCCGTTGCGTGCTTTTGACCAAAATCCACGCCACCTTCGAAGTCGGAGCAGTCTACCGCGAGGAGGATGGGACCGTTACTCTTCTCCGTCGCCCTCTGCCTGAGCGCCGCTGTCACTCAGCACGTGAAAGGTGAGTGGAAAAGTAACAGGCGGCCACGGTCAAATATTATCACCTGTGATCGGAGCTTCTTTGGCTCTAATGAAGTGATTTTTTTTTCACGAGTGGGGCGCAGATGAGATGGAACATGACAGGCTTTATTGTTTGCGGAATGCGTGCAGCCTGACTGCGTGCTTTGGCAAACAACTCATCGCAATCTGCGCACGACTGCTAAATTGATGAATTCGCTCGTGGATTGATTTATGTGCAACCCGTATCTTTCCAAATAAATCCATCCACGCACCAGCCGCTCACATCTCGGGTGGAAATGTGCGCTGGTCCCTAAATACTGGTCTCTCGTAAGGGTTTTCCTCAGCTGTTCGCTGAATGCAAACAGATCCGGTCCATCTGGAACCATGAAGACCACTTTACCGCCACTTTACCATATCTAACAAACCTAATGAAGAAAAAAAATGTTAAAATTCTTCACCCGGGGGATCCAGATTAGACACATAGATGGCATTATATTATTGGATGTTGCAAGGAGAAGGTCAATAGCGCACTGAAAGTCTCACTCCAAATGTGGAAAGGACATTCTAAGATTCGACTGACACTCAGGATCAGCATCACACCCCTCCCTCCTCCTCATTTGCCCCATCAATTTTCTGCTAATGGAAATAATTAGGCATTTACCCGCTGTATATTTTTCATGAGTTGTGCAGAACCGAACATGTGGGATTTGGGTAAAGAAAGTATTGAAGCCATTAAGGAAGTGGGTTATGTCATCCATGCCTCTCTATTCATTTGGCAACATGCCTGCCTTCAGAATCTCACCTTTCATACAGACCTCTCCTCTCTCACAGGAGAGTAGCCTTAAGCAGATTTTCTGAGTACTCTGGTGTCAGCTCAGAGTCAGCCCCAGAATGTAATACTCCCTCCTAGGCTGGCATAATGCATGTAGGAGTATAGCAGGGAGTTGTGGTGCCTTGGGTAGACTTGTTTCAACACTCGCTGACTTAAAAATACAACTTGAGCCTGTACCTCAGTTTATCATATTCTAAAAGGGAATGTTGCCCATCTGTGCATCTTTTTTTCTGGAGAACAACAGCAACCCCATCCACAGTGCAGCAGATGGAGCGGGATGGAAACATCTGATCTGTGTGTGAGCATCCTCAAAACCACAATGCTAAAACTATTTTGAAAACAAAAGTGCTTTGGGAACATCCAGCCTGAGAAGAGCTCCAAAGGTTCGATAGCACTCAAACTCCATAAAAAGGGAGGGTAAAAAATGAATTGTGGCGAGGAGTAATCTACATGCCATTTCTTGTTGCTCAAAAGTAGCAGGTGTCTTCAGAGAAGCTGCTAACAAACATGTATTGAAGATACCACTGGGTAGCTCTGTCTGCTGAAATTTATGGGGTTGAAACATTCACCTTCAGGTAAAACAGACTGCATTGTTCCATGTCAGTGTGCAATACATCACTTCCTCTGGTTGGTTACTGGTGCTGACTCACACACATTGTTTGGGATCCCACCTGTCTCCCTGGACAAAGCACATGACAGCACCAGTGGGCCTTCTGTTTGGAAATGTGATAGATGCTTTTGTACCAATTTAGACAGTTGGCCTTAATGAATTTTATGCATCTTCATTTAAGTCTTGGACCTGTTGGTGATGGCTGAGCCATTAAAGCCTTTTCGGCAAATGGACAGCCATCTGGAGGCCACGCCATTGTCTGCCGGAGGGGAATCATGATTTGCGTTTTCACAAGCTCAGCTTGGATGAAGAAGTTCAGGAGGGATTGGGGTTTTTTATATTACCCTCTTGGTCAGACATTGTTGATATGTCGGTTTAGAACCTGATTCTGGTACATTTCTACGAATAATCCGTCTGAAAGGGGTTAAATATTAATTTAATGCAAAGTTATTAGTTCATATTTTCCTCAGATACATCTTTACAGCAGCACTATGGGCTTTAAATATAAATACTTAATGTTTTATTCTATTAGTCATTGCAGTTGTTTGGAAACATTGTATAGTCTTGGCTATAGATGTAGTAATTAGTTTATCGGTCAAAAGCTTTTAAGTTCTTTTTTTAATGTTTTTTTTAAACATGTAAATAATTAGCAAAATTCTCTTAAACCACAAAATCAACTAGGCTTACACTTTTGTCCCTGACGGTAAGGTTATATCCCAGAGAAGCCCAAAATTCCCCTCCAATATGGAAGCCGTCCTCCTGATTAAACTCCTCAAATCAAATGTGAAGCTATGTCTGAAAAACAGTGTTTTACATAAAAAACAAAAATCCGACTAGTGAATAAAATATGATCTATCAGTGTGAAATATGAAGATAGATCTCCTCCAGTTCTTATGCACAAAATTTTACTAAATCATACCAGTAGTTGAAAAATTGAGGCCGGTAAACTTTTGGAGAAGTAGCTCCCCCTAGTGTCAGATAACCAGCCAATCTTTCTCTGTCCACTCACTCCAGTTTGTCCTCACACTAATTTGAAAAGGATCCATGACATTTCTTTTGAGTTATGGCGTTAACGCTGATGATCTGCAGCTAATTACAGTTAGCTAATATGCTAACTATAATTCTAGCCCTGACTTTTTCGGGGATATAATTATAGTTATATTGTATATTATATTTGAATATACCATGAATATTATTATATTTTGGGAGTTTGGATAGAGATGTTTCTCACTCAATGCTGATAATAATTAACTGACTGATGAAGATAAGATTAATGATAATTTCACCTTTTATACTCAATAATATACATTTCTGTAGTAATGCACACCTGTATACGAGACAATATATACATATTTCTTAGCTCTAGTAAGATATCAGTTGTTGAAACCGATTTTTTCCCCCTTCTTTTGGAATTATCAGAACCTTAGCATGAGTGGTAAATTGAACTTGTGTATTTCTATTTGTGAAACAGAAAAAAATATATATTCTCGATTCTGGCAAGGACATGTTTGGCTCTCTAGTCTTCTTCTTCTTCTTCTTCTTTTTTGTCTCATCTTAAAACTAACTATAAAGGTGCATACTGCTACCTATTATATGTGACTGTTTAGATAAAAACAAAGTAATCTGGATTTGCAATATTGTCTCTGTTTTTCAGCTATAGCAATAATAAAAATACAACTATTCAAATCTTAAGTGTATGAAAATTATAGTTGTCCTTTTTCTCTGATTTCTAACATTTTTCAGACTATTTATAAAGAAAATACTCGCAGTAGATAAAGAATGAAAATAATTCTTGTGGAAAATTGTAAGTCATTCATCCAATCCTTATAATCTACCATTATGTGACTATGAAATTAGCCCATGAACCACCCTTGCTTTACCAGTTATGAAAAGATAATTACAAAATGTAACCTGGTATGATAGGTCATCTGGATGACCTTCTGCAGAACAGAAATAACTGGAGCTTGTGTTTGCAATTAGCTGATGAAATAGACGTGCTTGACGATGATAGCAATCTGTTCTCAAGCTCATTGCGTTCAGCAGCCACTGAAGTTTATTGGAGATGCAGGTGATTTTTAAGAACAATTACTCGCAGCCTACCTCTACAGCGCCCTTCACTCGCCGTTTAAATGGCATAGTCTTCAATCTGTCAAGAGAGGTCAGACCTCTGTCAGATCAGCCGCCATGATAATCAAAAGAATCAAAGCAACTCATTGGAGCACAACCCACACAGGACCGCGACATGTGATATCAACCCACAGTAATCAATCTTCGCAAAAGGCCTCCCCCGACTGCACTAATGGTGCCGGCTACCGTCTTTATTACCTCCGCCAGGGAGGTTATGTCTTCCTTGTCTTTTGTTTTCTGTTCGACATCACAATATTTTCAAAAAAGCTTTTAATGGATTTGAATGATTTTTTGTTTTGTTTAAAGGGGTGACGAGATTTTCGAGACAAACCAAGTTGCAGATCCAGCTTTAACTGAGATACATATTCTACCGGTACACCTCTAGCTCCTGTTGTTGAACTCCACTTGATTATTCATTGTCAGTGCAGATGCACGTTAATCCGATTAATATTTGAGAGATAATTTGTCTCCTCTCATGACAAGTGAAAGGACACACATCCATTTGTCTTTGCCGTACTGTGGCTTCCGCTACATTTCATGCCTGACTTACTGGAAGGGTACTGGAGGGAGAGTCACAGAGGTTGCAAGGACAAACGCTAAGGAAGTGCTTAGCAAATAACTTGACTTTGTCCCTGAGATGAGGACGGTGGTGAAATAAGTTGCTGGAGTCGACACACACTCACCCAGACAGAAACAAAATCACAGAATGACTATTTTTGTGTTAGGCCTTTGTATCCAATCTTCTCAGTGGTAATTGGGTTATCAGCAGAGTGCTCTCAAGTATCTCATTCTAACCAACTAATGTTGGCGTTGGTGGTGCTCCAGGCCCACTTATGTATTTTCCATGTGACTCATGCTTATTAATGCTGCATTTGTATGTTTATGTGAAAAAAATCTGCGTTTCAAAACCTCGCCGAGACAAGCAGAGAAGCACAAAGACTGAAATCAAAATAGACTCTTTCCAAACAACAAGACAAGACTACACCCATAATACTTAAGATTCACGTCTGATGCCTCAATTAAAACAGCCTTTATTCTAAGTTCTATAAGTTCTATTCAAAATTCTATTATAAGCAAACACTTATGTTGAATTTTACCCAACATGTTGAATGTACCTTTACTTAAACACAGCATGTAACAAAATACTGGATGAGTGTAGCAGAGATGTTTCTAGACCAGTGTGAAAACTCAGGAGGTGACTCTGCCGGGAAGAGAGGAAAAGCGGAAAGAGTGCTCTGAAACAGTAATAAGATTTGATCAAGATTTCGTTTGTAGTGTCACTTCATATTGACCGTGCTTCACCTCTCCCAGCTGAGAACATGCAGCAGCCCACTCTTTCATAGTTTTAGCAGGCATGAGACCGCACGCTGTGGCATAAGACCTGTTCTGAAGGCGCTGACTGATAATGAAGTTGCAGGATATCATGTTTGAATTGCATTTAATGGACCAGCTGTAGCATCTTATATTGGGCGTGCTGAGGTTCATTATACTGACTCAGATTTTATAGACACAGATAGGCTTTACAGTAGCTGCAGCAGAATACACACTTCTCATTCTGACTGAAATCATCCCGTTTGAAGATTTTCTAGTCGACTGTTCACATGAGATGTGATCTAAAACAGACTGGTTCCTACGTGTCGCATCAGGGCAGCTCTGTGACATGTGAAGAAGTCATGCTGATTTTTTGATGCTCCAGCAGCTGCTGTATTCAACAGAGTCAGTGTTTCGTAGAGAGCTATTGTGTTTGCTGGCATTCACATCGCTGTGAAGAACATTATGGGAAAAATTAAAAACTGTTAAAACCATAACAGCTGAGCGCGAGGCCGTGTTTAGTGGTAGATGCAGTGTCAGCATTATTGTAGCACTAAATGCTGGTACCAGTGTGGGTTCTTCTAAGTAGTGTGAGTCATTACAGATAGATTGTCAGTAACAATCTTAATTTTTAGACAGAAACCGATCTGTGTTTGTCTCTAACTGACTGTCCTCCCTCAGGTTCGGCACCTTACAGAAAATAGGGAGAGAGGGCAACACATGGTACCTGTGCCATCACATTCCCTCTCCCTGGCACTATTCCCTGGGCCATCCACTCCCTCTCCTTCCTGCCACTGATCCAGCTAATCCCCCCACTTTCCTTTATCATCCAAAATAATATTTAAAGTAGAGCACTTTCGCAAGTGATCCATGCCAAATTCCTACTATGGCCAGTGCCACATGCCAGCGGGTTTCCTCCCATTACTTTGTTTTTTTTCTTCATTAAAGGGCAGGTGGTATGGTCTGAGCCGTTTTTGCTGCTGTGGGATTTAGCCCTCTTCAAAAGGTTCCGCCGTTTTCATTTCGTTCAACACTTTGTTCTGCTTTTCTGTGATCTGTTTGAATAGCTCGTTAATTTTTCTCTGACCATTTAGACATAGGCAATTATATCCCAGAAATGTGGGGGATATTAGAGAAAAATTATTGCAGTGTCTGCTACAGCAGATACTTTTTGTTAACAATATAGCTCAAAAACTGCGTAATGGATTATTTACAAGGTAGGACAAACTATGGAGACCACAAATGACTTTAAAAAGTAGGAAGTGTATTTAACGTCGGAATTAAAGGTCTAAATTAAGTATGCATGTCAGTTAATCAATCATGTTTGCAGTGTGTGGGTGTGTGAATGTGTCGGTGTAAGACTACAAAAATCTAAACACACAAGGTCAAAGGAACCCAGCGTCTCAGAGAGGAGAGAGTAACTGAATGCTCAGGCCTACATAAATAAATGAAAGCCATCCCACCAATGCAGGAGTTAGCCATCTCTCCTAATGAGCCACTCCCCAGATCCCAGCAACCAAACAGAATAAAGGTTAAAGGCCTTGAGGTGGTCACAAAGTTTTTCATTGCATGCAGTGATGACATCTACAATATGGTGTTGAATTAAAGATTTGAACTCTTGGCATTGAGCTGGATTCTTTAAGATTCCTCTTTATGCCAGGGAACTAATCATAAGACAGCATGTCCTTATTTATGCCCATATTTCTTATTCTATTTGCAGTTGTGAAATATCGCTTGGATTATTTTCAAATATGTTTTTTTTTCTTCCATATTGTCATATAACGTGATTACAGTTATTTTGTTTTCCAGACATACCACAAAAACCTATTCATGGGTCATTTTCAAACTTTAAACCCCCATAGTCTTTTGGTATGGGGAAGAATGGGATGGATTTTTGTAAAGGTTGGTTGTATATTTCTGACTCTAGGGTGAGCTTAACCCCAAAAGTTTTCGGCCATAATAATGATAAGGAATTTTTCGGGGATATACCCTTGCTGTCGGGGACGACAGCATAGCTCCAGATACTCATTCGGCTTACTGAGCTCATATAGAAACCCCAAAACTTCATCACTGCTTCAACACTGTAACAACAGTCTAGAGTCTAGTTCGATTCCAGTTTTGTCATAAAATTTGAGGTGATCATGGAAATGTGCTAATTTCACTATAAAACATTTGTACCCTGGCATCATCATCACTGTTTACAGTTATTAAATCACAATTTAAATCGAATTACAGCTCTGAAATTGCTATGAAATGCAGATTCCTTGTACTCCTTGCATACTTTGCTTTAATGTGACATACAGAAGTACTGATTTCACCATGCTGTGTTGATATTACCTCATACATCATAATTAATATGCATCTATATTGCTATCTGCATTTGTAATGTATTTCCAATGCAATCAACAAGCAAGGTTATTAGCACAAACCAAAGACAGTGCTCCACGATAAAAATTGTTTCATTTGCTTTGAGCTCTAAAATAGATACGTGTGCTATTAAAACTTTCAAAAACTACATTCCAGAGCTTTTGGCTAGTGGGAGAACGGTGGGAATCCATCCAACATTAGGCTGAAAGTTATAGGATATAGAGTATTAGGTAATTTAAACCTAGTACACAAGATGCTGCCCAGTGTGGCGGTGTGTGATGTGTCTGTGGTTGAGGAAGTGAGAGGACAGTGTGTGTTGACCATGAGTTTAGCTGAAGAAAAACAAAAGTTAGTAGTGAACTGTCAATCCGGCAGTAATTGTACAGTCTTTGTATCATTGTGTCTGTTAAAGAATGCTGCAGCTTCTCAACAAGATGGGGAGTTGTTGTAATAGTGAGCTGGGTTATCCAAGACGTGAGGAATCAAAACCACCCGCGCTCACCAGCTCTGTTCGGGAGTCCATCGATTTTCATCTTGAGCTATAAAGATTTGAATCAACACACTGCATCATCCTCACGCACCCTCCTTTTCCCTCTCCTTGCTGATAATTTGATTGTATCTCCTTCCTCTCTATTGTTCACTGTTTCTGTCGTCACTAAATCAATACTTCCCTCACTGTCTGTGGTTGGTGGAGACAGAAAGGTGATTCTTGCTGACGTGAGTGTGTGTGTCAGACATTAGACCATATTTGACTGATTATTATTAATTTAGCCTTAAATGCACCCACGATAAGTTCTTAGTCCCCTCCGTTATATAAGCAATCCCCTGTTCGAACTCTTCAAATTAAATGTGAAGTTATGTCCATCCCTCTCTTCATGAGAGAGGGAAGCTTCTCTCGAGTGCAAAATATGAAATTTTAGAGTAAAATATGATAAACAAGACAGATTTCCTTGAGTCTATTCACTCATGAAGAACTTATTAAATGTAAATAGAAGTCAAAAAGGAGTCAAAACAGCTTTGTATTTCTCTATTGTCCTCATTAATGAAAGAATGCTGCAATTTGTTCGTTTGAGTCTGGCAATATAGCTTCATGTTTTGGTCTTTTGTCAGTGCTGCATTCCTACTTCAGTCAAATAGTTTCTTTGTAAGGACTGAATTCAATCTCAGTCTTCTTGTTTGGTGCGCACCATACTTAAAGTGGCAATGAAAAGCACTTACAGTGCAATCATACCCATAGAAGAGTTTATTTCGATCAAACCAAACTGGCCAATTATAAACGCATCCTTAGTGTCAAAATGTGAGCCTAATTGGGACACATTACTTCTATATATACAAATCTCTTTTTCACCTTCCTCTACAAAAAGCATGTAAGTGTTAAGATTTCATTATAGTCCGTGTGTGTGGGAGTGCGTGTGTGTGTTTGTGGAGCTGATAGGCTGGAAGGCAAAACTGCCTGTCAGGCATCAAGATGGATTTCCATTGCATTACTTATGTGAAACAAGTAATACAATCTTTGTATTATAGCGTGAGTGGATGCTGAGCGCATTGGATCCACCCTTTTTGTCACAGAGGTGTCAGAACACCCTGAGCCCTTCATTACCTGTTGCGGTTAAGAGTGAGTCAATCTCTCCACTGCAGATCAATAAACAGCATAAATTATTTTATATTCAATGCAGAGCTGCGGCAGCATGTAGATCTGAGGAGGTTTTAGCGGCTATGCTGTGAGACGGTCACTTGAAGACAGTGAGATTAGAATAAAAGGCCATGTTTTTCACAGTTTTTGAAGCTGCTACATGGACGACGTGACTCATAGATCATTTAATGTGTGACTGTTTTCATCTTTGGCCGAAAGCCAGCATATGATACATTTTCTCTGATATAATTTCTCCTGGGTTTGAAGATATAATTCTCTTTCATGTGAAGTGTGTTCTTGAAATTTACACTATTGCTATTCCATCGTTCAGTCTCTTTCCCCAAAAGTGTGTGCTTCACATCATTAGTCTACCCCCACTTTGTAATGGGGGTAGTAGACTTTGTGGGTAATCTTTCAAAGTAACCTCAACGTTGCAACATTCAAGCTTGTATTTCTTGGACATGCACACTTTGGAGAGATTTGGGCTACTTATTCCCATTCTAAAGACATGTATATAAATCCTGATCCCCACATCAGGATTAAAAATGTAATTTAACCTTGTTTTTTATTCTTTTGGATTAATGGGCCAGGTGCCTTTCAGCTTTGCTTACCATCCCGCTTCATTCATCTGAAATTATTATTATTATTATCATTATTATTTCCAAACTCCGTTCTTCACTCATCTTGAGTGATGCTGAAAAGCTGGTCCACGCGTTTGTCTCCTCCAGACTGGATTACTGTAAGGCACTTCTCATCAGGATCCCTGATAAAAGTCTTCAAAGACTACAGTATGTTCAAAACAGTGCTGCAAGGATCCTGATGAGAGTTCGTAAAGACGACCACATCACCCCCGTTCTTCATTCCCTTCATTGGCTTCCCATCTCCACCAGGATGGATTATAATATCTCTCTCTTCACTCACCAGTGCATCCATGGTAACGCACCCCCCTACCTAAAAGAACTACTCACCCCACTGACCTCAATACGATCCCTCCGTTCTACCCACTCATACCGCCTCCTCCCTCCCCGGACTAAGCTCAGCACCATGGGTGATCGGGCCTTCTGTTCTGCTGCCCCACATCTGTGGAATGCCCTCCTTGACCATCTGAGGGCTCCACAGATGACTGAGAATTAAAAAAAGGGTGGGTTCATATTTTACTATAAGGCTGAGCTTTTTTTTTTTTTTTTTTTTTTTTTTTACAAAAAACACATGTCCTGGCCATATCCTAACCACGTTCCTCTGAATCCAAACTAGGTGCATATATTCAACTCCAGGACATCAATCTCATATATACTTTACCCACCAGGGAGAGCCTTTATTTGCAAAAAAACACAGTGCACCATGCAGAGGATTGGGGGCTCTTTGGGGTTAAACTCTTGCTTACAGAAACACCAGTGTAGCCATGGTATACACAATATACTTACTGTACTTAATCTAAAAACCAGTCTCCCTATTCCAACTTAGTCTCACAACTTTGCGTCTAATCATTGAGATCTTTCATTCCCTGTTAGTCTGTTCATTGAGGTAACTCGTTTAAAGCTTATCATCGTTTCAAACCATTTTTTTGGGTGATCCTCTGTCAAGGTCATAGCGCTACTTAGTCTTAATTCTGATTATATATTCCTTTTTCTTCTTCCACTTGAGGAATTACAGAATTTGTGTGTGCATTCATCTAATTTCCTGACCCATCAGCTCTTTAGTGTTCAGCAATTTATTTCATTTTTAAATAAATCCGTGACTATTCTCTTTTCTTTTTATCGCTTTATGTATATGTGCTTTTGGTTATGAGTCCGCCTGCTTGTGGGGATCCTCTTTTTAACTCATTATCTGAAAGTGGAGACAAAAACCAAAGCTCCTGAAGGCTAAAGAAAGCTGTTTTTTTTCAGTAGTTAAGTTTCATATATATATATATATATATATATATATATATATATATATAAATATATATATAAATATATATATAAATATATATATATATATATATAAAAATATATATATATATATATATAAATATATATATATATATATATATATATATATATATATATATATATATAAATATCAAGGTCTATTCAATGTCAATCACAATCTACTATATGAATAATAATCATATTTCTTAATTTAAATGTGCCGGTTCAGCCAGACATGAAATTATATTTAAGTGGGTTGTGCGACAAAACTCGCCCACTTTTGAAACAATGCTGCTTGTAGGGCTAAATGTGCTTGCTGGATTATTGTGTCTATTTTTATCGACTGTCAACTCGCGGAGAGCTTTTAGATTGTAGAAAGGAGTCCAAAAAGAGCCAGGAATCCATCCGTTGCACACATAAATGAAGTTATGTTGTCAAAACACAGTTGCATCTTGTGAAATCACGGCCCGTATTTTCGGTTGACCCTGGCTGGAGAGATCATTCCCCATTACATACACAAGGATAAGACTAAATATATGCTGCTTTATGTTTGGGTATGTATCATCCAAGGATGAAAATCTTGAATTATTTCACAGAAATTCTGAGTTAAGTAGATTGTCGATGTCTTCAAGATCAGTCAAAATCGGAGACCATCAGATTGCCAAACCTTACATTATATTTAGATTCAGGTTAGGCTTTGGATATGTCTCCTGAAAATGTGTGTGCGTGTGTCTGTGTGTGGGTGTGTCATTCCAGCTCCAGTAGAAGCGGTGGACCACAGAGAATGAGGTCCTCACAAAGAGTTAAAGACATGGATGTATGGGTTTGTGTGTGTGACTGAGTGCAGATGTGTGGGTTTGTGCGAATGCACTCAAAGAGTAACCCAGAAATGTCAACACACCGTCTATGCAGCAATTCTAGCTCTCCCTCACAGTGCTGATGGGCATTCATACTTCACTCATTTGCCAAAAAAGCAAGAACAACATGGCTTTATTCAATTTGTCAGCAATCACACTTTTATACTAAATTATGTGTTTGGGGAAAGACTGAAAGCAAGAAAGAGGACATGAGATCAGGGAAACCATTAAATACATGTAGGTAGAATCTTATACTATTCATCGGTCCAGATGTTTCAGATCACCCTTGGGTGTTTAATGCAAGACAGGAAATAGAGGGAAAAAGAGAATCCTTTTAAGTTTAATGAACAAACAAGCACTCACCTTCAGACTTCAAAGTAGAGCCCATTACAATACGTGTAAATAAAACAATTTAAAGGTATTGTATAACATAACCCTTTGTAGGTTATAGAAAGGGTCAACAAATTGCAATATTTAAGTAACTGATGCAGATCAAAATGATTATAAGATTTCATTTTTGGCATATGAGACAATCATCTTGCAATTTCCCCATTGTGGGACTAATAAAGGCTATCTATCTATCTAGGCTATCTATCTATCGACATACTAACCCTGATTAATTGAAATCCGAAGAAGTGATGCAAAACTCTTAGATCCTCATGTCAGATTAGCTTTGAAAGAAAAGAAGTGTTAATAGCACTTGCTGGTTTCTTGAATTCTTGACACGAAGAAGCTGAATTCAACTTCTTGTGGATGGGCGGTGATTTGATTCAGCTTTTGAGAGTATTCAACTTGTATTTTTCAGCTGAAGAGTTTTCTTTGTTTACTTTATCATAGTGATGCATCCACAGATAAGCTGAGTGTCGGAGCATTCGCGTGGGGAAGTATTCCACCATATGAGGGAGCATCCTGTTTTGTTTTCACGTCGTATTGTCTGACTTAATCACACTGACGTCATTCACCTATCGCTGTAGTAGTTCTGTTTTGCTTCTAAAACCAAATTGGAAAGTGTGGTCAATCTATTATTCACTACTGTTGAGGTAAATAAAATATTTACTAGTGTGATCTTTCTAACCTGCCTCAGCTGTTCTCTGTAGGCGTGCTCCACTGCAGATGGAAGCATAATCATACTGAAGTACACGGTGAATGCAATGCTGGTGAATCGATTACTATGCTGAAGCCATGAGGTGCCTGACATGTTACATTAGCATGAAAAGTTTAAGCTGAGTGTATATTTTTAACCAGGTTCTGTGTCTTTCTTTAGGAAACATTGTGAGATAACTTGCTCTGTCTCACAAATCTAGAACATTTCATACCACGGTTCTAAGGTGACGGCTGCAACTGAGGGACAATTTGACACATGCTGAATAAAACTCATAACATATATATTTGTATATATTTTATGTGGTGACTTATGTGTTCACTGGAATAAAAATCCCCTTCAAAAATAAATGAAAATGTATATAGCGTGTTTTAGGCTTACTAGCCACTAGAATAAGTGACAATTCACTTGGATAGATGACTTAAAATAAGAAGTGCTATTTAGATAAAGGTTATCTTAATATTAGCTGGGAATTTTGAGTTATATATTTTTTTACAAGTAAAGGGTAATTGTCCTTTCTCAGATATCCAATGGTCAGAAAGAGTGTTTCTCCCTCTCAAAACCAGCTTTTTGTTACCATACCCATGTATGGTAAGAAAAAGCTTCAAAAATAATGTGAAATAAGCTTGGTGAAATAATGAGACAAGACAGTTACATATATATATATATATACACAGAATATAGACAGAGTGGACATAAGAGACAAGCATATAATAACACCAGAAACGGTAGCACAAAACAGTTATATATGATTTATGTGATGGGATAATGAGAGTGTAAGAGCATTGATTAGATTGGCTGTGTGGGTGTTGCATATGTGTCTGCGTGTGTGAGCGTATGTCTGGGTGCCTGCATGGGAGGCAGTGATGTGTATAAAGTGATGGCAATACAATAGTAGTAATAATAATAATAATGACAACTGATACTATTTGCATTATGCTCGTCATGCCATTCTTATCCTGTAGTAAATACATCCGTTTAATATTGGCCTCAATCATTAACGTCCCTATCCAGCATTGTTTGTTAAATTTATATATATATATACATACATATACATATGTATGTATTTGACTAACGACAGATTCGATGATAGTCAAGAACATTTTGTATGTCAAAACCGTTACAATTCTAACCCTAACCCTGGCTACACCCTTAGATTCACCAATGACTAATTCATTTCTAAGATGCCTGTAAAGTCACATTTACATTCTCTTGCTGTTTTCATTGTTCAACTGAAATGAAGCAAGAGCTGATTCAACATCTCGTCAGTCTTGAGTCTGCTGCACAACAAGGCTTGTCTTTCTCAACACTCAAAGTCTTTGACAATGTAATGCCTGCTACATGAAATTCACTGACCAAGGGGTAACGAGAATTAAAAAAAATCAATTTGTCAAGGACTGCCCTTTTCAGCTCACACAATTCACAGCTTAGAGGGTAAGTGTGAAGTATGAATATAACAAGAATCAGAGGACATTTGTAGCCACTACTTCGTGTTCCTAAAATGTCCATATTCATTAATAAAGCAACAGCTTTTCTGTAACATTTTCCAACATTTAAATTGCCTTTATGACCTTAACCAGAAAAGCACGACAGACCCTCTATGTAGTGAGACAGTGAGAAATGACACAGTATTTGGCATCCATTTTTTGTAGGTGACCATAAAGCCGCACTTTTTCCATTAAAACCAGTGTGCCATAAACAAAATGGAATTGTAACTGTATTGAAGATTTGGTGAAATATTTGGAGACTGGGTTTTATGTGTGAGATGATATTCTGAAGAAATTTCAAAGTAGTAGATTTACATTTTAAAGATATATGCTAATTCACTTTGCAAAAAAGCACACACAAGTCCATATAATCGTTACCTTTTGCTGCCAAACTGGATGGAATATTTTTCACGCACATTAGTTGGTAGGACTGAAAATGTGTGAGAAAACATTATCGGGACACAAAAACAGAGAGAGAACCAGCCTTACCAACCACATTGTTAGACTTAGTTCGTGTATGAGCCTCCATTGCAGCATCACATCAAGGTGGTGTGGGTTCTTAACCTGTCAATTCCATGACTAGCTGGTTTCACCATTAATAACATTCCAGAGTTTGATCTTCTTCAGGAGTCAGAAGTTCATGACTACTCAACAACCAAAGGTTCCAGTAGCTGCAGCTTTCTTCACAACAACACGGACACGGAGATTGAGATCTTGAACACGCCATGAAAGCCATTTTGTGATTGAACACAGTACAAATAAATCATTACATGACATGAATAAAATGCAAATGGCAACTAACACAAATGTTATAACAAATTAAAGGAATATCTACATAAAATTAAGTTTAGTTATATAAATTATCTCGTTAGCTGCTTCAGTTCAGCTACTGCTTTAGTGATTGAAATGTCTAACTTTGAACGAAAAACATCTGCGCCTCATGAGACACATCATATCACAATGGTAGCAGGTAGACAGACCAAAAAAGTAGGGTCCGTCCTACTGATGTGTCCACTTTGAAATACAATATTGTTGTCTACCTCCATTTAACCCTATCTTTTGAAGTCTACTGTACAAATCAGATTTTAATATCGAACATGGCTTATAATTATTACGGGAAAAACTATAATGAGGCAGCTATTAATAAAATTATGATAAACAGAGAGCATTTATCTAACAGCACTTACAGTTCAGGTACAAAAATAGATTTGGCAGATGTGAAAAAGTGCCAAGAAAAATAAGAAGGTAGAAAACTGTGATGGTACTGTTTATACAATTCTTACTTGATTACTTTACTGCTAGTTTTAAGTAGTAGTATACATATTTCACTCAGCCAGAAGGTTGAAATCCACCCTTGCCCTTGTAGCCTTTCTGTTTTGAGTATCTTTCCTGTCTCTCGCCCAATGTCAGCTGGGATAGTCTCCAATCTTCCCTCCGACTCTGAACAGATTAAATAGTTTCAAGTCATTAATAGGCAATAATTGTATTCTATTAACAAGAACAAGTCAGAAACATAATGATTTTACTAACTCATGGTTGATGAATGCAAAACAAAAATATTTTCTAATTATTATTAATTACAACATGGCATAAATAAAATATTGAGAAATAACCAAATAACAGTTTTTTTAACTAAAGGTTGGAGCCGGATATTTCCCCAAATATTTCCTATGATGTAAAGAAAAAATGGAATGTTATAGAAGTTATATAATAAAAATATTATTCCGATAAATGCTTCTTCTGGGTTATTAAACATAAAACCGTATCTTTTAGGCTATCTGTGTATCCCTGTCTACACTACAGAAAAATAATAAACTTTTGAATTTGCCCTACCAGTTCATCCTTTGTGAATTTTTATCAGAAGCCCGCCTCGTCACAGAGTGTTTTTGTGCGGCACAATTTCCATTTCACCCCAAATGCCAAACAAAAAACATCATGACAACAAGAAGCTAATGAAGTAAACATTTAACAAACAGGGTCCTAGAAATTCCTTTGTGTGCTGTTGAATATGCATTAGTCCTGTGAATTGGTCACACAAGGTTCAAATAAAATGCATTCCCCCCTTGTCCTTTTTCCTTCCCCGTCTCTTAATCAGCACCGGCACATTCCATCACTGGCATCTTCCTGCTCAGCGGTTACTGTGAAGATTCAAATGAGATGTGAGCTCCACTTCTTTATACATGTTTGATGAATCTTTTTATGCTGCTTCTGGGAAACATGGGGGAGATCTTGTCTGGAAAAAAGGTACAAAAGATGGGAGGTTTGCAAGTTTGTAATGAGGCGAGCAAGGCTCTTTTGGCTCATGAGCAAACTAGGGCATCTGTAATGAGCGAACAGAAATGAGGAAGCGGGGGGTAGACCGATGGGAAAGGGGCATGTTACAAACCTGAATTAATTCACACTTTAACTTTAACATTAGCTGTTGAGTCATTCATATTGTAGGGCCCACTCGACAGGAAACACTAAATGCATTTGGTGATTACTACTCCCATCTTGCCTGAACTTTACATCTTCCCCAAAACTCCTGGCTTGGGTTGTAACAGAGCTCATGAAATACTAAATTTTTATATCTTATGTACAGCTCCCTACTGGCTTGAATCTTATGGCATATTCAGACTTTCTGATCGATCTAATCTATTACTTTTTAGCATCAACATAAAACATTTTTTATGTTTTTTTTTATACACGTTGAAGCTCTTTTTACTGCTACATCTGCACTACGTACTTGATACATCATGACATTTTTTGAAGAGGTGTACCGATTGATGGGCCGATCGAACGATCCAAGAGACTTAGTTTGATAAATCGAGCAGCCTCCCTTGAGGCCGGTTACAGGCTCAGGCCGTACAAGCACACCAAGCATGAGCTACCGCGGCTCCAAACATCTCACAAGTAAACTAGAAAACACTGACCTCGCAATCTGTAACACCAATAAGGACAAAATAAGGCGTCTCTTCAAACCCGAAAACGTTGTGCACAAGGAGCTTCGAGGAACAAAGCAAGTTTCACCCGAGGAACATAGCAAGTTTGGAAGCTAACATTAGCAGACTGGCTAAATCTAGCGGTGAGCTCAGAGCCAGCCACCCTGACGTCCTCGTAAAAATCCAACATATAAAATATAATGGACTGGACGAGGTTTCAGAGTTTTATTTTCACTTCGATATGTCAAGGAATTGGTTTATGAATGGAGGGTATATTAATTTATACAGGTCAGATTACATACATACATACAAATACATATACATACATATCACACAAGGCCGACCAGCCTTGTCCCTTCCACTGTAATCCCTCAAAACAAGCACTTAAAATTTTCCGAGGGGATCTGGGATCGGCCAAGAAAATTACAATCAGTGCATCTTTAGTGTTTTGGCTCCAGTCATTGGCCAGCCTTGCTTCTCCACAGACTAAAAATGAAGGCTGCAGCTGAGACCGACTGTTTTGCTGCAGAGTCTGACTTGGCTCAAACCAAAAGTTGCTCACGACCAAAAGCTTTGAAGGTATGCGAGTGCTTCAAGTTAGCAGAAAACAAAAATGTGTTTTCTACCCTGTGCAAAGTTACCCTAATACTACATAAAACACACAGGCGCTATTCTGGATGATGGCCCGCGAGGAAAAGCAGAAGTGTTGTCGGTTCAATAGTAGGGTAGCCTTGTACGAGAAATCCCACTGATTGGAAGTACTCAAATTAAATGTGAAGTTCGAAAACAGTACTTTTCGTAGAGAAAGATCCCCCTTGTGAGAAAAGTATGAAATTTTAGGGTCAAATATGATATATACAAGATAAATCCCCTTGAGTTGACTCTTATTAACCAGCGTTGGACTAAATCAAATCAATATTTAGGAAGTTATGGATGAAAAGCAATTTTACTCATTAAAAAAGCTCACATAATCAGTAAAATATGAACTATTAAGGAAAAATGTAGCATATATGCAAGATAGAGCTCTGAAAGTCATTCATATTTACCAAATTTGTACTAAATCGGACCAAGGGTTGAGAATTTATGGACCAAAAACTTTTTAGGATAAAGATCCTTCTACCTTCATAAGAGACAACCGAACTTTCCCAAAATCAATTCAGTTCTTCCTCGCACTAAGGTATATATGGGTATATTGAACGATCCATGACATAGTTTTTGAGTTATCGTGTTTACACAAAGGATCTGCTTTAGGAGACACGGCAATGACAATTCCATAATATGAATGTAATCCATGTAATAGTGTTTGAGTTATGGCTTTAATATGTAAGATCTGAAGCGGACGTGGCGATGACTGAATGCATTAAAGCAAAATGAGAAAAAGAAGTATTCAAAGCAGATAGACAGTAGGATTGGCATTAAGGAATATAAGGAGCTACCTTATTGGGACTTTGTTAGATTATAATCTACCATCTCTATTTACACTTAATTGGCAAATGTTTTTAATTTCTTTTTGTCTTTCGAATCAAATTTCTTATTTTCCTATTGTCTATTTACATCAGACCGAATTGAGTTATTTTAACACGTATTTTCTTGTCCTTTCTTAAAAATGTTAAAGTTGATTTTACTCAAAAACATTAAGTGGTGGTATGATAGCGTTGGAAATATGGTTTAACTGCTTATGCAACAATAACCATATACACAAATCTGTACATTGATCCCAAATATCTGTTTATGACAACCATTTTTTATTAAAAGTCACTCAATTTCCAAGGTGACATTATTCTCTGCAGCAAGGCCAGAATTTGGAAATAATATTGTGTATCCATTGAAATGTTTAATAAATCCACAACAGCTATGCTGAGTTAATTAGAAAGAACCTGAAAGAGGATGGATGGATATGAATGATTCTATGTTATGTTAATTAATGCAATCCATCACAAAGCCTTAACATTGTTTCTTTATGAAATTATGATTTACAACCCAGAGATTCTGACACAGCAGCATTTTATTCCGGCCATTCATTTTTCTTTGCCCTGGGATCTGCATAAAGCACATGGACCATTATTTCACTGTAGGCTTTAATCATTACTCAATTAGCTACACGGTGTTAGAAAATGAGATGCATGTTTACAGCACAGTACAAGATATAAGTTTGGACACAATATCTGTGTTTGTGATCTATTTTTTCTTCCTTTTCATATACAACTGACTCGACAGTTTTGAATACCTTCATCCATCTCAGCATTACTGCAACATTTTTCAATGCATAAGTAAGAGTCCACATTTTATATTCATATAAGGAAAATTAGCTTAAAAATACTACCCCAGGAGTTAACTTGTATGCCAGCAGTCTCCATCAGTAGCCTGCCAAGGCCCAGATATAAAATAAATCACATTACAATGTAGAACCAGCCACGTGCGGTCAGAGGTTATCTAGGTTGTGGCTGATCCTGGTGTTATGGTGAGAGTATTTGTATTTTAATAGCTACTTTGTGTCATGGGAGGATGCTGAATATGAAATAAATACGTTCAGGCACATGGTTGTGTGTTGAATCTTCATGGTTGGGCAAACTGGGCCTTTCCCTGTGGAAACTGGATGCCAAAGGTTACGAAATCCAATTTTTAACTAATGCATTATTTTGGCTTTGATAAATGGCGCATGATGCCTTCAATTGATAATTAACGTTGTATCATTTATATCAGATGGGTGTGCAGCATCGGGTCAGAGTCAACTATATCTGCAGCATGATACCATAAAAACAATCAACCTTATAGTCGCTATAGAAAGCATGGGTGCTAGTATCTGAAGGAGAAAGTTAAAGTCCTTAGTCTGAGGTTGCTGCAAAATCCTGTGAACCGTCCAGACCCAGTGAGGAGTGCATTATCATTGCACCCTGACCTATGATGAGGACAAGTATTGATCTCATTCTCAGACAGAAGCTCTCAGAAGGGTCAGAGTTAGCTGAGGCAGGAAACACAGTAATGAGAGCAATAGAGACCATCAGAAGGAAGAACCAGCTTATTGCTAACAAGGTGGATACCTGTACACTAAGAAAAATAGGGGATCTAGGTTAACTTTTATTTTATTCATTTTTTTTATTGAAACCCTCTGTTCTATAAGTCTGGGAGTACAGTTTAGGTCTTAAATGCTGGATAACTTAATCAAGACTGCAGTGCATGGTTAAGTCTCATGAGATAATACATCTCAGCACAGATTGTCGGAAATATAAATTTGGCCTACTCCCAAGTTTGAAGTTGGAGCAGCAGTGGAGGTAGTCTTAAAGGATTAAATGCATTTCTCAGTGAGTTATTTGAGCTTACCCATACCTGAGGGTACGATATCTCTGGATGGAAAAATCCTCCCTTCTCCTTTGGTTGAAGATTCAGTGGAAACATTAGTTGCTCTCATGATTAAGACTCAAAAGAAAATAGCTTTTGTGTACAGGCTTTTGAGGTGATGACTGTGTTGGTTGAAGCGTCTAACCTAACCCTGAGACCCTGAAAATCCGTCCACCTATACTTATTATAGGTCTGAATTCCGGGATTCTAGGCCTGGATCGTCACGGAAGTGAAACAAATAAGTTTGATACAACCCCGAGAAACAATGACTGAGATGAACTTTTAATCAAAAATTTCAGACTGCTCGTGACTGTCTGAGGTATGACATGCTCGAACCAATGGAAAGGGAGATTTATTTGTGTACCCTTGAAAAGTCAATAGTGCTGGAAGCTTAATGACATTGTGAGTACACTGACTAAATTGGCAGTCTTGGTCACTAACCAGAACTAGGCCAATGCTGTTGTCCCTAACAGCAAGGCTATACCCCCGAAAACCTCCCAATACATGTTTTGTAAAAGCAATCCGCCTGATTGAACTCCCAAAATTAAATGTGAAATTTTGTCCAAAACACCTTGTTTTCTATAAAAAACTAGCTCTTCTTACTGAGTAAAATCTGAACTATATATGAGTAAAGGAAATGCTATAATTTCCTGTAATTAATCCATAGATTCAAATAATAAAAAAATAAAATAAATGCATCTACACTGTAAACGGACCATGGTTCAATTTGATCCGCAGGAGACCACTTGCGGATAGTCCACTGATGTAAATTTAGTTAGGATAAAACAGAGAGCTTTTAAAGTGTTAAACCAAATTAAATCGGTGATTGAAGACATGAAACTTAAGAGAGTTGATAAAGGCTCCAGTCAAAGTTCACTGAGGTCCCTGCTAAAAAAAGCTATGTGCAAATTGACTTGCAAATATCAGAAAGATTTATGATTTTAGCGATTAGTTCATATTAATTATATCTTACATTTTTATTAATTTAATTTAGAATTCAATAATTTTAAATAAAAAATCTGCACCGTCCTGGAGCATTATTGGATCTTAATGTAAATCTAATTTGACGGTAGCCATAAAAAAATGAGGCCACTGGGGTTTATAGTGGGTTCTTAAACGGCAGTACAGCATTATTGCATTATGGAAGGATATGGCTTATTCACGTTTTTGCATGTAATAGGAGACGAAAGTGCTAAGCATTATTAAACATGTCCTCCACTTTGACAGCTTAAGTCTGTTAGTCGGATGCGGCGTCAGATGAGGGCAGCTGGATGAGGATACCGAGACCTGTGATGGAAATAAAATGACTGGGGGGAGAGGAAATTTCTGTATTAGTAGGGCCTGCTTTCACCTGCTATGTTAGACATCTGTGCTTGTCCACTGTTGTGGAATATTTAGTACTGAAGCCCTCTGATCATAATTGAAGACACCAAACACTGATAGGGTTAAAAGAAAATATATTGTAATTACAATATAGAAGAAACACAGAGACACATGCTGACAGGAACAGGATAAGTAGCTGTCTCTCTCAGAGTAAGCAGTACAAGGGGGGAGATATATACCAGTGTGCTGAGCAAGAAATGACGGCTTTGGTTGGTTAATTATTTTTTAATAAATAAGTAATAATAATCATACATTTAATTTATAACACACTTTACATTTGGATCAAATCTCAAAGTGCTACAAAGTAAAAGCAGATAAAAGCATCAATAAAAAATATAATAATAACTATATAAAAACCTGACCAAAAAGCAGCAATGTTAATTAAAGTTATAGGTTCTGCTAAAAAGGAAAGTTTTATTTCTTTTTTTAAATGTGTCAGTCGTCTGTGGAGCCCTCAGATGGTCAGGGAGGGCATTCCACAGATGAGGGGCAGCAGAACAGAAGGCCCGATAGCCCATGGTGCTGAGCTTAGTCCGGGGAAGGGAGCTGGGAACTGGCAGTGAGTCCAATGGTGTGATGTAGGCGGTGCAGGAGTATTCCATGGTCAACTGTGTTGAAGGCAGCAGACAAATCAAGGAGAATCAGGAGGGAATTTGAACCAGCATCTACTGCCATCCGTAGGTCATTTGTGACTCTAAGCAGAGCTGTTTCTGTTCCTTTGGGCGGAGCGGAAACCAGACTTAAAGGTTTCAAAGAGGTTGTTGTATTTGAGGTGGTCCTGGAGGTGGGCAGCAACTACTTTTTCCAGTACTTCGGAGAGGAATTGGAGTTTGGAAATGGGCCTGTAATTAGCAAAAACTTCTGGATCGAGAGTGGGTTTTTTGAGGAGTGGTCTGATTATGGCAGCTTTTAGGGCAGATGGAACAAAGCTGGCCTGGAAGGATTGGTTTATTACAGCGGTGATCAAGGGACTGATGGAAGAGATGTTAGTTTTAACTAGGGCCGTAGGAAAGGGGTCGAGGGCGCAGGTGGAGGGTTTCATCGTCCTGATGATAAACTCAACTGGGAGGCTGGGACATCTCAAACTGTTAGTAAGCAGACTGGATAGGTAGAGTGGAGGCAAAAGAAAGGAAGGAATGGATTGAGTCAATTTATTATTTGAAGAAAGCCATGAAATTATTATATTTTCTGTAATTTCTGTAAGTGGGGGAGTTTGTGGTTTAAGAAGATGATTGATAGTGGGAAGCGGCTGCTTAGAATTTCCAGGACTGGTTTTGATAATGTTCGAGTAGAACAGTGACTATACCTCTCTAAGCGACTTAGAGTAGTCGTTTTGGTGTTCCCAAAAGGCTAGCTTGTGGACAGTGAGACCTGAAGGCTTGTAACGCCGCTCAAGGACACGCCCAGCTGCCTTCATTTTCCGTAGCTCGCTGGTGAACCAGGGGGCTGAGCGGGAGAAGGTTACTGTTCGGGGCATGACAATCCAGGATGCTACTAAGGGAGTTATTATAGAAATCCACTGAGTCATTGGCTGATACAAAGTTTGCAGAAAGAAGATGCTGGAGTTCGACTGTCATGGTTTCTGGGTTGATGTTTTTCAAATTCCTGAAGTAGATTTGACGTTTGGGCTTGATGAGGGCGGACACAATTGACAATTCCATGGACACGGCCTTGTAGTCTGACACACCCAGATCGTCCACAAAAAGATTGCTGAGAGGAGCAGAGTCAGTGATGACAACAAAACCTGTCTATGTGGGGACATCGACAAGTTGTGTTGTCATCACAACTTGTGTTCAAATGTTCATATCTCCAAGTACTATAATATACAAGTCCAAATCACTGCGGTAGATGACAGACAGACCACCACCACGACCAGTGCTGCAGGCTTTCTGGAGGTAACAGTAACCGGCGGGACAGGTCTCATTCAGGACAGAAAAATCATCTGGTTGTTGTTTTTTTTAGTGATACATTGGGTACCATACTTGGAAATAGCAGAGTCCATCCTTTAGTTTACCCTAGGTCACCTTCCATGGGGACATCAATGCTATATTAAAAGTCCTTGTTTTCTTTTCTCTAACAAGAACTGCATTCATGACTAAATACCTATTCTGTCAACAGCTCTGAGCTACGGACAAACCATATGTTCAGCCTGTAAACAGAAAATCTCAGTGTGATAAATGGTCAAGGCCTACAGATCTTTCACACCCATGATGTTTCATTAGTGTTTTTCATCGAATTATCTGTATTTTCATTCAAAACCCCCTGGTATAATTTATTCATTTCTTTCATTACTGAAAGACAAAACTCAGCTTCATCATTGATCTGGAAGTGTGACTCTTTCACTGTTGCTACCACTTTCTGTTTCAATTTCTGTTACCGGCGCTGAGTGAGGTAACACTTTCTGTTACCTCACTCAGCGCCTGCGCAGTGACACGCAGCTGTCAGAAACCAGGAAAAGACAAACAAATGTAACACTATCCTAATTTCTCATCCGGTACTCCCGCTAAAATATTCAGGTTTCTCAAAATTAGCATAAGGTCGTAACCCCTGGGATATGATGTTTACACATAAAAACTCAAACACCTGATACTCCAAAAAAACGACAATGACCAGGATGCTGGTTTGCGTGCAAACACAGTCAATAAGAAGGTTCTAAAGTAGACTTCGCAGTAGACAGAGTGAGCAAGGAATCGGGTGGTCAGACTTTCTAAAAATAGATGATCGGCAAGGAATATTGCAATCGGTTCACCTCTAACTTTCAATGTCAGTGACCGGCATTATCTTTTTTATCATTTTTGTTCCCCCGTGCTTTTGGTGAGCTGCTCTTAGTTAGTACCTTTTAGTTTTGCTCCTCCCTGGTACCACGCGGTTCACATTTCTACATGCCAATTTTTCATCCTTTTTTTGTGGGGCTGTTTCTATACTTCAAACTGTGTAGATCATAGCGAGACCACACTGTCTGTCTTTCTGCTCTTCTAAGGATGTTTAGGATTTTCATCGTTTCCTAAACATCTTTTTACTCCCTCCTCAATATCTTCTCCCCAAGGCCAAAGCCAGCTCATTCCCCCTGGTTATTACATCCAATTAGGAGAAGTGAGAGTTTCAGCCCTCCTCCCTTTTTGCACAAACACTGTGGAATGCAGTGGAATGAGGCAGGTTTTCTTTTCTCTGAAGTGAAAAATTTACACTTTAGTACACATAAATCAGGGGGGCAAAGATCCAGGTTCTATCAAGTTTGGATTCTTTGTCATTTGGTTAAAAAGATGCATATGGAGGAAGAGATAACTTGTTGTAGATTGGTAACTAACTTCATTCCTATATTCTTTCTTTCTTAAAGGCTGTTTTGATAGTTTACTTGCCATATATGCTGACTTACACACAACAGATTTGGTTCTTTCAACTGGACATTTTTAAGGTGTTGAGAGAGCTCTGCACGGACAACTCTACTACCTTCAGAGGACCTTCAGTTGAATGCAAGATTCTCAAAACGATCTTTAAGGATGTCTTTGTTTAGAATATATTT
Organism: Lophius americanus; assembly: GCA_037951165.1. Taxonomy (NCBI): domain Eukaryota; kingdom Metazoa; phylum Chordata; class Actinopteri; order Lophiiformes; family Lophiidae; genus Lophius; species Lophius americanus. The sequence continues at coordinate 3,435,257 of JBBDHG010000024.1, read as the reverse complement.
CATTTAAGGAGCACTAATTTATAAGAAAAATTGTGACCCAACATTAGCATGTATTGGTGAAAGAGATGTAATGAAAACCTAGTGTTGTTCGATCTCTTTACCAATAGTAGTCTTCATTGTTGTTCATCATACACCAGGTATCAAGCACTGAGAAACCAAATTCGCTAAAAAGATGGCAGCTCGGGTGTTTTTTTGCGTCACAGGCATCCAATGCCCCTGACAGAAGCCAGGGGTGTTTAATGTGGATTACATTTACTTGTGCTTTAGTTCTTTCTCTAACAAAAAATGCAAACAATGTACTTTGCAGCACAATTACAATACTGCACTCAAATGAAGGCTGTTGTGAATCCTTCATTTTTTCGAAGACATTGTTGTACATTGAGAGCCTGCATCTCCCAATTATTTTGAGTATTCTCCGTGTAAACACCTAATTTTCTTCTTTTTTCCCAAACCTCTCGATCTTGGGGTTTTCCTCCTGAGTGATGAGAAAATAGTGCATGCATAAGCAGTTTGGTGCAGCACCACCTTATCAATGCTCTCATTGGCAGCAATTACAAAAAGTTTTAAGTCTGTTTTGCATTTATCACTCGAGAGTCGTTCGAACCCTCACCTATGGTCATGAGCTCTGGACGGTGCAAAGAATGAGATCACAGATAAAAGTAGCTGAATTGAGCTTCTCTCATAGAGCAGTGGGGCTCAACCTCAGAGGTATGATGAGGAGCTCAGACATCTGGAGGGAGGTCAGAGTCGAGAAGCTGCTCCTTTGTGTCTAGGATTTCCCTAGAGGGCCTACTTTAGGAGGTTTTCCAGGCACCTCCAACTTGGAGGAATCCTGGGGTAGACCCAGAACACCCTTGAGAGATAAGCTTTTTTATCAGGCCTGGGAGTGGCTTGGTTTATGCCACTATGAGCAGGAGAGCATTGCAGGGGAGAGTAATGTCCGTAATTATTTGCCTTGCCTGCTGCCACAACAACCTGACCACCAAAAAGCGGAGGACAATGGAGGTATGGACGGATGGATGGTCATATGTTTGATTTTCCGTGTTTCAGACTCTTTCATAGGGCCATAACTTCTGTTACAGTCATATCTTCATCTGATTAGTCATAACTTTTACAGCACTTCTAAAACCTTCACAGTTCAGTCTAAGATTAGTAGCAATAAGCGATTTGTGAAGGTTTGAAAGTGTGAGCCAGCTGGAAACAGACATAATGCCATGGTGTTTTTACAATCTGGGAGTTTATTCGCTTTGTTGGTACATTTGCATGACTGAAGTTAAAAGGAGTAATTTTGGTGTGAACTGATCCTTTAAGATAGTGGTGAGCTGTCTCACATGGAGGCATTTTTTCCATTGTTTTTACTGCTTTAGTATGCTGTTTACCTTTTTTTCCCCTTTTTATTCTTATTTTCCTTCTTCGTGGCACTGTTGGGGGTATGACCCTTTTGCATTATTTATTTGGATAAACATTCATTATCATCCCTTTTGTATGAATTTGATCACATATTCGTATTGCAGAGCTTATAGCAGCCATGTTTTTTCTCCCTGTTATTAGTTTCTCTTTTTTTCCATACGTAAAAGGAAAAATACATGCGATACACTTAGTGAAAGCTACTTTGTCAAAGGACACTCTCCTTGGAGAATCATTAACGTGACAGATTCAAACATCCATCTGAACCGTGTTCAGTTTATGACATGTGTTTATGCCATTTAAAATGGATCTTTTATCTACACAGTAGGAGACACGGGATGCAATATCACGCCTTACAGACAACATCCTTACTGGAAAGGAACTTTTATGCATATCAGCCTCCATGACAAGGCATCTGGCTGTCACTCATTAAAGAGTGCAGCAACTGTTTTTCATGATGGGATTATTTCTGGAACAGTAGCAGTAATTAATTTGTAAATCATTATTCTTCGTTATCAGACCGAGGCGACCCCTGTATGTTTTCTATTTTCCATTCACAGCCACATTTTAAAATATTAATACCAAGGATTACATTTTATTTTATCCATCCATATTCCTGATGTTGCCTTCTATCCTATATGAATGATCAATAATAGCTAATATTTTAGTTTCATCTTATTTATAGTCATTTAACACCAGACTTTGTCAAAAACACAGGATTGGATATATCTAATCTCGAATTCATACAACGATCACCCATTAACGATCACTCATTACCAGTTTGGTTGGCTGTGGGATCATCAGCTGGGGCCACCATTCACTGATGTTTTTCCCCCCTTGGCCACATATCCTATTGGTCTTACCATGAACAGGGGAGTCTCCATGCCAGCCCTTTGCAAGCGAACATACTACGATGTTGTCAGCTCCCCATGTCTTGTTCTGCCTCCTCATCCGTAGCCAAAAGCTAGCCCTCTCTGCTTCTTTGGCTACTTCTCTGAATGCTTGGTGCAGCATTTATTCCCCATTGCCCTAGTTCCTTGAGAAGCTGTGTCATTGAGCCTCCCAAAAATCTTCTGGGCACCAACCTGAACTGGGAAGAACTTTGTGTCCCCTGGCCCTTGCCTGCACTCTGCGACCAAGTCAGCATACCACAGCCTCTTCATTCCATTGGCCGCCTACACATCCTCTTCCCATGGCATCTGGGAGCTCAGCCAACGGCAGAGACAGGACTTGGGTGCCCTTTGTCTTATTATATTATAACCACTAGGGATGTAACAATACATGGATCTGGATCGGTATGTTGGTTTTGTGAACAACTATCTAATCAAATCGATAGAAAGCGAAAATATTTATAAATATCGTCTTTTTAAAGATACACTTTTATTTTCAAATCAGTACCAGTGTTTCCCACACACCTGCTTCCTTCCCTTCTTCTCTCCCTGAATGTTAGCGTTAATTCTGGCAGATTACCCGTTCTTTAAATGAGTGAAAAAGGCTTCTTACGCAGTAAGAATGTTTACTGCATCACATCAATGTGGAAAAATAATTAGCGTTTGGTCCATTGGCTTAATGCATACATATAGTGGGAATTTCCATATTCTTGCTAACGTAGTTAGCATTGACGGCGCGACCATAATCAAACACTAAACGAGTTTGTGCAAATAAACTATTTCACTAAACATGTTTTTGTCAGTTAAACTTAAAAAAAGTGTTTGTAAATGAGACGGTGAGTTCTAACATAACACAAATCAGTCAATGCAAAAATATATATTGTTCAGAAGACAATAATTATGAGTGGCTGTTTACAGAAAACTCCAGCTTTTTGTTGTCGATTTGTTATGTAGGATGTAAAACATTCAGAATTGAATACCTCCAAAACCACTGAGCCCTCAGAACCTTGTAAATAAAATGTCATGAAACATAAATACAGACAGTTATGTTCATTAATGGTAATCAGGGGTACTTAATGTTAAATGATGAGAAAAAAACCTTTTGTATCCAAACATGAAAAATGTGTCACTTTAGAGTGAAACACAGGTCCTGTTCTATTTGTTATTATTATTTTTGTATTATTATTGCTGCAATGTCTTTAATATTGCAGCCATAAAATTGTCAAAACATTTCAAAATCGCTTCATTAAATTTATTTTTCTTATTGTGAAATTCAACTAATTTTGTTAAATGGGTATATGATGTCGTCAGAAATCGATCAAAAGCCCCTGAATCGTAATCGTGTCTTGGCGGACTTTGTCGGCAAATATCGTATGGAAGTCCAAAGAATCAATTTAATATCGTATCGTGATGGAACTGGTGGATTTACACCCCTAATAACCACTGACAGATGAAGTCATAAAACAAATATTATAAGACCTATGTCCCCAATCCCCTGTATTGTGCGAACATCCCCTTCATTGAACATTTCAAATTAAATGCAAGCTTATGTCCACAGAATTTTTTTGTCAAAACGCTCCCCCTAGTGAGTGAAATATGATATCTACGAGACCAAGCTCCTCGATTTAATTTGTATGCAATTAATAGTATTTTTGATTTACAACGAAAGATTCTTCATAAAATGTGCCTTGCTTCATGAGCGGTGATTTAATTTGACCGTTTTTTTACTGGTATCAGGGATTTTTCCTGATACGGGTGAGAACCTGTATTTCGTAAGAAATACTTGCTCGGTATACGAGTGCTCTGCTTTGGTTTACCAGCATCCTGTTTGAAGAAGTGGAAGACGCGAGCATGGGCTTCCTTTTTGCGCCTCGAACGAAAAAACAAATGGATCTCAGGTCAGCCTGCCTCGCGATCGCTCTCGGTTAGCCTCATACACTCTCAGAATAGTATCGGCGCGCTCGTGTCCGTTTCGAAGGAATCGAGTGAGACAAAGTTAAGTGAGACAGAATCTGCCGGTTTCTACATCATTTATCATTGATATTTGTTAGCAAAATTACTTTTACTCTGTGTAAAATAACATGGAAAATGATTTTATATGAATATTTTTGGTATATGGAACAAACTAATTGGATTTCCATTCCTGTGAATGGGGAACATTGTTTCGGTTTACAAAACATTGTTTTGCGAGCAAGGTCTTGCTCGCAAAACGAATTAAGCTTGTTAACCGAGGAACCACTGTATGCATATGAGGGATAGATCTCCTCGAGGCGAATAAAATGAATACAATTTTAACTAAATCTGCCAAGAAGTTGTCTGCAAACCAGTATTTTTTATGAAAAAGTTCTCCCTTGTCAGTAAAATAGGTACTATGAGAGTAAAAACACAATGTATATTAGATAAATCACCCAAGTCAATTCATTGGCCCAAAATTTAGGTCGTAATCGAACCAACGATTGAGAAATTATGGCCTGAAACCTTTTTAAGATAAAGCTCCACCTAATTTGAAAATTATCCATGAAATCTTTTTTGAGTTATGGCTTTAACAAGAATGATCGGCGGGACATGTGGCGGCGGCAGTATTGATTCCATAATATCCCTGGCTTTTCAGAAGTATAATTACTAAAAAGTCCTTTTAGATTAAAAAGACATTTTAATATTCTGCATGAAAGACTGGGTACCACCAAGGTTTATTGAGCTTCAGGTGATTTTTGGTGGACGATGTGTCCCCTACACTCTTTGGTTAAAAACGTCTCGAAGTATAGACAGCACAAATATCACAGAACATTATTCACTGAAATGACATTTAGATAATGACTTCTAACTTTTACCCTCTATAAATCTCCAAATACACCTGATTAATTCACCTTTAATTACATCCCTTCAAAGTTTTTACTATGTTTATGACAGTAATATTTTCCACAATTGTTTTATTTTATGTATCTCATTTTTTTCATTTGAAATTTCTTCTTAATTTTGTGTTTTCAGAATTGAAAATATTTTGTCATCTGTGAGAGAAATTCCTATTACAAATTTCAACAAGAAGATATCTGAAATGAATGATTTTAAGGGACACAACTTTGTGCTATTTTAATCAAAAATAGTGCTTTAAGGCAATCACACACTTTCTAAAGTAATTTGGATGCTGCTCTGCAGTTAATTTATCACTGTGTCAAATTCCTCAGTTTTTTTGATGACAGTGCCATCTTGAAGGCAAAATTGTGTATGTGTGTGTGTGTGTTTGTGTGTGCGTGCGTGCATTTACGTATGGGGAGGAGGAGCTTGAATTCTGTAAATTCCATCTGTGTTTTTCTACATTGCTGAAATCACAGAGCCAAGAGCCTGGACTGATAGGGATCATGGAAGTGCAGCTGGGTGGTGGAGGAATATGACTTGAGGCGGTACTTGTTATTCCTCAGTTATGCAACATCAATGTTCTTCAAAAGCAATCGCACACAGTAAACATCTGTGATATTATAGATTTTATTCAGACACAGTGGTCTCAGGAAAAATGATTCTCAGATCAATCATTTTAGAGACAAGATCAGAGTAATAATAACATGACATAGCACAGTAGACCAACCAGCCGTAACATTAAAACCACCTGCTCCATATTGTGTAGGTTCCCCTTTTGCAGCCAATACAGCTCGTGATACAATGTGTCTTCTGAAACCTTTCTATCAGAACTCACTTTTTCATTAATTTGTGCTGCAATAGCTCTTCTGATGGATCGGACAACACAGGCTATGTCCATCACAGTCATCAATGAGCCTTGAATGCCTGTGACCCTCTCCTTCTGACTTTGGTAAATAATAACCACTTTTGATCAGGGACAAAACCTGCAGTTCCGGAGGTGCTTCTGATGAGATTTTCCAGCAATCACATTTTGGTCTTTATATAAGTCGTCGTTTTTCCTGCTTCCACCACATGAATAAAATGTTCACTTGCTGCCTAATATGGCCTACATACTGACAGGCACCATTGTAACAGAAAAATCAATGCTATTTGCCAACAATAATCATAAACTATTAATTATAATTGGTAAACACATTTATGTAAAAAGAGATGACTTTTCCTCATTTTTTATTTATTTACGACAAGCACTAGAAAAGAAATAGCTTTTTCAGGATCTAAATTGAAATGGTTTAATAAATTGCATTTCCTTTAGTATGGATGGAGCATGCTTGACTCGGCTTTCTGTCCACTAAAGTCGATTTTATAAAATGTAATTAATTGGTTAAAGATTATTGAACCACAAACTGTCTATCACTGCTTTAAAGAGCAGATATTATTTTCCCACAATATTTTCATGGTTGTTTTTCACATTTCCCAGCCTTACCTTCATGTAATTTGATTTAAATCTCAACCTGTAGTGGGTGGAGTGGTATGTATTGTTTGTTCTTCATTAATAAAGGACTTAATCCTCTTCTGTTTTCGAAAGTGAAATAATGATTGATGGGTTATTTACTTTCTGAGAGATGGTTTTTGGAACTCTGTTTGATATACAGAGTGCTACTGCACTTCCTTGTAATTAGCTGGAAGGGGATCAACAATGCCTACCTAATTGTTGCCGGTATTGTGTCTGTGAGTCATTTTGCAGATAGCCACCCACTCCATAGCAAGATGATTTAATGTTAATAAGCCCAGCTAGATGGAACAAACACTTCTAAGGGTGATGCTATGTGGGAGATGGATGTGCTGTGAGCATATGCTGGGGGTTGGACAGTGAGTATGTGTGTTTGTGTGTGTGGGTAGGGGAAGAAGGAAAGGTGATATCTGCAGTTTTAATGTAGCACGTGTACGCAGACTGCCATATGTGCCACCGTGCACCCAACTAAATCCTCATTTGCAAGAAGCCACTTGGCTTTTTATTTTCTGCCATAAAAAGCAAAAATTAGTGATGATGTTTATTTCCTGTTGGACTTAGTTTTCTATCTTCCACCAAACAATTTTACAATTGTGTTCACTCTCTCACTTCTATCGTCTACTTTCCCACTTATGCTGATCATTTATTATGAGTGACATTAAAACTAATTGGGTGTAAATTCTGATATGCCGAATTGTTTCACTTTGTGTCTGCAGCTGCCTGGCAGATTGATTGTGATAATTAATACTGCTGATTTAAGGCTGGAAATATTTCTAACTGTGACTCAAGTTATTAATTAAATGTAGCCCCGTAGCAAATTAAATGACTTTGTCCAATAGTTCCATGGATTACTTTCTTTGGTCTCACTACCATATATTGATTCAAGCAACCGTGACTCACTGCCAAATGCTGGGAAGAAGCATAAAAACTTAAACAAAAGTTTGACTGGTTGAGAATCATAATATGAGACATTTGATAGACCCAAACAGGATTTCCCAGCCCCAGAGAGTCATTTCTAAACTGTCAGCATTAGAAGTGACAGCTGACAGCTGCCACTCCTGATACCACACTGCAAAATGAGAATATGATCCATTACCTGCCTGTGGTATGGATCTGTCATGGGCCTACTGGCCATGAAAGTTAGAGTCATATGCTTCATCATGCAGAGCATGACAGAAGTGCCAGTTACTAGCCAAACAGTCAACAACTCAGCCAAAAGCCCAGTAACCAGAGCAATAGCAGAGAGAACAGAGTCACCTTCAGTGTTTGATAAATCTGAAAAAGTATCACTTTTAGAACCACATTGATTGCACAGACAGAACCTTTCCCTATTAGTTTATTGAACGACAATCAATTTTTACAGATCCCCTTAAGTCTTTCAAATGAAAAAGGTTCCCTATTGGGCACCTGGCATTTAAATGATACTTCTTTTCTGGTTGGATTCAAACTTTCCTGCATTTTTTGTTTTGTTTTTTAATTATGGATGCTAATTATGGATCATCTATTGAGGTTGTGATGCATTAAAAAAGCCTGTATTAAATGTGGAATATAATGAAGGCATGAGTTCTGTTTCAGCCAAATGCTATTTTTTTATAACTTAATATGTCCCACAACCCTGTTTTACGATAAAAAGTGAGAGTGCGATGAGCTGAGCGGCGGTACTTTGTTTTAAGTGAAGCTTCTCTACTGTCTGTGTTTATGCGGAGGTTGCATCAAGATGCGCACATCAGAGTTGAGCATATGTTAACTAATTCAGGATTCTATCACTCAGCTTTAAACACAACTATCCAGAGAATAAGACTTATCTTTGTCCTCACCCTCACCCATTTTTCCAACAAATAATCTCAAGGTAAAATGTGTTTGTTCCCTTTGTGTAGTGACATTGTGGTATCACATGCTGATCAAAAGGGGTTTGATTTCAGACTGCAGCGGGCCTCTTCAACAGTGCTTGGCAAAAAATAGCTTGTGGGAATTTTTCGGCACTTGTCTGTTAAAAAAGAGTTCACCAGTGAAAAGATCTTTGATTCTGAAAAAGTGAAAGTTATTATATTTGGAGGCGTTGTGTTGTATTTCTTCATTAAAGGACCATTAACCTCTTCAGTTAGTATATGTTATCTTTGTCTGCCTGAATTGTGTGTGATGGTAATTTTGATCGAAACCTGGTATTAAATATCATACGTTATTTTACATTAAATGACAATTTTCTGGCAGTCAGTGTCTTGGACCATTTTTACTGATAACATCATTGTAACTTAAACCATCAGAAAATAAACCATTTGACTTTTGCGAAGACCTTCATATGAATGTTCATCAAAAAGACTCCTTTTTGTAAAGTTTCACATGTAAGTGAACATCCACCGTCTCAATTATTAGGTCATAATGAAAGTATGACTCCGTTACAGATAGCTATCATGTGCGCAAGATTTAAAGTAGGGTGTCAGGGATACCACTAGGAGTTCTTACATGTGGGTACTTGCTGATACCAAGTACCGATAGCACTACTACTACTACTATTTAGATTACTATCAAAAAATGTTTTTCATCAGATATTTCTAACTTTGTAGCTGAGCACTGAAGTGCTGTGTCAGCCAGTTGATGTTCTACTTCACATTAGATTTTACAGCTTTGGTTGGACAGCAGGTGTCTGTGAAGTTGTGAAAGCTGGGGGTCTCATAATTGGGCTCTAATTGGCCGAGAACACAATGGGATTCGATATTATCCACAACCCATAACGGTTGATCATCAAGAGCAATATACAGAGTATACTGGGTTAAATATTTAACGTTGTTTTTACAGTTTGTGAGTTTTCTCCGGGAATTACATACTGCTTGAGAAACTCCTCGCAGTCGGTGTTGAAGAGATTTTTCAGGTGTTGAATCAAATGGTCTGTTAAGGGAGCTGTTTTTTACACATCCTCTTTAGACCATTTAGTAGAGAATATTCTGCAATATGTTTTGTCATGCTGACATTGTCCTCCCCTCGCCTCCTGCCTTCCTGCTAATCTAGCAGACGTTCAAACAGAGAAGACTGCGAATGATGAAAAGATAAAAAATGTATTGCAACAATTAACCTGTTGGAAAGTCTTTAGTGCTTAGACTCTTTGTGGAGATTGATATCGTAGGGTCTCCGCCCTGAAAAGCAGCACGGAAGGTGGCTCTTGACTCTGCATAGCCTGATGGATCTCTCAGGCATTGATTGGGAGGTGGAGGCGTGGATCCGAATGAAAGAAGTAGATGTATGGAGAAAGTCATATTCTCCACAGCGGATGGTGATGGGCTTAGCCTGCATGTGTGACACGGCGATTGATGGATGAGGATACCTGAATGAGGTGAGGATAATAGAGTGGTATCTGCAGGACTGAGGCCTGAGTGTGCAAGATGATAGTCTGTCTGACTGAACTTTTGATAGATCTCCATTCAATGTTTTGTTGCCATAAAGTGGTGTCATCGCTGTAAAGTAGTATCCATTGCAGTTGTATAAGAACACAAAACATTAGCTGGGATTCAGCAACGGCATTGATAATGGTATCTGTGTGTCTCTAATATAAAGTAATCATGTAAGACACCAAAGTATTCCTTAATTTTTGCTATCGGTTAACTCGCAATTTATTAAATCAATATGACCAATTTACTACGTTGAAATGTTAATTTTTTTCCCCCAAATTAAGACTTTATTTAATAATGTGACAGCATTGTAGAGTCTTGAAGTGTTTTGTTTTTTCTCTCCTTTCTCCCATCTTTTTTTCTGATTCTCTTTCGAGGTGTCTGACTCCAATCACATTACTTATTGGAGCTGACCCAAGTGCATTTCCTTACCATTTCTCTCAGCACCTTGTACAAATATATATAATACCATTGCAGGATAACACAATATCTGACATGTCATTATATTTTACCAAGGGAGCTCTTTATTTTTACATTTTATTGCACCTCTTGCTCAATTTTTCTTCTCTTTAGTTCCACATCTTGGACAGCAAGTCCTCACAGGAGTCTAGGGCACATATTAACTGTATAACACTGTGACTGGATTTTGTGGCCAATTCAGTTATTGACAACTTGTTTGCCACTTTAGTGTTACTTCTAATCTTCACCCAACCACTGAAAGAGCAAGCTTATGAATGGTATTGTCTTATTATTGTCATAAGATCATTTTGACATCACATTCATATCTTGTATTGACAATTTTGGCTCTTTGTGTTCGTCATACTTGTAAAAAGCCACAAATTTCACTAACCAGAACTATGACTAGCAAAGAATGTAGCCTACACTTAAATGGAATAAACAAGCTCAATTAGACAAACAGTGTATTTGAATTCAATTATTATTAATTCTAATTATTTTATCCTTTGTGGTTAATGGAGTTGGGTTGCAGGTCATTTCAGGTCAACTGTCACTGATGAATCTGTCCATTCGGGTCCAAATTGATTTTTTGAAGGAAGTCCAGGGTGGCAGCACTATTTGTTTTTAAATGTTCTGTTGATCAATATTAAGTTGTTGAGTTTATGCATTTTATGTTGCATGGTAATCTGTGATGGTGTGCCTGTAAAATAATTTGTAGCTGTAAAGGGAAAATGCCTGTTCAACCAACCTGCTTAAACAAAACTCCATGTTGTTACATATATATATACACTGACCTATAAAATATGGATTTCAGTAACAACGTTCGAAGATTACTTGAGAAAAAATATTGTCAAGTTATATGTTAAACCTTCTAGGATTTTAGATATGAATGTGTTTCTTCCCCCATGTGTCTGTGAATGGGTGTGAGATTTGTACCAGTTTTGTATTATTCCAAGCTATACCTCACCCCCTCTATCTTTACTGAACACCTTGAGGTCATATTTGGCCTATGCTGGACAGGCTGGGTATTTTCCATTTAGATTATGGATGGTTATTGCTGCCTCCGAGCTGTCACTCAGATTAAACCAATATGACCCAGGATGGAGGTTCATCGTGCAACAGACAGGACCTTCTCCAGGAGAGCGGATGGGCCAACCTACAATAAGTCAGTAATCAAATCAGGATTTTCATACAATTTTAGTACCTGGGCCCCATGCTGTAAGAAAACACACGTGTGTAATAATTCCATGTCATACATTCAGTTTAACCAGTTTGAAGTCATAACTTTCATTTGTATTTGGGGAAAGAAAAACACAATAGACATCAAACTAATGTGATTGCTCAATGTCTGCTGGTTTTTGGCTCTCATGACACCTGTTATGCAAAAGTAAATTGAAAGATGCAATTTATGAAAGAAGCATTTCAAATCAAAATAAACCCGAGTGTTGTCAGTCATGTTGACAGGATATCATTATTTATTCTGGCTTTCCTCTGTTTGTAATACAAGCTGCATTCCCTTCAGTCTAATTTGGAGCAGTGGCTTTGACAGCAGGAACAGACACAGACGCTGTTGTTCAAAACCTGTATGGGAAGCCATTTTTTAATTCACTGAATCTTATCCATTGTGCATTGGTGCATTGAAACATAATTTAGAGACCTAGTTTTATACATCAAGTTCTACAAATCACTCAAAATATACAGCCTCATGACTAGATAGGTCACCTGTCGGTGTCCTCCAAACTGCTGTTATGGTTGTTCCAAAACTGCATATGCCTGCTTTATGGATGTTCTTGGTAAGATCAGGCCACTGGCACTGAAGGACAAGGTTAGCGAAATAACACCGTCAGGGTTCAGAGAAGCAATGCAAGGCTCAAACTGTTTTCAAAAACAAGACAAGGGGGGGATTACCTGGTGCTATTGGTTATGATGTAGTAATCTCCAGGTGTATCCCACGTGCTCTGGAAGCTGAAGTGTAAACTGCAGACAAACAAAGCCGCTTGGCTTACAGCTGACTCACCAACATTGACTCAAGGATGGAGTAAAACACCATTATTGATTAACGCACTTGTAGGTTAAAATGTCACTGAAAGAGGAATAATGCAGACGAGTTACGACCCACAACCGGTTTCTGCAGGACATGACTGGTTGTGAAAATTTCCTCAAAAAAATCAGCAAAAGCTGAGGCTCAGATTCTCTTAGAAATGGTGTCTGTGTTTTTAGTTTTTTTTTATCAAACTCTTTGCATTACATTGCCCTGAATGATTCCAGCTATGTCGCTCCGTACTGTCCGCATACATTACACAGCTTTCACAGTCTATTTTCAAATAACTACGCTAAAGTATTTTTTCATCTTCATATTCAAGCCACTCCAAACGTGGTCCATATCTTTGATAGATATCTAATCGGTGGTCTTGTGACATGAATGAAAATGGTCTTATAGGGATTCATGCAGCTTTTTTGGTATATATGCAGGCATGGAGCAATGATGTAATCAGTCAGCACCAGTAACCTGGAAATGACCAGAGAGCAGAGATGACAACCAACATGCAGAATGTCTGCTTGTGAAAAGCCCCAAGAGCAAAATATCATTTATATATTGTATAGAATATGGCACCTTTTTATTTTTTTGGTACAACAGACACAGATTGACGCATCAATATGCACGTGTGCCTAGTGGTAGGTTGTATATATTCCCATAGCAGCTCGATAAAGGTCACTGTAGTTATGAAGATAAAATGTTATGACAACCACATCTGAACAAAAAATCTGAATTATATTGTCGTCACATCGACTTTAACTGCTGAAAATAAATGATCCTTTTTTCATGATATCCCTTGTCATAGTTGAAATGTTTGTGTCGACACTGTGCTAAACGATCTGAGTTTTAATAATATTTTGATTTCTTAAAATAATCGCACCTCCAGCCTCAGATGTGACTAGTTCTCGTTTCTGGAACAGAAAGGTTTTGGTTCTACTGTGGCACCAGTTTCCTGTCTGACAGCCCGGTTTTTGGCTGTGGAAAGGCAAATATCTGACTTTAAATAAGTTACTGGCTTCAAACAAGCTCTGAAACCGCCAGATACTAATGGACCAAACCTTCATTCCCCACTTACTCCTTCAAAGATTTTGCTAAAAATAATATTATATTGCTCAAAAGATAAATGTAAGTCTCTCATTTAGAAATGCTAACATGCCGGATTTACTTATCACTCATCAAATGAAGTCCATGATGTTAAACTAGTTTTCTCTGCGACTATGTGATCGGGTAATCATCTGAGCAGTTAGTAGAGTCCTCCAATCTTCAAATCGATTTATTAAAGGGGGTGTACATTCCACATCTCAATGTTTGTGTGAAACATTTGTGTAAGACATAATGTGTCTCATCTGTACGTAGGACAAACAATTTCTGATATATAGTCTGTGCGCCTAGTGTGCTGGAGAGCAAGTTGTACAGATGTTCTTATATTTCACCGATTCAACACTCGGATGAAAATAAACATTTCATTTTGTCCGTCTGTATCAACTCAGCATGTGTATCTAAGTGTGGGTGTGAATAGAGGTCTGCACTCAGACGCTTATGCATCTTTCTTTGTGGGTGTTTAATTGTGTGTGTATACACTAAGTGTGCATCCTGACCTCGATGGTAAAAGAGGACAGAAAATGGCAAAAGCGAAACCACAGTTCCCTAAGTGAAGCATAGAATTTGCTTGGTTTTGGGATAACAGCGACACTTGTGCATGGTAAAACACAAAGGGGAGCTTTTTCGACCACAAGGACGAGAGGTTGGGAGAGTATTTTGCTTTAGTTCCTCTTCACTTCTGCCTAAGCTTACTCTCATGGCATTGTTAAAGTGGTGGTTTATTCTTCCTTATCAGAATGTTGTCAAGGGGAAACATTCTCTATTCAGACTGCGGCTGGATATTAAATCATTTATTACATTGGGTATCCTATGTTTGTTAAAGTACCACAGTAAATGGGCAATATAAAATGTTGTTAAAGACCTCAGAGAGAACTTTGTGGATTGAGTTTGTTATTATATATTATTTCCAAAAACACCACAGGTTATAGAGACTGGCGGAGCGCTAATGCTATCTTTCTGAAGAGGAGAAAAGTCTTCTCTCTGTGCACTTCTCTCTGAGTTACGTTTGGAAAAGAAGCTTGATTAGTTTTCTACAAGGGTTTTGGATTCATTTGCAGTTGTAAGAAAAGCTGGCATCCGTAACTATCTGCCCGTCGGCCCTTTGATCTATGTGGCCTTAACCCTTCCCATATATTTGTGCCTTATTAGTATTCAATGGTGGGAGTGAAAACAGCTACATGACATTGAATCATACTTTAATTAAGCTAGCTCATTTGTAGGCAATGAACTAGTTCATGGGCAGCTATTGGGAAATATCATGCATATTTAATATGGTGTTGAACTCTAAACCCCTGTGCAGTCACATTTTTCCATCCATCCATCCATCCATCTATCGATTCCATTGGAAATGTTCCATCGTACTTCATCCTAATCGTTGCCCAGAATAAGAGCAAATTTATTTTCCAGCCCATGCCTTTTTCTTTTGTTTGGTCCCATTTTCTGGGCAATTCTATCAGAGATGATAAAGAAAGAGTGTTGTGATGATCAAAGCCGACAGGCCAAATCTCAGCCACAGCCTTGAACTGGCGTTGAAGCAGCAAACAAGCTAGTATGAATGCCACAGGGACAAATCTTACACTGGTCCAGAATGATAAACACGTATTAGTCAAAGGCCACCATGCAGGACACAGCATATGTAGAGGGTTTATTAATGGGAGTTGGGACGAGACACATTACCATGGTATGCTTCATGGCAGCAGTGTGGATTATTTCCACTGGCAGGGTTTTGTGCATGACAGGCGGCAGGTGTTTGTGTTGTGGCTTTACATGCTGTGACACGCTCCTGTTTTTGCTGGACTACATGTTAAATGTTAATGCACACAAACGGGTGCACAATGCAGTTAAAACTAGAGTTGACTCAGCAGGGTTTTGTGCAGCTGCATTACTCAATACTGTGACATAGTTGTGACAAACTAATATAATTATTCTCTCTTTCCCTCCTTCTTCCTTTCCTCCTTGCAAGCAGCAGATGGTGAGGAACCAACTTCAGCAGGTGGGAATTTTTTTTTGCTTGGTAACTTGATTTCCATTCATTTGCGTTGCTGTGTGCGTGTGCGTGTGTGTGTGTGTGTGTGTGTGTGGGTGGGTGGGTGTGTGTGTGTAGACTGTAGGAAGCCCTTTCAGCCGAGCCCCTCCTTTGCTTCATTACCACCTCTAAGACCTGTTAAGACTCCACTGGTCAGCATCCTTTAATGATTCTACGGGAGTTCAGTTCATATGGCACTGGAAATCTCCTTTCATGTCTGGGACTTTGTTTTGAGATTGTTTCTCAGAACATCAGTCCAATTTAGCCCAGTGAAGGCTTTAGTTTGATTGCATTTTGCTGCGAGTGAAATTCACTATCTCATTATCATTCGAAAATCATTCCTTGTGTGTGACTTCACCATCCATAAGTTACATTATCACACGGCATTTTCAACAACTCATTTCATGACTGTCTTTTATCTGAAATACAATGCATTGCATCTTTAAATGCATTCCATTAGCATTAGTGTCCCCTTCTTTTTCGAGTGCTTTGAATGCTTTTTGTGCTGCTCCCTGTGTTTGAAAGTAGTAGGTAATAATGAACTTTGAATTCTCCTCCATTTAAAATCATCATCATCAAGAACCAATGTAACGAGAGTTTAATTACAAAAGCAAAACCACAGAGGACAACAGTAAACAAGAACCTGATTTATCTTCATCAGTGATATGATTAAAATGTCACTTCACATCCTGAGGTGGTAACTGACTACAAACTCACTGCTTCTCAGTTCATCCTCAGCATCTAATTGTATGTACTTCTGTCATTAATATTAATCACTGCTGGTTTGTTTGAGATCAAATGGATGTTATTTATGTGATGTAATGCACCAGAAATCAAAGCAGTTTGTTGGTGCATTGCTAAGCCTGGTGTCATTTCAGACTCCAATCAGCTGGTCCGAAGACAGAAACATGAAGGCATATGCACTTGCAATCATGCTAATTAACACAGTGCTGTGAAAAAGTATTGGACCCACTTCTGATTTCTCAATTTTTGTATGTATCTGATACTACACTGTTCAACTGTGCAACATGCGATGAAAAGCAACACGAGTTAGGTTCTGATAACTAAGGCAAACATGCTATTCAGTTATCCAGTTCATTCAGTCCAATTTGCCTATTTGTAAATAAAACCAATAAAGAGAAGATTAGCTAGGCCAGCTGCACTGTTAACCCAGAAGGACATTAAAGCGTCTGAATTTTACCACCAACAAGGAGAATATTCTGGGAATATTCTGTTGATTGAAAGACAGGGATCCTCAAACATTATCCCTCCAGTAAATTATGGAGGAGGCAGTGTGTGTCATCCTATGGAATTATTTTGCTGCTGCTGATTCAGGATATAACATAAATGGGAAAAATGAATGCTGTAGTCTCCGGAACATTCTGAAAGGGAATATCATGTCATTAGTCTGGAAGTTGAAGTTGAAGCTCAAGTTCAAATCGGTCATGAAGCAAGATAATGATCCAGAGCAGACGAGAAAGTCCACGTCTGAATGGCTCAGAAGGAGTGAAATGGAAGTTTTCTCGTGAACTCATCAATGTCTGACTTGAACTTTGATACTGTGGTGAACCAGATAACCAGCTCTCCATGCTCACAAACCCTAAAATGTGTCTGTCAGCAAAGAAGAGTTGGATAAAATTCCACTACAGCAATGTCGGAGACTAATCCCATTTAACAGAAGAGTTTGGTCGATGTTTGAAGGTGAAGCAATTAGATAATAGGTGGGAGGCAGTTTTTCATAATGTCCATTAAAAATGTATTATTCAAAACTTGTACTTTGTGTTTCTACAGTTCGCATTTGTGTTATCTTTCATCATTATCTAAAGACCCCACAGTTTAGTATTAGACCTATTCTAACAGTGACGGTCTATCGCCGAAAAGTCCCAATTCCCCTGAGTTGAGTATGTCCACAGTATTTTTTGTTTAAAAGGCTCCACCTAGTGAGTAAAATATGAACTATTATTATTTAAATATGATATGTTCAAGGTATCTCCTTGGGTCGAATCACATGCACCAAATCTGGACTAAATCGGGCCAATGGTTTGGAAGTTATGACCTGAAAACTTCTGGAGCTAAAACTCCCCCTATATTGTCAGAAAAAATAAAAAAGACCATTTCCTGAAATCAATCCATGTCTTCATCACTCTACGGTCTATGTGGGTAAAATCTGAAAAACTATCCATGTATCAGTCTTTCGTTCTTGTCCAGTTATCTTTGAGTTATCGCTTTAACTCAAAGGATCCGAGGATGTGGACGCAGAGGTGCTGATTCTTTTTGGGGATCTAGTTATTTTCGGAGGGGGTCCTTTACTTATCAATATACATGATCTAAATAAAGATTTACACATTAAAGCTTAATAATATATGGAGCTTTTATTTTTATTGACTTTAATCTTTATAATGTCAACATTTTTGGCAAAGTCAGAATCCAGGATTCAAAATTAACTGGAAATGTATAAACATCACAACCAAGAGTGTGAAATAAAATTCCTATAATGATGAAATGATCTGTATGCCAACCGTAAACATACTGTACATGTTTTAGTCTCCTTCCTTTTACATAATTCGGTCTAAATCTAGCGCATCTTTCTACTTGCAGCAGCGTTTTTTCCTTTTTCCTTTTACATGTTTCAGAGGAAGCAGCAAACAGGGAATAATTATCAGATCTGAAAGTGACCCGAATTTGGTGTGACTTGTGGCCACTGACCTGGAACAATAAGCAGAGAGAAAATAGGACAACGAGACGTGGGAGGCCAAATTACTTATGACAGGTTTGAAGAATTTACCTCCATCAGCTTAATTTTCACAGCCTTCGTATCTTAGATTTACATATTTACACTCTTTGGCTGCACACGCAAAGTCCGCTCTGTCCTGACTGGAGTCTGGGAACACTTGCTCCCCCTCGTCATGACAACCAAAGCCACCATTTAAACTAAAATTTTGGCTCTAGCAGAGAATATAACTAATGTTCTAAACATTGTGTAACACTGTTTTTCATATTGTCCTCCAACCTTGTGAATTAATATTGATAGGCATGAGAAATTTGCCTTTGTATTTATGACTGCACTGTCTCTTTAATTGTTTCCATCATGAAGAAATGGAAAAATTCATGTTCAGTTTTAACGTGTAAAAGTTTGCTGGTTGGTCACCACACTTCAAAACGGACACAACTTGCAGCATGTCACCCAGCAGCTATCCGGTGCAGCACAATTCATTGTGGCTAATACGTTTTGATGAAATTGCAGTACCGTAGCCGTTCATATCTGTTGTCTGTGGTCACATATTGACAATTGCCAACAGTGTCTAAAGCACAGAATGTCCAGTTTTATGAATGTGAATTACTAATTTAAAGAAAATTGTTTCTCTTAATCAAGTATTTCATTGTAATAAGACAGAGTCTCCAAGTTGGTGTTACTTGTGACATCATATATTTTGGTTGTCCATCCATCGATAACATAGTAATGTCATAATCACAGGACTGCCTTGAAGAAATATCATCTCGTTTGGAACATAGGTCAACTTGAACCCAAGGATCAGTCGATCAAAATCTGATTATCTTAGTTGGATCTCGTAAAACACATTTCTAGATGTAAGATTTCATATAGAAATTTAGCCAGAATTCACATTTGATCAGATACACTTGGAAAACGGTTGGTTCTTGTTCTTGTGCCATGACACAGCCACTATTTAGAATTGTACCATTTTTTACAAAATCATCCATATTTAAAGCATTGAGTTCCACAACATGATGGTGGATTTGCTCATATATTATAATAGTATGCACAAACATGATGTAAGGTGGTTTGTAGGGGTACTTATAAGGGAGAGTCTATTCATTTAATTTTACAAAAGAATACTAGCTTTCATACATAATTTCACAATAAATTTGAAGAGTTCAGTCAGGGGTATTGCTTGGAAAATGCAGGATATTGGGGACTTTCAGGCTTGTACCCTAGCTGTTGGGGATGATAGTGGAAGTCTACATGTCTGCTAGAAGAAATCAATCTGAATGTGAATCTTTTCTCTGCCTAAGAATCTCACCTTTATTAAATGTTAGGCCAAATATCAATCCCTCAGATCAATTTTGCTCTTTCCAGCGTATAACATCAAATTAAATTAGTCTGAACAAAAGCAGGAGTTCCACTTAAATCTGTAAATGCACATAGCTCCTTGTTCCTGCATTAGCATCACAGATGTCAGTGAGACCTGAAGAAGCCCAATCTTAAGTTTAAGTGGGTAAAGACTGTAACACGTTATAAGGTTGGAGCTAATGTCTTTTACTGTATACAATCTGACATGTTTTGCAAACATTAGAAATGTATGAAAATGCCATTGTTAAACAAGACCTCTTAGAAGCAGGGACCACGCTCTGACATTTTCATGGCATTTCCTCTCCGAATGGACAACCGCCATTTCTGCCTTTCTCCGGATCTTCCAGGAAAGATCCTCATAATCATCAGTGTTCCCTCTCCATCTGGTTATATGTTTGACGTATTCCAAGCCATTCTGTTTCTGGGTAATTCTTGCTTGGTTCAATTCTATGTGCATTTGACCAACACTGTCAAATGGTGAAGGGTATAAATGTCAGCGTGGCAATGGCACAGAGAAATAGGAGGTCAAGCATTCACTAAAAGTCTCAACACATGATGGCTCATGCTCAGAGTGCTGATGTAATATTGGTGGTACAGTGCCAGCCTTCATCAGTGGAGGCAAAGGATGGGTGCATTGACCATAAGCCTGTGAACCAGTGAAGCCTTCATAGAAGAAAAGGCTGTGTGAGAACAGATTTGACAGAATTAGGCCATGTCAGATCTCACTATGATGAGGGTGGGTGCACATTCAGAACTCGAAAGCTTCAATGTAAATTCCTCATTTCATCTCATTTTTAGAATATTTATTAAAATGTTAAGGTTCTTGATGGCTGGCTTGTCACTCTCTGTAAGATAGAGGACATGCTGTCAACACTTTCATTTCCAACCGAGTTTTTCATGGGTCTTTTGTCTTTTAATGTCCGAATCTACTTAGAATAAATGTTCTTCTATTGGGTGTAAGCCGGAGTATTAGATCCAAGTCATGATTCTGCAACATGATCCTGTATTTGGATCCACAAGATGGAGCAAGTAATTCTTTGTCAGACATCGTCTTGCTTCAAACCTAAAAGCTGAACATTTGAAAATATATAACATAAGAATTAAATTTGCACCCTGGTGGGAATGGCCAATGGTTAAAAACGTTAATAACAGATTCCAAATACCCACAACACGTACTGAGCAGTCCCTCCAGGAATATTAAGGCTCAATTTGGGTCGTCTACTATTTTTGGCTGCATTCATGTTCATCATAATGCCATTTGGGGTTGATTGACTGACTTGAACTTCTTTTGAATCATGTATAAAGTAATGAGTGGGGGTCACAGATATAGTTTATATAGATTTTTTTTATTTTACCCGGCGTATTCTACAGACAGGGGGACCATAATCTACCAATAGGGACTGTTGTTAAAAATAAGAATGCGACCCCATAGAAGGCAGGAATATCTCCACAACCTGGCATGTGCTACAATTATTGTGAAACTCGGAATACGCTGTCATCCCCTACAGCAAGGGTATATTACCGAAAAGCCCCCAATCCTGTGCACTGTATAAACAATGCCTGATCGAACACCACAAATAAATGGTAGGTTATGTCCAACAAACAGTGTTTCTCAAAAGACAAATGCTCACCCTACTATAGAGTAAGATATAATCTATCAGAGTATTAGAAAACGACATATTATATTAGGATAGATCGCCTCGAGTCGATTCTTATTCACCAATTTGGTAAAATTGGATTAACTGCTTGGAAGTTATTTATGGAAAAAAAAGCTCCTCCTTATTTAAATATTAACTTTTGGAGTAAAATATGATATATACAAAATATATCTCGTCAATTTGATACACTTGCACCAATTTGGACTAAATCAGTCGGTTGAGAAACTTTGGACAAGAAACTTTTGGAGATATAACTCTCCTATAGTTTGAAATATACAACCAGACATTTCTTGGATATAATTAAGCCACAGTCCATGTGTCAAACATGGTTTTAAAGTATAAAAATTCGAGGGTTATACTATTCCTTGAATGTTACATTGTTTATAAGTAAACGGGAACCATCTGATCCATTTTTTAAATTATTAAACAGAGTGAACAAGGAGGTACTAGTTTAGTTACATTCCTCTTAAAAAAATCAAGTCTGTTTCATTACCTAAATCCTCTTTGGTTCTATTGTGCATAGTAAAATGTAGCTTTGCAAACTATCATTTATTTATCATGGGCAAAATACTGCATTAAGGTGAAGAATAGGGAAAAATTACCACCTGCTTCTAGCCTGGGAGCAGGTGAGTATCTGTGACAGATGTTAGACAGCCTGTAAGAGCACGTGTAGAGTTAACCCTGAAAATGTCAAACCTTCATGACTGATCTACAAGGAAAAAAATTATTCTTTCCCATGTTTGACCATCGGTCAGGTTCTCACAGCTGATTGATTGGACTCTCTTTGCAGCCAGAAAATAAATCACAGCCCTCGTGCAGGACGCAGCCCACGCGCACATCAATCACTGAGCCAGCGCCGGCTTGTACGGCAGAGCAGCAGCTGACATTCACACAAGAGAGCTGCCACTGTTTCCTCCTGACACGCGTCACTCCACTTAAGAGAGCAACCATGGACAGCGTAATGAGTGACTTAAGGTGGCAATGTCCACTTTCTGCCATTTGAGGAAGTTGCTTGTAATTTAGATGTGTCTTGACCTCGACTTTTATTTCTCTCATCAGTGATGCTTCCATCATCCCAGACCTTCCTTTCATTGTGATATTGTGGTATGAACATGAAACTGTGTGTGTAAATGAAAACATCAGGCTGTCCATCCATCCACTTTCTTTGCTAGACATGTCCCCAAGACAAGACTGGAAATCGGATGTATTTTGTGCTTTGACAGTCATTTTAACATAATCTGCAGTAGTTTTCAAATGTTTTAAATGTACCCCTTGGGTACATGGATTGATCCAGGAGTACTAGAAATAACAATCAGAAAATTCTGTAATTTTGATTTACAATGTAGGCTTTTTGCAATTGAGTACGGAGGCATTTAGATGAGGATACTGCCAAGTACCCTTGAGCCACTAAGTTTAAGTCATTAATGTCTTTCCATTTGCCACATGGGATGATTAGCTATACACGGATGATATAATATTATAACCACTGACAAGTGAATTCGGAATAACAGTCATTATCTTGCAACGATGCCACCTGTCAGTGGGTGGGATATATTAAGCGGCAATTGGAAATTTTTGCGAGACGTTTATGTGCTAGAAGCAGGACAAACAAATGGTCAAATGTGTGGAACTCAGTGACTTTGGTAAGAGCCAAATTATAATGGCTTGACAAATGCGTCCGAAACTGGAGGTCTTGTTTGATGTTCCTGGTCTACAATGGTTAGTACCTGCCGAAGTAGAATAAGACAAGACAACCGATGAACTCAAGGCATGTAGAGCAAAGGTTATCCCATTTTGTCTGATCCTTTAGAAGAGCTACTGTTGCACAACTCATTGAAAAGATTAATGCTGGTCCTGGAAGAAAGGTAGAAGAACACAGAGTTATTTTATAGGCAATAGGGAGACCTACACAATATGTGGTTTTAATGTGTGGTTGTTTTTGGGGAAATTAATATATTAAGACAGATCTCCTCAAGCAGAGTCCTATTCACCATATTCAATTGGGTAATTAGACGGAAGTATTGTCTCGCTTTGGTCAATGCCTTATGATTATATATTCTCAATCTATCTCTGTCACCCGGGTTTGGTGTTTGACCAGTCGGCCGTCTTTCTGCCAGGTGAATGTCTGACGGCCTGTATGTCAGAGGGAAGTCCTGATGATACAGTGAAACAGGGAGCTTCATTAGAGCTACGCCCATGAACATGTCTTTTTTCCCCTTTATGCAGCAAACTGGACAATCATTAAACGGTTATTCCACACTATATCCCGATAGCTATGAAGGGGAAACATTGCAACATGGTTGTTTAATATGAAAAGCTAACTTACATGTTCCTCACTGACACTCATTTTCATTTGTCTGATATGCTGCATTGTTATGAGGCTCACGGTTGGCCTATTAGGGGGATCCTTTTACTGGCCTGAATGAGCTGAATCTGCGGCTTCAGGGTCTCTCTGTGGCAATAGTCGATGTGTGGAAAAAAAGTAAAGTCATGCTTAAAAGGCTTTATTTGTTGTCTGACGTCTCAAATGAGCAACACTGTGTTCCCGTGGTTGCACTTATTTTGTGTGTGGAAAAAGCACTTGGACTTGCAGACAGTGTCGAATGTGTCGGGCAACAGGTGTGGGAGTAAGCTATGATTATAGGATCACACCTTCAGGGCGGCTCTTGCCCTAATGACAATGTGAGATGCACACATGTAGTCTGCATAAATGAAAGTGTTTAAACCCTCCCCATTTTAATACCTACTTAAGTGAATGACAGTTACACTTTCATACTTCTGAAGATAATGTTTTTAAGAAAATGAAATGACAGAAGAGTTTAATCGTTCCAATTTTATTCACTGACTTCATTGATTAAACAGTAATACTTTTCAACATCAGATGCAATACCTGATATAAGTTTTCTAATACACTGGATTGATCCTAATCTTTAGCTTTTTGATTATATGTGAGCCAATGTTATTTAGTCAGTCATATTAACATTTTAACAAGTCTGTAGTTGTTGCAAACTTATCTTTTAGAAATGAGACTTATATAGTGGGCTAAATTATTTTATATTATCATACACATAATTGTTTTTATAAATGATAACATGGAGAAATGCTCATGGGGTTATTTAGGCAGATGTACAGTGTCTCATGGGAAACATGATTTTAAAAAGTTGCGATCCACTGGATGATGCTCAGTGGATGTCTAGTTATCTTGTGCGCTACTGCAGCACCTAATCTTGATTTGACAGCCTTGATACAGTCCAACAGGTTTTTGGCATTCCCTTCAACAAATCGGATGTAAAACAAATTTCCTCACCATCAAGTAATAATGGTTTAGAATCCTCATCCAGCTCCATCAATGTCTACACACTCAGATCAGCCGTAACAATATGAACACATGCAGGTGAAGTCAGAAAGACATTGATTTTCTCAACACAAAGTCACCTGTCAGTTTGAGAAGTGTGTTTTCTTGAAATGAACATTTTGTCCTCGAAGCTGATGTTTAAGGAGGAAAAATGGAACTGAGCAACGTTGACAATGGTCAAACTGTGATGGCTTGAGGACAGGTCCAGAGCAAAACTGCAGGTCTTGGTAGGTGTTCTACAGATGTAAGTAGCTACCAAAAGTGGTCTAAATGTAGCTGGGTGGTATAAAAATAAGGAATTTCATAATTCATTTGCACTCAGGTTAATGAAATACCCCTCTACTGCGGTTAACTAAATACATATGTTCTGTTGATTTGTTTGCATTATTTATAAAAACATTTCAACATAAAGATTCATGTAATAGTGTTATTTACTGTGTGTTGCACAATTCTTTTGACATTAGATGTTGACTTGTTGTTACATGTTTTGGTCTTAGGGTGGCAGCACTAAGTAAAGCGATGGTTGGTCTGCCAAAATTCTGCCAAATGCATTGTAGTCTATCGTTTTCACTCTCTTTTGGATTGAGCCATGATTCTGCATGAGATTCTGCCAGTGTGAAACGAACGGCATGGGTGGCAGGAGTTGGAAGCTGACACATTGTTAACTAGAAACTGCTGTTAGAAATGTAAGCGTTTGTACATTTGTACTTTTTACATTTGTGCAATTACAATTTCCAATGCTGTTTAGGGAAATTTTTGGGGAACTATTGTTATTTTGTTTCCATATTTAGCCAGAGCCCACTGCCAAATTTCTTTATATCTAAAATAATTTCATTTTTGTTATCTTTTTCAAATTTTTTAGTAAATTGCTGTAAGAACCTGTTATTTCGTCCCGTGTGACAATTACTTTCCTGGGATACATAGGGTGTCCATGTTCACTGGGTGTCTTTCCTTAAGATTGCTGATGCAAGTGCAGATCGAGGTCACAGGAACGTACTTGTATATAAGTTTGCTGAGAAAATGGATGTCGATTCTTGTAGAAAGGTGTTAAAACACACAGCACGTCATGTGGTTGCAATGTTTTGGATGATCAGTATTTTTTAGCAGAAAATCAATATATAAGAATATCTAAACACAATTCCGGACAGATTTACTCTGCATTGGTCAAACCGACATATCGACAATATTTCTCCCTCCACCTCCTTCCTTCACTGCTCTTTTCTACTGTATGCTCTCTCCGGTAGGAGTGCAGTCAGGGCGCTCTGAAGCGTCTATAGATCGTCATGTCAAAACAAGCCTGGAACCCTCCGCGCCCCTCTCCCTCCGAGGGCAGGGCCTATGCGAAAGCTCGTATACGATTCTCTGTTCAGCTGATTAGCCATCTCTCATTTTTACCGATAGTGGTCTTGGTTACCAAATGCCATGACTTCAATTGGATTAACTTCTTTCTAATTCATATCCACATGCCTACACAGAACAATAATACGATATTTCGAGGTGTTTGTTTGTTTCCTTCACTGACTCCATTTTTCATGTGTTTCCTGAGTTGTGGCCAGCCTTGAATGGACGGGCAGATAATGTAGCGTACAGTCCAAGGCCATTACCATTTACTTGACATTGTCAAATTTTGTGCTCGTGGCTGTTCATTTGTCACATTGACTAAGAGGGCATGATAGCCTCTCTGTAGAGTCTTCTTTTTTATTACTTAAAATGAACTAGGAGGCCTGACAAAGCAGTTTACCTGACAGGGGTAAGTTATGACTGTAAAAATACTTCAAATAAAAAAGATATAGCATTTAGGAGATTAAATAGATAGATCATGATATAAATGCAGTATAAATATGTATATTTATTTATTATTTTGCAGTGTTGGGTTCTCTTGTTCACTGATTTTTTCCTAGCTTTGGACTGAGTATAAGTTCTAACATCAGGATGCTTTATTCAGATTCTTTCAGCACATGTTGAATTTCGACCGGTGATGAGAGATTCCCAAAGTTATCCCATGCAATCTCAATCCAAATTTTGACATCCTGGGAGCAGGTGTATACTGTAACACGATGTTTAATGGCCCCAAGCTAGAGGCTAGTCTGAGAATGATTTTAGGCGTTGTTGTTTTTTGGGCCCTGCCAGGAAGTAAATCAAAACATTCAAAACAAAATAGATGTTTTTTTAGAAAAACAAAGAGTACCAGCTGAGTTATTAATCGTTTACAGAATAGCTTTTTTGGTATTCAAATTATTTTATTTTTCAAGTTTGCAGAGCATGAATTCCCTTGTGGCAGCAAAGTTTCCTAGGGTTCAGTAAAAGACCAAGGAGACAACTGGTAGTGATGGAGGGCAGAAAAATGCTTGTGGCAATGAAGAAAAATATTTTTGTTGGATGAGACCCTTTTTCTGCTGGCCCCAGCATTGTGTTAAAGTTAGATTTTCAGTAGAAATGCTGCATGTAAATAGTGCGGAAACTCAAACAAAGTAGCTCAGTATTCGGAGTTATTTTGTGACCATTGGAACTTATGAATCCAATCGAATGGCTATGACATGTGGAGTCATCCTCAGGGGTCAGTTCTTGGACCCCTTCTGTTCAGTCTATATATGCTGCCTTTGGGTGAAGTTCTGCAGAACTGTAATGTAGACTATAACAGTTATGCAGATGACACGCAGATATACATAGCACTATCCTCAGATGACTACAGTCCAATACAGTCATTGTGTCAATGTTTAGAGCAAGTAACAAATTGGATGAACCAAAATTTCCTTCAATTAAATCAGGACAAAACTGAGGTAATTGTTTTTGGCAATAAAGAGAAGAGGATTGCCATCAGTAAACATCTCGAGTCACTCTCTCTAAAAACTATGGACCAAGTGAGAAATCTTGTCGTGCTGATAGACTGAGATTTGACCTTCAGCAATCATATCAAATCCATCACCAAAACAGCCTTCTATCAGTTTAAGAACATATCCAGAGTGAAGGGTTTTATGTCTCAAACAGACCAGGAGAAGTTGATTCATGCCTTCATCTCCAGTAGACTCGATTACTGTAACGGTGTTTTGACAGGACTCTCACAAAAAAGCATGAAACAGCTGCAGCTCATTCAGAATGCAGCAGCTAGAGTTTTAACCAGAACAAAGAGAGCAGAGCACATTACTCCAGTTTTAAAGTCTTTACACTGGCTCCCAGTCAGCTATAGAATAGATTTTAAAGTTCTGCTACTGGTCTACAAATCACTGAATGGTCTAGGTCCAGAATACATAAATGACATCTTAGTAGAATACAAACCCAGTAGGGCTCTGAGATCTACTGACTTAGGTCAGATAGTGGAGCCCAGAGTTCAGACTAAACATGGTGAAGCAGCTTTTAGCCGTTATGCTGCACAACGTTGGAACAAACTACCAGCTGAACTGAAATCCGCCCCAACTGTGAACATTTTTAAATCCAGGTTAAAAACACTTATTTTCTCCTGTGCTTATGATTGAGCGTTCAAATCCCTTTAAATTGTAATCTTTCATTTGCACTATGTCCTTTTTAATTCATTATTGTATGCTGATTTCATTTTTTATTTTTTTATTTTTTATTTTACTTTATTTTTATTATTATTATTTTTTTTAAATTTTTCTCCCTGTATTCTTCTGTAGTTTTTATATTTGTATTTTTATTTAAATTCTGACTGTTTATGTAAAGCGCATTGAGTTGCCATTGTGTATGAAATGCGCTATATAAATAAAGCTGCCTTGCCTTGCCTTACAAAGGATGGAGCCAACTATTAAGAATGAGAATAAGAAAGTATCATTAAAACCACCGTATTTGATATTTTCTTAAAATAAGATGTGGTCATGCAAGTTGTTCGTGCATCGCTATCTTGAGGGCGCAGAAATCTATGGCGCGATTAAGCAATAAATTATTGTTGTTATTCTTTGTGCTATTTAAGCTGCAATGTAAAGAGAGGCACATTTTATTGAGAAGTAACCATATCCTAATGGTGATGTGAAAACGTTCCAAAACCAGATCTTCAATTTTTGTCTGCACTAAAACAGTTCTCTTCTCAGGTCCCACCACTACATCTCAATAATAATAATAATAATACATTTAATTTATAATGCACTTTTGGGGTTCAGGTCCTAACTTCGCTTCTTGTATGGAGTGTCTCAAAAGTAAAATTGTATTACTTTTGGAATTATCTTTTGCTTGGCCTGGCTATGTGACATAGTTGAATTTTGAGCTTCAGCTCACCAACTGATGACCTGACGTTCCCCTTCAGAGTTTTCTGGTAGAGGTCAGAGTTTGCTTTTTCCCTTACTCAGGTCTAGTCGCATACTTGACCATAGGTATAATCTATTTTTGGATTGTTGTGTGAGGTTGATGCCAGCCCATAGAATATTCCATCAAAAAGTTCAAATAAACCGTAATGTCTTTCTGGGTGTTTCTTTAATGAGCATTCGTCTTGCTTTTGTTGGAATTTTAGATGGTGGGGCCATTTCTTGGATGGTTGACTTTTGTTCCTCTTATTCTGCATTATAGATGATGTTTTTCTGTTGAGTTCCTGAACCTTAAGATATTTTGCAACCATTTATAGAATGATCTGTTTCAATTACCTTGTTCCTCATCTCATCTGGAATTTCTTTTGATTTTGAGAGTGTGCGATTAATGGTACCCACCATTAATATAATGCTTAATTAATCCTTAATTTATGTTTTCCATAGTTTATTTAGGTACTGGCTAACCCTTTTAGCCTCGTCAAATAAAGTTAATAGCTTCAACGTGTATTTTATGTTTGCTTGGGTTGCTTATGTTTTATGTAAAATTTTATTTGAAATCTGGTTAAGTGCCATTTTAAATAAACACGAACATGTAAGAAATCATGACCAGTTACAATATTTACCTGAAGGGTATCCACAGATAATTAGAAATAAACAGAATCGTAAAGTATTTCGAACACACACATTGAATGTCATAATTCATACTCCATGACCAAGTTTGTAATGGATTTTTTATCTTTATTTTAATTTTAAGCTGAAATTATTTTTAAAAAATGTATCCATGGAGACTGGTTATACAGCAAAGGGCATTATACTGCACCTTCTATTATGGAAAGAATAAAAGCAGCACCAGTGGTAGAGAGTATATTAAGTATCCAGAGAGCCTGTGCATTATACTCAGTGGACAAAAAACCATCTATGCTGTCACTCAGACAAATATCATCTTGCTCTATTTAATGTAAACCTGGTGCACTCTTGACCACTGACAATACCAACAATTTTAAAATTGATTTGTTTTAAATTAATATAGTGCATAATAATACAAAATTATTAAACATGAAAGTCTTATCAAATTATAATAACATAATAATTGATCTTTTGGGTTTTGGCTTTGTTGCCATGAGAATAATTCAGTCACAAATGACATTTGCTCCACACAACCATGATATACCCTTGCGCTACACTCTAATGTGTGTGCTGTATGTTTGCATTAATATCTGTGCATAAATGCATTAGCGCACCACCTTGCAGTCCGTCTGTGCTCTCTCATCTTACTGCTTGGAGGATGAAGTGTTTCTTTGCTGGAGGGGACAAATTCAATGATTTTTAGACATTGCCTTTACGGTGCCTTGGGCTGCCCTCCAGACCACAGAAACAGAAGCAGCCACCGAAAGCCTGCTTCCCCCTACTCTGCTGTCATCCTCAGTTTCACCTGTCAAACAGTTCCTCACAAGCTCAAACTCCAAGAATGGACCGATTACCACCAACATAGTTTACTTGAATGAACATTAATGAGTAATTAAAACAATCAGCATAATATCAGCATTACATTGTTTTAACATAGTATTCAAATTGTGGTACATAGACTTTCTAAGAGTGTTTTCTGCTCTTTCTATGTCTATTTCAGGCCCTTGCCATCCAAACCCTTGCCACAACAGAGGAACATGTGAGGTCAGTGAGACCTACAGGGGCGACACCTTCATAGGTTATGTCTGCAAGTGTCCACCGGGCTTCAGTGGAGTTCACTGCCAACACAGTAAGTCTGACCTCCGTCATCCTGTTCTTTACACAACCAGTGTTAAATGAAGAATTTATAAAGTTGTGGAAAATCTCTAGATTTCTTTTTAGACATTTACGTGAAATGTGATTCATCTTCAAAAGACAAATAATGTCTTTGAGCAGTGAATGAATGTTGAACAGCTGACAGGAAGTAAATCATAGCCGAAAGGGTGAATTCAGCAAAACAATAGTGGGTTCGGTAGAGAAAAGAACTGCTGAACTTGCTTTCCTTTGTTGAATATGCTCTTAATAAAGGTTAGTGTCAGAGGGTTATTGCTGCCTGTGAGATAACGCCATATATTGGACAGGGAGCATTGTTTTGTACTCTTTAAACAGAATCTCTGAGCTATAAGGCCCCAAACTCCCTTTAGTTGGGCGAAAGTTTAATAACGAATGCAAATATTATGCTGACGTGAAGAGCTTGAGTGCAGCCAACAGTTGCGGTGTCATAAACTAACTTGTGCATGGCAAAAGTGCTAATACATGTACTGCTCTACGTAACCGAATGGTGTAACTGGGGTTTTTTTTTTCAGCTCTGAGACTGCAGCAGAGGTAGTAGCAGATTTGAATCCGACAAAAGCATGCATGTCATGGAACATCTATAATTCTTGTTTACTGTATTTACAGTCACTATGGAAATCCAACAGATTCCCTAGGAGTAAATATAGAGGGTGGCAGTATTGAAAATGCAAGAATAAGGCTTTTGGGTGCAGTGACAACATCATTAAAATAGTGCGGTGGATACAAATATGGATGGATACTTACATGCTGTGACACAAGTTAGAAAAATGCTGGAGCACCCTTTTTCAACAATTCAATTCATTTTTTAGATAATTTTACACCGCTAGGAAACTTAAAAGAAACTTAGGAAAGGAAAATATCATTCAAAAACGTTTTCAAATTGAGGACAGAAGACATGATGATAACCCATGTAACAGGGAAGATACATGCCAAGTTTATCCACTTTTTAGAAAGCACTGCTTTACAAATTATCACACCAGACGCTGATGTTACTGTGTTATACATAAATCTGCTTTTGCATAACATTGGCCATTTAAAATCCCACATGAAACGATGTCAATGTCTTGGTCAGTGTAAACAGACAAAGGCATCTTAGGGTTGGATGTTAGTTTGCTTAGCTGCTCAACATTAAAAAAGGCTAAATTATGAAAAAGTCATGTCACGTTTTTCTTACAGCAATCTGTTTTTCTAAAAGATGTTCTCAGCTGTTACTGTCCTCAAAAGTCCCCAATCTCCTGCGTTGTACAAACAATTCCCCTGATTGAACTCCACAAGTTAAATATGAAGTTAAGTCCAAAAAAATCATTTTTCAAAAAGAGTGAGTTTAACATTTGAAAATGATCCATGACATATTTTTTGAGTTATCACGTTAACGCAAAGGATCTAGTGCAATGGTGGCAATGACGAGTCCAAAATATCCCCGACTTTTCAGGGATATAATGAGTTCTCAAGTCATGGCTTTTTACTTGCTTAGAGTTACCATTCGTGAAACAAAAAAAAAAGAACATCAGGGAGCTAAATGCTGTAAGTGTAACATTCATATGAAAAGATAAATTATGATGTTAGCAAGTGATCATCAGCATTCTAGCAGTAGAATTCACACATACAGCTAATATTTAAAATATTCTGTGTTTTGAGCAAATCCAATGAATTGGAAGTAGCAAGTAGCTTCATAATTAAGTGCTAGAATTTAAACCCTGCATTACAATATATAGGCCAAGTCCTGTAGCTGCCCTGGCTCTCTCTCTCACTCTCTGTCTTTCAATCTCTCTCTTTCCTTTTGTGCGTGTCAGAGAGAGTGCGTGTGTGCAGGGTAGAGCATTGCCTTAGCCGACACAGTAGTCCTCTATTACAGGTGTGCTTATAAGTAATCAATTTAATCTATCATTGTACTAAATATGTGATGAGATGGATAATTATTGTTACAAAAGAAATGGAGGGATAGGTGCTCAGAGAGAAGGGTAAATATGCTAGCTAATAGTTTCTGTCTAATGATACTACCACACTTAGACCAAAGGTTAAATAAAGACAACACTGTATTCACAGGCCAATGGAGATTAAAAACAAACAAACAGTTTATTTCATTGTATCCTAGTCATTGGCTTTTTAACATAATTTTTCTACTGAATGAAAATGAACCTAATATAAAAGGAAATATGATGATTAATTTTAACAAGGGTATGTCACTACGCTTGTTTCAGAATTGTGAGCAATTGGTAAGTATCCATGTCATATTCCGTCATTGTTTCCTATGAAGCCGTCCGGGTGTTGAGAAACTGATAGATGCTGAGTCCAAAAAAGAAAAAAAAAGTCTGCCCATGTTGCTTTTGGTCATTGGTTTTGAAGGGGAGAGGCAGTCTGAGAGAGTAAGTGAGAGAGAACCAGAGGAATTGTTTTGTATCTGAAGACATTAATAATAAAATCTAGTGTCTGGGTAATTCCCTCAATTAAATGACAGAGGCACACAAACAATTGTTCGTTCAGAGTGACAGATTAGCCGGCTTTGTGTCGGCGGGGGCTTTTAATGGATGACAAGCTTCGTGAAAAGGATAAAAAGGAAATAAAAATGTTGGCTGGGAATTTTATAGAATAAAGGAAACATTGCAGAGAGGGGTGTTTAAGTCCTGATTAAGAAATTATGTTTGTCGTAAAGGAATATTTCACAATTCAACGTGTGAAAAGAAATTGATGATGCATCGAATGGCGAGCTTGCTCCATAGCATCCTTTGTTATTATGAATGTACAAAAAGCCAACTCCTAAAGTTCAGATATGTCGATCAAATTAATTAAGTACTCTACAAATATTGTATATTTAGAACTCAAAACAAAGAAAACAAATAGTTCCCCTGCCAAAAATCCATCAAACCGAATGTGCAATCTAAATAAAATTTATTTTATGTTGGTTACCATGGATACCCACAGCAGCACCTAGTAGTAACTATGGAAATGGCTCCAAAAGTGAAAATAAATAATAATGTAAGAAAATGCACTGTCCCTTTTCACTGCTGGTAACTGTTAAAAGTAAAATATCTGATGCAACAGAATGGATTAAAATACATTTTAGTCAATGCAAAACAATCACGGAAAGAGTATTTTCACAGACTTTCTATGTTTTAAAGTGAATTGAAGATTGCAAGATTACCTCTTGTCTTAAGTGCTATCTTCAGTATCCAGTGATTGAGACTGCAGAGGCAGTAGACGGTTCTGTATCTATTTCACTACGGTAACATGTGTGTGGGCCCCTCCGGCTTTTTTTTTTTT
Source organism: Lophius americanus (assembly GCA_037951165.1). Lineage (NCBI taxonomy): Eukaryota > Metazoa > Chordata > Actinopteri > Lophiiformes > Lophiidae > Lophius > Lophius americanus. The sequence continues at coordinate 3,401,173 of JBBDHG010000024.1, read as the reverse complement.
TTACTGTGGCTCCTACTATTCCCTCGCTCAGTGCGAGCAAAATTCAATTTCACACCTTTGAGCTTTATCCTAAATACATGTAGTAAATATCGCGCTTGTCCGATCATTTAATGAAGCACAGCCTGGAATGATGTTGCACATTGACAGCTAGGATGAGTACAACCTATTTCGGGCTCCTGTGATGGGTTTACTCTGTACTTTACTCACTGTTGGTGACTATTTTCATTTCATAATGCTGCCTGCCTGAGGGTACGTTCACAATTTTTTTAGTGAACATAATGTGTCAGGAATGCTTTGAAGGACTTTGCACATGTTGTCTTGGAGTGACTTTGGATATATTCCACACTAGGGGGAGCTTTATCTTCCAAAGTTTTCAAAATACAATTTCTCAACCCTTGGTCGGATTTAGTCAGAGTTTGGTGAACATGAATCAACTTAACAAGAACTATCTTGTATGTTTCAATATTTTACTCTAGTAGTTAATATGTTACTATCTTCTAGAAGTTGTTTTATAAACAACAATGATTTCCTGGCAAAAAACAGTTAGTCCAACTCAGTCCAAATTTGTGCGTAAGAATCGCTCGAAGAGGTCTGTTTTGAATTCATCTAGTTTTATTCTAATATATCATATTTAACTCACTAGCGGCTTTTCTTTAACTTTAGATATAATTTGTTTAATCGGGGGTATTGTTTGTACAATGCAGGACATTGGGGGGTTTTCAGGGATATACCCTTGCTGTTGGAGTTGACAGCGTAGGACTAATTATTACTTATTAGTCATATATATGTTGTCTTTTTTGTCTCTTTCCCTGGTGAAGCTGTATCACTCTGTCTTCCTTACTGTCTTTGGAAGATGTTGGTTTTAAATCAAAATTAAATGGAGAAAGATTCCAGACAGGGTGAGTCAGTGCGTTTGTTCTAGTGGTTGTCTGTGTTAATACATTTACAGGCATTCCAAAAGTATTAATGTAAAGTGAAAAGAATAGTTTGGCTTATATATCTGTTGTTCACAGTTGCTCTCGCTCTATCCTTTCTTATCCTGCAAGTTCTCTAAGCAGTTTCCATCCTGTCCTTCAGTCAATATATGTCTTTGCCTCTCTTTATTTAGCACACCAGCAGGGCAGGATTGATTGAGGCTAAATGTAGGATCTATGAGGGGTTTTTTTAAAGCGCATTTGATCAGGAATTGACAGGTTCTATCGCGGCGTGTTTGGTCTTCTGCCTCCACAGATTCTTGCCTCAGGATAATCAGCCGGTGTTTATGACTGTTACCTGATGAAAAGGAGCCATTACTGTTTGTCAGTTCACCTGAGACAGATCATAGACTGCTTTTCATCAGCACAAACCAAAGAGAGTGTTTCCGTAAGGATTCTGTGTTCACTCTTGGTAACACATCTAGGGCTGCATCAGTCGTCCCTTTCATGTGTTTTGCAGCAGGGAAGCAGGTATCCAGTGGTGCTTACCTTCTCATTTCTTGTTTATTTATCTTACGCTAATGTTTCCCCAGACCCTTTGACTCCATGACTTGTAACAGTAATAGTGAGAAAGAAAGATAAGGATCTGGCTTCTTTTCTGCCTTCACCTTACAGCTTGAGATCAGGATGATGGAATAGGCAATCACCCAAACCAGCATGAGTTAGTATCAAAAACACATTGCTTATGCACATCTTAACCCTTAAACAGAAGACTACAGCTATAAGGACAAGAGGTAGAGGCAACATTTTCTCCTTCCTCCTTTGTGAACACCTAACCACATCAACGTTGTTCACATGGTTACCTGCATCAATTTAAACCAACAATGACTTGCCCTTCTCAAAGCTGCCTCTGCCTCACTGGAGGTGACCCTATAGTGGGTGATCTACAGTGTGCTGTGATAGTGGGGGAAACTTTTGTTAACTGGCACACATTCCACTCGTCCTATGGAGGCCCGGAAGGACAGGACAGCGGGTGGGGAGACATCTGTAGCCTTGTGGTTTTTCTCCTCCGTCTCATTGTGATTGAGGCAGTCGTTCTCTTCAATGTGATGCTGCAACAGGAGGAAACGTCAAGATCACAGTGAAGCGTGAAGCTGCAACTCTCCTTCACTGAAGCATAAAATGGCATCCCAACACATCAGTCAATAGCTGGAATTAATTTTTCTAACAAACAAACTGTTCTTAGCCAGACTGTAAATATGCAGGGAGTTTCAACCTCATCAACTGTGTTAGCAGCATTATTCTGCAAGTACAGTCACAAGAATGTGGACTCAATTAGATTGTTTTTTTGTCCTTCTGTTCGCCGTTATTTCGTGAAAATAATAATAGTTTCCCCACCAGAAACAAACCATCTTGCAATTTTCTTCTGTTTTCACAAACTCAGCCTGGTATCCATCTCAGTGATGAAGCTCCACTGTGTGCTGTAGCAGTTTGGTTCTTAACTGCGAGGGAAAGTTGTGTAAGTGTAGAACTCCACCAGCTGTCTTAGATCACATTAGAAGTATAGCTGGATTTTGTTTAAGGATGGATTTTTAGTTCAGTTGAAGCAATCATATTTTCCGGGCAGGCTCAGCTACCTGGTTAAGCATAAGGACAAAATATAGCTAATTGCACGTTAATTAATAAAATAGATCAAGCACATGTTAATAGTATTATATAGTCATATATGAATGTATATTTCTTGCAATTAAGATAAAGACATAATACATGCAAATTATTTGACATAAATCATGATGGCTGTACTGTTAAACACACATGACGTTGAGGGCCAACTACAACAAGACAAATTTGATCACCTTCATTCCACTTATTCACACAAGAGTCAAATGTATTTAAATGTAATGTTTAAGAATCTCCTCAATAATCTCCTGTTGTTTTTCATCACTCTTGCTAGTTTTTTCCCAAGGTTATCATTGCTTGCTGCTCTTTCATGGTATAGAGCTGCGGGGAACACACAGTGATGGACATCTATACTGACAATTCCACAACCCACCCACTGCTCCCAGTCTGTGGCTAGAATGCTTCGTTCCCAGACATAGATCAGCGTAGAGAATCTTGAGGGCTGGGTCCATATGGCATCATCCAAAACTGACCGCAATCACACAGCAAAACCATCTGACGCCAATGATCTACCAATATTGGAAGGCAGCGAGGGTCTCTTTATTTAGTGTGAGACTCTGCAGGTCAAACTAAAAAGATGGCCATGGAGGAGTGCCAGAAGTCCTGTTGTTTCAGCGAACTGCAATCAAAGCGGATTTTGTTCAAGGTCCGGCACATGTCTGTCCCAGAAAGTAGTTCCTCTTTATTTGCTGGTTCATTTATAATCTGGTCAGTAGAAATGGCCTTCAGATGACTTTTTAGTCTCTCTTTTACCTATCTCTGTAACTAAATAAAAAATAAAAAAAACACATTTTAAGTGCAGCAGCTGCATCCAACTTTACCTTCATCAATATATTAATATCCCCAAAAAATTAAGGTATATCTTGGAATTATCATCTCCGCCTTTGCGTCCGTGTCTGCTGGGTCTGCTGCTGCAGATACTTAATGTGAATGCGATAACTGAAAAGCTATTTCATGAATCTTTTTCACATTTTTATATCCATGGAGGAACTAAGTTGATTTTAAGAAAGGTCAGTTGCATATTTGTGAAACAAGGAGGAGCTTTTATCTTTGTATTTAGTCCAAATTTGATGCATGGGAATTGACTTGAGGAGATCAATCTCATGTACACCATGTTTTCCTCTAATTGTTCATATTTTACTCCCTAGGGGGAGCTCTTGACTTCCTAACTGTTAATCTAATTTAGTCCAAAAGTGGTGCATATGAAGCGACTCAGGAATATCTATCTTATATAAATCAGGGCTCCAGATGGCGGCTAAAACTTTTTTGTTTACTTTTTAATTTTTGCCACCTGTCTTTTTCGACCAGCTGCCACGGGCAACAATCCAAACGCAGCAGGCTCGTCACCATCATCATCATCGCTTTCAGACAGGAGTTGAAGACCCTCCCTCATCATTTCAGTCTACTGTGTGGGAACACTTCAGTCTTACAGTCACAGAAGGACAAAGACGTTGACCGTACCCCTTCTGTATGCTAACATTATGCAACTGCAGCTAGGAGCACAACAAATATACCAACTCATTTGAAGTAGCATCATCCAAATATCAACATAAGTTTGACAATGATATTAGAGAGTTCAGTGCAATTCCAGCGTCCCGCAGCCGCTTGCTAATAATTCAAACCGCGCCAAAGTAATTACAGCACCATCGTGGTTTTTATAGCAGCGGACATCCAACCGTTCAACGTAGGGTTTAAACACCTGCTGAAAATTATTCAACCTCGTTTCGAAGTCCTATCTAGTCCGCATTTCAGCCAGCGAGTCATACCAGCCTTTTCTTCAAACAACCTTTTCTTCTTTCTGAAGTCGAACATTAAATTACAATAAATATCAGTTCCAGCTAGGATTGTGCTCAGGTATACTGTTGATTTTTCTACACGCTGCAACTAAATGTGTACGATTTTTTTTTTTGGTTTGTTTTTGGAGAATCGTTATGGTGCGCAATCCTAAAATGAACCTGAAAGCTGTTAATGCTGAGTTCATTCCAGGTTTTCCTATATGCTGCACTTTGTGATAGTTTATGTTGCAGCAAACATCTGGATACAATAATAGGACAGTTTTAGTACACTTAAATTTCTTCGTGCAAGACTGTAATGGACATTGTATTTTTCTAACTTGAGAGAATTTTGATTTTGATTTTTTTTTTTTAAGTCAAGAAAAATACAAAAAAATACGTTTTCTATTAAATAGTATGGATTAAAAAAAACTGAAAAAGGAAAAAAAACAAAAACATTTTAGTGTTTTCTGTTCCTTGTGTCCACTGTACAGAAAACATACCTAACTGTTAAAAACCGAGGTACTGTATGTGCCGAACTGGTATTTTTGTTTACCCTTACACCCCTAATACAAATAAAAAATTTAAAACGGAGTTCACTATCGGTTCCAATCATTGAAAGAAAAAAAAACAATGAAGAATCATAGTAAAAATAAAAAAAAATGTAAGAACGCCAGGGATTGTAAGATTGCGGGGGTGAGAGATACACAGACAGACACAGGAACAGACTCAGAGCTTGAATAAGCAAAATCAACTAATTATAAATAGTTCAATAGAAGTTGAAAGAAAAAAAACAAAAAAAACATTGGACATAAAATGTATGTATTTATGGTAACGGGATTACAGCTTATTGTACACGGTACATATTATGCACAGAAGATTTACGCGCATTATGGGCCGAAGTCAAACAAAGGCCAACAGTACAGAAGGGAAACAGAAGGTAAGACAGATATTTAACATTGCACTCTGATATCTATATATTTTGATTACTGAGCATTACTACTCATGTCTGATGGCAGTGTGTCTCTACAGCCAAAGATACAAAAGATCTAGCTGAGTCAAGGCATGGTTTTGCAGTTAAGTTCTAAAGATTGTGATACTGTACTCATTCGAAGTAAGTAAGTATATCCACTTTCAATTGGTAAAAAGAACAAAAAAAGGCCCACATTTATATTTCGTTAATAATATACTTCAATTCAGTAGTGTTCTCCCATCATTGTTTGGAAATGGATACACATTCAATCACAGACCACTGTTCTACTTTAAACATCTATTTTAATGAATAACCGGCTGCACCTTTCTGCTTCCCTGGAGGAACTGACCCTATCTCATCTGTCAGAAGGCACTTTGGATAACAAGCTGGGGAAAAAACATTGAATCACAGTGTTTATAGCGACTTTTCTCTGCCACTGACAAAGATATGTATTTACTCTCCTTGATTTAGTTTATTGTTTACAGATATTTTCTCAAGTTCATTGACTTGAAGATTGATCGAAAATTGGCAGCCGGCTTTTTTTTTTTTTACCAGGAATTGTGTGTGTGATGGTTGGGCTTGATTAATGTCTGCGTTAGCCTTATGGGTGTTCCCACACCTTCATCCAGTGCTGTAACTCTACATTGATAACATGAATTTTATATATCATCCTTTCCATTTCCCTCCAGTAAGCGCTCCGTTCTGTGAGTTCCTGGCAAATAAACTGCTGTTGAAATATACTTTAAGTAAGATGACCTTTCTTCTCTGGCAAGGGAATGCTTTGCGAGCAGAATTACAGGTATGCCAGTTTTCTTCACATGAAACTTTGCCGTTTGTTCCAAATATATGGGCACAGAATGCCCAAAAGAGGTAGAGACCAAAATGCATGGTCAGAGTAGGAGGTTGAAGTACAGCAGTGTTAGCAATAGATGTCTGCCAGAGAAAAAAATTGCATTTTTCATAGAATGGCAATGTGTTTTAATGCTCCGGTTTTGTGCAAGATCTTTTTCCAAGAGCCATGAATTTTTCAGCAATGTTTTTGAGCTTAAATGACAAAGGCTAAAAATCTGTATGTCATGAATTGCCAAAAAGAAGCATGGACATATTTGTTCCTATCCCTCAGTCTCAGGCGTCCGAGTTCCCATTCATCTGTTTTGTCCTTCCTGAGTTGCTGTACATAACAAGCTGTTACCAGGGCTAAATTGTGTGAGCCCCCTCGGACATTTCGGCTACGCTGTCAATTCCGAAGCGTCTGCAGGGAAGATGGAACTGTTGGCAGATGGCTAAAGCATAACAGAGATGAATTTCCATATTGCAGATGGTGGAAAAGAGTTAGGTTCGGTCCTACTGTTTGGCTTAATTAGATATCAGTTTTGTTTTACAACTGACTGAATCTCTTTGATGTGAGTGAAAAAATATGATCGATGGAAGTCAATAGTCTTGCGAATATGTCGTTTCAGAAGCCATGATGTAGAATTTTGGCAGGTGCATAGCAGGCAAAATCAAATTTTTCCACCTAAGATATTAATCATAAATATAAAAGCCCCCTGAAAGTCAGAAGAGAAAAAAACTGAAAAAAAAAAATAGTCATGACTACTAGTCTGGAACTACACTCTTAGCTTACAATCTGTGGGCATGTACTACACACGGTGTGTTCCCACATTTTAGCAATCTGCTTCAATCCTTGTTGTAGGCTGCTGCCCTATGGAGCAAATTCCTGCCAAAACAATCAATAGATGTTTAGCAAGTGCACTAACACAGTACAAATAATCTTAAACAAAGAGGGGTTTTTTTCTTCATATTTCAGCCATGGTGTGTTCTGCAATTAATCAGAAATAGCTCGAGCAATCTGCCCCACCCTACAAGTCTATCAATATATGAGCTTCAGCATCTTTGAGTCAAAAACTAAATATATCAATACACTCCCTGAAACTGCTGTCAGTTATTCTTAGTTCAGGATATCACTTGGCAGTATCATATAAAAGAGCGACACAAACCAAACAACCTGTAGCAGTGGCTTTTAATCAGCAATCAGTGTAGTTACCAGATTACTTGATTTTAAATTATGAAGTGTTATGATTTGAATGTATTTAATTCCAGAAAATATAATTTAAATGAAAAACAACAACGTCAAAAGTGATTTCATCCAGAAACTGCACACGGTGTATGGTGGAGATAAAATTTCTGCACAAAAACGTATCTTTTTGTGGCGAAGAGAGAAGGGTTGACACGGAGGATGTTCAGATATCCTGCAACAGCATCACTGAATAAGTCACTTAGTGCAATAAGTCACTTGTTTAAGTCACTTAAACAAACTAGAGCTCTGAAAGTAACCATGGCTGTCAATAATGTTAAAAACCCATTTTATTTGTAAATGTTGTGTATGAAATAGTGTAAACTCCTTATATCATGAGTGTGGATTTCAGCCATTTTATTCTGCGTTTATATCATTAAAGTGTCAGTGAACCGTGGTAATTGTAAAAAGTTGGTTGATGACTCCATTTTTCTGAGTTTGATCAGTTTTCCCATCACACGCCTCCTGTGGAGGCTCCATCTATCAACTTAAAATGACACTTAAGGCTTCCCTTAGAGTATCATTCTGTCTCTTCACATTCTGCCAACCCTCGCTTCAGAGGAGCCCCCCAGTCTGCGTGTCTTCAAAATGATGAGTGTTTTGCTTTCCAGGAGCTCTCTGCAATGCATGCTAAAATACCTTTTCAACGACTCCTGGAGTGACGCTGTGAATAACTTCTCAGTGGGCTAATCCTACTTCAGAAACGGGGTCCATAGAATAGACTATGCTTAAAGTTGAAGTCAAACCTCACCATAATTTGCATTAAAGTATCCCTTGAGAAAAAGACAGCCGGTACTGCCGTGAAAACTAACCCTCTCATGAAATTAGATTTAAGAAATGTATGGATAGTAGATCGATAAAATCAAGGCTCATTCTAAGCCTTGTTATTTATGACCCGGGCTGAAAAAACATCACTGTGAAAGCACAATTCAAGGATACATGGATGAATTTTAAATGTCTCTTTCAACCGGCTGTGCGACTTCATCAGATACTGGATGGGAATTATGTCTGTCTTTTTGGTTGATTGTCACTTCAGAGGCATGGGCAAGGGTAGAATAGATTGACAGGAGAGATTGACAGTGGAGACAGTCACTTCCTGCTCCAGCTTCAATCCCTGACACAGCTTGGAAAGACAGGGTTTGCCTTGGCCTTGTCAAGTGTGGACCAGACACATTTCGCAGCAACAGCACCTGTCAAATACAGAATTCCAAGGCTGATCGCCCCATATACAGTACAAAGTAGATCAGAGGACAAGTCAGCACTTTGTCATGTGGAGCTGCTTTATGTAACTATTTATGCTGGAATTCACATTGGCAAGAAATCAAACATTCAACATTTAGATGCAGTTTGTCAGGAGAGATAATATGTGACATCATGTACAGTATATGTATGCAGCTTTTACTGGAAATAAACCCTTCACTCTGGGTGTACAGCACACTGAGTTTCCCTTTTCTTACCTGCTGAGATGTGAGGAACAGGCTTTGTTTTCTCTTCAAAGGAGGGTTCTGTCACATCCAAATTTGACAAAAAATGTGAGGCGAATGTAAAGACAAAAACAGAAATTATGGTTAGTTAAGCCTGGAATTTGGACACATACTGTCAGAAGATATGTAATCAAATATATTACGGGATTGTTATTTAATATCCTCATAATAATAACAATGTGACCTTTATTAATAACCCCTATTCCACAAAAGGCCTAAAAGGAAAAATAAAAATAATAATTAAAAATATAGGTTTTTTTGTGTGTTTAATCACAAATTACTCACATAGTGAGGTATAATGATACGGAAAATAAGTTAATTTAGGCCTTACAGAGAAACCAAGGTAATGCAAATGCATACGATAGTTGCGGATCTATTTACAGTTTATTTCCGGTATGCATTTCTGGTGAGACTAAAAATTAAAACAACAATAAGGTACATACAGATACAAACAGTAAAGCACAATGAACTTGTTTCTCTGCATTTGACCCATCCCTGAAGAGCAGTGGGTAGTCTTCCCCCACCCACTCTACCCATTACAGCTGCTCCAAATGTAATCCAATTTAGGAACAGGTAATGTCCAAAAAAAGCAAACAAGTAGGTGCACAGATGGATAAACAAACAGTCTGAACCGAGATATAGACATAAGCAAAAATGTAAATCAGGTGTCCACAAACCAGAATAAGCCAACAGAAAAATAACAGGAAACTGAGAAAACAGCGGGGGAAGTATAGAAATGGCTGCAACACGCAGTGAAGGAAAGACACAAACTAGCATATTAGAGGGAGAAGGACACGAGACACATTGGAACCCAGTCAGAGTAGTGAGACAGGCACATGCTATTCATCGGCGCCAGGGAGCAATAGTGAATGTGCAGATGAAGATTGCGAAAGTGAAAAAAAAAAAAAGTCAGGTGCAAGGAAAGAACTGACATGGAAAATAAGCTATCTAAATAAATCAAGAAACAGGAAACCAAGCATGATGACAAACATGAATCAATAAACTAAAAATAAAATAAGCCAAGTAAGATCAAATTGAAACCGAAACCCTTTACAACACGCCTGAAGAGCACACCTATTAACACTGAGATAAAACATGTGCTTCAAACGGGATTGGAAACATTAATGTCCTCAAAGTGTAATTTGGTTTGCAAAGAGTTCTCATAACAATTTAACCACCCTATGACATAATACATAGATAACATTGATTAGATATCAGGATATGATCGCAAAGGGCACTAAAAACACTTAAATATCATTGTACACTAAATTAAACATGCACATTAAGCCCTCCAGCTTATTCAGGAAATCACAGCTGATGGTCTTAAACATCCGTTAGATTTGGCCCTGGGGGACAAAGTCCACCTCCTCCTCCATGGCAGCCTGACATTCTGCATCAAGAGGGGGTTGGAGGTCCGGCTGAAAGGATTTTGCCCTTGCAGTGGCTTAAACTTGATATGGCAATTATCACTGAAGTCTTTGGGCAAAGTTCAACAATCTTTACAATCTTTTAAATTATACTGGGCTTACCAAACCAACAAATCATTGTAAAGGTCAAAAATGATTGGAGAAGAGAGAATAAAACACGTTCTGAAATGGGTCAGAACATGTTTAATCCCCTCAAACTGCTCGAGGAAAAGTGGCCTTCTGTACATTGTGCCTATGTTACAGCCACTGGGTGTCAGACGAAGTATAACTGTGCTGAGGTCAACGCGCTGCTCTTTGGCTGGATATAGACGTCAAAAGGTAGTCCACTTCCGAACCAAACATTGGAGTGTCCTTTAGCTCTGTGAGATGAAACCAGATAAGATGAAATATTACTCTGGCACAATCCTTTCCTAATCTCCAGGATCATGTCTACCCCCTTTAACAGAGATCTCTGATAAGGTATTGGAACTTCATCATTGATCTCTGCCTCTTCAGCCCCCCATAAGAATAAAAGCTTTCCCAAGCCAACGCAGTGATGTGATTAAAACTGAGCTACATCTGTGCCTCTCATGCAGAAATATTATCTCCCTCTACTGACATTTAGATGTAATAAAAAGACTGTTTTGTGATTAAAACAGTGTCTGGGTTTGTACTCAATAATGATTACTCATAGCAAACAGTTTGAGGGTTTTAGTTTTCGTTCTAGTTTAATTTCTGAGTCCTCAAATTAATAGTTGTTTGGATTTCGAGTGGTTGTTTGTGGGGCTGATGGAATGTTTTTGTTTAAATAGACAAGGCAGTTCAGCTGGGTGTTTTTTTAACGTGTGTGTAATTATATCCCTGAAAAGTTTGGGCTGCTGCATCCGTTGAAGATCCTTCGCGTTAATGCCATAACACAAAAACCATTTCATGCATCATTTTATATTTTTATATCCACATAGACCTTAGTGTGGAATAACTAATGATTCAGGAAAGGTCAGTTGTATATTTCTGACATTAAGGGAGCTTTATCTCCAATTATATTTTACTCAAGTAAAACTTCTTTAATGTCACAAAACATTAGTAAGTTCAAAATACAGGACCCAAATGTGAAACCCACTAAAAGATAATACACTCAAATGCATAGTTTAATGAACAAGCAAAACAGTACTGTAACAAAACAGATAAAAAATACCAATGTAGAAAATGATGATCAATTAATGCAAAGTAACAAGTAAAGCTCTATAATGTCAAATTCCAACATTATAATTCCCAAGAGACACAGAAGTCATAAAACACTGGATTCAGGTAAAAAAAACAATCAGCACAGGCGCTAAAATGATCGGGAGCGCCGGCTAGGACCACAGACAGAAACGCAGGCAGACAAGTTTAAAAAAACGATCTGTCAAAGATTTAAATACACTGAGGAACGAGGACAATAGAGAACAGGTGAGGGCTGGGGAACAGGTGACAACATTCAACAATCAAGGAGGACACACCCATAGACCAAAGAGAGAGAAAGAGGTGGAAAATGGGAGGAGACAGAAAAGGAAGTATAAGGAAAGGAACCTTCAAAATAAAACAGGAAACATGATCAATTTTCTGCGAAAAAATAAAGATCGGAACCATAAAAATAAATTGTACATAATATACAGAACCATGACATATAATGCAGAAGCTCCTACATAGAGAGATAGATGGATAGATAAATATTTTATTCATCCCCTCTGGGCATGCTGGGCAAATTCAGTTGCCCAGCAGCTCAAACATCTACCGTCAACAATGCAAAAAAAAAATGGCTACTCAAATAAATAAATAAGTAGATCAAAGATAAGTAAGAAATCCATAAAAAGTCAGGTGCTTTGTCATAAGTGAAATCAAGTCATTAATTCTGTCTGGAAACAATGCCTTTGATCGAGGTTTTATACAGGCTGATGGCCGCAGGAACGAAGTACCTCCTGAACCTCTCAGTCCTGGACCTCAGTTAGAGTCAGTACCTCACTGGCTGCAGCTGCTGCTTCTCCGGCCTGACAGGACGCTGTGGCGAGGGTGGTTGATATTGTCCAAGATGACCTTCATCTTACTGTCAGTATGTCTCTCCACAAGAGTCCTAAGTGAGTCCAGCCTCCTGACAAAACCATAGACAGCCTTTTTTTTTACCATCGCTGACTGATAAAACACGTGCAGCGTTTCACTGTGTACAACTAAGGATCGGGGCTTCTTAAAGAAAGAGACTTATTACACTCACTAGGTGGTGATTTTTACAAAACAACAGCAACAAACAAAACAAAACACTGTTTTCCACACATGAATTCCCTTGGTTTGATTTAGTCCAAACTTGGTGCATATGAATGGACTCAAGGAAATCTATCTCAAGTAAATATCATACATTACTTTTGGACTTCATATTTTACTCAGTAGGGAATTTTTTTTTTAACCATAATACTATGGACATAACTTCACATAGTATTAATACATGGTATTAATTTGAGGGGATTGTTTGTAAAATGCAGGGAATTAGGGACTTTTCCTGGATATACCCTTGCTGTCGGGGACAACAGGGTTGCTCTCGTTGTTTTTTGACTTGGTATCAATGTGCCGTCTATTCAATGTGGACCACACATAAATATGACTTCTAATGCGATACATACAATTCAAATGTTCTTCTTTTATCCAACTCAAGACTAGCATCCAATAAATAGATGTCTTTGTTGGTGCTTTGTTTTCCCTTTTTTGCTTGATAAATTAAATATCAATGTCCATTTATTGGAATCTTGTTGTTGTTTATATTCTTGTATTACTTTTAGTGATTTTATAGTTCTCTATTCTGAATTGTCTGTATACTGAAGTTGATTTGAGGCTTTTATCAAATCAACATGGCAAATTAAATGGCATCGGCAACACCATGTCCCATGGGAAACCCTTAGAGTTCTCAAAAAAGAAAAAGAAAATGGATGATTAGTTCTGAGGAGGAGCAGGTGTTCAAGGTCAGGGGTTAATGATGTGGTAGGCATAAACCTCTGGTTGTCCACTCCATTCCTGTCGATCGTTGCCTGCTCAGGTCAAAACACTACTTCTTGGCTGGATATATAGACGTCAAGAACTGGTCAGGTGACGTACCAAACATTTGAGACTCGTTTAGCTCTGAAATAAATCCAGATAAGATGAAATTTCCCGAGGGATGGACGTGCACAAGAGCGAATTCAGATGCAGAGATGTAGCCTGATTAGACCTGTGAACTGCTAAATAAGTTACAATTGTGTCACTTACCTTGCTTTTCTCAGTTTCACCTATCTGACAGTCATTTAATAAAGAAATTGACAGAGATGTAGGGATAGCACAGCTGAGACATTACGTTTCATTCTACTAATTAATATTTTGGCTTTAGGAGCCTTAGAGGCTTACGAGGGATTAACAGGCATTTATTTCAATCATTTGTGTCATTCGTGTTCTTGTTAGAGGCCCTTTTCTGGCTTTTTTTGTTCCCATTATGTACATCCATACTTATTTTAATACAATAATGTTTAATTTTCAACTTTTTGTTGAGGAAACTGCTAACAAAGATTGACAATGTGCGATAGCCACTCAGTATTTCAATGAACTTGCATAGAGCCCTAACCATCCATTAGATCATTGATTATTTATTTTTTCCCACTGTGAGCCAAATAGCAGTGTGTACAATGTGCTGGGAGCTCCATCAAGCTTTAGATCTCTAGTGTCAGTATTCCACTCTCTGTAGGCATGGATATGTGTCTTATGTTGCACCTGCTTATCGCCCTTAAAATTGTTTTTCATTACTCGATATGTCTATCCGTTTTCTCCATTTCATATTATTTTTTTGGTTCATTCCTTGCAAACACATGATAATACATCACAAACATATGAAACCTACCCAACCCCCATGGAGTGTGAGTTTAAGGCGAGTCTTAATTGTAGTCAAACTAGACATTCTTCCTTCACCAACTTTAGATGCGTGTTAACCAAATTACATAAGTTTGAGTTTTATTATAATTTCATTTTGTGTGGTTGCCATTGAAACATGTTATTTTGAATAACTCTAAAAAAAGTATTTTTTCTGGAAAATACAAATTATTCATCCTCTTTCTTCCTATAAATACATTTCTATTTTTTGTGGTTTCAATGGAAATGTAATTTCAGGGGAATAAATCACCTACATATCACTCAGGCTGAAAAAGCTACTGATCAATAGAAAAGGGTGCACAGTGACTGTTAGCCGGTCAGCTCCAGCAGTTTGTAGTTTCCAAACTACTAACCTCATCACACAGAAACACTGTGTGCCATTGTTCATTTTTATGATTATTTATCTCATTATCTTGAAACATCAGCAATTCCTTTTCTCAAAAATAAAAACATTATTTTGAACCTAATATTACAAGAAAACAAGTTTTATCATCCTCAAGTAAGAAATTAATTGTAATAATTTCTTAACGTAATAAAATGGTCCTATAGATTTTTAAAAAAAAAATTTAAATTCATTTAAATTCTTATTTGAGGTGCTGCTGCACAGTTATGACACAATTATTTCCATACAGACAGACAAGGATTTTTTCACACTTTATAGTATTTTCTCATCTGGTGTTTGCCTCCTCTCCACGTCACATATACATCCTCGATAGCTTTCCTTTATGGAAGATTTGACACAGTAGCTTTACCGCTAAACGGACTGGAAGGCAGATTCATCACGCTGAGCGTTTTTGTGACGGTAGCAGGTGCAGCTGGTGCGGAGGTCACAGGAGAGGACACAGGTAAGCTCTCCTAATGCAGGCGTGTTTCTGCTCTTTGGACACAGTGGAACCAATTTAGGACTCGCTGTAGTGTTAGTGCCCGACACATAGCACTATTCATTGCTCTCATTATTGTCCAATTGAAACTGAGTTTTTAGATAGGAATAGAGGCGTAATGGCATGGAGCAGGGCGTTCCAATGGATGGATGAGAGTATGAGAGAATTTAGGGATGATAGTGTTCATGATGACGGGAGAGGTAGTATTAATCCTTTCATTAGTCCCAAGTTTAATATAAAACTAATCACCAATGTGAACAAAAACAGCAGACCTTTATATCATATGATGACAAAGTCATGTTGTACCAGATGGTGTTACGAAACAATTTCATTTTAGAACTGCAAATCCTCTGTCGGATGAATCAGGATCATCCTGGCCCGGTTTAAACACGAACTACACTCAGCTTCTCTGAAATAGTATTGTATTCACTTTTCACGTTTTTATTGTTCCCATGCACCCTGGAAATCTACTCAAACTGGCTTGTTAAATTGTTATAACCAAGATAGCGCCATTCCCATCACAGCGAGCACATCAGTTGCACAATGTTGTTTCATAAAGCCATCATTCTTACTAGCCTTTAGAGACACGTGTGATAGAGAACAGTAGACTTTGAGCATTATTATACTATAGTCAGAGAAACTCCAAAGATCCATGTCTGTAACTGCATTAGAGAGAGTGTGTGTAAACAGAGTTTATTGAGCTGACTATGGGCTATCACACCTTTCCCTCCATTCATTTTTTTCATCCTTTCCTCTCTTCCTTTCACAGTCTCTGCTTCTCCCACCCTCGTCCGTACCTCACCTTACCTCCCTTCTCCTGTGTTTATCGGCTGGATTAAGTGCATCCCCTGAAGTAATCCCTTTTTCCCCACCTGATTTGTTGGAAATACACTGCCTTTAAATCTCACTTTCCCCTGTGCTTGTTTACCGGGGGCTGATGGCCTCTCTTAAAAACATAGGGAGTTTTAAGAAGACTGTGTTTTCCTTGAGCTGAGGTTGCGGTTAAGGTTAGTGGACTGGCTGTCCTGTTTGGCTCACCAATGTATATAAACACATCCGTAAGTGGTGACAATGACCTGTGAATGTAAATTGTGATAAAAGCTCTTACCTCGACAGCATGAACTATTCTAGCTCTCAAACCAGTATTCACCAATTCATACACTGGTGACAGAGACTAGAATGCAAGATGGCACTTAAACATCACAACTTATAATCTCTAACACAACAATGGAGCAGCCAGTACGAGCCGCTTGGGGTTCAATGTCTTACTGAAGGTAATTTCAAAAGGTAGACTGTCGCATCTGGATATGGAACTGCCAACCTCCTGTTGGGCACATGGCATGATTTCAGGAGTGCAACAAGTGCAAAGGTTAACAATACCCTAAAATATACCTAAGATAAGATAAAATAAGATAAGAATATACATTATTTATTCCACATGGGTAAACAGCAGCAACAGATTTAAATGTATTTTATTAACCTAAATAAACATCATGTAAGATTGAATAAGACAATCTAGCATTTGCGATCTTCAAGTGTTCAAATTTTTTTTTTTGCTTGGCTATAATATGAAGTGTAAACATAATTATTTTCTCCTGATCAGTCAGGCTCTGTTATATGACGCCTTCATCTTCGTCCTTCTGCTTGTCCCATTCGGTTTGGCCACAGCGGATCCCCTGATTCCAATCCAAAGGCCTGTACCTGCTGCCTAACAGAACCAGTGATGCCTTATAAAAAAAAAGTAAAGTTTGTTAGATTTCTCGTTTGGGTGTTATTAAGTTACCTTGTATAAACCGCACCTGTAGCCTTTCACCCCTTTGTTGAGACCCCCTCACGGTTATGTAATTTACCTGCCACTCTTGTTCTTATATTTTTTGACTAATGTCAAACGAACCTATATGTAATGTCGTGGAGGATGAAGCCATATCTGGTGAATCAGCAGGAGCAACCAGCGTGCGTCTCTCCCGTTGTGACTAGAGCTCCAGTTCGCGCAGACGCACAGCTGTATCGGCCTCAATTTCCAGCTTTCGTATTTGTAACTGCAATTGCCACCGCCGATTTTAAGCTATTCTTGGGCTTCATACTCCAGCCACTTTACCTATAGGTTCGTTTGACATTAGTAGAAACATTGCATTAGTTCCCACCTTTCGAGACACTGAACTGGACAGCTATTTTAGTGCTTTTGAACGCATAGCATCCGTGCTAAAAGTGGCCACCTGTGGGCTGGCCGTTGCTCTTACAGTGTAACATTAACGGGAAGGCACAAGAGGCGGTACACACAACTCCACAAGAACAAATAAAGAGGGTTCCAGTATAATATATGGTCTTATATATAATATATCGTTGTTAGCAGTGTAACTTTTTAATGTTAACACCACAAAATATGACGCCTGCCTACATGATCCTCTCTGCTACTCACAGAAATGCTGCCACAACTCCACATTTTGCTATTCCACATGTGGCTCTTAACACAAAAGACACGTGCAAAGTGTCGTCATAGTTTTCATAAGATTTGGAACCAGTTGCATTCGAAAGGCTAAGCTGCTGCGAAAGGTTATTTTTTAATGTAAAAACTGTTGAGGTGTAAACAGCCCCTCGGTCCTACTTCAAAACCCTTGGATTTTGTTCCTGCTTGCCTACACTGTCTTTCTCGGATGGGTGGATGTAGCCTGACAGATGTATTATTTTTCCTTAATTTCTCGCTTCTTTGACCTTAGAGGTAGCCATCTCTGTGGACAACATGTTTTCACTGCCCACATCTTACTGAAAAGAGTCAGCTCCGTCGTGAACCACAGCAACATCTGTGTCATTTATGTTAAAACATCCACATTGTTGCTGCTGCCTTTGGTCACAAATAGATCTGGGGGTAACGCAATGAAGACATTTTATCTCAATTCCCACAAGTGGCTCCAGAATCGCATTTCAGTTTGAGTGTCCCAATAAATCATTAACTAAGGAACAAATATTGACTATCTTTCAGGATTTAAAACTGTATTAGCTATATTGATAATTATGTTGTTATTGTCACAGTTGCTTACACAGACTGATTCTTTGGGATTAGAGCAATTAAAAACTGAAAAGCTTAATGATTTATTGTGGACTGAATATTGTGGTTTTTGAATGGCAGGCTTTGATTATTATTATTATTATTATCATTGTTATTACTTATATCTTGCATAATCAATCTTCTGACGTGTGCTGGTTAGTTCATTTCTATGCTGATGTGTAGTGATTTTAGATTATGTCGTATTGTGACTCAGCATAGCACAAAGAAAGAAAGATCACAAATAAACACTAGAAAATTGGCTTTTTTATGGATCTTTGGCTTAATATCGGATAAAAACAAGCAACATACTCAACCAACAGCCATTTCCATCCCATTATTTACAAACCTTGAATTTGCATGCGTTTGACCGTATTATACGCACCAATAACATCCGATTCAGATCATGACAAATACCTTATATTGAACTTTCTTCAAGCTATCTTAAAACATTGACACGGTTCAGATGTAGGGATGTTTTGATTAATAATTTTTTCTTAACCACAAGTTTGAAAGTCAAGTCATTAAAATAGTAAGAATTCTATGAACTACAGTGTTTTGGAAAGAATGTTTATGTGTGAGGAACAGGGAAATCCCTCTCCTGTCTGGAGTCAACTGTCTGTGGGTGTCTGTATGGTCGAACTTTGTGCAACACGTTAATGCGTGGAAATGGCAGAGGGTTATGAAACTCCAGAGTTCTATCCACCAAAGACGGGTATCAAGTCGTCTTTGATGGACCATTTTGGATATCGACCAACCATCGACCACCTGGTTGGTTGTGGTAGATGATAAATATCCAGTCTGCAAACCCTGCTGTTGGAAAGTTGTTGTTATTGGCTCCAACACGTCTACTATGTCCCAGCATTTGCAGGATAATTATCCCTCCCTGTTTGACCAAGTGGAGGTTAAAAAAAAAATGTTTCTAGTACTCCTGACAAATTTAAATGATCTTTGCGTGTTTTTTAATTCAGATGTGTAATGAGTGCATCAATCGCTCCTGTGGTCAAAATGCTAATGCTAATACTAATTATACAGCCTCTGCTCAACAGGAGACTCACGACAAGTGCACAAGCACTCATGCTTTGATACACGATTGATCATCCCGGCTCCGTTATATTGGCAATGAAATTCAATGTTAAACGTAAGGATATATTTCGGTCTCAGGAAACACACCAGTCAGACAGTGTGTGGATATATTCAGCAGCAGGTGAACATTTTGTCAAGAGGATAATGAGTTGGGAACAGGCTTTTAAACAAAATGCAAATAAATTATTTTCTTTTTGTTTCGTCAGGGAATTAAGTTTCAGCTACGTTTCTGGTCTGTATAATAATACACTTTGCATCTCACCAGCTGTTTTATAGTCTCTATAAGCAATTTCAAAACATAGAACTTTATTAGTCAATACATACATTAGTAAATTTCAATTTTTGATACCAAATTAGACAATATAACATTAGAAAAAAAACATTATCCAAAGCACATTCAGGTTTTCATATTCATAAAATAAGGCAGAGGCTTAAGTGAAGAGAAAGTCCTTCATATCTGAGGCCTACAAACCTTCACACATACACCAGTCAAAGACATTCCCGTTGGAACATTCGATCATTCATCATTAACTGGGGATGTGGATCGAAACACTGACCTTCAGAATATCTATGATACTCTCCGCTCTGAGCCACGTCCATATAGCACCAGAGTTTTAAGAATTAGAAGGAGCAACATTTATTCTCACTTTTACTTTGAAGAGTTTGTGAGTATAGCCTTGGTACGTTGATTTTTTATTGGATCAGATCACAATTTGGAACTTGACTCGGTCTTGAATTAATCTAATTTTTCAAGTTAAAGAGGCACAAGTTTTGAAGTGTCCTGCAGTCTCATGATATCTTAGAGTTTAAACTAATATAATCCATACTTTACCCAAAGGAGACCTCTTTTCAAAAACTCAAGTTTTAATGCACCAGATGTATCATCAGTTATTTTCAAATATTATACTTTCTGTGACACTCCTGAGCTATTTACATCAAATTAGAATCAAAAGAATCCTAATTGAAGAGACCAGAGTCAAACCAACCGGGTGGTTTTAGCCTCATCAGTGTTAAATGGTCTGTAGTTGTATGAAGCTTTTCTAGTCTGCTCGACAACTCAAAGCGCTTTATGTTGTGAGCCATCATTCAGCCAATCACACAAACATTCCTACAGTGATGATAGATGCTCATCAGGATTGGCAACCCTTCCCACCATCATTCACACACTAATGGAACAACCATTTGGAGCAACTCTGGGTTCAGTAACTTGCTCAAGGACACTTTGACATTTGGACTGCAGTGGCCTGGGATCAAACCATGACCTTCAGATAAGTGAACAAACGCTCTACCAACTGAGCCACCGTCTCCCCCACTGTTTTAAATAACAGCAACTAGTTAAAATGTCAACGGAAGGAAGTTTAGATCCAACCGAGACACAACTTCAGGGATATAAACTTTATCAACCAATTTACCATTTTTGGAATGGCATAATGCAAAAACAGGGTTTACATATAATTTTGCTATATAAATGACTTTTAATGTACATATACATATACAAACCGATTAGGTATATAATGCCCTTATCTTTGTTATAATTAGAACATTGAGTGGACCCTGCAGATTGTATCCAGCATATTGTGTTGTGATAGTCTGTCTTTCAAAAACAATGTTTTAGTGCCAACATGATGATATTCATTTGATGCATCGCCTTACCTGTTTCATTGAAGGCCTTTATTCAATAATAGATCATCCACAAATAACATTTCTCAATTATCAACTAAATCCGGTCTTACAGTAGGTAATTAAATGTTATTAAAAAAACAGATGTACTCTCTTTAATGTATCTATTCTTCACCAACCATCAGCCTCAGGCCGACACACAATATCCCTCTCGCACATCAGATGAGTACGGAAATAAATGGGCATTTCAAGTAAAACCTACACAACATTTTTATTGAAGATTGGGACAGGCTTTGGAGCTCAATTTTATCAAACATTTCTACACTCATATTTAGTTGTCTCGCCGGTCCCACATGGATTTTGGGGTTATCACAAAACATTTCTCATATCTTTCTTACCATTTTCCCTCTCTCTCACTTTCTCTCTCTTTTATTTCACTCTATTTATTTATTTTATTTTAGATTAAGTTTTTCTGCTCTGCTGCAGATTAAAGATGCGACTCCTTCAAGTCTCAGAAGAGAACATTATGTGTGACTATATGTCTCTAGAGCATGAGATATTTACCGGAAAAAAATATAGTTTGAGAAATTGCCAATGTGCTTAAATGACTCTGATAGGTACTATAGATAACATCTTCAAGAGATGAAGAAGCACCATGACAGTCTTACTTTAACCGTCTTTCACTTCAAGACTTCCAAATCTCAAGCCTGGTTAAATATGTATGAAGCCAAAAAATACCTGTGAGTCACACATGACTCACAGGATGTTTTTGAGGATTAAAAGTCTCCTACCAGCCATGGGCAAGTTTAGAAATCATTAGAAATGTTCAAATGTTTCAAAAACCAATCCCATTTCCTCAACGGTTACCATTATGGAACAGGTGGTGATGGTAAATATGTGTAATCTGTTTGAAAAGAAAGTTTGCTAAAGAAAGAGAAAACATGTTCGGAAATGAATTTATATTCCTTATTTTCACTACCTGTACCCCAAATATCAGGAACCTGTGATCTGAATTACACTTTAGTACCCGCTGAAGTTAATCCTACACTGTATCACTGACAAAGCGTTATCAAACAAACATTGACATATTGAGCATTATTTAATCAGGTACAGTATATAAAAGCTTATAGTTAACCCTAAACCTAACCTAACCTTAGCCTTAACCTGAGTTCAGAGGCTTAACCAGCAATGTTAAGAATTGGTTTTCCTAAACCTGTCCACACTGTTTTGGGTGTCAGTTGACTAAGCTGCACTTGATATATTTTAATAATGCAATCAGTATCAATTAGATGAATGGCTATGTAATCAGTCATTCTACACATTATGTTTAATTACTCGCCTAATATAACAATAAGTTAATGAAATCAAATACATGTTAAACATGGATATTTCTTTTTTTCATATTTAATTTAATCATCAAATCATTGTACTTTTATATCCAGCTTTTACATAATAACCTAACATTAAATTTTCAGTCCCACATAACATTAAACCCATGAAAAAATGTATTCTTGTGTACAACAAGCCTCATCAACAAAAACATGATGTGCTTTCATATATTTTTACTTTTTTATTTAAATATTTTTTTCAAACCTATGAATAAATGTGAAAGCACAAAATAACAATTTTGATGAGGCATGGTGTGAAAATTACTTCACTGCAACTGCAGCGGTGCACAAATTACATTTATTATAAATATGCCTGAAAATGAAACATTCAAAACACTTTCATGTGGTGACATTCAGATAGTTAATGTTAAGTTAAGGTTTTTTTAAATGTATTTTGCTGCCCTGAATTTATCTCTTGGTATACTTCGTACCCCTCTCTAACTGAGTTGAGACAGCCATCTTTGGTTACATTGCCTACAACTCTTGATTTAGATGAAGTCATCTGACATTACTTTAATCCGACTCACTTATTCCCCATGGTATCTTTTCTCTTTTGTGTGTGTATTTGTGAGTAACTTTGGGACCCAAAGGCAGACTGAAGCAAAGATGGCTGATTTAGAAAAGAAGTCTGTAAATATAGCGTAAGTAGAGTGAAGGGATAGGTGACGATGACTGGCAGGGTGCCCTGATGCTTAGCGTGGGTTCTTGGGGTCGGGTTGATGTGTTGATGTGAAGGCTCCTGGACAAAGAGATCATATGTTGGAGCAAAACTCAGAGCAGCAGAGGTCTTTTTGTTGAAGGTGGATGAGTTCATGGTGAATATATGTGGTACAAAACCAGGAGTCAGGTGGGTGGATCCGCACCCGCAAGCATATGAACATTAAAACAGAGGGATGGAGACAGAGAGAGAGAGGGGACTGGATGAGTCACGGGCACCGTGACCTGTAACTCAATCACTTACTTGAGTTAACCATGAAGCCCCACCCCCACTGCTGTACACCGTTTCTTACATTTATTTACCTTCAAACAATCTTGTTAATAATATTGAATGAGTCACATATCCACATTTGACCATCATTGACACTGCAATTTGTTAAGTACACCGGAACATGTCTGTCTTGAAGTAGATCAGACAAGCAGTGCAAGATATGCAAGGATACACACTCACACACATAAGGAGAGACAGGGATCGCTCACTTTATACTTGAATAGATTTTTAGTCAAGATGAATTTCAGACAGCGGTTACAGAAAATGATAATTCACTGATGAGTTATCCTACTCCTAGTATATTCTGCTCCTATATGTTTCTGTGGTAATTAATGAAGAGCTGGGACGAAAGTAGGTGCCACATTTTATGTCATTGCTGGTTTTCAAGTTAGAAGAGATATTTAATAACGGCTCTGATGTAAAAAGATTACAGGTGCAATTCATCAAATGTGGAAGTAAAATTATACCCTCATCATTTATTCACTCTGCTGCTCCAGCTCTCACTGCCATGTGCCTAATTATATCCTGTCGAAGAGGCCTACAGCTCCGCTCATTCTCTGGTCATGTGCTAAAAACTAATGACTGAGTCTAACTAAAGGAAAATATGCAAAAGGAGATGGCATTCTATCTGTGCAGCTGCTGTTCTGGAATCAGGTTTCGTTTCTGCTACTTGGTTGGTTAAGATTCCTTTATGGAAAATTATATAAAAATGGTTTATTCATCATGTCTTTTTGAGAGACTTCTGACTTCCTGCATCAAAGCCTTTCTCCATCCTTTTCTAAATATGACATAGATATTTCTCCAAAGTCAATGCTTTTTTAATGAAATTTATGATTCCCTTTGTGTGCCATGTTCCTAATGCGTAAACTATCAAGATAACATATGGCTTTTTCTTCAGCTAAATATAATTGAATAGAAACAATTCATCACAAAACAGTGGGGCTATACATTATAATAAGTATAATTTAATGTTAACAAAAAATTGTCAGATCATTTAGGCTACAATACAAATTCCATTATTTACTTGAACAGTTGTGGATTTGATTACTGTTGCAAATAAGCATCAAACAAACAAAAAAGAACCTGCTATCCCAACATAAGTTTTCAATTAAAAACTTTGGAAATGATTTATATTACAAAAGAAGCACACTATAGGTTAAATGTTCTCAACATCTAACAACTGGAACTTGTATCACAGGAATTTGTCTTTGGAGGATCTACGTGATTTATTAGTTCCAAGAAACTACCTGTCTTTGTGAGGGGGCCTACGTGAAGATAGAGTCCAATAACTCACAGAGAAAATTCAATATATGCTAGAATGCTGTGCATTCAAATGAAGATGAGGTCTCTGTAATTACCTAAATGTCTGCTTCAGGTAAATAAATACACCTATTATTGTTTCGTGTCTGTTTCAGATAACAACGAGTGTGAAAGGGACCCGTGCAAGAACGGAGGCATTTGCACAGACCTGGTTGCCAACTATTCCTGCGAATGCCCCGGGGAGTACATGGGGAGAAACTGTCAATATAGTAAGTACTCTGTTTCTATGTATTTATGTTTATCCCTTTACTTTGTTTATTCATTTTGTCACAGCACACCTACTCAGTCAAGCCAACTTTATCCATAAAACAAGAATAAAGCAGAGACGTGTGATGTAGAGAACAAAATATGTAACATTTAAAGACAAATAAAATACATAATGTACAGATGGGAATGCTAAAGGTGACAATAAGAATATCAGAAACAACGCGATTACAAGAAGGAAAGATAGATACTGCACTTAATAATAATCTATAGTATTATAATCAAATGAAAAGTGATATTTAATCAAAATATATAATATTCAGAGACAATAAATTGTTGTGATAAATAAATTAGAACTTTAAAATAAGACTATCATTATAATTGGTTTATGAATGGTTTATAACAATTTTATCAAATAATAACACACATATATATATATCTTATATCATTAATAAGTTGTTATAATTCATTACACAAAACTATAACTTGCTGACTGCTGAAATGTAAACCTGTGTTATTGTTTTTTAAACAATTATTGTAAGTTGCTTACAATAGTTTATTAATGATTTATAAGGTGTTAACAACCTAATGAATAACCTACGGTTTTTATGAATCCATTATAAGGGAAGCCTGATTGTAAAGTGGCATCTTATAAATTCTAAAGCCATAAGATTACGTTGCACACCAGAAAGCCAGTAGAAATACATGGATTTTTATTTTACTCTTTTCGGCTCCTCTCACATTGTTCTGAAGACTGTTCCACAGGTTTGTAGAGTAATCGCTTATAGCAGTATCTCCAAGTGTTTTTGTTCATCTCTGAGCAAAAAGAAGATTCCTGGGGGTCTGAGGGACCTTAAATCGTATATCATTCTTATGTATATTCTGCTGCCATGCCATCTAGTAGGTTTACCATGTTGCTATTATAGCTACATAGTATATAGTATATCTGCTAAGTTACACATTCTTCCTCAAAGGAAGTAGCTGATAATTCCCATAAACAAAATCTAACTGTATTTTTATAAACAGTGAATGGAACTTTTGTGAAAACTTTTCAGGGATTGCCATTCCTTTTTAGGTCTGAATAGACATTTTTAATTTTGGATCAGTTTCATAATATCCAATATTGATGTTTTACATAAATCGTAACATAAAACTTAAAAAAATCTTGTCTTTAGTTTAGTCAAATAATTATTTCTCCTGTACTTCTCGAAACTTCAGAGTTTTTGGAATTGTATTTAGAAATTTTGATTTTACTGAAAATAAAAATAAAAAAAATATAAAAAAATAGTTTTTGATTCCTGGCAGGGCACCAAAAACTGAAAATCCCCTGGTATATAATAGTTTAAAATGTATATAAAACATGAACAAGTTTATGGCTTAAAATTTATATCGCTATCTGTTTCGAGCTTCCTCCCACATTCCAAAAAACCCGGCATACGCAATCAACTGGTGACTTTGAAGTGACCGTAGGTATGAATGTGTCTCTGGAGGGTTGTTTGTCTTGATGTGTGGCGCTGTGATGAGCTTGCAAATTGTTTGGGATTGGACCTGGTCTCCCATCCAGTGTCAATTTAGATCCAGCTCAATCATGACCTCGCAAAGGATAACGGTTACTGAAATGAGATGGATGAATGTCTAATGGCTCTCAGATTCCATGCAACTGGGGCGTCAATCAAGATAACCAGCGTTTGTCCCTGTTCCCCTGTTGTCAGATATCAGCGTTTACCCAGTCACTATAATACATTTTAGGCTAATTCTTAGAAAGAGATGGTACGGAGCCCAGGAGGAGATGCGGATGGTGGAAAAAATTAAAACGATAAATCATAACGTATCAGTTAGTCGCACACCCGGTGAGGTGCCATTCAACTTGTGACTGTGCTTTTGCCTTAAAAACAAAACAAAAAAACAGGAAATTGCTTACATTTAATGTGATAAGCACCTGTAGGCTGTTCGTCCACCTTACTGCTTCTTAGTAAACTTCCTACTTTCTTAATAGAAGAAAGAAAAGGCTACATCAGCCCAGCCTTTTAACAAGAATCATTTAATGTGACTTTTTGTTGACATTATTAATTAAAAACCTATTGATTTTAGATGTAATATGTAAAAAAAAAAATGGAAAATGTAGTTTTATAGCTGTTATTGATGCCTGTGAGTAATAAAATGTCATTGGAAATTATTATTATTATTATTATTATTATTATTATTATTATTATTATTATTATTATATGCTGATAAAGAGGGAGACATTAAGATTAGTTATGCTGATTTTTTTTTTTAATTTAATGTCTAATTTGAGTCTTTTCTTTTCTGTTGGTTTGTTAAGAATTCTATGAAAAAAATAAATGAAATAAGAATAAAATCGTCTTAATGTGGGCAATTTGAGTCCCTCAATGCGTTCTCCATTTTTCCTTTTGGCCCCCTTTGATTGAGACATACAACATCCAATCAGAAGATACCACTACATTTTAAAATTCCCCTATTGAGTTCAATAACATACAGACTATATTACCTCAACAACCTGACTTCTTATGTTCCCATGCTACAAAGTGAATAGGGAAACAGAAAACAGCAGAAAGAAATTTGGAAGTTCCAGTATTCGTTATATTTATGAGCACTCTAATCAAGTAAAAACTAATTTGGTCGGTCTGGTAAGTGAAAAACTCCATGATAAATATCTAGTTTTGGAGAATAAACCTATGAACTCCATTAATCATCTAATGACGTTCACGCGCAAATTCCCATATAAATTCCCTTTTTGTACGGCATCTCGTTCAACCATTATTTCTGCCTCACTTATCAAACTTGCACACCAAGTCTATAATTATTAATGAGGTTTATTTAAGTTCTGTACTTTAGCACATTAGATTTAAAATGAAACAATGACTGTGAGCTGAATCTTCTGACTCTCTGCTTTAATTTGATGGTGTTTGTATCCACAGTAAATGAACTGTGTTGATATATTTTTTATACATGCCGCTTGGGGGTTGATAAGGACAATTAGTCCTAAATATCCCAATTTGAATGTTGATAAAACCCCAAATCCCTCGTTTTAAAAATCAGCACTATAAATTTTATTGTTTAATTTAAAACCCAGCGTGCTGTAGTATAGTCAAACGTGCCGCAAACATAAAACAGATAGCCTGATGCCATTACTGCGACATCATTTGAGATATATAAACATTTTGAAGTATCTAATCATAATGGAACTTCTGTTTAATCCAAAATCCAATTTTATATTTTGCTACCTAAATGTTTTATTTAATGTATTGCAGCCTTATTATTACAAGTCCAGGTGGTTGTTCCCCGTTGGAAATTGGCTTCATAGAAAAAGGTAGAAAGCCAGGAATGTTTTTCAACCAACTTTGTGTGTGGAGGTGAAAATTTGTCAACCGTGTTGTCGGTTTCAGATTAAGATGCTTTACATTTTCTTGCTATGCTGGAAATTATGGTGAGAAACAAGTTTTTTGGCCATTTCTAACCTCCTATCAGATTTTTGCTAAAATATTTGCAGTGCCTTCATTGTCGAGCGGCATTGCCAGACGGTAGTTGAAGTATTATCATACCAGAAGCTCAAAATCATCGTATTTTGAGGAACATTTTCTTAAGCGTCAGTTTGCCTCCAAATTCAATAACAAACAAACAAACATCAATAGAACAGCCTAAATAATTTCTTTAAAATACACGGCTACCTAAAATAGCTACTTTTGTGCAGGTTTTGAATCTTTCTGTCTTTTCAAATATGACTTTACACACCTGCTATTTTCACACCTGTGTCTGTGTGGTCCATGTCAGTTGTTCTCTGTAAGCACTGCATGTTTGAATTCTGCATCGGGGACACAGATTATTTTACCTGATACTTTTTAGGCTTGGGATTTTTAAGAACTGTATTCCACCAAGCATCTGCATGTTGCCAGAACGACATATAAGCTTTGTTGTCACAGCCAGCAACAGGTTGCAGCCAGCCAGTAATCTTAGGGTCATAATCCCCGTCATGTCTGTAAGCCTGGACACGATGAAGCTCAGTTTTTGACTCTATTGTCTTCCTCCTCTCTGCCTCTCCGCAATCCGAATTTTCATCCTAATGAACCACACTCATTGTTAAACGTTGCGTTTTGCTTGATGTCATGCGTCACTTCCTAATCACAGCATTTTGATCGGCTGGAATTGTCACGTGAGAGGAGCCGGAAAGGCAGCCGCTAAATAGCTGTGAGCTGAATTCAAGTTCAATGAGGTAACTTGCCTATAAATGTGACAATGATGAAATGGCCAAGTTATACTGCATTTCCCATAATAATTTCACCCTCTGTACATTACACAGAGGGTGAGGTTATCGTAAAAATACGATATTTATCGTTCGTCTGGCAATAATCCGACAGAAAGCAAGATCAGAGAAGAAGGATCATGTCAGGATTTAAATGTGAGGAGCTATCACTTGGTACAAGCTGCCAAAGCTTTTTCTGCACAAGCAAATGTCGCATTCTTCCTGCCGTAATCATCCAGAGACATTAAGTATTAGAGGCTTATACGAGTGAAACGCTCGTTCGACATTACTAATCCATTATTGAAGAAAGCAGAAAATTGTTTACAGCCCAAAAACACCTGAAGTATAAGGATAATATGGTGATAAAACTGTCTGACTTGAGCAGAAGCTAAGTCAACTTAAGCAACTGAAGTTTAGCTCAAACTTACTTCCAGCCCACAAAATTAAATAAAACCCTGTAGAGCTCTGTATAAAGTCAAAAGAGGTAGTCGTTAAATGCAAACTAGGTTGTGCATCCATGATGCTATTAATTCATCATTGTTTGATTCATTTGTGTCTTTTTAATTCATTCTTAATTACCTTGGCAAGTGAGTTAATTATTTACCCCAACTCTGTATGTTGTCACCAGAATTACTCAAAAACTACTCATGATACACCACATGAGACCCAGGAATATTAGATTTTTGTGCAATTCCGGATAAAGAACAATTTATTTCTTTTTTTTTTAGCATTCAAGGAATTAAATATTTTTCATACCAAAAACATATTATTTAATTTCTAATGGAATAATAAATTAATATCAATGAAAACGTTGTAAAGTTGTATTTGTGCAATTTGGTGCAGATCTTAATAAGAATCAGTATCCCCCAGACAAACGGAGGGTTTTTTTTATAGATCGTAGTAAGTTTTGTAAATTATGGTCGCATGTAGGGCTGGGCGAATAAATGTAAATTATATTTAGATGTCTATTCGATCTCATTTCAAAAATTAGATCGAAAACACACAGTACGACCCAAAAGTGTTGCACTTCAGAGCTGATCCAGACACTAGCTCGCTACGCTAAACGAAACCAAGTTAGAGTCCGGGGTCTGAGAAGCTGGAGAGCTACCTTCGCATAGCATGGGAAGAACCAGGAGTTGTTGTTTATAACCACTGCTAAACTCCTCCTTAAGGTCTTCATCATTTCTCTGACTATCACTTTGCTTCTCTTTTGTTTCACAAAGGCTACTCATCTCTCTCTCTTAGCTGCATGGAGCGCAGAGTAGTTACACCCAGATAAATGTATGGGTAGTTAACATCATATTTTAGTGCAATGTGAGTGAACTGGTAAAATTGTGGAGAGAATTGTGATCCCAATACCAAGGGAAAAAAATTGCAATTTTCACTTTAGCCAGATTCGCTCAGCCCTAGTTCAAGGTGTGAGTTTGAAACTCACACTGAGTGTGAGTTTCACTCGGGGCTGAGGGATTTAAAGGGGATTGTCTTTAGAGGTAGAGGTTTGCGATTTGCTGGGTGCCAATTTCAGTTTCAAATGTTGTTTGACATAGTATTTATCAATCCAGGGCACCGTCTTCAAGCTCACTTAGTTATCTTAGACCATGATGAGCGCTGATGTGTTGCTGCTCATGCCATCCATTTTTCACTGGTGTTTATCCATTCCATTATTTTACAACACTTTGAAAAAAGTTTTATTAGGGAATGTGTACTAGCACATGACATGCCATCACGTATTAAATGCAGGTGCATTTCGTTCGGTGTCAATTGTTACCCTTGGAACCCATAGTGCATGGCTGACGCTGTGAGTTTATTATTGTTTTCCTCATCCCCTTTCTCTGCTGCAGGCTCATTAGTATTGGTGTGCTGGCATTAATTTCAGTGCAGCTCTAATTTGTTTAGGCTGTAGCTAGGGCTTGTGGGAGATGGATTCAGCAGTCACTTGGTTGTGGTGATGTTAGTGATGTGGGTTGTTGCAGTGCTGATGTATGCTGAGGGGCGAGCAGGCCGAGGCCAGGGGGCGGACTGGCTCTGGTGTTCTGATGTACGAATGGCAAGCAGCTCATTAAAAGTAGCCCCTCGTTGCTGCAAGCCGGGAAGGGCCGCAAATTTGGACCATCGTCCCGCCATAACATCCACATGGCGTAGAAGGTGGCCAAGGGGTAGTACAACTAAACAAATAAACCGCCTCCATAATGCAGCATAGCATGTCAGAACCAGCGTCAGGTAATTATCAGGAAAAATAGATTCTGTTTCACTTTGAGGACCCGTTTCATTCAATTCAAGACAAGCATGGAAACCCAAAGTGGAGATTCATGAATAATGCCTCTTAATTCTTTACAGTTGTGCAGGATAGACCAGTCTTAACTAAAATGACATTATTTAAACTACTGTTACTACAGACATGCATAATCCCATAAAGCAAATACAGTTTATCAGATTATCTATAACAAGGTCCTGTTATTTGATCATAAAGTTCCTTTTTTTTAGATTTTAGATTTTCAATTTTTTTGGGGCTTATATCATTCAGGGTGAGAGGCATCTTCCCCGAGCAGCAACAATACAAAAATCAACTCTCCCCAGGGATTCCAGACATTGATGGTTGTGGCTAATGATTGTGATGAGACTAACTGATTGATAAAGTTGGTCAATCTGAAGACTTGGTGATGATGGGAGCAGGAGAAATAGTATAAGGGTACAAGCATTAAGAGCCTTTTGGATGGATGTAACCAGCTGATGAGGACGTCTGACATCTCAGTCGGCAGCCGCAGGCAATGGCAGCCGTAAATTAAGACAGTAGTCTCAGTGTTCTCTAGTAAGATGTCCGACATGCAGGATGGTATTTAGAATAAACTACAGGCCAATAACTGACTTTTTGCTAGAGCTTAATAAGACACTACAGCATTTACACAAATAGGGGCACATACAAATTCAGAGTGAGAGAGAGACAAAGAGAAAGAGAGTGAGAGAGGATAACAAGATAACTGGGGAGAGAGCGAGCACAGAGGAGAGGCTTGATATCGTGGGGATGTTGAACCAGACCCAAGCATCTGGATAAGGCAACAGCTTGGAGAGAAAGAGGTCCCATCACACAGATGAGAAAGAGGACAACAGAAGAAAGGAGTAGCAAAATCGTGGGAGGAGTTAAAAGAGAGCTGTCAAGCAGCTTTTCAAAGTCATTGACATGAGCGTAGTTCCATAGTCTGGTTTTTCTTAACCTTAGACAAAGAAGACATATTAAAAGCATTGTGTTATTTTTATTGAGGCATTGGGCAGCTAGTACCTGAAGACGTTTTCCTATTACTTATAATTTGAGTGGAATTAATTGCCGGCCGTACAACAAACCCTTAGGATTTGAAATATATATTGCCTGGTTATTTTCACAGTTATGGCTGATAGTAAAAGGTTGAATCACCCCTAATCAAATGCTGTCTGGCCCAAAGGCGTCTATATTTTCTCCTGACGATATCCCTTACTAAGAATTGAATTTTTAGATATCATGCAGACATATTAAAATCCGTTGGCCGTGACAGGAATTCCATTTTTGCGCTCTATTTCAAGTAGCAGAAATCCCATTATAATAAAAATATACCCATCAGCTTTACCATTATAACCATAAATATTCTGTAACTTGTTCTTTTGCTGCTGAAATAGCTTTGCGATGGATTGTAGGTTCCTACATATTTCTATCAGAACCAGGCTAACCTTTGCAGCCTAGTGCCATCAATTAGACTTGAAGCCCATGATACTGTTACAGGTTTAACTTTTGTCCTTCCTTAGATCACTATGGTAGATACTAACTACTGCAGACCAACAAGAACTACAGTTTTGGAGATGCCCTGATCCAGGCATATTTTGGCCCTTATCATGTCCATCAGAGCATCGGCCATTTTTTCCAGCTTCCAACACATTAATCTTAGTACAGAATGTTCTCTGCCTTCCTTCCTCTCTGACTCTTGAATTTCTGCTGCCATCAAAGCCCCCACTCACCTCTCAGTGCTTCCAGTCTCATTGTCAGCTGTTTTGTGTGCAACCTGTCTGTGTATCTGTCAGTGCTGGGTTTGGATGTTAGCTTAAATGCTGGAGATGGCATCACAGCCTACGATGACCATTGCTCCTGGCATGCCCTGGAGGCTTGTGTGCACAGACACTTTCAGTTCAGCTGACATGGGTATGCTGTGCGTTTGGTTTTATGATGTGTCTTCATTCTTTTTGGAAATTTCCACTTTCCATTAGCTTTCCAAACAGTTGGGAGTTTAATACTCTTAAAATAAGTCATTGAATCATCTATGAAAATGTGTCCCCACTAATGGGAGAAATATTGTATCGCTCCAATTAGTTTTAGCCCCGTTAACAATAGAAGTAATGTAATTCTGTATCAATAAAGTCAAATACAGCCTTAAGACATCAAATGTTCTCGTCTAATGGTTAAACGCATTAATGTCCTGCTCAACTGTTCGGGCGAGCACGTTTTGATTCGTTATTTCTTATTTAAAAATCTGTACCACTTGACTGAACCTGTTCATTATATGACCCAGCGTCAGCATGTAAATGCCAAAGAATAATGGACCAAGGATTGATCCCTGAGGGACACCACATGTAAAAGGGCCACCATTAGCCATGGCTCTTAAGAAAGTAATGTTCTGAAAGTTTGTTCTTTTTTTGGGGGGGGGGCAATTTAAAGATTGTGAGGATTTACTTAACTGAATTATTTTATTCCATACAACCAAGAAAGTCTAATAGACAAATAGTTTTCAAAAATATGCTTGGCCAAAGGGTTGAGCTGATCTAATTAAAATGGACTATTTTTCCAATTACAATTTATTGGAATTTGTAAGATATATTTAATAAGTTTGAAATTTCTTCATTGTTTTGATTTCTTAAGGTGAGGCAATCTCATTATAAAAGTTAACACTTTTCCGATGTTCTATCCTGTCTGTACTTCCATTCCTAACAGGTAAAAGTTTATCCACCATTCCTCATTAACGACTGCACAGTCTTTAACACAATTTCACAGGTCATTTGAAGGGTTACTAAAGGAGTGCAACTCATCATTTTCAATTTGCTTTTTATAACATTGTAAGTCACATTTTTAACAAGGCATTTTTCATAACATAAATATATGGCTCTTATGCCAGCGCTATCCACATCTCCCTCAAAAAACTCAATAAACAATATTCCTCCAACAGTTTCCAGGGCCTCTAAAGGTGTTCATCTCGTTTAGCTTATTTTTAGGCACATTTAAACTTAGTTGACTTATTGTGTGCTCAGTGTGCTCTCATTCACATAATAAAGGTGATGGTTTGTCCACTCCAGCATAAACCACATTTTTCAATTAGTGGGTGACATGTGAGTCCTTGTCTGTAGTCTCATTTTCACAACTCTGTAAGTGTCAATCAGGCCAAAAGAATGAGGTGACATTTCAAGATTTCTTGTTCACCTTTAATTGCGACCTTCCCCAGCAGTTACATTTCAAACCCACTTTACCTGTTTTAGTTTCTAAGCACACCTGAATCTTGAGTTAGATTACTTTTCATAGGTTGAGTTATATTATGATCACAAGCAAACTATACAATGTGACCCTCCACATGGAATCTATGCTGGTGGGCTAAGCTGTTGTAAATAGAAAAAACTGATGTTTTGTTCAGGGATGAAAACGACGGAGAGGAGTAAGATAATTTCACTTGTCAACTTAATTAAACTGTCATTTTGATGCAGTAGAATTATATATTGCAATATGCTTCATATTTCTCTAACTTGAGGATGGATATAAGCCCTTCTGCATCTGTTTCTCTGTTCTTGTTTCATAGTTTTACTATTAGTTATGTATATATATATATATAGAGAGAGAGATATTGAAAGGGGAAACAAGCCTCTTTTTGATGGATGGACAGTAGTTTTGTCAGAAGGTACAGTTTTTGTTTGTTTAGGAAGCTCAATGAGTATCCGAGTGGCTTTGCCCAGTGCTGAATTTACTGATTTAAATATCATCTATATTTAATTAATAATATATAAGTAATGGTTGATTATGATGACTTTTTGTATTTTGATAAAAATCTGATGGGCTGATATCGATTTTGGCCGATGCCATTTCTTTTTTTTTTCTTGAACGTTTAAAATCATTATTGACAGCATACATGCATACAGCGGGCTAGAGGCTGGCTCTGCGCTATCGTTAGCTTTAGTCACCCTGATAATGTTAGCTTCCTGAAACTTGCGCTCTGGCACATGCGTGTAACTATCACTGAAATAAGCCTAAGGCCGGCTGCTTGGCAGATTGCCGATCACATCAAACAAGGCCTCCCAGCGCCTAGTGCACATCTTATTTTAACAAGTACAGAGGTCAAACTGATTATGTGGTTGGTTATTTTCATAAAGCATTGACTCTGGTTTACACCTGTAGTAGCCGGTGCTGGCACTCTGGTATATGCTCCCATGATAAGAAAAGAAAGACAATCTCCATGCTTCTATATCTTTTTCTGTTTGCTCAGAGCAAACACTGAAACTGTATCTTCTCCAATCCGCTAGGATCATGTCTTTGTTGGCCCATATATGGTTCACAAGCAATTTCCTGCCAACATCTGATCTTATTGTAGTTTCATATGCACCTGCTACTGCCCTTATCAAACACTAAAATGAAGAAATGCATAGTAATTGTAGAAGTAAGTAGATCTTCTTCATTCTTTCGGCTGTTGGTGTTCTATTTCCAACACTGGTAGGATTTTTATATGCATCCCTCCAAACATTTTAAGGCCATAATTTTGAAAAATGTAGGTCTCCTTGCAGTGCAGATGAAACTACTTGAGGAAATTTCTCGTGTGTACATCATACAGTATGTTACTCTCATACTTTATATTTTTACTCACGAGAAGGAGCTTTTTCTAGGGAAAACATAACTACCTAAACATTGCTCCGACTTAGTTCAGATTTGTTGCATATAAATCGACTCGGGGAGATCTAGCTCATGTACGTCATATTTTACTCTAATAGTTCATATTTTACTCACTAGGGGCAGTCCTCTACAAATGTAACTGTTATTCCGCACCATCATTTCTTAACTGTTGGTCTTATTTAGTTCAAATTCGATGGAAGTGAATATGATGTATACATCGTATTTTAGTGTAAAGCTCATATTTCACTCGCTGGGGGCAGCTCTTTTTACAAAACACACTGTTCTTGGACGTGACTTCACATTTAAGTTTAAGGGGTTTAATCAGGGGGATTGTTGTACAACACACTGGCTCAGGAACTTTTCAGGGATGTACCTTGTTGTTGGGCTGGGTTACACTAATACATGGTCTCTTTTGCAACTATCCTTTTGACTGTATTTTTTATCTTCTCTATGCCCTTGCCTGCAACCATTCCTCTCCAAATAAATATTTTTAAAATGGATAGCAACATTAATCTTGCAGGAAATGCTAATAGCGGGGGTCTCTCTTTGGTTTATTGTTGAGTTTAGTGTTTGTATGAACTTGGGTTGTCTTCTTTTTCCTCAATATTTGGATATATTAGGATATCGGACACAGCTCTGCTGCTGGAAACCTGATAATTTTTTTCATAAAATCAAAGCTTTGCTCCACATAGCTGTCAATTCAGACTATTCAGATATCAAGCAAAAAATAAAGCTTCCTTTTAAACATGAGGGCTACACTATTATGGCTACAAAATTAGTGATGATTGTTTATATTAATTTTGAGATTACAATTATTGGTCATTGTTCATGTATTTCAGTGACAAACATATATTTCTTTACACTTTTCACATAAAAAGAACGCTTCTTTCACATCCTTGTCCTTCTTATTCACACAATATCACTGCAGTTCTTCCTAGAATAAAATACCAATAAAAAAATGTACGTAGACACAAAAAACTAATTTTTAGGAACAGTCCTTTCCTCATCGACCTTCATGCATTAATTACATATCAGTTTATCCTACAGTATGTTTTCACGTGGATGAAAAGCTCAATGCTGTTGCTTAGCAGTACAATATAGAAAAAGAAACAATATAAAGCAGACTGTGCATTGGATCTGTACTTGGTTTATGTGATTTAAATTAAATCTGAAAACAGATGATGTTGCTCTTCAAGGGAAAAGCTTTTTATTTTGTCTGGATGTTTAATTTTGAGCTTCTGCTATCTGTTGTATATTAGTAATAATAATAATAAATTGAATTTATAACGCACTTTACATTTGGATCAAATCTCAAAGTGCTAAAATACTCACTTAAATTTTTTAATTGTCACCCATCTGGACCGCATCTATGCCTCTTTTTCAAAAGGCAGCGCTGTGCAGGGAAGAGCTGTGATTGGTCAAGCAGTTGTTCTGGTAGA
Organism: Lophius americanus; assembly: GCA_037951165.1. Classification (NCBI taxonomy): domain Eukaryota; kingdom Metazoa; phylum Chordata; class Actinopteri; order Lophiiformes; family Lophiidae; genus Lophius; species Lophius americanus. The sequence continues at coordinate 3,363,833 of JBBDHG010000024.1, read as the reverse complement.
ACTTGATTGGGTTTGCAGCGGCATTTTCAATGGAAAGAGCAAAAGTATTTTCAAACAGTGTCAATATTTTTCAATCATGTTCATTTATTGGGTTTTCAAAATCCTAATTTAAATGAAAAAATGGTGGATTCTGCAGCCTTAGTACATACATAACGTTTTATCTCATTTAAATTACTTTTTCTTTGTTGTTTTGGAGCTTCCATCCTCAAAGTTACTGTCCTCCATCCCTACTTTGCTTCCTGCAGGAATTGTATTCCAGCAGTCTGCAGGATATTTAAAGCTTTTTGGACTTTGGGATGATGCCATCCAAAATGTGGCTGCAGTTCCTCAGATAGAAGCCTGGGGGTTCTGTTTCTGAGGATGGAGATGAAGAAAACTGTCTCTTAGATCTAGACTATAGCAGGCATAGAGGAATCCTCTTATTGACTGTTGGCACTGAAAAGGACTGTGTAATAATAAAAAGATTTGAAGATTGAAGATTTTCAGCACATACATGCAGCTATGTAAAACAAAGAAAATAAAGAGTTTTTTGTGACATATTTAATGGAAAACTGGGATAAAGTTGTAAAGATATCGATTTTTATTGTGAATACATTATGAGGAACAAATAAGCAAAATCATTGTAAAGAATGAAATATTTACAGTCTAAAATATGGTCTTTGTAGTTTTTTTGTTTTTTTTCTTAAATCTATATATCTCACATTTGTGTGACCGCCAAAAGTACGGTAAGGTTAATTTGTCTCTTTCTCCCCTTCTTGACTCAGAATGCTCTGGACCGCTGGGTATGGAGGGCGGCATAATCTCCAACCAGCAGATAACAGCCTCCTCCACCCATCGTGCTCTCTTCGGGTTGCAGAAGTGGTACCCATACTTTGCGCGCCTCAACAAGAAGGGCCTAGTCAATGCCTGGACTCCTGCCGAAAACGACAGATGGCCATGGATCCAGGTAAAGCATAACTACTTGAGATAGACACAGGACTATGCACAAATGCATTAAAACACAGACACAGTGGGTTTTTGTTCTTTTGTCTGTAGACGCTTTAAATCAGATTTTTTACTGTTTCACATTCCTTAACATTTAACATTACTCGGTTGTACATGATGGCTTGTATAAATCCTTGAATGTGAAAATGCAAATGTCAGAGTTAATCACTGATGGTATAAAATTGATGGCTCACTTACAGGCTATAAAGAGCTATAAAAGGTATAAGGCTGCAGGGGGACAGATGCAGATGTAGTCAGGTGTAAGAAACTGTGAAACCTAGTGGCTGTTGGGTCTCTCTTAATGATGATTTGCTGAAACTTAGTCATCTATGCCAGCTCATGTTGGTTTGAAACGTAGTTTCGACACACAATTGTAACTTCAGACGGGTAATTTGACAAAATAATGAATTAGAAACTTGCAAAAAAAAAAGGGTCTGTTGATCCCTGTGTTATAAAGGTATGTGATTTATGAAAATATTATAATGTTATATTGATCGTAATTTCCCTATTATATAAATATTAAATATATTATATTTTATTAGACAGAAACCTGAATACAGTTTAGCAAGATAGTTATACCTAGATAGATGCTCCTTTTGATCTTTTGTAATTAATGTAACCACTCAAAGGGTTTTGATAAAATAATTGTTAAATGAAAAGAAATTAGAAGTTGATCGCAGCAAAATATGAAAACCCTATTTTTTTATCGAGGCTTTCATACTGTCGGCCTTCATGTCAAGCCATTAGTTGTTGTTTACAGACAAATGAAAAGATTGCCTTGCGATCCGGAATTATAATGGTTGAGACTTTTTTACATATGTATTAGTGTCGACTATTGGGAATCTATACCCATCAGCCATCAGTTAAACTGTTTGCCTAATATTGTGTATGTTCCCGACACCTTCATATTAGAACCAACATGAACTTTTCTGCAATTTGTGTCACTGTGGCGTTTCTGGGGGATCGGACAACATGGGATTATCTCTCTGCACATGCCTCAATGAGCCTTGGGGGCCCATTACCCTGTTGTCGGTTCACCGGTCTTCCTTCCAGACCAGTAGCACCTAACAAGATCTGCTGTTTGAGAGATGTTCTGACCCAGTCTATAACAATTTGGCCTTAATGAAAATTTCTCAGATCCTTAAGCTTGCCCATTATTCCTGCTTCCATTACATTAATTTTGAGGAGAAAAGGTTCACTTGTTGCCTTATATAACCCATTCCCGACAGGCTAACTATAAAGAGATAATCAAATTTATTCTCACTTCCACTTTCAGTGGTTGTAATATTACGGCTGATCAGTAAATAATCCAAGTCTCATATAGTTGGTAAAAGATTCTAAATGATAGTATTGAATCTGAAGCAGTTTTTTAACTAATAAAAATGTATATCTTATCACCCAGTGTCAGAACAAACAAATAATCACAAAGATACACACACCATAGTTTAATTTCAGAGTCCAGTCCTGGTGCTCAATCTACATATTGTCGTTTCAGAAAAGTAATTCTTTCACATTGTCATCATTTCATAGTAAATAATGTGTTTTGAGCGTTTTTCCTACTTGACAGATGTGTTGAAGGCAACCTTTGAAATGGGATGTTATCAGACACTTAATACACAGTCAGTCATCCGAGGACAAAATGTAATAGAAAGACATACTGCGGCGTTAAAGTGAATATGCACCTGCCAACAAGAGGAAGGTAAGACATGACAAAAATGAGTTTGTAAAAAAAAAAGAAGAAAAAAGCAGAAAGTCAGAGAAACAGCTGACATTAGTGAGAAAATAGGCGCTTGGCTCATGCAGAGGCTGAGAAGAATGGGACATAAAATATTCAGGAAGATTGTTTGACTTTAATGATGCCACTTGGGATGTTGTGCGGGATGCTGTTGGCATTGTGTTTTTCAACAGAGGGCTTGGATTATTGAGCCCCGAGTACAGAAGTGTACAATCATGTTGGCGATCAGGGACTATGCAAAGAAGTTGATGCTGTACTTTAGTAGTGCAGAGTGATATCTGGCACAGGTGACATGTGACAGCCCAATAAGGATAGAGATCAGATCAGATCAGATTTCTCTGACTATCCGTAGTGTTTACTCTGGTGTTTTTTCGTATCTTTGGATGTCAGCTAGAGTCAGCTCTTTTCCCCTTAAACCTCAAACCCCAATGAATCAAACACTGTGCAACACATTTGTGAATAATACAACACATGCTTGCAGCCAGAGCATTCACTGTATATGTGTTTGTTTGTGTTTATGCCGGGTGTCGTGTTGGTGAACTCCGCGTGTAAGCTCACTGTTGTTCACACATCTGTATGTGTGAGATTAACACTTTTACACAGCCCTGCAACATCAAGCTCACACATACAATTGCATTTGAATGCGCAAGGGAAATATACTACCTGTCTGCCCAATATCAGCAAAATGTAGCTCTAGCCGCCTGCATCAAGAGAAGAAAACAATCCAAATTATTTGGGACGTCTAAGGTTTCTAAATTAATGGAATAGTATTACAAAACTATATAATAGATTCTAATATAATATAATTATATTAATATTTTATGGCATAAGCCAAAATGTTTATACATACAACACCATTGGACTGTTGGGAATTTATCCTTTTCCATTCCAGTGTTGCATTATCATAACAGTTTATTGTGGGATTGCAGCTTGACTGCAGTAATGGAATAATGCCTTTGAATAATGGGCTGTTGTATAAGAAGTAAAATTTTACAACATTTTTGCACTAAATGCTATTAAACATCGACACAAAAACTAACCGATAGATAGAAATCGGTCAAGGTTTACTTGTGCCTAAAAAAAATGCGGCTCTGTTAGTGGTAGGACTTACAGAAAGCTTGATCAGGAGAGATGATGGAGTAAAGATAGTACAGCAAGTGATGTGTGCTAATTATTCTGTCAGAAAATCTTTGGCACCTGGGTACTTCTGGGAAATTGTAATCGAAGAACTTCGCCTTCCTATTGGAGTTCAAACATGGGTGGTGGTGGTGGCGGTGGCGGCTGATGACTGTTAACGGGCAGATGAAGAATGGGATGGGAGATGATAGGTTGTACTTGTGCATGAATGAAAGAGAGGTAAATTATAATATTTGAAATGACAGCAGCAAGATGAGAGACTAATACTGAAAGTGTGTCACAACTGTTGAACCAGCATTGTGACCAGCTGATGACAACAGCAAACATCTCTATTGTTGACAGCCCCAAACAAAGTTGGCAGGAAATTAAGACTGAGCATGCATGAAAGGTTTGAATGACAGGATCGAAGTAGAAAAACATTTAATCCTTGATTTCAATCAAGAGAGACCAGCAGATCAAGTAAATATAATTCTTCATTACAGCAGATGAAAATGCTGGACAAAATCCCCTAAACACATCAGAGCCTAGTTCTTCCCCCGGTAATGCTTATTTACTGAGGAAGAATGAGACAACTGAATGCAGATGGTTTCACCTACTTAGAGATTAAACATTATACAGCATGAAGTGAGCTTCAACAGCAACCCGCGAATGAGCTGAAGGTGTTCTAGGATGACATTTAAACTTAAGCAATACGGATCCAATACCAACCACTTTTAACATAAGGCGATGCTGCCCTGTTTGCAATCTTTTTTCCGTAAGGACTACGAGACAGCACTGCCCTTTTTGCAATTACATACAACAGCGAGTAGGATGAAGACGGTGAATGACAGATGTGGGTGATGGTGTGACTGATTGATCTTGCACTAATGCTTCATACCGTACGTCTCCCATGATTCGTCAGTTTCACAAGTGGGTTCTCGTCGTCCGGCCACTACATGTTGGTTTCTAACACTGTTGAAACACTGACATAGAGTATCTACCTAATATCTGCACGTGTTATGAAAAAGCACAATGAGAGATATGGGGCTTTTTGAATGTTTATGAGTGTCAGTGTATCGCTCACGTTTTGAACAACACTACCACAGGGTTATTTTATAGGTAATTTAGTTGCATACAATATTATTTCTATCCATCAACATTTTCCATTAAAGTGTGCTCTCAAGGATTATTTTTTTTCACTTTAATTGCTTAAGAGCTTTGTTTGTTTGTGCATGTGAGTTCTTATGTATTGGTATTATTTTTGTTAATCGCGAGCTGTCTTGATAATCTAAAAGACCGGGAGCTCCATGGTATCCCAAAGGAGAAATTAATGTGTTTTGTGTCTATGAAAAAAGCCTAATGAGCTATGGAGATAATAATGGAAAGTATGAACAAGTTATATGCCGTTATCCTTCATTGTTTATCAGAGGGCTTTTGGGTTCGGCAGCGCTGCAACAAAAGTTAATCAAAGAACCTTGCTGTCAGTGATGTCAGAAAAAAATATGGAAAATGATGGGTGTAATTACTTTGAGACCAAGGTTACCTATTCAACCCATTGAATTTGCTTGTTTAGTCAAACCTTGACTGGTTAGACAAACAGACTTAGAATGAGGGGACGCTTTAAACTGTGTTAAGACTTTCTAGGATTACAGACGGTTGCGGATCCTAGAAAGTGGTGGTGGACTGATTTCTTACCGGTGTAGGAATTCCTTGAAACAAGGAAATCCACAAATGAAAATAGGATAACATTTCGCACTTAGAATGAAAGGAATGCAGTTCTTCCACTTAAGCAGTCTGAAAAATCTGGCAATGAGTGGGAGCTGAAGCCAGGGTTGAATAAAGTAGGAGCTTGATTGTGGATCAAGCATGGATGAATTTAAAGCGAACCAGACGATCAGGAATCCGCCACAGACAGAATCACACCGAAACACACAACTGGGGCAATCAGGAAGGGTGAAGAGTTGGACAGATACTATCACAAAAACCAACATTCAAAAATCTCCAAAGGAGTCATTTAACCGTTGAGTGTCAAAAACTAACATATATTACCACATGATTTTGGGTTGTGGTGCATGAATAAATGAGTGTTGATGATTGCTTGATTGATTTTCAAAATAGATACTATTTAAGAACCTGACAGTTTATTGACTGATTGGCTGTTTCATCCAGTCACGATCCAATTTGGTTTGAGACATGATGAGTTGTGAATGTCTTATGTCACGGAGATGCAGTCAAGGAACAAAAGAAACATTCAAACCATTAAAACAGCACATATGTTTCTTAGATATATGTCAGGACCTGCATACTAAATATGTAATATATAAAACATATTTACATCATTCATTCACCTGCATAGTAAATTATATGAGGCGAAGGGCACACAAGTAATGTTGAAGTCTTGCCAAAGAGGGTATTAAAAGTTATCCATAGGTCCTTACTTTACAAATCGAATAAGGCTTGGGTATGGTTTGTCCACATCTCCTCGAACAAAACCAGTGACAGAATGTAACAAAATGCCACACATGCTTTGTAGAATCCCTAACGGTGTGAATCTTTTCATGGTTTCTTCAGTTGGCTCGTTTTTAAGCACATATGGATTTAGATACTCTAATATTATCATGCTATGAGAGGGAGGATTGGACATCCCCTTCTTTAACAGCAGCTAAGAAACGATGTGTTTAATGATGGATATTATGGTATATTAAAACTGACTTTTTCCAGCAGCGAGATCATCTACGTCTTCTACGATCATCAAACCAATATCCTAGTTTCCCCTAAAATAGGAAGTTTAAACGTTAGAAAAAAACAAAAGCTGACAGCTTTTTTGGTCAACATGCAGTATAGTTTATCCTATTAAATTATATTTCCTGTGTTTGTATGTATTTTTTAAGGGTAACTGTCTTTCAAACTCTTCTTTCGAAACGGACACATATAAGTCTGTTCATGGTGGATATTTACATCAGCGCATCAAACAAACAAATAAATGCATCACTATAAGTGCCGAGGTGACGGACCTATGTTTCTAAGTGGTCATTAAAAATCTGAAGGATTACCCTAATTACCCCTGCAGTGGCCTTTCAGTGACAGTACTCCTTGTTAGTGCAAGATGTATCTGTCTCTACTGAGAATGCAGAGCAGTGAAGAAATGAGAAAGAGTGGGTCATTGCTGCTTTCAGGATATAAGAGAGGCGATTTATAGTTAACATGATATATTGGTCTAAGTTTATTGAAAAGAAAGATAGAAAATTAACTTAGTAGAGGAAATTAATTATGCAATAGAGTTGATATAGATTATTCCACACATTTGTAACATGTATGGTTATTTTCTTTCTCTTCTTTGATTCTTTTATTTATTCATTTATTTTCGTTAACCAAAAAGGAGAGCATATCTAGGTGGGCTCTGCCGTTCTTTATGTTTGAGGTTTTACACTCACATATTTCACTTGTAAATTTCCCATTTTCGTAGTAATTCTATGAACCTATGAGAACCATCCTGAAAAATATGCAAATTATCTGCAAAATTAGACTTCCATTTGTAATGCATCGTCTTTAGAATCTTAGTTTAAATAGAAACTGATGGTAGTATCACAAACATAAACTCAAATGTAGTATGTTTACTATGTTGGAGTATGGACTTTTTTTATTTGTATACATGAGCCACATTGGTCAAATTCCAAGGTGTAATTAAAAAAAAAACAAAAAAAAACGACTAGTTAGTTAGTTTTTTGCCATTTTAGGTTTGTGGTACTTTCATTAATTCTCACCCACATATTGCCACCCTTCTCTTCTGCCACTAGGGAGAAATAGAGAGCCTTGCTTTTATAAGTTGTCGTGTTGAGAGTGGGCTAGATGACCCTGTTCCCTGAAAATAAAGCAACTTCTTGTACATAGGAGGTGCCAAAATGATTAATGAATGATTGTCCTCATGTCATCATTGTTAAGTGACTTCATCTCATTTGGCAATGACTCTCTTGTGTTGTATTGTAAAACTGCCTTGTGTTATTCTGTGATATTTATTCGTTATCAATGTTAATATTCAGCGACTGATTCAAAGCCATGACAAATAATGGGAGGTGACACAGAAGTATTAAAGTAAAAAAAATGCCTCATTTGAAATAACCTTACTTTAAAAAAATATTCAATAAGTGTCATGAATTATCGCTTGTATTATAAGCATGACGCCCTCATGCTTGTAAGGGTGTCATACTTATACCACCGGCTGTGTGCAGCGCTTTGAAAGCAGAATGAAAGTCGAAGCCAAGGTTTGGTGTGCACGATGCATTAGCCCCAGCAGAGTTTCTCTCTCTACCACGTAGAACCGGTAAGGCGAGCTTTTATACTAGGAACAAAGTGCCCAGGTGCTTCCAATAACTTGTGAACTGCCCACTGCCACTGGTATCAGGAATACACAGACACAAACCCAGCAGCCAGTAGGGTGGGGTTATCCCCATCTAAGTAGAGATGTGGCGGCAGGAAGGTTGTTCAGGAGCAGCAACTGCTTGGAATGAGCTCTTAAAAATCCACCAGTTTAAATTTTTCTTTAAATTGTTTTTATTTCAATCATGTTATACATCAGCAAAATTGACTAGACCCAATACTAGACCCATTAGTTTTGACCAGTGATACTATTTTTACAACAATATCAATCAAGCCTAAGAATCAATTATTTGCCAAGTGGAACTAAATCTTTATGGGCTAGAAAGAAGAATTGGTTACAGTTATCAGTGAGTGGGAGTTGGATTATTGTAACCAGCCGAAACTTTGTGACCACTATTTAAGATATCCAGACAATGAAATGCAGAGTAGAAAACCAATGGAACTGTAGCTATTTGTTTTATGTCTAATCAACAAGATTTTGCTGAGAAGATAAATTGTTTCTTTTGAACTAGGATCCACCTGAGATGGAGTTTCAAGGACAAAGTCTGTCTTTACAGCACGAGCATTATAGAGTTAAAGAAGATGTGGAGCCATTTTGCTTTCTTGAGTTTTTGAGTATAATGAAACCCCAAAGAATGGCGTTTATAATTTAAATCGAAAAATAGTAAAAACTTCTTGCAATATCATGGGGTCCATGCAAACTTTCACGCTCGGGCCCTTGATGTGATATAAAGAATATAGATGTCCTCAAATTGATTCAGATTAACGGCCTTTGGACTAAATTGGACCAATCCCTCGACAAATTTTGGTTAAAAAACTTATGGCGAGTAAAGATTTTTGGAAATGATCCATGAAATCGTTTTTAAGTGACCACACAAAGGAGCAGTTGCAGCGGACGAAACCCTTGTGATGAAGATTCCATTATTTCCCAAACATAATGATGTGGCCTTAGTAAATCTTAGGCTAAATGCCATGGTTCTAATGCCTTTGTGATACAATGATTTGTCTGGAGTACCTATCCAGAATATGGAAAATCTCCCGGGGCTTTAGCACCTGGTTTTTTTAGGTGGAAAGGAGGCAACAGTGTGAAGGTCCATTTAGAAAAAGGAGAATCCTTTATTAGTCACATACAGCCATACGCAGTACAACATAATGAAATGATTTCTCTGCATTTGACCCATCTCGGGGGGAGCAGTGGGCAGCCCCTGTGAAGCGCCAGGGGAGCTAGGATTTTAGAGAAATAAAATTGGTCAGTCACTAAACACCATGTTCAAACAAACCTTAATAATGACTCACGTCCATGTTGTTAATAATGATTTTGTTTTATGTGTTATAAGTTGGACCTACTGTATGGAAACGTTTAAAACCCATTTAGCTTTATCGTTTCTGCTTGGCTCTCCAAGTCGTTGGACGTGGTCTCATACTGACAGTCTAAACATGGTTGACAGACTGGATTTAGAGCGTGAGGATTGATTAAATGTTCCATTTGATCGAGACTTTCTGAATAAGATGAATGAGCCTGACAGAGAAGATACAAACGAGCTAATTGATTTCCATGACTTGCATGAACAATTGTGCTCCTGCATACATTCAAACTGTTTCTGTTTTTATTCCACAGATAAACCTGCAGAGGAAAATGAGAGTTACTGGACTAATTACCCAGGGTGCAAAGCGTATCGGCAGTCCAGAGTACGTCAAATCGTACAAAGTAGCTTACAGTGAGGATGGAAAGACCTGGAGAACATATAAAGTCAAGGGCAAAGACAAAGATATGGTGAGACACACACTGTGGCACAGGAGCACTGTCGTATAAACCCATTGCCATCTCCACAGACTTTCCCTTTAGCGTGTGTATAATACACACACAAAGGTACACACATCCTCACATACGCACACAGCACTAGAGACTGCACTCTCACAGTCAAGGGCAGGGTGGAGGACGTGATGAGATGGCTTTTTAATTAGCTAACACACACCGGGCCCATCATGCTGTCTCTTACCCCCCTCCATTTTTATGACTTCTAGATTGAATTTTTATACTATTTGGTGATGAACAGCGACCAAATAGGGCACACAGTGTTCTATCATTCCTGACAGCAAACCACGACTGTCCTCCATTTGGCTGAGCTCCGAATGACCTCAAACCGCCAAACTTGTTTTAAAATGTATCTCACGAGCGATCAGTCCGTAGAAGAACATTCTGTTAACTCTGTTTTGTTTGCTGCTTTCCTTATCACATGACTGAAGGAGTGTAAAGGTTGTATAGTCTACTCTACCTTTGGAGGTGAATGTGCTGAGTGTAAGGGCAGTCCGTTTAAAATATCTGAAGCAGGACAAGCCGGTGTGTCTGAAGTCGTTAAATGCTCTCATCCTTGATCATCGGAGTTTGTTTTTTTTAATCCACTATTACAATCCTATTTCCAATATCGCGTGAAAATAAGTTGCTTTTTCTCTCTCGCCCTCCTCTCAGTGCTTCAAACATGTAGTGCATAAATCACTCAAATCAGAGAGTTTCTGTCAGATGATATCGGGTCATTTGGATAAAACACTCCAGAAGCTATAGCATTATAATTGACGAGTTCATTTAAACACACCGCTGTTCTTATGAAATACAGGCTCAAATGGTGCGCCGATTGTCTATTTTCCCTGTAATTTTCGCTCATTGACCTTGAATGGGAGCCCTTCGTTAAATGTAGAGTAAACACTCGACACAGCAACAGATTCCCACAGTAGGTCAAAACTGATCCGATACACCACCCTCCCCGCCATTATCTGCTCTTATTTCATTCCCTGCAACAGATTTTCAGAGGAAACGTTGATAACAACGCTCCATCAGCCAACTCCTTCACCCCTCCCATTGAAGCCCAGTACGTGCGCATTTACCCCCAAGTCTGCAGGAGGCACTGCACCTTACGCATGGAACTGCTTGGTTGTGAGCTGACAGGTGAGTGGGCTGATTTCCCTCCGTCTCGATTCCTCCAGATAATCATTGGATAATCCCAATTTTTTGTGTCTCTGGCATTGTTTTTTCTAACCCTCTAGTTTCTGAGGTCATGTTAGCATCAACTCTTACCCAAGCTTTTATGTGTGACATTTAATAATATTCAGCATGGTAATTGTTATTTTTTTCAGCCTCAATGACCTAAAAATAATTCATTTCTTAACATAATGAACTCAAATACATTCCAGATTAGTCTCAGGGTTAGGAATCACAGCAATGTGACTCCAGATAGTTAATGCTGATTATGTTGTGACAGAACAGAAAATATACTTTTTTTTATGTTTTCACATTACTGAAGTAAAAAACTATATATATTTTTTCTAAACATTTTTTTAATGGTCAACCATAGTATTATAACCTCTGCCAGGTGAAAGCAACGGTAAAACTGATTATCACGTAACAGTGGCACCTGTCAGTAGATGGGACACATTAGGCATCATGTTTGCATTATGTCTCTAAACTGATGTGTTGGATGCAGGTAAAGTGGACAAGCTTAGGGATCGGGGACAAATTGTGATGCATATATGACTGGGTCACAGCCTTTCCAGAATATGCAGATCTTATTGGGTGTTCCGGGTCTGCAGTGGTTAATGTCAATCAAACAGGTCCTAAGAAGGACATTTGGGGAACCGGGAACAAGAGCATTAATGATACAGATTTCCAGCCTATGTTGTCCAATCCCACAGAAAAGCTACTGTAGCACAAATTGTGGAAAAAGTTAATGTTCTCATGGAGAGGTGCAAGCACACAGAGCTGTTTTGTGGACTAATAAAGATGAGTGGTTTTAATATTATGGCTGATCAGTTTTTTTTATAGCATTTTATGCCCCTGCCAAATGGAAATTATGGGCTTATCCTTGTTCAGTCCCCTTGTCCTCCAAAAACATTGGACAGAATGCAATGAGTTTTCGCAAATGCTCTCTAGGGGCCTACAGGTGAGCATCTGATAATTGGTTTTGCTCTCTTCGCACATTCTTTTCACTCTCTTTGAGGTGATTAAGATGATTTTTATATCACATTCGCCTGTCATAAAGGTTTCTTTTTATACATATCTGCAAAAATTGAGAGCATCTCTGTACTTGGATGAACAGTTTTTAGTTTTCATGTTTCACAGTCTCTGGATTGTTAAAAAATGTTTAATAATTTATTTTATATACTATTTAATTAATTATAATTTTATACACAGAGGCTGCATGGTCAGGAATCTGACAAGAAAGTGTTCTATTTTTGTCATTATCAGGCTGCTCTGAACCACTGGGTATGAAGTCAGGCCATGTCCAGGACTACCAGGTAACTGCCTCCAGCATCTTTAGGACTGTCAACATGGACATGTTCACTTGGGAGCCTGGAAAGGCCAGGCTGGACAAACAGGGCAAGGTCAACGCTTGGACAGCTGGACACAGTGACCAGTCACAATGGCTCCAGGTAAGATAATATATATGAGACATTGCTGTTATCTGCAGTCGCTAAGATTATGGAAGGGACATTTTTACATCAAAATCTGTCAATGATAGCATTTTGATGTCCTGCCGAAGGGAGCAGAGGCTTGTCTTTTCTGTCCCTAAGTAATGGATGAAAGTCGATCCACATCTTCTCAGAAACAACTGGAAGGGATTCAGGGAAATTCCACACGTCTTTTGCCGCGGCCTTGAGGTGTGCAATTCATAATTAGTTTCTACTACTTACCATTTTTCTAACACACAGTCATTGTATAATCAGTAACTTTGTCTGACAGCATGATCATTAAATTGAGCTAAAGGTTGACTCTGGCTAAACCTCCACTTTGAGTGGGCTCTCAAAGTTTCTGCCTGCTAAAAAGCAGTTTTGCTTTTGCTTGGTTACGAAGTTCCTCCTTTAGCGGGGGCAATCTGTGTCATTGGACATAAAGTTTCTACCTTCTTATCATAACACTCAACTCTGTTCTACATTAAAAGTTTGCATGTCTAATGTCAGTGATGTCTATAAATAATTTACGCAGATACATCTACTGAATAGTCTAGCTCTCTTACGGATAAGGTTCGCGATTTATCAGACATCACTCGATATAATGTTAGAGGCAAAATGGTAACAAGTAGTGATTAGAATGATTTATCAGCCATGTGAACATAAAGCACTATGAGAAATCAGTAGGAACAGATAATGGGCCATCTCTCAACACTTAATTTGCTTACAGCGTTAGCATGCATCGTTCTGATGCCACCAGGGCAGAAACGATCAGTCAGCTCAATGTGGAAATGTTGACATGGGCTCCTGTTAAGTTTTAATGGGAGGATGAGGAGGAGGCATCTGTCAGCAGGTGCTATTTGTTGAGCCAAAGAATAATCTACTTTAGCTTCAAACAACAAGTATGAGAGTGGAAAAATATCTATGAGGAACGTGCTGTGAAACTGAGGGCTGAACTGCAAAGTGCTGAGAAGGCAGCTAGTACAACTGACATGAGTGTTAATGATGTGTTGCCAACCCAAAGCCACCCTACCTGCATTTCCCCCGGTGTCTTCATTTCTGACTATATTCATGCCTTGCATTTATATATTTAGATTATATTTCTGCAAGTATTAGGATAAATGAATAACATAATGAAAGTACTTGAATATGTAAATAGCATAACATTTCCGTCTGTTTTTCAAATTAAATCAATATTAATGTTGAAATGAATGGAATAAGGCATGGATCATGTAGAAAAGTGGTTTTCACTATGCCGGAGGATTACCTCCCACCGTATCGGCACTGTGACTGCTGGTGTGCACATGGTAATGCATGCCAATGGATTCAATTATTATTCATAGTGAAAGAACTTATCGTTATATACCCTGTCATTTCTGAGGGAAATATGAAATCCAGATAGCCCTTTTTCTAATAAACAATCAATTAGAGGTAGTCTTTGCAGGTATTTTGGATTCAACACGCACCCTGTCTTGCCTGTCTTAGAAGAGTTTAGCCTCGTTATCTTTGGCTTCAGCCCAGTTTTTCTATCTTTACGAAAATAACTAATGCATTTGTTTTCATTACAGTAACTGATGGGGAAAATGTCTGCCGAAAGGCTAAATGAACAGCCGTCTCTGTGCTAAACCTTTGATTGATGCAGGACTGGGGAGTTTAGGATACATATCAATCAGATTCACATGCAGCCGGCATGCCCTCACGTGTGGCCCCCTGTAATGAAATTCTTCTCTCTCCCTCTTTTAAGATAGAAAGGCGGTAAATGCTCTTGGCTTTCAAAGTGAAAACCCCAATCTCACTTCAAGCTGTCAAACCAATAGCACAGGAGAAATGGCGATGTGGATCTTCTTGCTGAATTGAAGATCAGAGGAGATGCTTTGATTTCTTGGCCTTCTGCTGCACTCCTTCCACGCACGCCCCCTCCTTCGCAGTAACACAGTCCTCGCTCTGCGGTCACACTGACTCGCCAGTCGGCCAGTTATCAGATTAGTCGGGTCGTGAGTCAGTTTTTTGTGATTATGATGAAAGCTTTTAGCCGAGCGTTGGGGTGCGCAGGACTGTGGGATTCAGAGGAGACGAGTACTGAGGCGGGCCCATCAAGACCACGGCTAAGCAAAACTTATTGCAGGGGATAGAGGAAAAACTTCTCATATTACATGCAGTGCCAGCTTGAAAGGCTAAATGCTATACAGACACAGAGAGGAAATGAATAGCTCCAATCGTCACGGAACACTTTGGTTTAAAAAAGACATTTATAATATTTAGTATTGAAAAGCAGAAATTAAGAGATGCATACTGTGGAGTTCTCTCTCACCTTTATACCGATACAGCTTGAGTTTTACTCTTATTTTACTCTTATATATATATATATATATATATATATATATATATATATTTATATATATATATATATTGTCCACTCCCACAGCCAGTCTTTTTTACATAGGGGTTGCCATGGTAAATAATTGTAAATAATTGAGTGACATAACCGAACAGCTTTAAACCTTTAAGATGAATGGAATTAATCAGCTCTAATGACAAATTAAGTATATCTATTAATCAAGACTCCTCCTCCGCTGTCCAGTGGATGCAAAGGAAAAGAATGCCTGACTGAATTCCTTGAGGTAAGAAGCTGGACTTCATCTCATTTAAACAATTAAGTAAAAGTATGAGCTGAAAGGTTTAGTATTATTAAATTTTAGCACTGATATTTCTCTGTTTCTAGTTTTGCGGTTATTTACCTAAATTCCATTGTAGTATGTGCTGGTATTCCTCAGTTATCTGCCTGTGTGATGACACAAGAGATTTAAATGACAGAGTATTCACATTAGCGGTCATGTAAATCACAGAAACACACAACTCACATGTGTAATGGCTCATTTGATGATTTCAGTAACAATTTCAGAACATAGTTTTTATGCAGACTAGATACTTAAGAATATAATCTTATCTCACAAAACACTCTTAAATAATAATAAACACACACACATACACACACACACACACACACACACACACCAAGGACAGGATAAGCTAAGGCTGGTCCGTACTGCATGGCAGCAAATAGAATTACACACAGGGAGACAAAACTTGAATCAATCAATGTGTTTTCAAGAGAGGAGCTGTGAGACGGAGCTGCCAAGAGTTCCAGCTGGCATAAGCTGATTAGTTAATTATGCCCATTAACATGTAGATACTTTCAATTTCACAGTGTCTCCCCTATTGCAACATGTGCACTCCAAATTTTCTCAAGCATCGTTCCAAGCTTGAGGTTTTTTTTTTTGTGGTTAATATTCCGAACCTCAGAGGAACGACAAGGAAAAAAAGAGCATGATCGAAATGATCTTTTCTCAGAGTATCCTGTAAGAACTCTCTCTCCTTGTTTTGAATTATGAATCGAATGTTTTTTGCAAAACTGAACTTCTAATAGGATGCTCATTTGAAAGGAAGTGAAGTTATTGAAGTTATAACTTTTGTATTGCTTCTTAAAGGAAAACAAACAAGCACCTCATTTAGACACATTTGGTCATCATCATTGCTCTTCCTCTCCTTTTGATATGCAATGGTGTACAGGATTTAACCATATTATGAAATAAGACTTATAGTTCTTATATTCAACTTAATAATATTAATAACTTTAATTCGTCTAAGATTTGCATGTTTGCAATAACCTGAACGCAGCATTATTATCTAACGTTCTGCACGTAAACTACATTTTATAGTGCAGATGTTGAGTTACCTACTTGAATATCCACAAATAATCTTAGCATGTTCAGAGAGCCATGAACTGGGTTATGGCTAGTTAAGGGCTATAAATGAAAGTAGGAAAAAGATGAAAAGATTCCAGGTCTCTGCTTACTTTCTCTTGTGGAAATATGAGCATGCTTTCCACACATTCACATAAGCTTGAATTATGCGGATGTAGAAATAATTATTATGTTATTTGAAACAACCAAAAAACTCTAATTATGGTCAAACTAAATCCATTTCAAAATGTTGAGCTTATCTAATTAAGATGTACTTAAAAATAAGAAGAAGATTCATTTTTCCATATGTTTTTTTTTCTTTTTGAGGACATTAAAGGTATAAACATGACACGCTTATTGTCATGTCACAACGATTAAAGGAAAGATGTGGATTGATAATAATAATTTTAAAATAATAAAGGACCCACAGCTTGTTTCGTCGGGGGCTGGGCTCCAACCCTTGGTCCCAGTTAAAGGACATCTGCTCTACCCACCGAGCTAAACCCTGATGCCTGATTGAAGTAGCGTTCGCTGTGCTTGGCTAATGATTTAAAATTGTATTCATATCATATTTAGTCACATTCACCAAACCTTGCAAGTTTGAAGAACATTGTAGATTTCTGTGTGATCTAGCATTTTTGGAAATATTTTGTCACAACACAATTCAAAAAAAGCATAACCAAGGTCAGTCGCTATGAAGAAAATAATGCAATGACAAAATGCAAATACAAAGTATATGATTATTACACAGCTGGACATAATTATATATTTTTGTGGACATTCAGTATTTTTGCAATTCATATGTATCTATCCAATAAATAATGGTAAAAAAATAAAAATAATACTAAAATAATTTAAATTTGCAATATTTGAATGTCGAATATTTCTATCTCTATTTATATTATAAGTTGACATTTATTGTGCATCACATACCAACTTATAGTACCTTGCAAAGGTTACACAACAAGCTATGAAAGTAATTTCATTCTGGTAGTTCATTTGTTCTCCCTGCCTCTGAGGTTTTCACACCCAATTATCTCCTTAAAGTGATAAATACATGTGGTGAGTAGCTGTGGCATACTGATAATCACCCTGCCTCGAAAGGTGCAGAGCAAGCTATAACGTATGTGGAAAACCTTTTTAAGAACTACCGTCGCAAAAAAGGGAAACTGGTATATTTGTGAAAAAGTGTAGTATGGGCTGTGACATGACATCCCTTTTCTCTGACGATATATTTATATGTAGAACCAGGTGATTTGACTTTATCTACTATGGAATCAGACACTGTGGCGACACATTTCATTACCCCAAGCACTATGCTTGTAAGTCGAAGAAAACATGTTCCTGTTCTATCTACTGGAAAAAAAAACCTTCAAAAATTAGATGAAATGAATATAAGGTGTTTTTAGCTTGTAGTATGTAAAGGACTTCTTGAAATGAGCTGATAACTCACATTTTTAACTCAATTTTACTAATATTGGGAAGTTTTGTGTGTCAGAAGCAGCCAATGATACTTAAAATTGAGTTATTTTCCTCCTTTTTTTTTGCAAGATCACACCGTATAACTTTTCTTTGTTTTGTTTTTATAGTAATATGTGCATTTTTTTTTTCTTGTTTTGTTTTTTGTTTAAATTTCCCCTGTGGAGATTTTTCAAGTTTCTATTTATTTAGCATAGACACTGTTCTGGATTTACGACCATTTACAACTTTGAAATAAGATTAGAAAGTAAAATCAAAGCATTTTACGATGAAATTTATCTTTAAGTTAGCTAGAAAACACTAAATTTGAACTTTCAAGAGTCTTAGACCTAATAAGATGTCCAGCTTCCAGCAACTGTCAGCATTTACTGTATGGTATGAGACAAATTTATCCATACCCACCTGATGTACGGACCTTGATGAAAACACTCACAGGATTAGGGTTTGCCATTTTAAGGCAGAACAGAAAAAAATCATAAGACCCTGGGAATATATGTGAACAAAAAAAGTGTGCCTCACAGTTAAGTGAGTAACTACTGTGAGGGTGAAGGTTTATGTAGGTGCCTGCTAATGAGGTAAAAAGTGGCAGCTTAGCAGCGAAGGTGCTGCCTGCATATGGGGAGAAAGGTTTCTCTGTGGAAACACATGGAACCAAGGAGAGCGCACGGCAGGGGATTGAATCCCCAGAGGAGACAAAGACAAGTGGAGCTACATAAATGACCTATCACACTCCTCCTACTCCCTCACCGCTCTATTAAGACTGTTTTGGGTCTATGACACTTTAATTTCTCCTGCGAGTCCTTTCTCAACCAACCTTTGGTGGCTGAGTGCCTCGGGGATTCTGCCAAAAAAATTGGAATGTCGTCAACACCAAAACATATCACTGAACTTTAATGAATGCAGATCATTACGTGCTTACCTTATCAATATCATGCTACAGTTTTTGTTTGGTTTTTCATAGTGTGATGAGATATGAGAGGGCTGCATGACGCAAACATGAAAAAGTTTTAGAAAATAAAGACTGAATTCCATAGCGCTGATAAATCGGGTTTCTCAACAGAGTTATTAGGGGAGAAAGAGAAGACAGTAAGATGAAAAGTACTTGTCAGGTTTCATCTTTACTGCGGCTCCATCATGCCATTTACATATGTGATTGGTGTATGTTGTGAAATTCTGAACAAATTTGAAAAACACCCAACAACAAATAATCCATTACTTGCCATCACGGGAACAGAGTTTATTTGAAAAAGTCAACACAAAAGTCAAGTGACGATGAAGTGTGCAAAAGTATGAGATTGAGCTTTTCAACCTGATATACATGAAGAATAATTACATAGAGAAATTGGGTGCTGTAGACCAAATAAATGATGCCCCAGTTCAGGTGCATGTATTACTTCATTACTAATATCAGCATTTTTGTCCTTCTTGCAATCTTACGGAGATTATTATGAAGATCGGACAGACAGGCCCGCGGCGGTCGGGTGTGGGGAACTTCCCCTTTATCTTTCTTTCTCCTCTTTGTGCTGTCTGCCCTGCCATATCCTCCTCCATCTTCTCCTCCTTCACCGTGCCCAGATGTTTGCAGACACGGCAATCATGTTCTGCCACCGGCTGAAGTCGCCTCTCAAACCTCTAGTCCAGACCCCGTATCCGTGCCAGATGGGAGTTCACCTAGATAATCTTCACCTAGATAACCTTGGTTTTCAAACTGTGCCTGCATAAAGACACAAATAAATGGTCAAAATAGAATGACCAGAATTTGACATTTGTAAAAAAACTAAACAAAAAAAGAGGCTGCATAATTTAGCATTTAAACATCGATGGATTTCATTTTCTTATATTTCAGAATAGTATAACTTGGACTATATTGGCACATGAAAAGTGATCTTGAGTTGGAAAAGGTTAGTGACTACTGACATTTTGGCCTCTGTGATAAAGACTAAGACATAGATTTATGCATTACAGCATGTCATAAGGAATAGCACTGCATTCTTTGACTATGACAATGACATCATTAAGATTTATGTATTCCAATGGCCACAGATTCAGTCTTTAGTTAGTAGTCATATGGGAGCCTGGTTAAAGAACAGAGCTTTTTGAGAAATGGTGACTTTTGAAATTGCACCTCCTATTCTGGGAAACAGTGGTCACTCAGAGCTTATTGCAATAACAGATTTGCACACTCCAAGAGCGCTGATCCCCCACATCATGGAGATAGGAGATATACGTTCAGAAACTTGAGCTATTTAACACAGTGGTCCTATTTTTAAATCAAGAGAGAAATTTAAGAATCCCAATGCATTGTTCACCCCGAGGATCCGTCTTCTGCTTGAACTCCACTAGTCAAGTGGATGTCCTTAAGTCATGGTCCAAAGCTTTATAAAGAAAGCCCTCCTCTGACCCAAAGCCTATTGCATTGGGCAGAGGAGGCTGCCAGCAGAATGTCAGAGTGTACTCTTGTCGTGTTTGGTGGGAGGGATCACAATAGACCCACCAAATGGATTCAACCCAATCGGCCATTTATCCTTTCTTGGAGTAATTTGTTGGGTTCTAACCACTGCTGAGCCGCAGAGCAATGGGTTGATTTTGCAATGTGAATTCTTCTTCTGAATGGTTATTCATAAGATATTTATATAGTTGAAGTATTGCAAGATTAATTAAAGCAATAATACTATCTGACAGAGGAAAGAGATACAGATAGCATCCTGTAAGTACCCTATGATGAGTGGCTATGAGAGACGAGATACTGAAGGCAATTCATTTTACTTTCAAATCCATAAGGTTTATGAAATAATAATCTAAATCAAACGACTGCTACATTTCTGTAGTGGATCATACTATACCGCCTACAACCATTTACTTTGGCTTTATTTTACATAAGTACACAGACCTTAAAACACTATGCACATTTTATCCCAAAGATGATTCTTAGCCTAAAGATCATCAGTAGAGTAGTTCCGCCTGAAAATAGGAGTTGTGCATGAGCAGTGGATTCCAGAGCCCTCCATGAAAGTTAATTTAAAAAACATCGCCGTCTGTATACCTCAAATGATATATTGGTTTCAGCATCTGTCACCTGCTTCTTCGTTGTATCAAATGCTTTTCTTCATCTTCTTCTCTGCAATTGATTTTTATTGAATGAAATTTTTCTTTGCTCGACGGAGCAAAATTACCCCAGCTGTTTGAAATGATTCACATGTATCAGTGCATGCAGAAACTTAACAAAATAATTCTAACATCTAGACAAGGTAAAAGGGAAAATAAGTCTATATGATACAAGACTGATTTCTGCTCAGTGCCTGTGATTGTAGACCCATCAGTCATAACGTTAAAACTACCTGCCTGATATTGTCTAGGTCTGCCAAAACAGGTCTCGGAGCACTCTGTGTTCTGACACCCTTCAATCAGAGCCAGCATTAACTTTTTCAGAAACTTGCATTACAGTATCTCTCCAGTGGGATCCGACCACACAAGCTAATATTTGCATCAATGCACCTTGGGACCCAACAACCCTTTCGCAATTCACCTTTTGTCCTTCCTTGGACCTTTTTTGAAGTTACAAACCGCTTTAAGTGGAACACCCAGTAAGACCTGCTATTTTACAGATATGTTCTGACACATTCATTTAGCCATCATAACCTAACCGTCTATTGGGATAGACAATTAAGATGTTTTAGCTATCTACCTACCTACCCACTTCCCCTTATCTATTTATCTATCTAGCTATCTAGCCATTCTAACTATCTATCTCTCTAGTCGCCCATATCCTTAGGCCTGCCCCTTTTCTTTGCTTCTGAGAAATCACCTTAATTTGCTGCCTAATATAACCCACCTACTGACAAGTGTCAGGTGAAAATAGAATAAGACCGGCTTCTCATTACACCTACTGACAAGTGTGTAAGGTGTAATGAGAACCCGGTCTTATTCTATTTTCTACCTTTCAGTGGTTATAATCTTATGGCTGATTGGTGTGCATCTGTACACTATAAATTTTGATAAATTGACCCGCCTCTTCTGCTTTAAGCGGTTCCCTTTTGTGTCGCCAAACCGGAACATCTGTTTCCATTATGCCTTGTCGTCTGGATCTTCTTCAGTCCCACCAACCAAATGCATGACCTCTTTCACCACATCCAAAAACCTCCTCTTTGATAGTCTTTCTGTCCTCTCTGGTAGATAAATCTCCAGTATCCTCTATCACTAAATCCACTGTCTCTTTTCGCATATGTCAAAACCATCTAAATCGGGCCTCTGTTACTTTGTGTCCAAAACGTCTAATCTGAGCTGTGCCTCGGATGTCGTTTCTAATTCCGTCCATCCATGTCACTCCTCATGCCCGCATCTGTCCTACTATCCATCACCATCGCAAAGAAAAAGGGGCTCAGAGCTGATCCCTGACGCAGTTCCATCTCCACCTCGAACGCATCGGTCAATTCCACTGCACACCTTACCACTGTCCTGCTGCTCTTGTACATATCCTGTAACTCTCCACCGTTCTTCTCTGTTACTGCAGACTTTATGATGCAATTACATTGTACCGTGGATAATCAAACCAGCTAGTATCCTTTACAAATTTTGACAAGCACTGCTTTCAAATCAAATCCTTAACTCAGTTGCAGTGCTGCTGACAACACACCATACTTTAAACTTCTTTTAATCAATGCTTGTTTCAACCTTTCAAACAGGAGAATAAGTTGAATTTCCTCCCATTGAAACTCATCTTGTCTGGAGTGTTTTTCTTGCATTGATGAAGCCTGCCCTTTCTAAAACTGCCACGGAGAGGGTGAATGCATTGTAGCATGAAAGGACTGAAGAGGGATTTTGATATGGCATAGAAACGAGCATGTCTTTATTTCAAGAACAAGAGTCTTGTACTTTGCTGAATTTACTTTCATGGAAAATGAACACGAAGAATGTAGCGGCGACTTTCAGGAGTGATCCGTCTTCTTGGTGCCTCAAGGTAACACATTACCCCATCCCAAAATCCGAAACACCTTCCCCGCAATCATTAATTGTGCAGCGCCATACGGAGGGTGTCCCCTTGAATCCAGTGATATTGTTTTATTGTCATACACTATTGATCAGGTTGAAATTAGATGAGAGAATTCATTCCTGCTGATGTGCCTATTCAAGGTTATAATCGCATTTGATGTGTTGTTTCTTTTATAAGCTGTTCTCATGTTTATCATTATTTGACCTTCTGAAAGGGAATCAATATGAAACAGTGCCTGCAGCCGGATTCTCTTACTGAACTAATTGAAGAAGCAGAATGTAAGAGGGACAGCATCTCCAGGTGGTTTTTGTTGCAATCAGTAAGATACACAAAACCATTCGCTCACAGCTGTTGTTTTTAAAAAAGGGTAAAATGAATGAACTTTGGTTATACTTTCTAATCAGTCAGGCTATTCCACCTTTATTATTCCTTCATGGGAGCTAACATGAAGATATTAATTCTCCAACCAAATGTTTGAAGGCTTCAAACAATTCCTATCTGTCACTTTGAGATTTGATCCAAATGTAAAGTGCATAGAGTTCTGACTTATTAACCCACTCACTGATACAAAGCTTTTAGGACAGGAAAACAGATGTAACCACGGCTCATATTACTCAGCAATCACTCGCATTTGTTTAATTTGTATTTTTAAGTTTTTGTAAATTTCTTCCTCAAAATTATTTATTCATAGTTTTAAATTAAAATAAGAAGTTCTGTATCTGCTACATTGTTGGAATAACGTTGTTTTATGTCATAAACATTTCTTTTTATGACATTAAACATTTCCTTCTATGACCGTTCAGGTCACTCCTTGTGAAATCACTTGCTGTTAGCTATGAAGCTTGTCATTGCCACTCAGCTATGAACGCGGCAGACATGCTATTATGTCACCACACTGCTTCCATGCTACTTCTACTACGTACTACTTCCATCAATAACAAAACATCATGCAGACAATGCCGTAAGTTTGTATTTTTTCATAATAGACAAGTAAGAAATAATATATAAGGACAATTCGTATGATTTACTGTTTAATTCAAGCGCATATATTCACTTTATGTCAAATTGGAAAGGAATGTCTTATTAAGTTAAAAACACTGGAACTAATTTTTTTGTTTATTGACAGTTTTCACTAATGTTCATTGAAGAAGTCAAAGTAAAGATTAAAATCTACTTAAGTTGTCTGTTCTGGCTACGGTTTAGCTTTTGTCAGTCAGCGTTAAAACACACTGTACGAAAAAACTGTACTGATTAAGCGTTAGTTTAATAAAGTTTTTTTTGTTTGTTTTTTTATTTCATTTTTTTTTTTTATAATGTAATATTATATTTAGAGGTTGTTGTTGGTCACAACAGACCTCTAGGGAGAAGCATGAAACCTGGGACCCACATCATACTGGAAAACTAGTTCCTATCGACCCGGTTAAAGAATACCTCATTTTATAACACATTTATAGCAATTTATTTCTGTATTGATCATTTCTTATTGCATTACTTGTTGGTGGCAGACATGAAGGGCAGTCGCTGGATCTATTGATTACAAACCCTATGATTCTTTGGATAAAAGTATTTTTAGTAAAATCGCTGTAAGGTAATCATCATCTTAACTGTTAAACTTCTAGACCTTTTCCAACATGTAGCCTATGTAAACTTTTGTATTTAGTTTATCTCTTCCTCAGTTTCGACCTGTTGACTCCGTCAAATCCTCTGGAATAACTTTCATACGGGATTGTATTGTATCCTTTTCGTACCGTTTTGCCACAGTGGCATTAGTCATCTTTCTCCCCTCTGAGCAACTGCTCAGAGGGATTCTCATCCAGATTTCACAAAGAGTTGAGACATTCTAGAAGCTATAAAGTCACACTGAGAGAGAAAAAGCTTAGAGCTCCTCAACTATGCCATCGCTGAATTTCGCTTGTCTTTGTTCTGTATTTGTTTCACTCGATACATCGATATGGATTGATCATACTCAGGGTGCATGTGAGGTAAAATTGTAGGCTTTGTTATCTTTGTCTTGTCTATTCTAAATTGTTCGTTGGGTGTTTATCGGATAATCCTGATGAAAACTATCCGTAGGTTAACTCTGGCACAATGTATTAAATGGTAGTATTTATGGTGAATGTTAAAATAAACACATCAGATTCTGTGTTCATTTGATGGAATAAAAACAGGATTTTTTTTTATTCCAAATAAACACAACTTCCTGTTTGTGTAAAAATATTGTGTCATGCAGCCGGTACTACTGTATTAATATTAGTATACTTGCCATAGGGTCCTAGAGCAAGACCCTAAAACCCCAACTCCTCTGGTGCTTAAAAGGAGCTGCCCACCGTTCCCTTAGTGATGGTTCAGATGCAGAGAAATCAGTTTGCTGTACTGTGTATGACTGCATGTGATTAATATAGGACAAACTATTATTTTATTATTATAATTTATACACAAAAAATAATTCAAGAAAATTTCGAGAAATGATAAGCCCATTTTAAATAATGCCTGATGTAAATTGAATTAAAGCATTATCGTGAAAGTCTCATTTTAATCCTGTTAATAAAGCTCTTTCTTTGCTTATTTGAAATCAGTTTTCCTGAAGCTCCAGTGCTTATTCAATTAGCCTCTAAATTAAGTTACAGAAGGGATGGTAAACCCATCTGCTTCCCTGATTCAATTGGATGGCTTTACTACCCCCCCCTCCAACTACATCCTTTAATATACATGTCTGGTTGGAACTAATGTTGTAGCTTTATTTTCCTTATCTGCATAGCCATCTTATCCTACAAAACCTCATCCCGATGCTCATCTCACCCTCCCTCCTTGCCACTGCCGCCCTCACTCCCTCTCTGCTAACACAGGACACATTATTTTTGTTTTATCTCGGCATGACTGATTCATGAGTCGTCAGCAGCGCCTGCTGTAATCATTGAATCTGCAGAGGTGAAGGTGCCTGAGCTTAAATCAGTGCAGCAGAGATTGAATGTGGTGGGTTCTGCATGTGTATCTCATGGTGTCAGAGGTGTTTCTCAGCCATATCTTCACAAGCAGTGAAGATATGGCTGAGAAACTATGTTTCACTATTCACTATGTTTGAATCAGACAACTTTATGTTTTGTACTCAGGAGAGGGCAATCTGCTCTTAAGCATCTCTGCTACATACTCTATGCCGCAGTGTTATGATTAATTCAGAGTTGTCCAAAGTTGGATAGAAACTGGATAGAAATAAGATTTTTTTTTTTTTAAAGTAATTTGAATGAATTTATTCAGGTTAAAACATTTGGCAAAAACTGTTCATGTCCACAAATTGCATCTATTTTGTAATGACCCTGTTTTTGTGTAGAGAGAGTGTGTGTGTGCACACATGTGAGAAATTGATATAAATATTTGATATACCACGTGAGAAGCTGGACAGGGCAGAGCGGTATGATGAGCTCTAAGTGCAGCAACAAGAGCATACATTATTATTTCATTTTTTACTGAACCATTCTTTTTTCTACAATCTATTTTACTGAGCCTTTTTAAAGGCGAGTATCATCATTTTAATTTCACAGTGCTGTCAGTCATTCTCCTTGATGTAATAGCTCTTTATGGTCCGGACCACCATATTCAATTTCATTCCTTTCCATTTTGGCATGACCGATTCTTCCATCATGTTACGCTACTATTTGGGCTTAGCTTAACTTGGGCACCATCTGGTTTATGGTTGTGTGGCCAAGTAGATTTGGAGGTAGTAATCTTTGTCTTTTAATGCATTGGCCTTGATGAAAAAGAAACACTCTAATGGATCTAAATGTGAGTTTTCTATTTTAAGCCACTTTAGCTTTCCTTTTGAATAATAGATGGAGAAAAAGATGTCTGCAAAACAAAAGGCTGACCATTCATGTATTAGAAAACTGCTAAAGAAACAACTCACATCTTTCCACAGACTTTATTACCAAAGAGCCTCACCATTACTTTTGCCAGAGGTAATGACCTAAACAGTCCGAATTTATGAAGCCATTCCGACATAAATAACAAAACAAGGGCATTACGCGCTCTCTGATGCATGTGAGGAGAGCAAGCTAGCCCATGTTGATCGATCCCAGAGAAGAACTACTGCCACATAAATAATGGTGGTTCTAATAGAAAGGTATCAGACAAATAGTTATTGCATTGCTGTTTTTCATGGGGAAAAAAAACAACCTACAAGATTTTAGGCTGGTGTTTTTATGTCACGGCTGTCCAGTATGTATTGTATGCAACATAGATTTATACTACAGGAAACCCTTATTTGGACACAGTGTTGATTTCAGCCAAAATGCTGAACTCAACATGATAAATTACAAAAAGATGATTTAAAAAAAACAATGTTAGCATGTTGATGTTTAGCGATCTTTGCAAAAATAGCAGTTATAGGCGTTTCCCTGTCAGAGCTCGTCTGACTACCCCGTGAGACTGCTGCTTTTGAAATGAGATTCATTCAGCCTTTGCAGATTGCCTCGGTTTATCTACATGAAGGTGTCATTCATGATGTGTTTAAGCATATTAGGCTTAATGTGAAAATGTGAAGATGGAAAGGGGCTGGCAAGAGAACCGATGGGGATGTTCAATGAATAAGAATGTCCACGCCACGTAAAGCTGTTCACCTTTGGAATTTGTCCACTCACCACCATTTTGCAATATTCTATGAGTCACTGCAAAGTGTTTTTCACATATTTAAATCCCAAGCATTTTGGCTATAAGAGTTGCCTTCACCAGCCAACCAGATGAGTCCCTTAATCTGCTGCCAGAACAATTGCTCTTGTGCTGCAACAAAGACATCCATCCTCAAGTCAGGACACGACATCACCGTTGTGTTTCTTTCAGCTCAGAGCCTTTGATTTATTTTCTGCATCCCAGCGTAAAAAAAAACGTGTATGTTAAATATAAAAAAGGAATGTTTAAATTATTGCATGAATACAGATACAGTTGGTGCCGCACTTACGGGCCTGAGAGAGCATGGCAAAGTCATGAGATTACTTTGTCTCTATGAAAGGGCCTTTGCTGTTCTTAACGTTCCGAAAAAAACGGTTCACCCTTCAGAGTGTGAGCTCACCTTCTAGGCAGGCTTTTATTCCTTCTCACATCCAACCTCTCGTGTGGAATAACCACTCACAATAGGTGTCAGAAAGAAGATTTACTATGTGTGTGTGGGATTGTAAGAGTGTGTGCACTCTATGTGTCTGTCATAAGAGCTTCACAGAAATCTAAAAGAGGACTTTACATTAACTACATTTTTTCTGGGTGCTGCTGACTGATGTAAATTCCTACACAACATGACAAACCAGGGAGCGAAACTGGAAAATATGTGTTCCGTTTTATTTCAGAATAGTGTTTCTCAAATGCGAAATATGCAATATTTTGGGGGTACTACAGAGAGTATAGATAGACAGATGGATGGATGGATGGATGGATGGATAGATGGATAGATGGACGATAGATAGATAGATAGATAGATAGATAGATAGATAGATAGATAGATAGATAGAAAGAAAGAGAGATTGCTATCAAGTGCTTATGATAAACACAGTCACATTTACTCCGAGAAGTTTGGATATTTAATGAAAAATTTAAATTAAACAGTTCTGGTTGAAGCTGAAAACATTTGGGGGAAAAAAAGAATAAAGATCAGTAAAGATCTGTCATTGATTCAATGTATTTGCAACAGAAATGCATTTTACAACTTACTACATGACATGTAGCATTTGAGTGTAAATCAGTAACAGGTTTGTTGTACGGTAAATCTCATGGCATAGAGCTCTACTGTTTATCTTTATAAAAGCTTGTTATTCCTACAAAAATGTTTTGTTAGTTGCCTGAAATAATAATTGAAAAGGCGTACATTTAGAAGGAAAGTTTTTGAATCACTTCTTTAGAAGAAGAAACATGAAAAGGGAAATTATAGATGAATCCATCGAACGCAGTCGCAGAAAATATATATAAACCATAACAAAACCACTGACAGGTGACGTTAGACAAACATTGATTATCTTGTCGCAAAGACACATGTATATATGTGAAGGTGTGATATATCAGGCAACAAGTGATCATTCTGTCCTCAAAACTCAGATATTGGAGGCAGAGAAGACGGCAACCAAGGATCTGAGTGATTTTCACAATGCTTAAATTGTGATGGCTAAATGAAAGGGTTGGTGCAACTCAAAAACATATTTTTCTTCTCAAACAGATGCTCATCCCTAAGACTTCTATTTGAAATCCCAAAAAAATCATTCAGAAAAAAATGACATATTCAGAATAAAGGAATAGAATCTTGAACCTAGCTAAAACAACCTAAATGGTAAAATCAAGGCAAACTGTCTCAAACTCCCAATTCCTTATATCGTCCATCATATCTGCTAGTTTACGTCATAGGGAAATGTTACCACATCATAGAAAAAAATCTTCTGTAAGAAGAATGTTGAGTCTGTTGAGATGAGTCTCATGGGGGAATTTAAAATTGAGAATATTATTAATTGAGGTTCCAAAGAATGGTTATGTTTGATTGCGGGTGATTACGTGAACATGTTTGTTAACTACCCATGAGTATGAACCTTAACTTTTACACCAACGCTTCACTGGATTGATTATGGGAAAGGTTGGCTTGCATATTTTCGACACTAGGGGGAGCTTTAACTCCAGAAGTTCTTGGGCTATAATTCCTCAACTGTTGTTCACATTTAGTCTAAATTTGGTGCAAAATGAATCGATTGTGGAGATCTAACTTGTATAAAGGGTGTTTTACTCTAATATTTCATATTTTACTCACTTGCGGGATTTTTTTACGAAGAACACAGTTTTTCGGATGAATCTTACTAACCCGATTTGATCCAAATTTGGTGAATATGAAGTGACTTAAAGAAATCTATCTTGAAAATGCCATATTTTACTGTAGTAGGTGAAAAACACACTGTTTCCGTGACATAACTCAAAAACTATCTCATGAATCACTTTCAAATGTTATACCCCTATCGACCTATAGAACAGGAGGTAACAATAACCTAGTCAAATTGCTGCCTTAAGCCGAATTTGGTTAAGTTACTATTACATACAATTTTAATTTGACAAAATATATGAAAAATGAGAAATAAAGAATTGCTGTTTCTGTGAGTACATGTACAACCTATTTGATGAGCACCAGCCAGACAAGATTCTATTGAAGCTCTTCAGTTATTTCAGAAACTGAAGAGCAGAAAATGACCAGAGGCAGCTCTTCATTTTGTTTGTTTCTCTGATTTTCCACAGCTCCCTTCTTTTATTGGCATGACAATGTAATTCAAAACTTTAAAGGAACCTTTGAAATGGAAAATAAACAATTCAGTGATTTCCTCACATAAACAAATTGAGTTGTGTGTGAGATGCTTTCGGAAATTTGTGTCCTCCCTTAATATGTTTCATCACCAGCAGCAACTGATTCTTGTACATTATGCACTTTTCCTAGATTTCCAATCCTGCATGTCATCTGGTATTTAGCAGCTGGATATTTTATGGTGGAGTCATTAAAGCTAACCATGCTTGGACACCTAGAGAACTAGGCTGGACAAATGTATACAACACATAGAAAAAAGTGTCTATGAATCTGCTTCCAAATGTTGCAAACGTGGTTGAGGTCATTTTTTACATATGAAATAACTACATTGTCTTTACAGAAATACTTGTATTTGATAAGACAGAACTGACAGAGGACTGCAATATTATTTTGCATATAGTACACCTTTGTAATAATATACCTTTGGTGGGATTGATGGGCCTTACCAACGCCCTCTAATGACTGTGGACTTTTTGGAACTTGTAATTCTGGAATCTGCATTCTAACCTGGGAGAATTCATCACACAGCACTTATACAAAGACACTAACACACGCACACACACACACACACACACGTACAGTATTCTTGCAAGGCTTTGAAGATTAAAGAGTGTTCAGCACAGTTAAATTAGCACAACTGGAGGGAAAATTTCAGAAGGATGCTCTGTATTCATGTGCTGTGTTCATAAAACGGGAAACCGGGCCCCACTCCGCTCCTCTATAAGGTTGTCTCTCATTACATTAATCTCTTTATCATGCAGTGGCAAAGACTATTTAAATAAGGACCTGAGATTTGCACACCTTCCTGGGTCTTAATTAGCAGCGGAGACAAGTGTCAAGCAGAAGTGCACAAATATTGACCCTCCACATGCTGTCATCAAACTGTAATACAAATAAGAAATTGACCCTGTTAAATTACCCTTTTCAATGAGCATCTATAGAAAAGAGAACTCTGGGGGCATGAGCTGTTTTTTATACTACCCAGCTCACGACAGAGCTGCAACAAAGACCTTTCTCTGTAACGCCTATATTTGTTCACATGGATTAAAACAACGGCAGAATAACGATACTCTCATGGGTCGTTTTAAAAAGAGAGCAAAAAGGCAAAATGTATGAACCTTCAGCTCCGGCGTCTGGTTTGATGTCTCAACAATGGATTAATAACAATCATTCTTCAGTCATACCTTCTCTGTTTCATCGTGTCCAGTGCTCAGAGGGTAAGGAGCTCCTATGAGGCTTCCATCGTATCTCAAGTGACTTCTATTTAGTCTACTGTTTGTCCCCTACCGTTTGTCCCCTCTGTTAATACCCCCCCCCCCCCCCCCCCCCCTTCTGTTACATAAGTAGAAATACACAGATATACCCCCTACAGAGGCCCACTTGCAATTATACATAACGTAGAAAACCAGCCTGCCAGCTCCTCATCGACTAGGCAGTGTAAACGGAGCTTTAGATTAGAGCCAAGGGTGCCTACATAGAGGTGCAGGCATGGAAAATGACTGACCAGGGGTGGGTTTGTAATTTAAATCAATACCGTCAGCATTTCTACACCCACTTAAACACTTTCTGTATATTAGACCAAGAAGAATCCGCCTAACCACTGCAATCATGGGCTTTGTCTGATATGAAACCAGGAGGAAGATATTTGATAAATCTGGGATAAATCTGAATACTACTCTGAATGTAGGACAGAAGGACGCACTCAGAAGGCAATGCCAACATTTTGTGAATTTTTATTTCTGACATTGATGCTCCATTTCATTGTGGCCATTCGACATTCTGGCACTTTCGACATGATTGATGCGTGTGCAGTGAATGAGCGTTGTTAAAGGTGGAGGATTGCGGTGCTAATGGAAGCATCTGTTTATTTCCCGACCAATCGCTTTCCTCTGGCATCAGTACTTGTAGTGTGTCGCTAATTCTGCTCGGCGTTTTTCGTAAATTAGTCTATTATATGATGATGTCTCACCATTCTGAGTTTAATGGAATATAGTTACCTCATATCACCCTGCTATGTATTCAGATATCCCCTGCAGTCAAAATGACTGCTGAAGTGGTCACGTGAATGTAGGATTGTAGGATTAAAAGGACAAAAAGTGGGAGAGAAAATGCAAAAGAGAAAAAGAATAAAGATCTTCCATTTGCTGAAGCACTTCCTTGCTCAGAACTACATGAAACACAGCATGCTAAATTTGATGTGTTTTAATTCTTTGAAACAGTTATGCCAAGAGCGTTCAGGCATTGTTACACATACTTAGGAAGTCTGGGTTTACAGCTCATGGAGGAGGGAATTGGGTTGAGAGTATGATAAAAGAAAGAATTTTGCTTCTTTAATAAGCTTATCAGGCGGCTTAATTCAGTTTGAGCCATCAAAGCTTCCCTTGGGGCTGGTTTGATTTTTTTGACCGCTATCTTTGACAGCAATTACAGGTTCCCTTTCACAAACCTGCCTTTTCAGTGGCTTACTTGACTACTTGGATAGAACTAAAGGTTTACACATAGGTTGCAGGAGAATATTCCTGACTTCTGTCACATTAAGGATGAATACGGCTTCATACTGAATTGAAGACTTGTCTTAAAGAGAAAAGTCATGAATAGTGCATTCAAATCAACTAAAGCATGAATAGGTGCAACATCTGGATAATTGCATATCTGCACCCCTGCATGGTTAAAAGTTAAACGTTATGCCAGCATGCAAACTTTAATAGCTCTTGTCCTACTTTCATTAGCGTAGCATGTCACAAATGGAGAGATGGGAGTTTATCCACTTAGAAGCCGCTTTTAGAAAGCCAAGGGTTTGCATTATAGGTGCTAAGGCACGCTTTGTCCCCATGTGTGTCAAGACCAAAGTCTTTGCCTGCGTATGCTGCACAGCAGGGGTCCACATTTTCCAGGGCCCTTAAATAACCAGAGAGCAGATCTCAATCCTTCAGTAGCTTGGGGAAAAAAAAGTGTTGAAACCATTTAAGAAATGTTCAACGTTCAGGGTGAGATCACAGCACTGCTCAGGGAAAAATGTTTCAGGGTTTCTTACAGCAATAAAAAGTGCAGTGTGCTGGGATGCAGTGTGATGTCAGGACTTTTCCTAGTGTTTTAATCCATTCGCAATTTGTTTTTACAGTTCAGAATTATGTTATGTGTTGTTTCAGCGGTGTATTCAAGAGAGCAAATGAATCTACACGTGGTTTCGTTTCTGCTTTCTGTCTTTGGGCTTCTGCATTTTCCCCTGTAACAACATGACGCCAAGTGTACGCTGTTTTTCAACATACTGCCAGTTCATACCGTGTGTATGTTTGTGAGATAAGGGATGAAGATTACTAGACTGTGCTCCAGTATAAGTACTGTCAATTCACCAGCATTTTAGTCAATTACATGGACCAAATATGTTCTTAGATGAAATTTACAGTCCTTAAAAGTTCTCCTTACAAGGTGGGTTACCTTCTTTGAGACGTATAATTTCATTGAGTTCATACTGTAAACTCTTGTCTGCATGCTGGCCATTCTCTCTCTGTTTCACAAGAGTCTGAAGCAGCAGGGATTCAGCTCAAGGATCCAATTAAACCAATTATCCAAAATATCAGGCAGTGTAAATGAGGCGAGAACAAGAGAAGTTCAGGGATAAGAGGTAAAATGAAAAACATGGAAAATGTCAATATAGAAACTTGAAATGACTCTTATCAAAACTACAACATGATTAGATAAACTTACAAAACAAACAAATTGAAACCGGATCCATTAGGCTGCAGCAGTATTAAATGACAACACTCATTTTTTTTATTTAACGACATTCCAACATCACTGGTGGAGCAATTTCATGCCACCAAGCTATAAAAACCAACACTCACATCCGTAAGTAGAAAGATAACTGACACCGCAGACATCACACACTAGATGCTAAACCATGAATAGCTAAGAAATGTTTGAATGTGTTACAAAGATAATGAAGTGTTTTGTACACGGTTCCCAATATGTGGAATGTAATATTACCTTTTACACAACAGACCACATAAAATGCAGCATGGCCTAATTGAATTGAGTATATCTGTGTAATTACAGGGTCTTTTTGAAGGTTATTCCAAGATAGAATAATAAAGGTAACATTTGTGAGATTCATGTATAAGTGCAAGTAGAGATGTTAACAAGTCAGAGCAAATGAAGATGGAACACAGCATAAATGAAAGATTTTATTTCTGCCTGATATTAGGATTTTATTTTTTAAATGAATGTCTCCTGTGAAATCAGGATGTTGTAGTCCAAAACATCTAGCAAACCACAAAACAGCATTTGACTCACACACTTAACATGTTTGATGTTAATTAAGTGAACCGAATATATATATATATATATATATATATATATATATATATATATATATATATATATACTGTATGTAAATAAGAATAAGAGAGATATAATAATAAAGAAGAAATAGGTATATGTGTTTGTATGTGTAAAATGCAGCAGGTATATATATATATTATAGTAACTGAAGCAGATTTAGTAAAAACTTCTTAAACAGACAGATATATATAGCACCAAGTAATTTGCATATCTTTGATATAAGACTAAATTTAAAAGTATAGAAATACATTTTAAAGAAATCCATAAAATTTTCTAGCAAAATAATTTCTAATACATTTATACATAAATTGTAGAAACAAAAAACTGTAATTGCTGTTCACAAAAAAATTTCAATTACCAACAACTTTCTTACTGTGTCATTCACTCTGCGCTCTGAGACCCGCTCCTAGTGCTCCCATGCAGAAAAGGTAACTGTATTATAGGAGTATCCAGATCCACAATAGTGCATTTAGTGGATAGAACCACGGACCAACCTATTGGACTGGAAGTCGTTACCACCGGAGAACAACTGGAAAGAACGCTCACACCTTGTATTCCTCAGGCAGCCGTTGGAGCTGCTTATATTATTTTGTCCGTGTTAGAAGGTAAATCCCTCCTCATAACCAAACCTGACATAAATAACACACAGGAGAATTCTTATTCAGAGAAAGCCTCACACGTTTCAGATATGACCACACTATATTTCGTCTGAACCTGAGGGAAACAGGGGAATATGACTTAGTACATCTACTTGTTGTCAAGCATTGGTGTCCAGGTACCGTCTGTCTTCAATCTCAACTCAACAGCATTTTATACTTTCTTAATAATGAAACATAATTGAATGCCAGAATATCGGTGAAAGAAATGCTGTGTTTACTGCTTTGCGCCAGTGTGCTGTAAATTGTTTAAAGCAAATGACAAGCTATTAAAAATTAACCCTGATGGCGCAGTGTGCTGTTCTGAAGCTGCTTTGTGAGCAGTTTCGTGTTTGCCGAGGCGAGGCTGCAGACTTTATTGCTCAATATCCAGTGAATAATGAAAAAGGAATTCTTATTTCTTTTTACATTAAATCGTCAAATGACATTACCAGAAATAAGATGCTGGTTGATTGTGAAAAATCAGCATTTCTGGCATTTTTTGAGAATGTGTTGCTTGATAAATTGACGTTATAATTCTCTTATCTTTCTGTCCCTTCCTGTCTCTTTGTTCGTACCTCTTTCAGGTGGACTTGCTGGTTCCCACCAAGGTCACCGGGATCATCACTCAGGGAGCTAAAGACTTTGGCCGTGTCCAGTTTGTTGGCTCATACAAACTGGCCTACAGTAATGATGGAGAGAGGTGGACTGTATATCAAGATGAGAAACAGAAGAAGGACAAGGTGAGGAACTAACTAATTAAACTTTTAAATTGAATTATATATTGACTCCTAATGAAAGGGGCATAATGGTAGGGGGAGAACACACAAAAATGTGTGAAAAACAAAGAAACAGACAATATTTAAATAGAAAATGTCAACCA
Organism: Lophius americanus; assembly: GCA_037951165.1. Taxonomy (NCBI): domain Eukaryota; kingdom Metazoa; phylum Chordata; class Actinopteri; order Lophiiformes; family Lophiidae; genus Lophius; species Lophius americanus. The sequence continues at coordinate 3,327,795 of JBBDHG010000024.1, read as the reverse complement.
GTGTTAAGTATTAAAAGTGGAAATGTCCATGTCTGGACGTGTCCGTTTCTGCTTTCCGATCCCTTTAGCAACTTTTTTATCTGTGACTTTGGCACAGCTTGTCTGGTCTGTTCTACTGCCTTTCTGTAGTCCAGGATCAGATAAGAGCGTGCTGTCATCCCGGCCCTGGCCAGTGCCAAGCCAAGAATCTTGTTTACGGCCCTTCAACACAGTACGCGATTATTCTAATCGACAGTGACAGCAAAGATGGTGCGCGGCTGCAGCAGCCTCCCTGCTGGTATCAGGCAAGCTGCAGGCGAAGGGTTACAGTCAAGGATGAAGCCCCTTGTCTTTCAGATGCTGGTGGTAAGAGAGGTCGTGTTTCCCTGATATTGTGCTGTGGAAAGATAAGCCCTACTTTGTCTGCTCATGTAACGACAAAGTATTGGCTATGAAAAAGTTAACGAATTGAGACATAGTATAATCCAAACATGCAAATAGCACAAGAAGCATAATGGGTGGAGGAGCTTAAAATGACAGTGTCTGCAATGATATCACAGTGTATCGTCTCTTGCTCTCGTGCTAATTTTAAAGTCTAACCTTGATCTGTGTCGTGGTAATACCGTAAAAGCCTATAAGAACAAATAAGAAAGACATCGTAGTGATCATTTTCTTGCAGTAAACAATTTCATGAATAAACTACAATGGCACTTGATAGAGTGAATGCCTATTGCAAGGACCAACATGTCCGCCTATCTGGTTAGAACCAGCCCTCCACAAAGCTTAATGGACATTATAGTTTTTAAAGGAAAATGATGAAAAATGTCGTACAATAGTAAAAAAAAATAAAACACTGACATTTGCCCCTGTATCCAGATTCTTCCAGGTTTGCATGATCATACTGACACACAAACAGACATGATCTCCTCGCTGGAAGTGATAACAGAGGAAATTAGGAATAGACATACATATTGCAGTATTGGTGTTAAAAAGGGGCCGGTGTACTTTTACTCTAAAAATGACGCTCCAAATCACTCTTAAAATACAAATACCACTGGTACCGCTTTGCTGCATCCATATCACTTTCCTGCAACTTAACATTCACTTCCGTGATTTGAGTGTGTGTAGGCAGAGAAGCAGAGATGTCAGCAGTTGGAACATTTCTTAATGTAATCGATGAGGACAAAAATAAGATAGCATGCAAACTACTACTTTAAAAGTCAATTATTTTAACTTGCTTTAAAGCATTTTACCAAATTTCTTGACGTACCAGCACTGTGCCACGTTAAGGAGTTTGTTTAAGTTAGAAGCTACTTCTAATATTACAGTGAACATTCGCGAATAATTAAAATATACCCTCAGACAACCCACAGAATTATTTATTGATTTTAATCAGCAGCCTTTACCAGTTGTAAACTGTAAAAAACAAAATCAAGAAAAATATTTGTTTACTTTTAACACACAATTAATTCAGTATTACTGAGTTTAAAATGTAACATGACAGGCTTAGATTAACTCTGTCACCAGGGGAAGTCACATTTTGAAACAACGTCAACTTAATTATATATTAATAAAAATATTTAAATGATGTTAGAATCCTCCATCAATAATACAATTGATGGAGGTGTAAGGTGTAAATACTAAGTTTTAACTGAGGGTTAGAAGAAGAAGAAGAAATCCTTTATTGAGCACAAAAAGCCAAACACAGTAAAGGCGGCCCCTTCGAAGCACCCAGGGAGCTTGGGTTTCAGGGTCTTGCTCAAATACCCTATGACAAGTAGACCCTGGTGGGAACTGGCTACCTTCAGATCTTCTGATTGGGAGATTGCTGCTCTACCCACTGAGCTACAGCTGCCCACAGCTACCAGTTGAAGTAATTTTTTTTCAGTTCATCAACAATCCTATTTTTATAATGTATGTGATATGAGTTTATTTCCTTTCCTGAGGGTTTACTAGAACCCAAATATAAGATCATGCCTTTTTTACGAGACTTTGGACTTCATCCTCACAGTCTGTACCAGCTGATGAAAATACAACATATTAGTAAAGTGAAGAAAATTAATGTTATTAATGAATAACTCTTATTCTTACACCCCTAGAAAGAATAAGCATAAATGATATCAAAGAAAACCATACTGAGTAAATTTTATTGCAAATGTTATGACGGATTGAAGGGGTTTCCTGTTGTTTATATAAATATATATATGTGTTATATAGTAGGCTTTCAAAATTAAATTTTCTGAAAGAAAAGATTCTATGTTGTTAGGCTTCAACATGGTGGTAGACTTAAAGTTGGTTTCTGACATTGACAGGTCGCATAGTTTTGATCAATCAATTTGTGCTCTCACTATTGTTGGAGAACATTTGCAGTGACCAAAGCCCTAGAACTGTTTTCCATTTCTGCAGTTTGAATTCATGCTTGAAATGTCAATGATCCTCTATCTCTTCATAATTAGTTTACTCTTAAATCTAATCTTCAAAAAATAACTAGAGCTGCACTTTTTTGTCATGCTGCTAGTAGATTTGGGTTTTGTTTTAAACAAGTAATTTCTGTACCCAGCCCGGTGTTGTTATTTCTGCAGGCTATAATTGAGAGCAAAACCAAGGATGGGCAGTCAATCTGAGAGGGCGCTCTCTATCAGAGGGCAGACGTGTTTAGCGAGGCCTCTGAGAATGTCAATCAGTTTGTCCCCAGACAGAGCCAAGGGGCTGTTCAGATGTATGATTCTTCAAGGTGTTTTCCCCCTTTAGTCAGCTAAAGCAGCCATAATGCTGGAGGCCACGTTTGGCTGTTGGACTCCCAAGGCTCCTCCTGCCACACCACAATGCTTGACTTGCCAGTGATTTACTCTGAACTGGTGTGTGTCTGTGTGTGTTTGCGTGTTTGTGTGTATGTCTGGGTGTCTGGTTCACGCACATTGATGGAGACTTGTAAGTATTCTTCTCAGCTTCCCCCACCAGCTCCTGTGTGGCAGAGGCTGCAGGCAGTCAGATCTAGATTGAGAGAGGAGGCTCTTCCAGAATACAGATGTTGTCAAAAGAAGGCCATGGTGGCGTGCGCACACACCCACACACACAAACAGCATCCCTGTACCAATTATTTCCAACACAAATCCCACATTACTGTGGACCCCTCTTAAAACAGTAATCCACAACAAGTCTATTGTTTCAACAATACAGTGAAACAATAACAGTGGAATACAGTCCGAGATTATGAATATCTGGTCACCTTCATTCCCACATAATCAAACTTTCCGCGTCCGGGTCACTGTTACTCAATTTAGTACCACATCACTGTGTTTTCCTGGGTGTCAATATTTACACAGTCATTTGATTGAGCAATCAAGCACAAAAATAATTGATTTATGTTTAATAGTGTTTCACTCAGGTGAGACGGGGTTAATTAGCCATTAGAGTCTTCAATTCCCTCCAGGTCAGAGGGTAACTGAATGTTAGATGAATAAATTATCATAAGATCTAGCACTAATAGTCATGTTTTCTCTTTTAATGCAATCATGGAAAATATTGGCTGGAAAGAATGCATAACTAGAAAAGATGCTGCTATCGTCTTGGGAAGATGACATTGATTACATTGAGTTTGATGGGTGCAGCTACCTCTTCTGGGCGGGTTGGCCACTCTTGACCTTTTAATAAAGACATGGCTGACATTTCAATTCATTAGCATGACTAGCTAAGACAACTTTAGGGAAAATGGCAAAAAGATCCGAGCAACCTCCTCACTTGACCTGTGCCACATGTGACTAATAGCATGGGAGTGGGAGCATCATTGCACCTCTAGAGGCATGCAAAGCTTTCCTTGGGCACCCCTAAGACCCTTTCAGCCTGGAAATCAATATTGGGGCTCTACTGTGTCATTCTGAAGACACACACACACAGAGAAAGGGGAACCTGGTTGAACCGTTTGGTGTGAGAACTATAGAATCAATTGTTTTTGCAGTCCAATGGAGTGGTTTGTAGGGTATTTTCTGGTGAGGTAAACAAAATTGACATGAAGGAGGAAGTCGATAAAACAAAGATGGAGGTATTTGAAAAATTAATACAACATCCGCTTTTAAATTCAACGCACAGATCTTTTTTGGTGATTTTCTAACAAGGAAAGGACAAAGGAGATGGATGTAGCACATGAGCAATGCCCGGTGCCTAACGGAACAAACCAGCAAAGCTGCACGAATTATAATAGAAGGACTTTGGTTTTTCATTGTTGAAATTCCATACTTTATATGCAAATAGAAATGTGTATGCTGGACACAATTTAATGAACTAACAAGAAGTACGCTGTCATCCCCAACTGCGAGGATACGTCCCAGAAAAGCCCCATGTCCCCTGCGCTCTACAAGACGGATGGTTGGGAAGTAACAGGCAAAAAACGTGTTTGGTTCATGTTCGATCATTATGGACTAATCTGTTTAGGTAGTTATGTTCATACAGTATGTTTTTCATCAAACTTCCCCTGGTGTGTAAACTATTAGAGTTATTACGATATATAAAAGATAGATCTCCTCGAGTTGATTCATGTGCACCAAATTTGGACTAAATCGAGGAGATATGACTGTGCCATAAATGTGCCACTGACTTTCCCAAGATTAATCCAGTTCTTCCTTGTGCTAAGGTCTATGGGGACAAAGAATTTTTTACAATGATCAATAAAGCGGTTTTTGCGTTATCGATTTAACACTAAGTATCCGAGGCAGCAATGACTAAAGTTATTAGTCAATGAATATAAGAACCTTAATGTATATATTGTAGATATAATCATAGTATTCATGTTCAAAAGAAATCTCCATTGACTCTCACAGCAAATACATTTAAAATATTTTCCTAATATATATATTTCCTAATATATTACTGGACAGACTGACTTGATTTTAATGAAATTTCCCCGTATGTTATGTCGAAACAGGATTTTTTTGTTGAAGTATCGCAGTATACAACAACGCATTGTAGTATGGAATGTAGACCTATGCTGTCGTCCCCGACAGGCAGGGTAGATCCCTGAAAGTCCCCAATCCCCTGCGTTTGTTGAAGCACTCCCCCTGACTGAACTCCACTAATTAAATGTAAAGTTACGTCTAAAAAGAGTTTCTTCTAAGATAAGATAAGATATCTTCAAAAGAGTGAACGTGTTTTGTATTTATTTTCACCTAGCGTAACACAAATATCTGTCATTCAGAGAGAACATATGTCTGCCAAGCATATTTACTAATTGTACAATCTAGATACCGTGACCTGTACTTCTTTGCCTCTTACTGGATTGATATGATGGAGAAGGGCGATACACTACATTATAAGATTTCCAAAAATAAGTATATAAGTAATCCTGCATTGATACCGTACTCCAGATAAGCCTCAAAACCGGTTCACCTGTTCCTCACTTGGGTTCACCTTTTCATCAACTTAAACTCCAATGCAATGAAAGCCATTTGATTTACCTGTTTACCAACACAGACAAACAAATGTTCCTGACCGCATTACCTCCCCCAACATTCATAAGTGGAGTCCGTTGTCAGAGTGACAGTGACAACAAGTAAAAAAGAATGTTTTTAAATTAAAGTTATGAATAAATGCTTATGATGTAACGTTTAGTGTGTTCACTACAAACCTTTGAAATTCCATCCAACTGGTCATGGCTGAAGGTCGTCAAGGTGGAGGTTTTTTTCTCATCCCTGTTGCCCAGTGCTTGCTTATCAGCGGAGGTGTTTGAGATAACATTTGTCGTTTACTCTTTGCAAAAAGAGTTGTAATTAACTTACATCTGTGATTATGATTGACTTTGTGATTACTGAATATTCTCACACTCTAAATCACACTAAAATCTTTGGTTGAAAACTCCACAAAACGAAACAGTTTCAGAGCGTGCATTGAAATATAAAATGCAGATTAAGGAGTAATCTTGAATTTTTTAGGCTCCTTTACCGACTATAATGTCGACTTTGTAGAAGAAATCAAAAGAGAGACTGAGGGAGAGATGACGGATCTCAGAACGCCCTGTGATGTAGGGTTGTTTGTTTGTATGCAAATGCAAACCTTATCTGCCTTCAGAGTAAGCTCCACGCTACAACATAGATGACAACGACAGGGAGAGAATTGTTTTTTTGTGCAGGAGGAAACAATGACAAGGAATGTAGGATGAAAAGGTGACCAGCCCTCGGTTGTATTAGACATGTGCAATGAGGAAAGAAATGAAAGTGTGCATCTCTCACATGATTTCGGCTTTAGTCGGCAGAAAATGTAACACACACAACTCTGGAGATGACAGAGTAAAGAGTTTGACAAAAAGGCAGTCACGTTAATGAAAACAAACTCAGATGAATTCAAGGGAGAGGAGGCAGAGGTTTGATTTGTTGACATATAACTGCAATTACTTGGTGTATGTGGAACTCCCACTGGGGAGCTGAGAATCTCCGGAGGGTGTCAAAACAGGCTTCACTGGAAAAAGAAATTGTCTTTTCATGCTTGCCGAAAATTATTACATGAATATATGAAGCTCCACAGTTTATATATACATACCTGATTTACTTTAATTAGAATTATAGATTTTATTTGCTGACAGTGTGTCACTTCTCTCTGTTTAACATAATTTGAGTCAGAATGTGACAATTATTTAAGTGTGTAGTCATATTTCCACACCGTCTTTGTTAAATCGATTGGGTCGACACATTTTGACACAAATAAATTCTAAGTGTCAGACCTGTTGGCAAGGAACTGCGGTAATTATGCAGTTATATAATAACGTAGATACAACTCTACATTTTTCAACATTTCATGCAGGCATCATTCCGTTCCCTCTCACAGCTCATCCTCATTGTGTGCTATATATCATGTAGATAAAACTGAATCTCGTCCACACTGCGTTGTTTCAGGCTTACGTATGGACTGTATGAATGTACGTATATCATCGTCTTCATTTTCATCATCATCACAATAATAGCACTGCTCGACTCTGGAGCTGAGGGGGACTGAATTATGGCTGGGGATGCCTTGTCATGAGAATGCTTCCTCAGCTTCTCCCTATGTGTGATCAAGGTATTATTTCCCTTGTCTAACGAACTCTTAATAACAGCTTCTAATGTGATGTGTGTGAGTATATATAAGAGGTTAATATTCATTCATTTATTTAGGATTGTTTCAAGTGGAAGTGGACTAGTAGCCTGTAGTAGCAAATAGGCCTGAGAAGTATTTTTGTTTTTTCCCTCAAAAAACATGGGTAGTATGAAACTTAATTTCAGAATAACTAGGATGATATTGTAGGCAATATATGAATATTTTGACTACCCACACAAAAGTTTAAAAAGCTTTTCCTTAAGATCATTCATGTGATGATGTTCCAGTAAAGTTTGGGACATTATGGAATCGTCATCGCCACCGTAGATTCTTCATGTTAACGCCATGACTCAAAGTGTACTTCTTGGCTAATCTTCTAATTTATGCATACATATGAATTGATTCGTGGAGACCTGTATTATATATATCATTTTTGACTATAATCGTTCGTATTTTACTCTCTATGCAAAGCTTTTTTATGACTAAATTTTCCGACAGAACTTCCTTACCGTTTGTTCGATTTAGTCCAAATTTGGTGCAAATTAATCGACTTGACGGGATCTATATTGACCGTGTTTTACTTATATTTTTAAATATTTACTCACAAGGGCAATATTTTCTTACAAACAAAATTTAATTGGAACATTACATGAAATTACCGTTTAATTTGAGGAGTTCCATCAGGAGGATTGCTTGTTATACGCAGGGAATTGGGGGCTTTTCGGGAACATACCCTTGTGTGGTTGGACAACAACATAGGCTTAGTTGTTATTGTTGTTTTAGTTTTTGTGCTTAAAGGTTGTTTGTATCATTAATTATAAAAAAAATCTTTTGATTCTCTAAAACCAGTTCCTATTAGAAAAAATTATCCGAAGCTATCGGTTTGAAAAGATCAAACTCTCTCTCCACTTCCTGCTTGGATTTGGCTGATTTTCAATTCAGACAATAGTGAATCCTATCAAGTTCTAATTAATCAGCCATAATCATATCATATTTTCAATTGCAATGATCATATCCTCCGATGAAGAAGCCTCTTTGTATAGATTTCCTCCTCGTATTCATCATTCTCTTGTCTGTTAACACAGCTGGCTTCTGAGAATCAATAATAGATTACATGAAAGTTTGTTTCTAGCATTAAGTTAACACTGAAGCTGTTCTGGAGACGTATACATGCATCTTGAAGGTTCTGACTTTGTAATGAAATAGATGCAAAGACCAGAATCTCTTAAGGACTTGAATGGATAGCTCATGCAGAGGGGTTTGGAGTACTTACAGTGAAGTGGTTGTATTGTTTAGAGCTGTTCATCCACAATACGTACTCCCTTATTGAATAGTGTGTCAGAACCTAGGATGTACAAAACAGAGGTTTTCTTTTATAATAGCATTTCTGGATACACCAAATCTCCCTACCTACAAAAAACGAAAAGTACGAAAAAGGGAGGAAACCAAAATGAGGTCCAGATTAATAAAGTCATTCAATCAGAGGGAGAGACAGCAATAGATCGCTGTCATTAATTATGTAGGTGTAACTTCTAGCTGCACCAATTTGAAAACCCATTTTCTACATGGGGAACCTGTTGATGCTTTCACGTGTGGTGCACAAAAATAAAAGAACAAAGAACAGGGCTGAATTCAGAGAAGGTACCGCTGTTATTTGCAGCGTTTCAACTGAAGCTCTGAATGGCTGCACTTCATTCATGTGAGGCCTTCGAGGTCTGGCAAAAACTGCATCGGATTTGGGGTCTGTAGCTCATAACAGGAAATCATTTTTCACAACATGTTGACTGCTTGTTTTCTCTCCTTTAAAGCACTCCAATATTGATTCACCAATAAAATTGACTTTTCAGAAATGACTAGGGTCTGGTTTTGTTATGGGAAATCATATTAAGTTGAAAAAAACAGTAATTCCTCCATGTTGCTGTTTTTCATAGGTTTTCCAAGGGAACTTTGACAACGACACACACAGAAAGAACGTGATAGATCCACCCGTCTATGCTCGCCTCATCCGGATCCTTCCCTGGTCATGGTACGGCAGAATCACTTTGCGTGTAGAGATACTGGGATGCACAGAGGAGGAGTGAAGACCCACATCTTTATTTGCAATTCTCCCCTGTCCCTTTCAATACTGGAGTATCTCTCCCAGTATTTCAAAATTAAACTGTGCAACCTGTAAAAAGGAATCAATTTCCAATGGATTTTTCAAGAATACGTGTTTGGTTGTGGTGGGTTGCTGTCTGTTCTTTTGTACAATGATTTCAAACCTGGCCCTGATCCACTTTTGTCTTTTATTTCCTCTCTTAAGCGTGATCTTTGTCTTTTTATTCTCCTTGAAATTTACCACCCTGTTTGGAATGAACTTGTGTAATATATATGATAGGGGCGGGGGTTGGGGGGTGTCAAAGAGGCGGGGTCTTGCTGTGGTTTTGCCTTGTTGCGATGGAAGCTATTGTACAGTGTCACTTTTTAACAAGGATGTTAAATCTGTCTGCAATGCTTCATTGAACATGATGAGAAAACCTCATAACCGTCAACAATGCCATTTAAATATCAAATAATATCACCTTATCAAATATATTTTTAATTTTGATTTAAATTTTTAAATTTTTGTCCAAAAAAGCCATGCTTTCAACCAGATGGGTTGCCATTACTCTATCCGTCAAAACGCTATTAATGCTCTTGTATTATATGTAAAAGACTAAGAAACTGCATGGTGCGTGAATTATTAGTGTATATTATGACAAATCATGTAAAACATCCATCCCCGATAGCAATGACTCTAATTTAGGGACCCATTTTTTCACATTTTTCAAATAGTTCTGAAACATGACGACACACTGCAAAAGCTTAGTGGAGATGTGTGAGACCATATAAATGCATTGCAGTGAAACACTGTTTTGTAGCGCTGACACTGCGGTTTACAGGCTGTCTCTCAGTTCTGATTATCGCTACACCTATGACATAGTTGTGATTATCATTTGGACTTTTTTTCTGTATTTATATAGATTTATTTGTCTGTCAAATCATTAAATTCTATGTTGAATGTCTCGTCTTGGAAATATAAGGTAAATCAATAAAATAGCTCAGGATCGATGTCATTCACTAACCTGCAAATGTAAATCATTTTTGGCCAACTTTGTAAAGATTTCTTTTCTATTAATATTTTTTTGAAAAGGCAAAATTAGAGAAAAAAATGATTTCATACTGTCCATACAGTATATGCATTACTCAAATACTGACGCAGACCATAATGTTCTTTAATCTCTTTGATGTGTCAAACTGTTTAATTTTTTTTGTTTTCAAGAGGCAGCAAATGTCCAAAGTAAACAATATATTCATATTTATGATCGTCTCATATCTAAAAATGAATACAATGCTGATGCTGACCTCCAAACTAAACAAGTGTGTTTATTTCAGGGCATCAAATTATCATTGTCTTAATGGATGGGAGATGTTATAATAATTAAACAATTCAGAACTTACTCTTTACACTGAACATAATAAAATTTATGTTTAAATTAGGCAGGCTGCATCCTGCATCAAATGAGCAGCAAAGCTTGGCTGGATAAATAAATGGAGGTGAGCAAGAACCTGAGGAATCATAGCGGTGTCAAACATTAGCAGTGTCAAACATTACAGCTCATTCTCCGTAGTTTGAAAAGAATCCTGGATTTCTCCAGCGGTTTCCACATTTAACTAGTTTCCCCAAAGCTCTTGAGTACTATAATAAAATCTGAAGGGCTACTTTTAATTTGAAACGCGTTAACCTCCAGGCACTTAACGAACCAATATTTTCATGTTGTAGGAATACAATGTCTCACTATAGCTTGAAGCCCAGTAAGAAAAGAAAATCCCGTCAATGGAAAGCATCAGACATTCCAAATGATGCTGCTTGGCTGGTCGTATTGGAAACATAAGAGTGGCACGGTTTTTACCATCAATTTATACTATAGTTTTTAATGTAACAAGATATTCAAGCTAATGAAAAGCACAGCAAGACAGTGATCCATGAATGCATCACCATCAAAAGATTTGAGACTTTATACTTTCGAGTTCATGCTTTATATTGTGAGTCGGGGCTTTCCAAATTGATGTTGCTGCAGTTGAGTTATGGTTAAAGTCTGAAAAATTACATTTTCAAGTATTATAAGAATACTTGGAACTGAGTACAGCTCATATTTATCCAGTTTGGGTAGATGGTAATGATATAGAGAAAATGATGTGGTAGGCCATGATGGACCTGGTGGGTTCAAAGACAATATTTTGCGTTATTTTGCTAAACTTCTACTGTACTTCATTGTAAATGACACTGAAACCTTGCTGTAGATTACAACATGTGAGAACTGTTGTAAATATGATAAGTCCTTATTTGGGTTTATGCCCATTTGATATACATAAACATATGTGAACATTTAGTTTTTTCTCAATTGTTCATCACCAGATTACTATATCTTAGCCGGCGTGTGCTCCGATTGATCTTTGTAGACGACTTCTTGTCGGCAGGCCTGCAGCTTTGAGGAAGTTTGCATGATTTATGAGTTTCAAAGATGTCCACAGGCATATTATGTTCTTGCATATCATAAAGATCTAATAGCCTTTACTTTGTACTTGCCATTGATTGTATTGTGCAAAATGAGACATCCTGTCACAGGTTCAAAAAGGGAGCAAAGAGGAAACTCATCCTGTCTTGATGTTTCTGTGTCCCCTGTTCATGTATTATCCCTCACCTCCTCAGTCTGAGCGTCAGTCACCATCTAGAAAATGTATAATGCTGCAGAGGAGAATGACAAACTGTACATTCAAAAAAATGTGTTGCTTCGAACAAAAGTTATTTCAATTTGACAAATAAAAACTTCTGTGAAAACGGCTGCTTTTTTGGCTTTACTTGTCTGATCTTACAGTCATTCCTCATCCTCAGTCAGTAATGTCCCCACAGCCACACCGGTCCCTCCTCTCCATGAGCTCCAGGTCCACCTGCAGGATGTCTACCCGCAGGGAGGACTCGAGTGTCACAAATGTTTCTTTTCAAGACAAAAGGAAGTCAAATGTTGTGACGCAAATGAATAAGCTTTACTTGGCCTCTGTCTTGTCAGCACTTTCATTTTTCTCAGAGAGTTAGTTTTCCCTGTCAATGTGTTACTCTAACAACACAGAGGATAACAATCACAAAAAGATAATCATCAATCATGTCCAAACATCCTTATAATATGTAACTATTTACAGCAGAATACCGAGTTCAATATATCCATTGCTGTCCAGTCATCCATTAGATAATTAGTTTTTACAGAATTGAAAAGTGAAACAATTCATTAATTACTCTACAGACTAATTACAATGATAACAGTGTAACTTTATGAGTTTAATATAAACCGCGTAAGCTTAATAAATCCGATTAATAACGATGTGGTTTGTTTTGGCTTTTGATTTCCATTGTGCTGAGCCAGCAGTGAAAACTGAACTACGCACAAACAACAGCTGTAGAAAACAACCAGTTCATTCTGGGGGCCCTTTTCATAAACCATTAATATGTACTGATTGAACTTACAATATGAGAAAAAAAAACACTTTGAGTAGTCTTTTGAGGAATACTCCATCTTCAAATATTTTTTTCCAATGTGGTATTTTACCACCTTAAGATCAATACAATAGAGAACGAGGTTTCCCCACATAAATGCATTCAAGCTAAGTGAATCAACCGTAGGAAAAGGTTTCATAATAAACATGTTTGATCTTTCTGATCCCTTTGTTATACACAATTCAAAGACACAGGACAACACTGTGAAATAATGTCTCTGTAATTGACCCATCCCTGAGGAGATATGCATCAGCAGTTCCAGTAAAAGCCCCCGGGGAGCATTTGGGTCTTTTGATTGTCGAACAACTGCTCTACTTACTGAGCCAATGTTCCAGTTCACTCTTTATGTCTGTTTCAAGACTTATCATGAGTCATCTACACATGTTTGATCTTATATCATGACATTTCACAACCAAGCTGTAGTTAATTTACTCAAACTGAAGGGATATCAGTTATATAAAAAAATATATATATATAAAAAGGGACAGCTGGCAGAAGCACTAAGGAATACCGGATTGAAATTAATACTTGTATCTAGTTCAATGATTTTCACTGCAGGTCAATGTAACTTGCTAATAAGAAAATTGACAGCACTTGCATTAAGACAATCATATATTACATTTAAAGTGCTATTATGAGTCAATCTTGTCACCTTGCTGCAGAAGATAACTACAGCTCCCTTTATCGGCTAGCTTTTTATAAAAAACTTTTGCTTTTTTTCCAAACTTAAAGTAAATGTTTTCCTCTGATTCCCACTCCTCTATTGTCAACACCCTGAATCTGTTCATCTACTTCATCTTGTTTCAAGAAGCTTTTGGATTTAATGCAGCTGAGAGAGTTTTTTGTAAAGGTCGGACTGAAATTGTTCACAGAGAGTGCAATGTAATCTTGAGTCTGCTTGACTGCCTCGCTGTGGGCAAAAACACTTTTGAAGGAATGTCGAGAGGTCTTGTTGCCATCAGCAGCAATCCAGCCCTATGCTGTAAAATGTTACATTATCAAGTGACCATGACTGATGGGCTTGGATCACATTAAACCCTCTCCTGCTGTTCCCATTCACATGGCATGGCAGGGCTCTAATAGGATTGGCATACAGAGAGACACAGAAGAAGAGAGAAGTGTGAGGGGAGATGCTTCATACCACTCATGAAAAGGGCTCAGATGTGGAAATTGTAGTACAACAGATGAGATGAGGCAATAGTGCTAATCATAGCCTCGGTCACAATCACCAGTAATAAATGAGGCTTCTGTGGGGGAATGCCCACAGAAGGGCATTCCCTTCTGTGGGCAGAACATAATACAACTTTACAATGTGTTGATAAGTTTATTTCTACTTTAGAAAGAAACTTTAGATTCATATTATCACAGTAATTATTGTGGAAAATATTGTAGAAAATAAAATAAATAGTGGTGGCAAATCCAATATTTATGAAGTATGACTAATGATACTAATGTCTTTTTACTATCACGAGCAGCATCCAGGAAGCAGAATGGGGGCCGGGGTCTTGCTCTAAGGTCTAACAACGATCAAACAGCCACTCTTGGGGGGCATTTTGCTGATCCGACTATAATTCTTAAGATTTCAGGTAGCAGGTGGATACTGAATTATATCTTCTGAAGGCTCGGCATTTACTGTATCACACATTTTCCATCTTGCTCTGCATAAGAGAGCTGTTACTGTTCAAATTTACCAACATTAAAAAAGAAAAAAAAAACTTTTAAAATGACAAAACTCTTCGTTATAGAGTAACCTGGTAAATACCCACTCATCTGTTAAAATCACTGTGTGTTGTAGGACTATTACAGTCATGGCTGATGGCTAAAGAAAATCTGAATTTTGTTATCTTATCTTTGCCACACGGACAGATTCCATAAATCCATTAGAATAAATGTATTTTCAAGGGAGAATAATCCAGTTGTTTCCCAGCAACAATTGTTAGATGTCCACCTGCTATCGCAGATGTTTGACATAAAAGGATTCCCAGCAATGATGTGAGTGTATCATTCTGACCAGTGGGAGAAGAGTGGAAAATGCACTTTTTCAAAATGAAGGTTAAGTAAAAGGATGATACTGACACACATTAGAACCTAGTGACACGGCACCACAATCCCATGTCAGTCTAGCAAAGACGCTTTGGCTGTCAGACTAGACGTAAGAGAAAGGAAGGTCACAAACAACTTCTTTGATATGCCGACTCGAGGTAGTTCCTCCTGCTTGCTGTCCAGAATCCAGCCTCATCAGTAAGTTCTTGACCTACAGTTCTTTTATAGGCCATATAAACATGTTTCGATGTAAAGTTTTACGACCCTGTACCCGGCCACTCGTCTCGAGAATGCCAAAAACATCTCGCTCCCCCCCTCCCTCTCATGCACCTGTTTGCTATCTCCCTCACAATTAACCACAGATGGCTTCTGACCAGGTAAGCCCACCCCCATTAATCTGACAGCAACTCAAATGTCCGTATAGGAGACCGTGTGCTGTGACACCTGGTTAACCGTCAGCAAGCTGTGCTGATTTACCATAATCCAATGCTACAGCCTGTCTTGAGAGGAGAGCTAACCATGTGGTCACAAAGAGAGCCAGACCATTAACTTTAACGCATAATTTCAGGCTCATTGAAAATGGCTATATAGATATACGTGCATAAAAACAACCAACATCAGCATATTAAGTGTATGTATATTTTCCACAGATGCACTTCAGTCATGTTAAAAGTTATTTCATAAAGTTGTGGCAATGATAATTCTGACCAGAATGCTCATACAGTTCTCTCATTAAACCAGAAATCCTCCATCATCAAATGTTTTTTCTTCTACAGCTTGCCTTATTTTGTCATTATTGTTTAGTCACTAATTGATTTCACCGCGGCCAAATGTCCACACAAAGTTGACAAAAGTAGAAATGAAATTCTCTGAACAACTTGTAATTTGGTTACGCTGCAAAATTTGACAGGTTCCTCCTCAGCTCACCTTTCATTTTCATGAAAATAGGACAACTAGCTGAAACCCTGCAGAAAAACAGACAAATGAGGCTTCAACTAAACATAACTTGTTATGAAAAAATTTACCTCTCTGGAGGAAGTAATAAAAGAAACACAGGTGGTAAATGGACTCTGCTTTTTGAACACATTCCTAGTGTGACAGAAAGTGCGAAGCGCTTTTCAATCTGAGCCAGCGATCATCTATTCATACAAACATTCACGCCCGTTCATACTCATCAGGAGCGATAACCATTCACACAATCACTCACACACCAAAGGGACACTCAATGGCAGTCAAGGGAGTTCAAAATCTTGCTCGAGGACACTTGGAACCAACGGCTTTCTCACAATTGAATGACCACTCTACCTCCCGGTTACAGCCGCCGAATATTAGCTTTCAACTGAAACATGGAAATGTTATTTTGCTGAAGAAATAAATATATATATATATTTATTTTTGTTTAAGTATTCAAACGGGGGTTATGATGGCTTCCAGCTCCGTAAAACAGGAACAAGCAAAACACTGAAAGACACCACACACAAACACACACATGACAGACCCTTGCCTGGGGCTAAAGCACCATCAGTGCAGGATTTTGATCCTGATGCCCTGCAGCTGTTCTCCAGAATAGACAAGATCTTCCAGATCAGTGAAAGAGGTAAACCTAAACAAGCCTCATGCATGAAGGCATTAAAAAAGTCAGGTGTTTTCACAACATGGCTGGTCTTGTAACCATTACTAAAATGGCATTGTCAACCACCAATGGAATCAGAGAAGACGGAGAATGAAGTAAAGATTAATGACTCATAACAACATGCTGTGTCATAATTACTCTATTAGAAAGTTTTTGGTGCTCATGGAAATTGTGATAGAATTATCTCTACCAGGACCAGCAGCATGTAATATCTCCCCTTTGGAGTCTGAATAGAAGTGGTGGTGGCTGATAATGTCGTATTTAAAAAAAGCAGCTGATATGATATGATATTTTACCAGGTGATATGTGACACCGTGATTGGATGAATGAGGCTACCTGTCTTAATAATAGATATTAATTTATTAAAAGATAACAGAATGGAATGAGAAGTACTTTGACCCGAGTGTGCAGGAGGATAGTTTGTCAGCCTGACCTTTTGATAGAAATTTCCATTATAGTCCAGTATTCTAAAAAATGAATCCTTTATGATGAGGCTGTCAATGGAATTATGAAGATAGCAAATTAGAAGATTGAGCCCGTTCGGTAATTAATTGAAATCTTTCACAAACTCATCTATTCTGTTGACTTTGTGGCAGTGAAATAAGCACTCTGATATAGTTGGTAAAGTAATAATATTGTCTCAATTGGAAAAATCTACACTGATCCAACATTATTTTGACTTTTAACCAAATTTGTAAAAACAGTGGTGACAAATTCTATCATTCCAGCCAGAGCATCTAATATCTGGAACATCACAGAACCACCCACTGTTTGAACTATATATACAGTGTCACTTATCATATGGACTAAATTTATCAGCATGGCGCTCTGTTTGTCACCATCAGTATTGAGGGCAAATGAGATTCAAGTGCCCTCTTGTTATCTTGTTTGTGTAGTCTTTGGGGATTTCTTGGCAGAACTGGGCCAGGCTTGTGTGCAATGTTCACTTCTCTAATGAAACTGATGCAAATGTTATTTTGGGTTCAGTTATTGTACCTGTAAAATATTCAAGTGGGACAGAAATTACCACTAAAAAGCTTCTGCGTGCGTGGAACTAGCTCTCATCATTTATTCAGGGCAGCTTGTATTCATCCTTACATATGTATCCTGCATCAGAGGTGCTTTGGAACAGGCCTCATTGAGGGGACAAAACAGCTCTAGTTTCTGTTAGAATATGAGAACAATGTTTACTTATCAAACGTGATATCTTGCTGTAAGATGTCTTGGTGGAAACAATCTGTGGTCCAAGTCAGGGCATTTTACGTCATTATTTTTATATAACTTTTTTCATGGATTTGCATTTCTGTAAGAATACAAGTAATTACATTATTATATTATAAAATAATTATTTAATGTCACAATCTAATTATTAAGGCTACTATCATTAAATCAATGTTTATTTCCAATGTACCTGTAGGTGAAGCTCTGCATCTGTCTCTATCACGAATGCGTTCTATCTTGCGATATATTTCTCCCCTGGGTCTCTCATTATCTCAGCAGAGCAGTGGCTTGTTAAGTTTGCACTGCATGCCAGCAGTCCCCTTCACTTCTCAAATTAAATGTGAAGTTAGGCGCACAGTATTTTAAGTAAAAAGGCAGCCCAAACTGATTAAAAATGAATTATTGGATAGCAATATAATATAAACAAGTAGATCTTCTTTAGTTGATTCATATATACCAAATTTGGACTAAATTGAATCAAAGGTCGATAAATTATTGCCGAAAAAACATTCAGAGTTAAAGATCCCCCTATTGTCAAAAATATACAACTGACTTCCTAAAATTGATCCAGTTCTTCCTCTAACTAAAGTCTATGAAGGTATAACGTTTGGAAATTATCCATGAAATAGTTTTTGAGGTAGACCTGTCTCTTTTCATTAAAAAAAAGCTCCCCCTAGTGAGTAAAATATGAACTTTTAGAGTAAACACGATGTACACAAAATAGTTATCCTTGAGTCGATTGATATGCACAAAATTTTTACTAAATCTGACCAACGGTTGGGAAATTATTGCCCAAAAAATTTGGAGATACAGCTCCTCTTAGTCTTGGTAATATACAACCTACCTAACCTAAAATATTTCCAATTATGCCTCGCACTAAGGTCTCTGTGGATGTAAAATTAGAAAATTATCCATATAATCGTTTTTATGTTATTACGTTAACATGCCGGTGGCGGTGGTGGCTGAGGCGGCCGCGGCATGACGTTCCCATAATATCCCCGACTTTTATTTAATTAACGCATCATACTGCTGTGTGTTGTTAAGGGTTTAGCATAACTCAACAGAATGTTTTTTTTGTTTTTTAAACAAAAATTACATTATATGTGTTTATTGTAGGCATTTCTTTCATGTTCAGTATACAGTGGTACCTCGGTTTACGAACTTAATTCATTCCGAGACCTAGCTTGCAAACCAAAAAACTCGTAAACCGAAACATATTTCCCCATTCAATTCAAATTCATGGGAATCCCATTAGTTCGTTCCATATCCCAAAAATATTCATATAAAAATCTTTTTCCATGTTATTTTATATACAAACAGCAAACATAAATGATATAAAGGAAGGCAGATTCTGGCTCACTTTGTCTCACTCGATTCCTTCCAAACGTGAGCGGACACGAGCGTGTCGATACTATTCTGCGAGTGTATGACGCTAACTGAGTACGAGCTCTTTTGAGGCAGACCTGAGATCCATTTGTTTTGCGCTCTAGTCGTGGGGCCCACAAATGAAGCCCCCGCCCAAGCCTTCCACTTGTTCAAACAGAATGCTCGTGAACCGAAGTATAGCACTCGTATACCATGCAAGTTTCTTACGAGATACAGGTTCTCGCTTGTATCGGGTAAAATCCCTAAAATGAGCAAAAAAACTGCTCGTAAATTAAATCACCGCTCGTAAAGCAAGGCACATTTTTTGAAGAATCTTTGCTCGTAAATCGAAATACTCTTAAAGCTTAACTTTACTCTTAATTCACTGTGACTTTTATACAAATTTTAACCGATTATAATTATCTTTATTAAATTAAATTATTATCTGCTAAAAAAACATTCCTTTAATGTAACATACAAACCTGACTTAAGTCCCACGTTATAAAGCTTGTGCATTCTACATTGTATAAAATGATTTAGTAAGGTACAAGTACATTGATTTCTGTTTAATATCGTACATTATTTTACTCCAACCACACCTCTTAACTAAAGCATTTTTTTGATATAAATTTAAAATGTTCTACATGACAGAACGCATTTAAGTGTCATTTTGTGAACACATCCGTTGTCTTGTGGCTTTTGCAGCACAAATGCTGGGGATGTGCTGTCAAATTGATGAAGATTTGCTTGTGTTTTCTTCAGAGGCTGCATTTACCCCTGTCAGCCATCATATGGTACATACGATCCGGTCCGGTCCAGGCTGACAGCTGAGATGTGGGACAGGAAGTACCACGGTTTAGACTTGTTTGTGCATCGCTCATTGTAGTTTCTCCTTGATTTGTATCAAGCTGCATAAAAAAGTTTTTTGTTTACTTTGCTCGTTCACAGCGGCATGATAAACATGAATTCCAATGAAAACATGAAATTAAAGAAAATGTATGTAATTATGTGCAGTCACAAATTCCTCATGCTGGTTACACGCTGGAAGTCAAACTGACGATTTAATGTCCAATTTGGCCCCCTCAATGGTCGGTGGGGCCTAGCCCATATCAAGGCTTATCTTATCTGACTATTTGTCTAAACATTAGTCAATTGCTTGGTGTGAATACAATTATCTTATTGCTCTCGATTGAGTCGGAGCCCTGATCGAGCTGCCTCAACCGAATATCCGCAAAAACTAATGAGAGCGATCAGACGGGGAAGCGTCATAACAGGATGTTGCGTACCTTTACAGCAAACCGAAACCCAAAAAAAACTGTACCCCTACCTAGATGGATAATTGAAGAAGAAGACCAGTTAGTCGAGGTATGGCTAAAGTGCCATGCAGGATATATCATAATAGGACCGACAAGGACGTCAATCGGCCTCCATGTTTGTTTTTCTTCTGAAGTCACATTTAGTCACGCAAGTTTCTGTGAGATTTCTTGTTTGTGGAAACACCACTGGGAAATCTTCACAACAAACATCATGGGTGTGCTGTCGCGGTCTAGCTGAATCATCTGGTACGTGCGTCTGGAAGATTATAATGTTAAAAATTGGTTGAAACTGTCCTTATGTCTGTGGTCTCTCATGTTTTTAAAATTGGTTAAGATTTGAAAAATCTGTGGTGTGTGGCCAGCATAAACCAGATTTGTGATTCCAGCTCTCGAGCAGTGCTCACACTACCTCGGTAGAATACAAGTCGATTAAAATAAAAACAATCAGTATCAAAAATAATGGGCCATAACACACCACAGAATTTCATTAGGATTCTAGTGCCTAAGAGTGCAATGACTGAACAGCAGTGAGTTTATTCTGGAGGAGCAGCAGTGTAAAATCAAGAAACCAAAGGAAAGAAGTGAGGATGAGGAAATTGCTGGGAAAAAATCGGGCTGTCTCTCCTGTCAGATTACTATCTGACATCTGTCTGAGTTTTGCTCGTTCTGCAAGATAATTTAATGTCAAAGCCTTTATCCTTTTTGGTTTTAAGATATTTGCAGTCTGGGTTTCCTCTAATTTTAGCAACCTGTGCTTTGCATTATGCACTATAACAAGTTTATGATAGCAAGAGGTATCTGTCTTGTTTCATGACGGAACAAGATAGATGAGATGTCTGGAGGTAAAGTGTCCCTCAGTATTATGACTGCTTGATGGTGCTGAGAAGACTATCCTGCAAAGTCAATGACAGATTCATGAGCTTAACCTGCAGCCCCTGAACGAATGTGACATAAGAAAGAGGGCCTGTTAGAGTTTCCTTCTTAATGGCCGACACCGAGCCCAGAAAGAATGCACTACTAAATTCCACAGGTAATGTAAAAAGAGAAACATGGTGAATTATTAACCCACTCTGTGAAAAGTACACAAAATTAATATTATCTAATTTTCTCTCCATTTTGCCTACACCCAAAGTTCCTTTTCAATTTTATTGCTTTAATTGGTATTACTGGTTGTACTTCTATGTTGTTGTTGGTCGCCTTTATGTGCACAAGTGAGAGCGATTACTCCCTCCAGCTCTCAAAGATGTCTAGTATCAGAGAGCTGGAGTTGCCAATTTGTTGCCTTTAATGTTTTTTAGAAACTTATAAACGGGAGGTACCTACTGTATTTTTACTTCGGGGTATAGAACAAGAAGTCCATGATTAGTTATCAACTATGATCCCATTCATTGCCTATTATCTGATTTAATAAAAACAAATCTATTTGATTTAAATGTACTATTTTGCTTTAGTACAAAATAATTTGTTGCCAGCTGGCTGCCATAGTGTTTCATAGTGTTTCAAGCCAGCCCAAACCAATCCCGCCAAATTCACCGTTACAAGTTTTGTAACTTCGGAGCAACCTTTTTCCATTCAGTTACAACCAACTTTTTAGAGAATGTTGTTTCTCTCGGCAGTGTTGGCTGTCTTCTTCTATGATAATGCCGTTTCTTCCTGTGCTGATCCCTCTGTGAAGCTTCCAGAACACAGTGAAAGCCTCAGAGTCAGGCAGATGGTCCCTATTGACATGGGCTAGATCAGTGGAGGGCAAACTTTTTGGCTCAGGGGCCACATTGACTTATAAAATTTGACAGACGGGCCGGGCCAGCACCAGATACATACAAATCAAACATTAACATATAAAAGGCATTACAGTGTTAATACTTACTTTCACTTTTAGTGGGAAGAGTGTTGTTGATCAGCCTTTTTTGCCAGTGCAACGGAGTCTGCTGTTAGTTTTGTTGTGGCAATTCTCAGAACAGATCTGAGGTGTTCATCACTCAACTGGGATCTTTGGGTTGCTTTGTAGTTGTTCATCACATTAAAAGTGTGTTCACACACATACGTAGAGCCAAATAAAACCAGCATTCATTATGCCATCTTCTGGATGTCTGGAAATTTGGCAGCGCTTAATGAAGGAAAAAACTCATCCAGTTTAAGAGAGTTGAACTTCCCCTTTAAGACTGTGTCACATTGGAGATCAATCAGTTCCAACTGCAACCCCTGTGGTGCCGTTTCAGGGTCTTGTGTGAAGGGACAAGACACCAGCTGAAGTGTCTTGTCAATTTTTCCAAAATCGGAGCACCGACGGCAGAGTTCTCCATGCAGGTCATCAAGTGATTTCCTATATTTTTTCACATGTGGAGGGGCCTCTTTCAGCGTAGCCAATGTGGGGAAATGAGCAAATGACTTGTTTGACATTTGCTTTGAGAATAAAGCTAGCTTTGTTTTGAAAACTCTGACGTTTGTGTACATTTCATGCACAAACTGTTTTCTCCCTTGTAGCTTCACATTCAGCTCATTCATGTCTGTCAGTATGTCCACAGCAAAAGCTAAATCAAAGCCAATCTGTGTCACTCAGCTCAGGAAAATCGTCAGCTTTCTCAAGTAGCTCCAAAAATGAGATAATCTCCTGTTTGAGCTCCCACACTCGTTGACATACTTTCCCCAAACTTAACCAGCGGACATTAGAGTGGTAAAGCAAGTCCTGGTGATCAGCGTCAGTTTCTTCGAGAAACTTAATAAACTGACGATGCTGAAGTCCCCTCACTCGAATATAGTTAACGAGTTTTACAACTGGCATCACTACGTGGTCAAGCTGCAATACGGATTAACACAGTGCTTCCTGGTGGATTATGAAGTGTAGGAAAATTACTTCCTGCTCAGGGTTGTCCCCTTTCACCCTCTCCTGGATTATTTTGAGCAGCCCAACGTTTTTTCGAGTCAGATTTGGCGATCCATCTATGGTAACATTGGCGTGCGTACTCCAAGGTAGCTTGTGCCTCTTGATGACCCCCGACACACTAACATACAAGTCTTCTCCCCGCCTTTTCCGCTTTAGGGATTCCACCGTCAAAAACTCTTCCGTTATCGCAAAATTGTCATTAAGCCTTCCGATAAAAATTAAAAGCTCAGCGGTTTCCTTTATGTCATTACTTTCGTCAAGTCCCAAGGAATATAATATAAATGACTCTTTTTTTTGTTTAGCTTGCTAGCTAAGTCTTCGTCAATTAGCTCAACACGGCGAGTCACTGTCCTGCGTGATAAGCTAATTTTTTCAAATTTGTTCTTGCTCTCAGGACACAAGATACCTGCATTCTCTACCAAGCACTCTTTGAGAAACTCCTCTTCGGAGAAAGGCTTGCTGGTCTGGCGTATATGAATGCAAGCAAATAACTTGCCTTCATGCTTGATTCTTGGATGTCAGTTTTTTGGATAAAGGTATTTTGCTGAGGCTGCGAACTAGCTGCCAACCTCCGAGTGGTAGCCTTCCGTTCTTGCGTTGACTGGTTGGTCGGACTTTAGTGAATAAGTATTTAGATGTCCATTCCTTATTAAACACTCGGCACTCACTGTCGACTTTCCTTTTCATTAGCCCACTCATTGTTGCAGAGGTGTTCGGAGCAGTAGCAGAGTGACAAAAGAGAGTAGCCCGGTCTCCGCACAATCAATTCAATGTATCACTCCGCCTAATACGCCACCTGCTGGAACGTCAGGCATTACAGGACAAGGTCAAATGTTCCACCTGGTGGAATGCCAGGCATTACAGGACAAGGTCAAATGCGGTACATGGTGGAGCGCCAGGCATTACAGGACAAGGTCAAATGCGCCACATGGTGGAACTTCTCTTGACCTTTAAAGGTGTGCTGTGGTATCTTGCACTACGTTGTAGATTCTGTAAGACCTACAAGTTCAATAAGTCCATGCCATTCTGAGGCAAGACTCTTCATCATGTCTCTTTAACTTAGCTGGAATCCTACCTTGGCAAAGCTTCCATGTTGTTGAGGGGTGGGTTAACTACTTGTCGTTTGAAGGTGTTGTGAAAACATCATGATTGTTCTGCCTTGAGTTTGCCAGTCTGTATGAGCAATTGCAGTATGCACATATATAATTTCTATTGCCGATCATCTGACAGTAAATCCTGGATCAGTCTTTTGCAAACAGACCATTTATTCTTTTGGCGTCTGCTTATCCAGTGTATTTCCCATACTCAGAGCTGTGTCTTTGTTTGGCAGTCTCCCTGGATACCCTTCTCCACTTAGGCATTGTACTTCTATCTTCGCCTCTCTTGATGTTAGAGCTCTGTGCTCTGTGCTGTGATAAGGGTTATGTTTGGTATTCTGAGGTAAGTAACGTAGGGGTCTGGCCTGTAGACCCTTACTGGAGGTAAGAATTGTTCCAACTTTAACTAACAACCTTGGGGTTACTAAGGCCTCGTACATAAACACACATGCACTGGATAGAGAGCTACTGTTTAATGAGATTTATAAATAAAAGCAAATCTCACACACAACTACTAAAAAACCTTTTACTTATAGAGGTACATGTATCTACTCAGACAACATCAGCAGCAAATTAGATATATTTTTAGACGGAAGTCTACAAAGCCATAGATGAAGTCACACAAAATGTATTACAATGAGCATGGTTTTCATCTTGACCATATCATTAAAAATATATTTAAACCATTGAGCATTTCAAAGTAATAAAATACACTGCCTATTGTTGTAAAATAGTCACCCAACCACCTTTGCTGCTCTGCTGTCCAAGAACATGTGAAAACAAATATGTGGAAATGCAGTTTCAGAAGTTACTTAACTAATTACCTTATTTTGAGGAACTGAACCAGGGTTGGAGCTGAACGATCAGCATCTGCTGCTATGGGGTCCATCTGTGTGTGTTCGTTCACGGCTTGAAGTGCAGGGTGAATGTGATAATACCCACCGTTTGATTGTAGTTATGTTTAAATATTCTTACCATTTTTTTTTATCAGCCTGCTTTTTGTTCACCCAGTCTTAAAGAGAGTATTTAGTGTCAGCTTCACAAACCCAGTCAATGTTGGTGAGGAAGCTCCTTCTTGCTAATTTGTAATGTTGAACCTTTCCTCTAATGTCTGAGCTGAATGCATGCCCTTTGCTGGTATATTTCAAGGGTGATTTTGTTATCTAGAGGGTAAACACTATCTCATTCATGATCAAAACCTTAAGGGCATTTTAACAAGGGGGAGATTGAATTCCTGGGCGACTGTGATGGATGCATCGGCTTTTTTACTGATTATACTCAAGAGCACCGAGTTTAAACAGCCTAATTCAACGTCACATTTTGTTGTCAGGTCACTCTCTGGTTGCATTATAAATTAAATGTATTATTATTAGTATTATTGTGTTCTTATCCTTTATTTTGATATATAGATCAAATTCCAAACAAACTGTCTACGAAAGATATGGGACAGGCCAAAAGCCATTATTTTATTCTTAACGGTAATATATAAGACTACTAGATATTTGGAGAGTGGAGGCAGCTGAACACCCACTGCTCATGAAACTCAGGTCAAACTGGAAAAATTTATAATTTTCATTGATTCAACCCCAATTGAAGAATATCTTAGCACGTAACTCACTTTCATTTATTTGCCCATTGCTCCTCTCGGATGGGTCAAATGCAGAGAACTAATTTCCCAACGCTGTACTGTGTAGGACTTGTACTATTTAATTAAAACAATAAAGATGTTCTGTGGGGTTCAGGTCAGGCGCATATCCCATGGCCTTAACAAAACCTTTATTTTGTGACCACTGAAACATTCTTGGATTGATTTTGAGGTGGGCTTCAGATCATTGTCCTGCTGGAAGATTCAACAATAGCCCACTTTAAGTTTCCTGGTATAGAATTTTATATTTTCATCCAGTATTGGCTGGTATTTGATGGAGTACATGGTACCATGTCCTTTGTGTCCAGGGCCTTTGGAAGAAAAAACAGCCACACAGTATCAGAGATCCACCACTAGACTTCACAGGGGGTATGAGGTGCTTTTCTCTATGGCCTTGTTTTCATGCTACACCACACCCATCTTTGATATTTTTTCTCAAAAAGCTCTATGTTGTTCTCATCTAACCTCTAGCCTTTTTCCATTGAAGGCTCCAGTAGTATTTTGTGAAATGTAAATGCCTTAGCTTGTGTGTGGATGACAACAGAGGCTGTTTTCTTACTTCATTCCCCGATAGCTTGTGTTGGTACCGTCTGATGGTGATTAGGCAGAGTTTCTGACTCCAACATTCAACTGATCGCTGTTAGCCTCCAAATATCAAACAGCTAAGCTTTGAGGCAAATCTTTAGTACAACAGATACAGTATAAAGACTGTAAGCAAAGCTTTGAGAAAGTGTTTTGTGACAGTTTTGTAGAGCATCTGCGCTTAAAAACAAATCTTAAAATGCTTTTCATCACAGCGGGAGCTTCCATTTTATGACCCAGTTAAATTCAAGATTATATTACAATGTAAGAATTATTCTCTATTGAACATCATTGGTTAGCATGAATATGGTGCCACTTTAAATCTCATCTGCACAAATAATTGGATCCGTTTTTAATAATTAAAATCAAATGAATAATTACAATATTGGGAAATTTAAAAGAAATGATTTCATTGGAGTAACTGGTTAAATGTGCAGTTGTAAAAGGTACCGTGATATACAAATTTGGTGTAAATACCTCATGTCATTGAAATCAACAAATCCAAATTATAAATGGTGAGATGTATCTCAACATTTACACAATTAGATTCGTATAATTTACATTTTATTTTGAATTAATGGTAATAATACGTAGAATTTTATCATATGTTATCTAACATCACAGAAATACTGTAGCTGCATAAATCTGTAATAAGTCACAGGAACAGTGTTGTCTTGATCAAAAATAAATGTATGTTTTATCTTATTAAAGACGGGGTTTACTGGTCCTGCGTTGTTCATTTCTTCCATCATCCCCCTTTCAAAATTTAACAGTAAACATGAATTGTATCACTAGCCCTTAGTGAAATTGAGATTAATGAAGTGTTGCCACATGAGAACACCAAGCAATAGATGGTTAAATAATTTGACATTCTATATACAGCCAAACAGTAGTTTAATTTTTTTTTTTTATAATGAGTTATCTCATCTTTTTTTTGTTGTTGCAGACATTCCTGTTTATTTGTTTTTTTCAGACAAATAATGTCCAAAATATAATCAAAATCTGTCATTAAAAGCAAAATGTGCCATCTGCTTATAAATGAGCTCATATGCATCATCCCTAGGAGTCATTACAGTAATCGCACATTTAAATCTTTTTTCAAAAAAATAAAATCCTTCCTATTTACATAAACTGTCATATTTACAGCTTGAGATGGCAGAGATCATACCAAATTGGCATGAAAGCTCAATGAACCATTTGGGTGTGACGTTTCACTTCAGAGAGCCTTTCACACCAGCCGCTCTCTCTCGTGTCTGCCAATGATTGCTGCATGTCATTAAAATGTAATGCCAAAACACAAGAAACGACTCAGTAGATTTATCAAGACAGAAATGCTGTGACTTAAAATCCACATCAGGAAAGAGAAAGACGTGAAGAAGAAAAGAAAAGGAATAAGCACTGAGCTCATCACTGCAGCTTTAGACGTGTTTCATCGCATGAATTATATTCAGTACTGAAATTGAGTTGAGACACGCAGTGGAACTACGATATGAATGTGGGGAATGTTACTGCTGTGCTGTGAAAGAAAGGTAAAGCTGATTGGTGGTAAATGGCTGTAAACAGCAGGCAGAGTGTAATGTTCATTAGGCTGGTAAATAGGGCTATAATGTCATGTGAAAAAATATGTTTTCCTCCCAAACACTGTCAGTTCAACAGGGAAAGAGACAGTCTCGTTTTTTTAGTCCTTATAAAATATAATAGTAATGTAGTGAGAGCACTGGAGGATATAACACAAAGGTAATCCTCTTTTCTTCTCAGGCTTTTTTATGTTTTCTTAAATCTCTGTGAAAACTTTTCAAACAACATTATTTTTTTAGATGAGCGTTTTTTTCTAACTTTTAATCTGTTTTCTGATTGCTGTTTAAGATCAAACTCAGGGAACAGGAATAAAGAGCAGTCAGCTCGGACTTGGAACAAAACCTCGAAACCCTTAAAGCTTTTCAGAAAGACGGGACGTGATAAAGGCGGAAACGTGGGGTGGAATGTGACTGGAAACAGGAAATCGCTTTGATTCCTGTAATCTTAGTCCAGCTAATCAGGAGTTTAGTAATCATTTGAAGCAGATGAGACATGGGAGTTAAAATAACTATAGGAGGAGCTTTTTGCTCAGTCTGTGCAGAGGTCTGACAGCGAAGGCTGCCAACTCACTCTGATTTGGAGGGCTGGTTGAGAAAAATACAATTTTGTATCCTGACAGGTAGAATTCCCGAATCAGAGGGAAATACTCTGGTCTTGGAGACGTTATAATAATATGCATCACAGACGTTTCTGCACTGTTGTGAGAAATGCAGTTACATAGCATCCTCCTCAGTCTGCCTGTGACACTGCTGAGGCTCTTTGTTGATTCCCTTCACATGTTGTAACATAATACCAACTCATATATTGTGAATGTAAAGCAGGTTTGTTAATTCAACCCTGTTGAGCTCACCCACAGGCGCCTGGATACAATGACAACCGCTGTATTTAATACATGCATGGCGGCATCTGTTTGCAAGTGTATTTCTGAATGTTTAGGGGAAAATATACTATCTTTTGAAAAATCCTGCAGAAAGGGAAACAATTGACAAGAAAGGCACAACACTTCCTTTGTTCTCTTCAGAGAAAGCAGATAGTATTGTAATATTGAAGCTTCTGAGCTTGAAAAGAGAGTACTGTATATTCCTGAGCAGCGACTCCTCCCTGAATCCTGCATTCACTACCCAGACTAATCACACGGATGGTTAAAATCCACTATTGCTCTCCAAATGGCGACATCTGTCTACACCAGCTGTCCTCATTTGTGCTCTTGTGTGCTGAGGTCAGGCCACCTAGCGAAAGCTCTATTGGCTAGATTCAACCTCTAACATCTCCAGGACTGAAGCTGCCAGTTGTTCATTTACCAGGACAGGTGAACCACTTTGGATCATTCTTTGCTCTGCTTGTTTCATGTCCACCAAGAGGCCCTGTGTTACATGGCACATTCTGCCAGCTCTTCCTAGCAGCAGGCCTCAGCTCAAGCATAGGCAGTTAAACTCAAAGGTCAAATGTTTGGGAACAACGAGAGATGAGAGTAATTAATTTCTAGGCCGTATTAAGCTAATTTGTCAAACAGGATCAAATATATGATTGTTTCTGTACGAGTTAGAGGTCCATTCTTCATCAAATCACTCCATTACATTCTCTCCGGCTTATCCGTAGTCAGGTTGTGGTGGCATCAGAGCAAGAAGGCTCGGCCACACTCACCTGCCAAATTAGTTCACAAGCATCTCATTGTCTCCAAATTCTGTCTGTATATGTGTGTTTCAGTCTTCTGTGCCAGTTTCTTGAAGTAGTCACACCTGGCTTGTTGTGATCCTCTTCACGTTTCCTGTAGCTTTTTTTTCCCCTTTGTGATTTTTTATTTTTTTTGCTATAAAATGAGTTACAAGAGCTTTAAATTCCTTTGATTTAATTTATTTTAATCTTGTATTTCTCATCTTCATTCAGATGAGGGTTTGTTTAATCTTTGAGTCATTAATCCATCTGTTGTTTGTTATTCTCTTCACTGAACTATAAAATGTAAAAAAAAAAACAGTCAAATGACAAAAAACTAACTTGATTTTGATAGACGGTACATGCCTTCATAGGCAAATAAAGGTGGACTGTAACAACGTTACCCTTAATACGGTACTGAAATTAAGTTTTTATTTTTAAATTCAAACATTTTAGCACAAATATTTTTACTTTCTACTCCTTATATTTTCAGAATAGCCTCACTACTTGAGTAGATTATTTTTACTTTGACACTTTACATTATTACAGATTTCCACCTAAATATCACATAAAACATAGAGGGGACTAATAGGACAGAAATGTCAGTGTTTTTTCTATTGGCTTTTCCTAACTTGTAATCTATATAATCATTGTTCACGCTACATTGTTTTCCTGTATACCGTATTACCGAAATATTATATTCATATTGCATGAGGCTTAGTTCAGTTTACACCAGATAAAACAGTAGAAATATCTGATTAAGGACCCCTTCTCTTCTTTTTGTTCATTTCAAAACCTGTGTTTCCCTTTTACTTGTTTAAAGAAGTTAAATCAATATTTCTACTTATACCATGGTCTTTTTGTCTCACAGGCATTTGTACCTTTGCTTTAGTAAAACATTTATGTACGTCTGCCGACTCTTTAGTGCAAATGCTAACAAATTGATATGAAAATCACCCAAGTGTATACAGTATATTGCCAAATGTGATATTAAATAAATTACAGAAACCAAAACGAGAGTCCCCCTTAAAGTAGTCGAAACATTTAATTTAATTCTGTTGAAGGACTATATCCATTTACCGATATGATATATGGACATATTCGCGAAGCTAGGATACCCTAAATACCCCCTTTGGAAGGGGAACAGAAAAGTTGGCACATGTCATCATCTGGGGTTTAGATTGGTAAAAACAACCGATACAATATTGCAGTAGCCATACTAACTAACTGAACTAACCATTTTGTCTTGTCTTTTCTCATTTTCTCATTTTCAGTTTTTTTATTTTCTTTTATTCATATGTTGGAGAATTGGAAAATCTGAAAAATTGGACAGCAGTGATCATACATTAAGGCTGGGGGTTTTATGCTTTGCTGGAGATCCTGTTAGGATACAAAAATGAAAAAAATGACTGCAAATTAGCATGCAGAGCTAGCGATCATGATAGCTAATTTACTTTTTAAATTACTTATTTGCACGGGGCGACTATTACTCAAAATCAATTCCACTATTACACAGGTGAAATGTAATTGGCTAATTGTCAAAACGTCATGCAGACTGTTGAAGCCAAATATATCCCATTATTGAGACAGCCAATGCCAGAGCAGCAGCAGTTCTGTCTTCCTCACAGGCTTGCATTAAGGGCTGTCTGTGAGGTCTGATAAGAGCCCACAAATTAATGACATTTTAATTACAGAGCCATTTGGATTCTTTGTCTTTGTTTTATAACAAGGACAGTAAAATAACCTTTAGGATGTTTACAGAGTCCTATCTTTTCAGACCCCCTGTTCCATAAAAGACAACAATGTAGGGTGCAATGTAGGGATATTGTATTGATATTAATTAAAATTAAGGCATTCGCTATTATGGTGGCAAGCAATGGCGATAGTAGGATACTTTTTTGGGTATGTGACAACCTCTTCTTTTCTTTTGTTAGGATTTTTATGTGCACATGCAGCATGTTTACTGAAATATCAGTGGAGAGTGTTTTTTTGTCTGTGACAGTTAACCTCTTTCCCAGAATGGATGGGAATGTGATCCTTTCTGTCTTTAGCTGGTCCCGCATGACGCTCAAAATAACCTTCATCCTCTTCCGACTGTTCCCTTTACGGGTCGCCACAGCGGATCATATGTTTCCATATTCCAGTGTCCTCAGCATTTCCTGAGTCCCACTTCATGTCCTCTCTCACCACATTCAGAAAAATTCACTTTCACTTTTACTTCTGCCTGGCAGCTCCATCCCCAGAATCCTTAATAATAATAATAATACATTTAATTTATAATGCACTTTACATTTGGATCAAATCTCAAAGTGCTACAAAGCAAAAGCAGATAAAAGCATCAATAAAAAAATAAAATAATAACCAATAGATCCACTATCCTCTACCCTGTACGTGTCCGAACCATCTCAATCAGGCACCTCTGACTTTGTCTCCAAGACGTCTAAACTGGGCTGTCTCAGTTATGTACGTGTTTCTAATTCTGTCCATCCTTGTCACACCCAAAGAAAATCTTAAATATCTTCAACTCTGCCGCATCCAGCTTTGCCTCCTTTCTTTTAGTCATATGTCTTCTCCATGCCATAAAGAAGGGCAGATCTCATTACTCTCTTGCAAACCTTTCCCTTTACTTTTGCTTTTGTCACGGATAACCCTTCACAAACCTTTCTACCAACTCCACCCTGCCTGCACTCGCTTCTTCACCTGTTTTACATACTCCACGTTGCTCTGAACAGTTGACTCCAAGTACTTAAACTCCTTTACCTCCTTCCCCTCTACTTTTTGCATTCTCACTGTTGCACCTGCCTCCTTTTCATTCACACACATGTATTCTGTCTTGCTAGACTGACATTCATCCCTCTTCTACCTGCTCCCTGCACCCACAACAGATCCCAATGTCATCTGCAAAAATCAGTCCTTGGAGACTCCTGCCTGACCTCATCTGTCTGTTTGTCCATCACCATAGCAAATAAGAGGGGGTTCAGAGGTGATCCTTGATGCAGTCTCAGCTCCACCTTGAACCCATTCGTCAATCCCTCTGCATACTCGACTTCAGCCATACTGCTCTCACGCATATCCTGTAGCACTCTAACATAAACACAAAGTTAAACACTACAATTCCTCTCTCAGCACACAGTTGTACACTACAGCTCCATATATCACCGTTGTTCTTGAAAACCTGCAAAAGTAAAAACCTTCATCCTTATTTATCCCGTTTTTGCAGATTGAAAATTCACATTTTGTCTTTTTTCTCTCTCTCTTTCTCTCTCCTTCTATCTTTCTCTCTCTTTCTCTCCCTTTCTTTCTCCTTCTCTCTCTCTGTCTCTTTCTCTCTCTCTATCTGTCACATTATTCATTCGTCAGAAAAAATGCATTTGAAATGCAATTAGGTTATAGAGATGTTAAGTTGTTCCTTGTTTTTTTCATCTTCTCCCCATGACTTTTTTGGCCTAAGTCACAAACGCCACACTACAGTGGCTCAGAAGTGCATTAAAAATTTACAAGATGTAAAACACCTTAATAAATAAGTATTAGTAGTTTACACGAAGCAGAAGCAAAATCTTTAATCTTTGATATAATTTATTACCTAAATGTGCCGCCATAGGAAAAGCCCTCCAATCATTAGTGCACTACTTGCTAAACTGCGTATCTGTAAAGCTATTGCATTTGAGTAGTTTATGTTCCCCATTTCCCCCTCTGTAGATGGTCCATGAGAAATGTACATAGAAGAAAATATTCTGCATCCAGCTCAGAGGATGGCATGTTTTGATGAAAATGTGATTATATACCTTACAATGGTAAAGAAGAGGCATGGATGTAAAAAGCAAAATGTGTTTAGATAACATTTTGCTTATACGTTTTCGATCAAAGAAGTTCGTATTTTTGAATATCTATTGAATTTTATTGAATTTAGGTGCCAATGTTTGATTGACACTAAAGGTCAACAATAATCAGAATATGCTTTTGATCTCATCCTTTCCATCAGACGTACAGTTTGTACATTTCTATCAGGAGTTGTAAAGTGTTTCACACCTTGTAGAGTTTTTCCTTCTTCTATAATTTTGTTTGATAAAATGTTAATATATGTGTTTCACTTTTCGGTAATGTACTTCTGGCCCACCATACAGACAAACAGTTTTACAATCGTGGAAGCAGCAATGGTTTGACACACTGAACCTGAATTTGTTTCCTAGTTACCTAACAGGGGCTGCCTAATGCTCTTCATGGATTACTTTTATGTGGAGAATAATCTTACTATTTGTTTGTGAATGTGCCAGAGAATCCATGAAGTGAGGTTTCCACAGACATGTTAACATACAACCACAGAATAAGTATTCTAGGCCTTTCGCCAAGCAAATTCATGAATCCTACTAAGATGATGTCATGAATGTATCAGGGACAAAGAAGTAAACTGAAACACTAGCCAAACTGTCCAGCTGTTGAGGACTGGATTAGAAGCCAGAGGATCAGCAAAGTGATTGGAGTTCATCCTTATTAGGGCTTCATGTGGATCAACTTCATAGCATCCATTAGTAAAATAGATGGACTTCATTGAAATTGAAAGTGAAATGGAGTGAAAAAAGAAGATGCTGTTATGACATTTGAGGTATATTTATCACTAAAAACATTATAACCACAAACCTAATAATGTGTACGTCCACTCTTTCCCACCAAAACACCGCTGCGATGCACTTTGTGTTCTTACACCTGTCTATCAGAAGCAGCATTACTAATTCCTGTCCATGCATATCAATTAGCCGTAAGTGCCCAGGATCCTATTCACAGCTCACTAGTTCTTTTTCCTTAGACCACTTTTGTTAGGAACCGCCGCAGACTTGGAGCAGAGATGCTGTGACGCAATCCTCTAGCCATCACAATTTGGCCCATTTTTTCTTCTGTACATCAAATTTGAGAAGAGAATGTTCACTTGCTGCCTTATATATCCCACCCACTGACAGGTACCATTGTAATGAGATATCAGTATTATTTCTCATGTGAAATAATTTACCTTTTGGCGGTGTTACAGGAAAAGTCATTATCAAAGCCATTGTGATTCCAATCCATAATAATTATAGTAATTCATAGAAATTCCAATTCATTTTTATTGTTGATGTGTTTTATCCAGATCAAAATGGTAAGCCGACCACCAATACCGACCGACCAACAACATTGCTACAAGCATTTAAAGTACCTTGGCTGTGGGAATTGATTGGCTCAGGTTCTGTGTCTGATGTAATAAACATGTTCAGTGAATCTGGGAGCCAACCCATTTTATGATGGCAAGAAATTGATAGGATTTTCATCGAATTACTCTGTTTTGATGATTACATTGTAAATATTTATAAGGTGACTGTTGGGGAACAGCGGTACCTGTTCCTCTCATATCATCAAAAATGAGTCCAGCTCCTCTAATCCACAGTATCATGACAGAGAATACAACGCTAAGATGTGCTTCTAGGGATTTCCCTCCATGTAGTCAAAGAGGGCTGCGCTTACAGCAGAGCAGACTATCCATTAGGAAATGAAACAAAAGCTGAAGAAGAAAATTAATTTGCATATAAATAATATCAGTTAAATAGAAATCAGATGGTACGTGGCAATGCAGAATAGAGTGTCCTCCCCTGAGATAAGGCTGGGGGTATATCTTTAATTGAAATGAAAAATGGGATAAAACTTTTCATAGATAAGATGCACAAGTGCTTTTCTCTTCTTCATTTAGTGTTCTCAGATAGTTCTCAAATTGTTATTATACTTGCTTCATCATTACTTATTTATCTCCTGTTTTTTGGCATTGCTTGTTTTGGGAGTACTTTGCAGAGAATGGAATGATATATGCAGCTATGTAAGTATCTGATGGCAAAAGAGGTTTTTCCAAAATGTTATAGGCCAACATCAACATTAGAATTGTATCCAGGCAGGAAGTGGATCTCAATGTAAGAAACAGACCTTAGGTTTTTGTATTATATATAAGTTATTATTTTATATGCAAGTAATCAATTAGAAATAAAAATTTTATAGGGGTCTTAAGAAAAAGCAAAATTCCAATTCCAAATGCACACATTGCTTCAGGGTGTTCAGGTGTTTGTTATAGATGATGAAATGAAAATCTCTTTCGTGCTTTTTAATTTTAATGTATGTTTGCGATGAAGTGCAAAAGAAGAATCATCAATGCTCAAGTCCACTTGAGCTCAATGGGCACTCCATTATGGTTTTTAACATGACTGTAGAACATTTCGAGTTTGAAAATCAATGTTGCTGAGATGCTGATGCCACAGAGGGCAGATATCGTTCATCAGGCAAAATGAGAATAGAGCTAACGAGCTGTCGTCTCTGCTGCCGTATCACATCAGACCACATGGTCCTTTAATGCTGTAATGAAGAGACATGGCTGAGGCGTGAAGAGAAGCCAAGTAGCAGGGTGAAGGCCACTAATTCTCCACGTCTGGAACCAGAGATAAGAGACAGATTAAGAATAACAATGTCCAGCCTGTCCAAAGACTAATTATAAGGCCCTCTGAGCAGTTGCTAACTCATAGGTAGCACACAGAGACAAATCTGGAGTTTGTCCACTTGTGGTTTGTTGGTGTGTGACACCTTCCTCTCTTCTGTTTTCTCTTTAGTCTGCTGATGCTAAACCTCTTTCCTCAAAGGTTTCACATGTCAGTTATTTCCAACCCCTGGCTTCACACTGTCACTTCCTCTCACTCACGTTGAGAGTGCAGTACTCTTAAGATGAGAGTGAAGCTTCTTTATCAGTTCATATCTACACAAAGCCGCAGCGTTTGATGTCTCATTGAGTCGAATTAGTGTTATTTTGAAAATGGGAAGCTGGAAATACCTCAATTTCTATATTACCTCAAACCTGCAGGTCCCTCATTAATCATTAAAAGAACTCTGTGATGCAATCTGTTTTCTGACAACTTTCAGTAAGTTGTGCTACAATCATTGTCTGTGGGAATCAGAAGAGATGGACCAGCCTTTGCTCCGCACACACACATCACTGAGCCTTGGGGGGTCCTTGAACCTATCACCAGTTCACAAGTGATCCTTCCTTATACCACATTGTTTCTGTTTACGTCCTTGCCAGACGTGATCCATTGCAGAGTGGGAATCCTGAAAAAGACCTGAAGTTTTGGAGATTATCTGACTGAGCTGTCTAGCATCACACTTTGGTCAGCTCTTGTCAAAGCGTCTCAGATCCTTATTTTGCCCATTTTTCCCTTTGTCAAACCAATGAGATGATTTCTGCTACCTACTGTTCAAAAATCACCCAACAATTTGTTCTCTACATTATCTCAACTATCTCATAGGGGAAACATTTGGCTCTTTAGCTGCTAAATGCTTGCCTACATTCACCTGCTTCTCCATGGCAGTCTGCCGTTTTTGTGCAGCCCAGTTAGTTAATCAGAACATTTTCTCTCTGACAACAGGTGCCGGCTGTGACTTGAAATGAGATTATGGGAACACGGAGGATTGATCACAAGAGCATCTGCTGCTTCAGTACAAGCAACACATTGAGATTGAGCTAAGAAGTTATTATTTTGCTAGTCCCAGTCCCAATCTGGTATATTTCATCTTCTTCTTCTTTTGGCTGTTTCCTTTAAGGATCGCCAGGGCGGATCTCATGGTCTTCCACTTTTTCTCCTTCGTGGCAGCTCCATCCCCAGCATCCTTCTAGCAATATTACCAAAGTCCCTCCGTTTCACGTGTCCAAAATGTCCCAATCTGGCCTCTCTTTCTTTGACTCCAGATGTCTAACCCGTGCTGTCCATCTGATGTGCTCATTTCTAATCATGTCCATCCTCGTCACTCAAAAGAAAATCCTTGCCTCTTGCCTTTTCGTCACAACCGCCGTCAACAAAGCCATACAGAAGGGCTGGTCTCACTAATCCGCATAGAATTTACATTTTAAAGAAAAATTAAACGCATAATTATCACCCCTTTATATATTAGGATAGAGTAAATGCTTTTTGTTGTTGACTTGATTTTGATCACTTGAAACATGGTATTGCAATCCAATATGAATCTAGAGTGGTTCTCAGTACAGTTTATTCCTCTGTCAGGGCCAATCCCACACACTCCATTCTGCTGAACAGTGTTTCATTGAAATTAGTTAAGTTACTGAAAAGTTTAATGCAAATCTGACACATTAAACGTGAAGAAGAGTGAGAAGAAGATAAGGGGCAAATGCAGCTCACCGTGTGCCTAAAGGCCAGAGCAGGAGCAGACAACTCTGCAGTTTAGTGCTGATAAAATGTATAAGTACAGTAGATTGACAATCAGGAAGCAAATAGTACTATTTTTACTTAGTAATAGTACTTCCTTTTGTTCTGACAATGCTTATTTATATTCACTCTGACGTCACTGATGACCGACGGAAACATAATTGCTGGATTGCATTGTTCTTGTGATGTGTGAAACCCTAATCACAGCAGGTTTCACAGCGTTACCTGAGGGCATCCAATGTCACCTTCAGGTGTTCAAATACACCTATGATTAGCTTGTTCTCCAAATCCACTTGAATATTGTGTCGAACATGTCACT
Source organism: Lophius americanus (assembly GCA_037951165.1). Lineage (NCBI taxonomy): Eukaryota > Metazoa > Chordata > Actinopteri > Lophiiformes > Lophiidae > Lophius > Lophius americanus. Next base: position 3,289,624 of record JBBDHG010000024.1, on the reverse strand, counting down.
ATGAGTAATGACAGAGTGCTTAGTGGGAAAGCATCAGCCCACTACTATATGATAAATAGATATGTAAGCTCAACCACTACATATAGTTGTACACAGCTGAGACAATATAACCCCTGCTGTATCTGCACAGTTGCTGCCTGTACATTTTCTCTTTAGAATTTTTAGTGTTTTAGTGCATTGTAAATGTTTCCTTGCTTCAGCCTTTGAGTAATGGCCTCGTAGCCCCTAGTCAATAACAGTAGGGTGTTGAACTATATCCTAAAAATATAAAAACTAGATTACATTATTGCCTTTGCCTCTTTCCGCAGTTTTGTACGAAAGTATTTCACCATGATTTCTCTGAATGTACAATGTGGCACCCTGCTGCTGGATTGTGTGGATTTGTAGGCATGATTCTTTTGTGAATAAGAGCCATGAAAAAGTCAAAAAAATAACTTTTCATTTCTCAGTGACATGTCTAGTTCTTGTTCCTGTCCCCCCATTTCTTCATTTGCTGTCAGGCTTGTCCATCCACTGCTACTCGAGGGGAGTAGGCAAGCTAAGCACGACAGCTTGAAACAAACGTAATGTTGGTTACCCTCTTTTTGTGCTCTCTTTATCTTTCTCTCTCTTTCTCCACTGAAGTGTCGGGTCAGAGGGCTGCCCACCTTCAGGAGTCAGAGCGTGCCTGAGGATTCTGCCTGTTTTTCTCTTACCACTGTGGTCAAGTGCTTGATTGTGAAGAACCTTGAGATGATTTTATGTTGTGTTTTGGTGTTATACAAATAAATTTGACTGGACTTGACTAGAGCAAAAAAAAAAGTAGTATGAAATGTGCAAAACTGTCCAGCAGACGAACATGTCCACTGTTTGTGTGTGTAAGTTTTTCAGCCGTCTTTGGACCAAATGGTAGGAAGGATTAAAACATTGAGTAACTTAAGCAAATTTGTGAGAAAAAAAACACCCATATTGACAGAAATGTAGCAAGGATTAATACAAATTTCTAGCGATAAATAATCATCATAGGTCTGTAGCTGATTGGAGACCTGGGAGGATAATTCTAATTTTTATCTGCAGCATCAATCATAAAAACAAAGAAGGACAAAGATGAACTTGCAAAGAATTCCTCTCTGGGACTGTGAGTGAGTGGTTGAGAGGTGGATCTATAATGCTGCTGCTGGAATACGGTTGGTAATTTTTGATCACCGAAACGATTTTACAGTAGTATTCGTAGCCTGACCTAGAACAGAACAACAGATGGAGCGACCTGAGACTTTCCTTTTAAAGCTCCTCTCTGATGTTGGTACTAAAGTGCTGCCTCAGACTGCCATCTGAGCCTGAGGGAGAAGCAACACTAAGTTGACTGCGGCGGGGGCGAGGTGGAGGGCTGTTTGTACTTTCACGGGAGCTCGCACGAGCGTGTCTTCGTATGCTGTATGTGTGCATGTGAATTCTCTCGTGTGAATGTGATTGAAATTACAATGTCTCGGTCTATTTAATAAAGTTGCACAGACAACAGTGTAGAGTCTGACTCTGCTGAACTGATGTGTAACTGTGAATATCTACGCATGCCTTTTATTTCAAGTTGTATCGTCCTCACCGATACATAATGCATATCTGTCACCTGCGCTCAGTCTGAGTGACTATCTCTCTGTGTATCAAAGAATTCTCGGACCTATAGAGGACTTATACTCAAATTGGGTACACAAGCGCCCACACACACACAGTAGCAAGAAGACTTCACACTTAACTATCCCTTTCCCTTTTTTAACAGAGTATGTTGTACTTTTCAGAGTCAGCTTTTTTACTTTTTAGTCACATGCAGCAGTACTGTATACCAAAACAACAAGCAGGTAAACATTTTAGATATTTTTTTACCAATTGGCTGGCAAGTTTGAATGCACTTTGATAGCAATTGTGATTATCTCTTTTTTACTTTCTTGTCATTTTAAAAACAAACAACAACAAATTATTCCAACAACAGTTTAAGGCCATAATCAATGTGTCTTCTAGGATCTGGAAAGTCCTCGGCGAGTGCATACCTTTTGCAATCTTAATGTTACTGATGAGTTCTTACTTCATTGTGTGGAATTCAGAGTAATGCCAGTGATGTTAATGGACAAGATAATAATGGGTATTGCACTACCTTTCCATTCTAATAAATTATTTTCATTGTTGTGACTTTTATTCTTGCAATTATATCACCGATGAATTTGGGATATTATGGAAATATCATTCCCGCCGCCAATCCTCCGTGTCAACTTAATAACTACATAACGGATCATTAACACATTTTAGACCAGCATAGACCTTTATGCGAGAAAGAACGAGATTTATTTGAGGAATTTAATCTCCTAACATTTTGGGGCCGAAATTCCTCAACCGCTCCTTCGTGCATATGATCTCAAGAGCTCTATCTTATATATATAAATATATATATATATATATATATATATATATATATATATATATATTTTATATATATATATTTTATATTTTACTCTAATAGTTAAAAATTATACTCACTAGAGGAGGATTTTCTTTCAAGAAAAACACTGTTTTAAGGAAATAATTATATATCCTTGCGCTCTTATTAATATCCATATAATACAATTGTATTCATAATAATAATAGTGTGAAGAAGAACTGGGTTTGATTTTGGTAAGCTCAGATTTATATTTCCAACAATAGGGGAAGCTTTAGCTTCAAAAGTTTTGTGGTTTTGGTGCATAGGAATGGAGGCGTGGAGATCTATATTTTATATAGATTATTTTTTACTCTAATAGCTCAAATTTTACTCTCTAAGGGAAGATTTTGTATTTTTTTTTTTTAACCTTTGGACAGTTCAGTCGGTGGGATTGCTTGTACAACAAAGGGGACTGTTGACTTTAGAGATGGATGTTATAGCATGCAGGTATCATTAATAAGACCGAGCCCAGTGTGTTTAGCAGCGTACATGTGTGCATGGTGTGGATGTTCTGGTGTTTCCGTATTTCTAGGTGATTGAAAGTGGTCAGAATAGGTGTATAAGTATCAACAGACGTACAAAGAATGGGTAAGCAGAATAGTCCATCAGTACGGCATAGATGAGATTTATATCATTGGTTTGTTAGTTGAATGAGAAAATACTTGTGAAATAGGGTAATATGTAGAAACTCCCTACAGAGAGAATTGGTAATGAAACCACCTGCAGCCTGATAATATATAAGTTGTGCCAGTAAAGAATATTGATGGTTTGCGTTTCCAGGTAATAGTGAAGCATACATTTTATGTTTCATGCAAGTTTAATAGACCGTGCCCAAAGTGTGTAGAAGCGTCAAGTGTACATGGAACTGTTGTGCTCTGTTGAGTCGGTATTCTCAGAAAAATCCAAGTAAACAATCGGTTTAAAACATTATGCATGCCTGGAAGTGTGTTTACATCCACATGGCCATGGGCGAGGCACACGCTAACCGATGTTGCCATGATGAAGTTGCTTTACAAGGATCTGCAGCGTACCAACTTAAGTAACTCCACCTAATTATGTCACCTGGAAGCCTATTCCCAGCATTTGGAATCATGCGTTTAACAACATTAACTTATGAGCAATCAACAAAAATACAGTTTTCCATAATGGCAGATCCAGATCTAAATTGTATCTACATGCAGGATACATTGTGTATACCTGGATGTTTTTATTTGGATGGCCATATTATTATCATTCTTTCATTTCATTCAGAAAAACCCTCTCTTTTGGTCCAACATACACTCCTAACCAAATTCTTTCCAAGACTAATACGACAACAAGCATATAGACTACTCGATTTGACAAAAAAAAATTTAAAAAAATATCATGTAGCCTGACAAGAGAAGACAGGAAATAAAGTCAAGTAACGAAAAAAATGTTATTGCGACCTTTTGCCGTACAGCAGGAGTTGTATGTGTTTTCTAATGGAGTTATAAAGGGCTCAAACACATTTTTTTGCTATTGGGGCGGTAATTCGTTTCCAGATGCTTTCTGCAAGTCATTACAGAGAGATGCTTTTCTCTTCGGTAGAGTTTCCTCAAGATGAAATAGTCTTCCTCCATTCACAGGGAAACTCTACTATACTATGACAGTGTATTGTGTATTACTAGTTTATTCCAATCAAAGAAACAGCACAGTATTATAGTGCTGTAACTGATATTTAATATACACGTTGATAAGCCATAACTCAGCTGTAGCTCAGTGGGTAAAGGTGAAGTCTTTCAATCGGAAGGCAGCAGGTTCAAGTCCCACCAGGGTCTACTTGTCATAGGGTCCTTGAACAAGACCCTGAAACTCTAGCTCCCCAGGCGCTTCAAAGGGGCCGCCCACTGCTCCCACAGGGACGCCTCAAATGCACAAAAAAAAAGTTACTGTTTATGACAGTATGTCGGATATTTCTTTCCTTCTAACAATAGAATTAGTAACTTGTATTAATATAATACCATCTCCATGTGCACATTTATTTCCTAACTTAACCAAGCCACAGGTAAGGCTACAGCATCCGTTCTGTGAATATTTGTCTTATTATCATTGTCGATGTTCATGATTAAATCTCCAAAAAGTCAGGGATATAATGGAATCTTATATTAAGATATCAACTTTTATATTGATAATTTTCATAGAATGATTTTGGAGAATGGTTGGGTGTATATTTCCAAAAATAGGGGAGTACTTTATCTCAAAAAGTTTTCAGGCCATAATTATTCAACCGTTGGTCCGATTTATTTTCCAAATTTGGTGCATATTAATCAACTTCAGTATATATTTTCAATCTAACTATTTTAGTTCTTATTTTAGTCACTCACTCAGAGGGGGTAATTATGGTTTTTGGACATAATATAACTCATAATTTATACATATTAATACATAATATAATACATAATATTATATGTATATGAACCTAATTTGGTTCATTCAGGGTTTTTTTGTACAGTTCACGGTATAGGGGACTTTTCAGGGCGATACACTTGCTGTCAGGGAGGACTGTGTAGGCCTAGTTCTATGATATAAATTGAGTTACTACTGATTACGGCACAGCAAAACGCAACATTTTTGACAGAAAACACTATGTCACATATCGCCATAAAACACGAGTAAAAATAATGAATCTCATGCCATTTAGTCTTGATGAGCACTTCATTGTACATGCACTGCTTTAATTTTTGAAACCCTATTGTGACAGTGCTGAATGCAGTGTCTGGCTCTCTTGCTCGGTTTGTGCTGTGGAGCCAAGTGTATGCATTGCATCCATGTCAAACAGTGTTGCTGTATGGCACACATGGATAATTGGTAAATTCTCACAGCCTCCAGCCATGAATTCTGTATGACGGCAAACGAGGCTCTGAAGAAGCTGCATTATTGTGGCATGCAGCATCTCTGACTGTAAAAACTACAAGACAACTCTCAAACACTACAAATCCTGCTATTTTATGGTTTGGGAAGGAAGCTTTTGGAGTTTTCCTCAAAGTCATACCTAAAGCTCAAGGTGAAAAGATGTAATTCAGGTTTTCATGGTAATTTTTCCCAAAATACTCCCAAAAACTATCATAAATACAAAGTACCTGACACATCTCTAAACAATGAGGGCAATTTTGTGTTCAAATCTTAGTTTTGTATTTTTCTGTATTTGGTCAGTTATTGAGTACGATTATAAGGGACCAAAGCCAATTGGGTTGTTGTTGGTTTTTCTTCCACTTCATCCTCACCTGTAGTTGGAGATGCCATATGCATATCAGGATGGTGGGGATTATCGCTGTATAAAAGAAGTCATATTGTACACATAGATGCCAATAAATAAGACACATAGAAGAAAAACGCAGCAAAAAACAAACACTCAGTCTTAGTTCCAACTCAAGCTGTGGAAAATCTCCCCCCATCACTCCTCATCACCTCTTTCCAGCTCACTGCCTCCCAGCACACAACATTAAACCCCTTATCAACTTTTGCATTGGAGGGTGGCAATGATTGGATAATGAACCTAATGTAAACAACTGAATATTCAGCATTAATATGTATCTCTGTCAGTTTTACTGAAATGAATATGAATCCAAAATCTCATGAAACAAATCTTTTTTTGCTCGTCGATTAAGATTTTAGATTTAGATTTAGATATGGTAGTAGTGACAACAACCTGAGCATATAAGAGGGTTATGGAAGTGAGTAAAAATTGTGTAGAACAATTTCCTTTCATACCTTTCTGCCATTGTCCGTGTCCATTTTCCTTTGAAATGATAAAATTCTGCCCATGTACATCTCATGGTGACCTGGAGCAGGTCACAGGATTAATTGCCTTGGCACTCCTGGTGATCCCTCTTCAACTTTAAGTCCTTTAAGCATGGGTCTCACACAACCGACTGGAAAGTCATGGTCTGGAAAGACTAAACCCGCTGAATATAACGCTCAGATGGAGGAAAGTGCTGAGAGAATTTAAACATGGGGAGGCTAGAGTATGACATTAGATGACCTGTGCAGTACAGATATTTCAAAAGTCTGCCCCATAGAGGATATTGGATGGTTGCCTACTCATGTGTGAAAGCATGGAAGAGCTTTAGGAGAAAGTGCTTCATGATCCACATCTTGTAGACTTAAAGCTGAGCGTAGCAGCAACATTGATATACTAGATTTTTCCTCCAAGTTTCCAATGTCCTGAGCCAGAAGACAGACAAAAAACAAAACAATCATCTTTTTTGATGGGAATGAACTCATAATAATAGTATTGGTATTAACAGAATTTACTATTAAAAAGTAATCCTCTTTTTTATATGTTCATGATAGACACGTAATAAAGTATGTTGCCTTTGTTCTTTGGGCTGTGTGGGCCGTTTTGCAATTAGTTTTCCCATTAACTCTTGCTGATAGGGATTAAGGCCCCTGAACTCAACATCGATGATGTTAAAAGGCAGACAGGTTTCACTCAAAGATTATTAACAAATGGAAATGTGCAGCATGTTTGTCTCAAGACACCCCTGACCTTGATTTAAATATAGCATGTTGACTACTACTGATCCTAATTCTGTGACTGTGAGCGGACTTCTCTGGTGACGGCAGCCTGTTCAATAATGCAGGGCCAGAGGGCAGCAGCACTGGTGGTGGGAGGCGGGAGGCATTAAGAATATACTTCGATAACAAGCCACTCTTTCTTCAACGAGCAAAGTAAGAGGTGAAAGAGGCAAGAAAATTTAAGATCTTGGGACAACCGACACCAGGAGCACAGGGAGGGACTCCGAGTCCAAATATATTGAAGGAATCGAGATGCTGACACCAAGTTGATTTTAATGGTAAAAATATTCTCCCGTGTGTGTTTTCTCTACAGTCCTTTGGAGAGTTTGAAAGGGTGCCTTTAAAATCACTGTTACCGTGGACAGCTTATATATAATATATAATATGGTCAGAGAAAAGTAATTTTCTGGTAGCAGGCCATCTGAGGTTTTAGCCGGAGCTCACTGACCCTGCAAGTGGACCGAGCAGCGTGGGGACTTTGAGTGAAGAGAGCTAACAAATGACCAGAAGATCCACTAGGGCGAATCATTACAAGAGAATTTCATATCAAAAGATCCAGTAATAGAATTGATAATCACCTGGGTTAAAAAGCAATAGCATAAGACACTGAGTGTTTTAGATGATCAGAATGGCGAGCAGCTTTACTCCGGAAAAAAAGCATCATCATCATCAAAATTAGTTTAATGGAACGGTGTCCTATCACTCTCCCAAGGATAAAAATGGCTCGTTGGGGAGGAAAGAAATTACTCTTCAGTTCTCCCATGAGAAAATCCAAAACCCTTGTAATCATCAAAGGAGAGGAAACATTTTCAGACTTAAAATCTAGCTGTCCATTCTCCTTTGCCGATTCATCCATTCGCAATTACTGTGTTTGTTTATGTTCTTTTTTCCTTTTAAAACGAAATAATTAACATTGGCGTTTGCCTGTACTTCAGGACAACAAACTGAACAAGCTACAGCTCCCAGTGAATATTCTAAATTGTAAACAATCAAAAAGAAGCTCCATGTTTTTACTGGCCTGATAGATACAGACTGGAGCAGTGTGATGTGTTTTATTTTATAAGTAGTATAAAGAGGTACTTTGTGAACTGGGTTTAATGGAATAATCACAAAACAAGTTTATTTTCCTTTATTTGAAACATATGGGTGTGTGTTACACACATGTAGATAGTGGTGGAAGAAATATCCCTACTCATCCATCCATTTTCTATGACCACAGGGTCAAAGGTGTTTTGAGCCTATCCCAGTGGAAACTTGACGAGACGTTACATCCTAAAGAAAAGTCTCCTGTTCAGAGGGTCATCCCATGAAAACAAACTCCCATTTGTACTCAAGGGCAATTTAGAGTCACTATTTCAACTATATTGCAAGTTTTTGCACTGTGATTGGAAGCTGGACCATCCAGAGAAAACCCATGCAATCCTTTCCGTCACACATCTCACACATGCCCGGTCTAAATTTTCTGCTGTTATTTTCTGGGGCTGTTATTTTCTGGGGCTGTTAGTTCCGATATCAGCCGCTGTCATGAGCTGGTCGCAGCTACTCAAAAGTACCGTCATTGTTGTTGTGTCATCTCACAGCTGTCTTATGGAAGTTTGTTCTCTCAGTACTGCTAGTTCTTTGTCATGATTGCATGATTGTATTTTTTCAACAATAATTTACAGCCAATTTAATTTGTAGACCATATGTGCAGTAACAGTAAAAGGGCCAAATTAAAATCATGTTAATATGAATTAATTATATGTGAATAAGCAGGTAACTGTCAAATTAATGTAGGGGTGCAAAAAGCCCAACAGTTCCCCAGAGAAATGTAATTCAATATAATATAATATTTAGAGGCATAAAATATATAAACTACTAAATATGAAGTTGCTCATGAATTTACATGAAAACAGTCAGAGGTTCTTTACATTGCTGTCTGCATTTCACACAAAACAGCATTTCTGTGTTGTGCATTTCAGAGGAATGTGCCTCCGCTGAACCCAGGAACCGAAACACAACATGAAGATCTGTTGTTGTTTTGCATAATCTGTCTATGTTATCATACTCTGACCTTTTACAGTATTGTTACAGCATACACGTGTTTATGTGACGAGGAAGCCCCAGTGTACCATCATGAAATGAAGCGCACGGTGGATGATCTGCATGCGCTGCTTTAAAGAAGTATTAATTTCCCTGTCCACACAGCCCTCCTGTTTTCATGTGTCTTTGATGCATCATAAATTGCAATCCTATGAGAACAAGCTAGACTTAGTTGTAACCTACCAAAGGAGCTGTTCATAATAAATAAGTTGCATCTAGTTTTGCTCAGAATGTTGTGTTCCATTCATAAAATATTCTGTTTAGGTATGAAAGGTCACGAGAGAGACTGGTGCACCTATTGGCAGCATATACAGCTGTGATGGCAACAGCACACCAGCCTCCTTATCAAAATAATTTTAATTTGTGAAGACAGACATAGTATATATGGTTCATGTTGTGTCCAATAGTGTCCTCTGCTGTTCACTGTGTCATGCCACACCAAATCATAGCACTGCACATGGATGCTAAAAATGAGTGTGAGTAAAACGAAAAAAAGTAAAAATGTGAGTAAAGTGTTCACATTAGAATCAGATAGATAGTGCAGAGGTAATTCTATGTTATCAAAAGTCACATGATTGGTCAAAGACGCATCAGACCAGCTATTAAATAATCAGCCTGGTTTTTTTTTGCACACAACATGAATTAGTGCTGATTTATGTGGTGTAATATACAATAACACCCGTTTCCTTTTTTAAAATCTATTCATTTTTTATACTTGTCAATTACGTGTCATAATGTTATGGCTGATCGATGTATATCCATGGTCCATATTACATGACAAATTCAGCAAATGTTAGGATCCGTACTTACTATGTCACAGTATTGTATCATGTCAGTAGTGGGATAATAAGTGAAAGGAAACATATTTAAAAATGTGTTATCATCTACTTTGTATAAAAGGGGAAACAACATTATTCTGGATGCATTAATTGTACAAACAGCTCCACCTGCTGTTTAGACTTCATTTATTTTCCACAGCAGCTCTGCTGAAGTGCATGTTGAATGGTAAAACAAGCCAGAGCAGATACCTTGTCTTGGAAGACACAACGACAGCTATCTTTCTTCCAGAGACTGTTAATGCAAAAGATGAGTTGGATGCAATATATATCACCTAAGACAAGCTTATTCTTCACAGTGCAGGTTGACGAACATTTTTTGTCAGTGGAGATCACTGATGTATTGCAGCACATACAGCCCTAAGCAGCTTGTTGTTTTCCCTCTCTCCTTCCCATCCTTGTTCTGACACGTTTTGAATCTTATCTTATGTCTCATGCCTGAATCTGGGGGTGGTCCCGGCCCATTACCAGCCTCTACACAGAGATGAATGGCATCCCTGTTTATCCATCACAGCAGTGGCCCTTGAGAGACTAATAAGGGAAGAACAAAGTGGGGTACCTGGAGGCAGCAGTGATTGATGATGTGCTGAGGTCAAATTGACCAGCCAATCATAGCTCAATAAGGCCAACATGAGGCCGGAACATCTTAGACCAAATCCGGTCTGGGTGAATAATAGAAGTTGTCAGGTTCTAACTGGTGAATTTATATCTGGTTATTACAATGATTTGACCTGCAGTGAGAGAAAAGTGTGTCACCGTCATACTTGCAGGTATAAATGCCCACAGATGTGGCTCCAGACACACACACACACACTCACACACAAAAATGCATCCTCCCATGAGTATCAATGTGTTGGTCAAGTAGTCAGATTACTTAAGGATCATTGTTTATCATACAAACATCTACATTATGTGAAGACTAAATCCTTCATTGCAGCATCTCGGCCTCAAAAACAGAGAGATTTCCTCCAAGTCTGTCGGGTTAGAGGAAATCTCTACCCGGAGAGTTGTTTACCAAAGTTCTAATACTTATGAGGTGATGTAATACGTTCCTAATTTCCCCTTCAATGAGTAGCCTTAAATCATATTCTCTTGTAAAATTACAACTTTTTTATGGTTATACTACGACTTTAATCTTGTAATTCAAATCTTTTATTTCTTTCTTTTAATGTGGCCCCAATACTCCATCCTCATTATTTGTGTGCACTTTGTGAAAACTTACAGATACGGATATAACACAGGAGTACCACCATAAATATGTAGCAAACTTTAGCCGCAATTCAGGCGCGTCACAAAAAAGATCTGAAGAAATGAAATTAAAAAAAAGGTTAAGTGAAAAAGTGTGTAAAAAAACATTATGGCCGAACAAACTAATGGCCAGAATAAAGTTGTCTCTGCTTTTATCTCTTTTCATTTGCTGTTTTTATTGTGGTCAAGACTGTTCACTACCAACTTGTGACTGTATCAATGGAAAGCTATACTTTGAAAGCATTTTGAAAAATGATATACAAACCAAATGACGTGGCTATATTGTCACAATAATATAATGGTATTACTGTAGTGCCTTTCTGACCCAATCGTATAACTCTAGTGCCTCTGTGACTTAGCGAAGTGGCTCCAGTGGCCTCTGAGTGTAAAGGTATGACTTTAGTACCATTGTGACCTGGTGACATGATTCAGGTGCATCAGGTGTGATGTATTTGTAAGACTCTGTTGCCTCTGTGACATTACAATGTGGCTCCAGTGCCTCTGTGACATAAAGGTATGACTCTAGTGCTTTTGTTACCTAGCGATGTAGTTCCAGCGCCTCTGTGATGTAACTGTATAACTCTGGTGCCTCTTTGACATTGCACTGTGTCTTCACTGCCTCAGATATATAAAGGTATGACTCTAGTGCCTTTGTGACCTTTAGATGTGGCTCTAGTACCTCTGTGATGTAATTTTACAACTATAGTGCCTCTGTGCCATAATGGTATGGATCTGGTACCTCTGTGCCATAATGGTATGGATCTGGTACCTCTGTGAAATAATGGTATGAATCTAGTGCATATATGATGTAATGATACGATACAAGTACCTCTTTAATGTAATGGTTTGAGTGTGTAGTGCCTCTGCGATGTAATTTTATGACTCTTGTTCCTCTGTGATGTAATGGTATGACTGTAGTACCTAAATTATGCATTTGACCGGTAGCATAAGCTGTAACCTCTGCGTTAGCCTCCTGGCTTATATTGTATCTTTGTCTTGGCTGAGCGATACTTTGCAGGCTAACAAAAAAAAGAAGTATGTCATCGTTATTGGCTAGCATTATGGCACTCTCGTTTTATGTGCAGGGCCTCACATTAGAAGGACACACTGGCATTATCTAGTTGGTTTATATTAAAAGCCTAAGCATGTGACCAGCAAACTGGAAATACATAAGGAATTATTTCAATTTTGAAATAGGCTTCATTTTACTAATGCAACAATTCATGTCCTTTTTTCGGGTTGTTTTTTTTTAAGCTGTAATGGTGGTCAGCCCTCCAGAAGCTAATGACCTTGGTAGATCAGTGGAGAATGGGAATTCACACAGTTGTCTGCTTCCTGCTCTTGTTTGGCATGTTACTCACAGGATGTCTGTAATTTCCTTGTGTTGTCAATTACCTGTTCAAGCTCAACTGTCACGGCCAACAAGAAGAATCCAATGTCTGCTTTGTGGAAGAGGTTCCTTTGTTCACATGGTGACAATCTTCCCGACAAAGTAATTCCGTTGCGAGTGACAAGGATTTCTTTTGCTTTAGAAAATACATCCGATAGTTTAACTGAAGATTGCTTCACTTATCAGTAGGTACAGGCCCGGCCCTTACAAATGTGGCGCCCTAGGCAAGATTTTAGGTGGCGCCCCCCTTGCATTGCAATAAATTCCACTGCTTGTGTACATACTCACAAGAAACTGAAATCTTTATCTTGGACATTCTTTTATTTAAAGAAAGCAATTGCCCAATCAAAATACTTAGAACGAATTAGAAAGAAATACAAAAAAATATGAAATAAATATATGAAATACAATATAAATAACTTACATAAAGTATAAGATTTAAATACCCACAAAATAAAAAGTGTAAACAAGTGACATAAAATAAATTATAAATACAATATAAATAAGGCACTGCACAAAATAAGATATGAAAGAAACCAGTATTGACAAAAATTACAAGGATTTAAAGAAAAATGGGAAAAAAGGGGGTTCTTACAAACACCTAGTGGTGCTTTTTGAAACTGCATAAACTTTAATTACTTAAAAACTACACCGCCACCTCTTCAACCTCACATCACCTGCTACAGCTTTACTCTCCTGGTCTTTCTTGCAGCAAAGTCATCTACAACATCATCATAGGACAACTGATTTGAGACCACATGGTTTATGCTTATGATGGCAAGTCCACCACATGTTGGGGTAAATTTTCTCCTGTTGACTCCTCTGCAACAAGAAAGGCCAAGAAATGCTCTTTAAGAAGAGGTATGTCTTCTTGTGACACTATCCTGACTATGACAGATAGCTGTTCCTTATGACTCAGATCAGGGGTGCAATCTAAAATGATGGAGAAATACTTAGATGTTTTGATCTCTTTCACAAAGTCTTCTATTATTTTAGAAGTGATGGAGTCTACCAGTTAATTTTGGATTGTTTTGCCCAGATAATGTACGTGACTGCCAGCTCCACTTTCCACCTTACTGACATGCTGCTTCATCACTTGATCACATTTGGCCATAAGCTCCACCTCTTTCAGAAATATTCGATTGTCTGGTTTATTTAATGTGTCTGTGGACCCCCTAAAAACCATGTTTCTTTCAGCTAAGGACTGAATTATTGCCACCAATTGATGTAGAACATCACGCCAACTTTTCTCTCAGCCTCAGTGAGTGCCATCTCTTGTTTGTCTATTGTGAGCCCTTTCGCAGAACCGACTTCCAAGTCCTTCCATGTTGCCATGTGAGCATTATGCTCCTGGCTATCTTCATGGACCTTGAGCAAGGGACTTGCATTTTTCCAGTCCTTTAGTCCTTCCCTATTGAGTTTATAATCTCTCTTGGAAAAGACTTTGCAGCAGAAGCAGTGCAAGCTGTCATCTTTTACAGAGTACATAACCAACTAAGCCAACTTCTTCTGAGTTTTTCTGCATTGACTAAGAGTCTGTTAAAATACTCATATTGACACCTTCGACCGTCCTTTTGTTTAGGGAATGTGAAGCTGTTTTCAATTTGAAATGGACCTCTGTGAACCAACTCTGTTCGTACCTTATCAGTTAGAGGAGATGGCCAGTCAGCAGGGTCTATTGGAGCAGCAGAAGGAGCGCTTGATGCTGTAGGTGGCCCAAGATTTGCTGAGGTGGGACTGAGAAACATCAACAGCGCATCTGAAGAGAGAAGAGGAGTATGTGACACCAGTCTAATAATAAATATGATATGATACATATGATTTCAAGAATAAAATGAAATGAAATAATATAAATGAAAAATCTAACTTATGCATGCATGATGTTCACGATACTGTACATGTAAAATGTACAATGTACTTTTTCTAATATGCCAATTATATAAGATTCATTTTTATTGTCATTACAACGGAATGCTGATTAGCAGAATGCAAAGAAGCAGTAAACTGCAGTATAATATAGATATAAGTTATGCACTTTAACACTGATGTAAAGTTTAACTCTATAAACATACTTTAGACAATTTGAACTGTAACACAACATACAGCTGGGCTTACAACGTTAATATATAAAGGGTTGGAAAAGGAATAGCATTTTGATTGACTATTACAAGCTAAGAAAACGTGAGCTAACCAGATGTCAATAAAAATGTAAACAAATTTCAGATTATAACACCTGCTGAGTATATCTAATATTTACACACTTCCCTGAGGAAGGTAAGTTGGGAGTAGTTACGTTACTATTTTCCGTAACAGCTTAGGCCCTTCCATAACATTAACTGACGTTAAAACTAACAGTTAACGCAAGCTATTTATCGATTAGCAAACCACGTTATGCTAACGGTTAACGACGTTATCGTTGTTCCGCAAAGGACAAATCATGTCATGACGTCATCTTTACTGTAACGTTACCTCTGTCTTTGTCTCCTTTTTCCTTTTCTACTTTTCTTTTTCTCCTCCCCTGGGCACCAGACCGTTTGGGACGTTTTGACATGTTGTTTGACTTGTTGTCGAGCTTGCCTTGGGGTCACATCAAAAAACGACAACCCCCCCAGGTAGCAGGTACAGTCTAATTAGTAGGGGGGGGGGGGGGGCGTCTTAGGAAAGTAACGTGTCAGCATTGTTATTATTATTGTTCCTATTTAATAGGCTTTGCTATGCAGTTAAATTAATGTGGGCTTATTGTCTTCATATTAAGACATAATACCAACTACTTTTAAGAATAGTGGAAGTTACTTTTTTTTTCTTCCCCCATTTGTGGCGCCCCCTGGATGGACAGCGCCCTTAGCATTTGCCTATACTGCCTATGCCAGGGGCCGGCCCTGCGTAGGTAACAGTCTTGTTACCTTGGCTCAGGTCACCAGGTAGAAAGAACGCAGGCACCCAGAGAGAGTCAATGTTGACCCAGCTTTCCTGCTTTGTCACTTTCATTCAGTGATACAACTTGACTCCTGCCTTAAAATATATTTTAATGGATACAAACTCTAAACAACTTTGGTATTTACCTTTGCAATGTGGTTTGAATGGATTTGAAAAATGCGGCTTATTGTACTTTATCTAACTGGAACTACCTTTTTGCAGATAAAACCAGACATGGGGAGAAGCTACAGTTCACACACATGCTGTGAAATATGATTGTGAATATACCAAAACGATACAAATCAGAAGAAAAATGCTTGGTGGAGAAAGAAACAAGCTAAGTGAGAGACAAAAACTCGGTCGTACTAGATTAACATTTTCAGAGAAGGGGCTCAGAGTAGAGCCTCTACTCGAAAGGAGCCAGTGGATGTGGTTAAGGATGTCACCAGGGCGCCTCCCTTTGGAGGTTTTCCAGACACGTCCTAGGTGGAGGAGACCAGAGAGTAGACCCTGAACTCACTGGAGAGATTACTGTACATGTCCCATCTGGCCTGGGAACGCCTCAGGATCCCCTGGGAAGAGCTGGAGAGCGATGCTGGGCCGAAGGAGCTGTGGAATAATCGTCTTGGCTTGCTGCCACAGCGAACACCAGAGGAAGGAAAACATTAAAATTTTAAAAGTTGCTTATTTTCCATGTGTTGTAGGTATATGTACGTTAAGAAAAAAGTTTGTATTTAATGGGATTGTACTAAAATAAGCAGGTTCTTCACTGCATTCTTTCTTGGGACTTTGTTCTTTCACCTTGTGCCCCTCTCTAAAAGCCACATTTCCCATCTGGGACAATAAATTAAGTAACTCATAATTGGTCAACTGCGATAGGCTCCAGCCCATGCAACCCTGAACAGGATATATCATCAAGCAATGGAACCAAACTTTAAAAAAGGTCTCTTTAATATATCTGTTTTATATTATTTATGATACCTTATAATACGTCATGTTCTAGCTCTATATTTTGTTTTGTTTAATGAATCTCTTTCATTTCATGTGATTTTGTTTTGTGAGTTGATTGGCATTGGAGGTCTATTAATGAAAGTATGGGACTAATGGAAAGAAAAGAAATGTATTTCACTTTATACAGCCATCAGAAGTTTCATGGCATGGGGAATAACTGAGTCGACCCCCCCCCCCAACACTCACACACACACGTAGACTTACACACACACACACGCACACACATACACACCCACTAACAAACACAAACACACATGTTTCTCATTGTTGCACACATGCAAACAATACGTACGATCAAAATGCTTATGTTTTACATCAGATCCTGTGTGGAAAAGAGCAGAATGGGCTCATTCATCGCACTCCCCTGTTTTGTCTCAGCTGCTCTAGCCCAGCACACTAACATATAGAAATTATTGGGGCTTAACACGAGCTCGAACCAGCGTGATAGTTGGCTAGTTAAATAAAGTTTAACACCAGTTCATTTTCAGCAGCTTTCCTGCCAAGGGCATTTCTCCATATGGGTTTTTTAGACCCTGATTTGCTGCTTTTCTGTCTGCAAACAAGAATTTGCTTTAGTCAGCTGAAATTATATTCCTGCATTGGATATGTTACATGGTCCAGCTTTGATCACATAGAGAAAATATGGCATCCATCTATATGTGGTATAAGTATGGCAAATAAAAATATTTTCAGGACACACCCATCTGCACAGTTCAACTAGTTTAAGAAGCGCCTTTTCCACTGCTTTATACTGATGTGCTCCAATCATGTTCATTTGATTAATCTATACTTTCTCATGGTGGTAGTTTTATAATATATCACCTTAAAGGGATTTCTTTCAGGCCCAAACAGTATTCACATTACTATTGAAGCAAACCAGAACAGTTCAATGGACAGGAAAGACACATAGCCATAAATAATCTTCATGAGAAACGACCTCTTTCATTTGGCTGCCCTTTTCCCAAACCTTTTTCAAAAACTTTAAAAATTGTTTTAAGATAACGTTCAACATACAACATATATATAGTCAACATACCAGATGTGTTCTGCGCCTAAATTTTATTTAACTCATAAAACCGTTTCCGAAAATGACAAAAAGTTCTATAATTCAAAAAGCGTCTCAAACTGGACCTGTACAGGTGAACACATGGGAAATCAAATGCTACCATTCATTCCAGGTGCTTCCTCCCCTTTCTGAGGCATGTGTGCAGTAGCCTCTCTAAAGTGTGAAATCCCTCCCTTGGGTGCTGAGGGAAAAGGCAGTCAAGTAAAAGGAGTGTCACCTGGATTACCCTCAATGATATCTCATTTGTCATGACTCGACAGCCGAGCACAGCCACGATTTACAGATTTGTCAGATTCTTTCATGGCATGCAATAAACTGATGCTGCTGGTACTGTTTTTCATTGTCATGTTGAGAAACAACATTGCACCCTTTGGGATTATTTTGCAACAATGCTTTAACATTATCAGGTACGATTCAAGATTGTGTGGAAAAAGCTGCGTCTCCAATTTTGCATGTACTTCTAAAGTGATCAAAAGGGTTGATATTCAATAAGAGAATAGAAAGCCGTCTTCTTAGTTATCGTTTCCTTTTGTGAGAACTGTTTCCATTCATACCACTCATTAGTGCCCCTTTTGTACTAAGTCCTTTTAAAAAACCTGCAATAAAAGGTGATATTTAAGAGGTTGAATAGCAAAAGTAGGGGAACGAAAGCATGACAGAATAGGTAAGCAGTTGCGCTGCAGACTGAATCTGATTTGTATGAATGTCAAATTGTGCCTGAGGACCGTGAAGGAGACTCATTACATTCACGGAGGAAGCAGGGGAGGTTCTGTCTTTGAACTCTGTGCATTTGTTTTGAAGTTTGCTTCCAATTATCGTGATTAAGTTCCTTCCTCGGGGTAACATTTGGTATTTAATGTGAACATGTCCCACACAATTACAAATCTGGTACTCATTTGCACCGGACTGTATTCTGCCACTTTTTTTTTATGTCTTTGTGTGCAACAAATGTTAATTTCACCAGATTAAAACACTGAGATGTACAGATTAGTTCTATTGAATGTAATGTTTCTTCTTATTTCTTGTTAAATAGCTGACATACAGGATTCAAAAAGATTGTAAGCTACTTGACTCTTTGTGCACATGTGTCATTTCTGTGGGTTGGGCGTAACTATGGAGTCGAATTCCTCAACAACAGCATTATGTGTCCTTGGCACAAAACTGAATCCACCCAGTCTGTGAGGGCTTTGAGTTTGTCACTGTTCAACACCGCCCACATGTCAGCTGTAAAGTATGATTGAATCAATGTTGGTTGTGGTAATTAGCTATGCTTGGATTACATCATAGACTACATGTGGCCTCCTTGCTAGCTGGCGCTTTGTAAATCATTAGTACTTGACAAAACTGAGGAGGAAATTCATGAATGGGTTTGTTTTAGTTCTCACTTCTTTGCAGACTTTGCAATATTGACAGAAAATGTTAAATACCATTTTGCATATATGAGTATCATATTGGATATATCTGATTTGGTTTTATTTTTACATTGTATTGCTCACACCATGCTTCTTTTAAACAAACAGAAAGATGCAGAGCGCAACATTTTTAAGCCGTTAAACTCCATTCTTCTTTATTGTTTTCAACATTTATTTAGAATAAACTTGGAAATGTACATTTTTTCATAATATGCGAGTCAGAACATTGTTTGACTTTAATTTTTCATCCATCACATAAAAAAATAAATTAGAAAATATTTATTTTGTATTTCTACTCTAAATAAGTCAGATTTAGTGAAAGTCAGTGTAAAAAAGACAATAATTAACAAGTAAGGCCTGGCATAGAACAGGTTGCACCTTAAAAACCCAATATAGGCTAAAAATATCTAACCATCAACTTTTATCTTTGACATTCAAACTTAAAGTTTCTTTATTATAACCATCAATTATGAATTGTATTAAATGGAATGCAAAATGCATGAAATGCAGAAAAATGACAATTGATGGATTTGCAGAAATGTTTTCATATAGCTGCAGTATTAAATTTGATACACACATTTTCTAAATGCTTTTTTACTTTACAATAAGTTAGTTAATTTTAATTGATTATACATTGCATCAATCCATCAAATATTCAGTAAAAATATGAAAGTTTTTCTTTATCACAATTGGCAAAAATAGTCACGAAAATCACTGGTGCTTTACTCCTGGACGACGGCTAGCGTGGATGTCTGAGTTGAAGGTCTTCAGGTTCATGCCTTCCGCCCCCTGGTGGACTACCGGTGCACTGCATGCATTGGGATCGTATACACCAGGGCTTTAAGGATCAATACTCACATAGAATTCAGTGGTCGGTTGATTCAGTCAGCGTTTAAAGGGTTAAATCCACACAAGGCATAAAGAAAGGAAATACATCACTGAATTATTGTACGGGCTGCTCCATTATACACACATGTGTGCTGGTGTGCATTACTGTGAAGTCATTGAGCAAAGCTTTTATTCTGGGGGTTTTTTCCGTCACTCCTGTAATCAATCTTTTCTCCTGATCCAGTTTCCTGTGTGCAACTTGTGGCGCACAGGAAATTTGACCTGAAGGTTTAGACTGGGATTGAACCGAGAAATCGGACATGAAAGTGGAGGATATTGACCACCTGTCTTTTTTGTGATGTCAGTCCTATTTCATGATGGTCACTGTATTTGCTTGGTTGAGGAAGGGTCTCTTATGAGAAAAGGTAACATTAAATATGCAGTGGACTGAAAAAATGTTCGGTCTTTAAGGATAGAAAAAAAACATCTTTATTGAGGTGAGTTTTATGAAATACTCTTCATGTAATGGGTAAATTAATTTAGTTTGGTGGGTTGCGGGGGACAAGTCTTAAAGCTGTTTCTTAGAAAGTTCACCAGATTTTAATCTTTGTCCTACATTGAGACATATACGGAGGATCCAGTAGTAAAGCTAAAGGATGAAAGGTCATTGCACTGCCATACCATATGTTTTTCATGCGTTCTACTCCCAAACGGCAGCCTTACTCTCACAGGAAGATGATGCTGCAGGAGAAAACATAAAAACTGTCAGTGGCACTATTTTATCACCATGCAAAAGTAATAAAGTGATCAGCTCGTAATGCCCCAGGTGTGTGTTTACTATCCCTTTATGGATATCCAATTATTCTAGAGTATGTATCAGTCTTTATTAAATATTATTTTACATTAAGAAAGAAAATCCAGTAGGGGAGTGCAGCTGGCCACAGCCGTTGCTACAGTATGAGTAACAGTGTCAGCATAATTACTGAGGTCAGAAAACAGAGGCAGACATTGACAAAAAGCACAGCTGCATGTGTTTAACTGACCACATCTCGCTCCGCTGAGATTAGCAATAAATCTTATATGACAGCTAATTCTGTGAGACCCCTGACTATCGTATCAGAATTTCCGCATCTTGTAGAAAGTCACAACGATCCCCCATATTCTCAAATCGATCTATCAGTATACTGATATGCTGTTCTCAGCATATCAGCCTGTGATTACTATTACATTGTTTATTGATTAATGTCACATCAATATTGTGTCACATTCACAGCAACTATTACCCTCTGATGGTCTGCAACAAGAATGCATGACTCCTAAACTGTTTCTGCATCCTCCAATTAGGGTACAAAGGTGTAGATATGAATATTGTTTTAACAGAAATACCGATGTACACTAATGAACCATTACATTACAACCACTGAAGGTGACGTGAACAACACTGATTATCCTGTTACAATGACACCTATCAGTGGTTGAAGGTGTATTAGGCTGCGTGTGAACATGGTCTGCTCAAAGTCAATGTGTTGGATGTGACAAAAAGTTTACAGATCTGAGTGACTATAACTTGGGCTAAACTGTGTTGATTAGGCAACCAGGTCAGATGATCATCAAAACGGCAGGTCTATTCGGTGTTCCCCGTCTGCAGGTGTTGGTCTGCAGCAAAAGTGGTGAACTAGCAACAGGGTCATGGGTGCCCAAGGCTTACTGATGCTCTTGGGGATTAAAGGCTAGCCCAAGTTATCCAACATCAAATCAGAAGGACTTAAAGGACCTGCTACTAACCTTTAACTGCAGATACCACAGCAGACCTTCTTGTCTAGTCCACATCTTTTCTGGAGGAAAATTGGTGAACCACACAATATATATGACTAATAAGTGTAAAAGCCTTAATCAGAGCTTTTCAGTAAGAGTGTAGTACATGTTAAGTTTGTGATGTGTAATGTGTGTTTAAAAGCTTCATTTTTGGATTTGGATTTTGGATTAAATTGAGTGGCAACATAAACTTTAGAAAAATTCTGTTTAAATCATGAACAACAAACTTGGTTTCTAGTGTTTCCCTCTGAGAGGATACAATTTAGTTCAGAGAACCCTTAATCTACAGCTGATTCATTAAACCCTCCATTTCAAATTGCTAATCCTCCATTTCAGGTTTTTTTTGCATTGTCTGAGTTTGTACGCGCTACTTCTATACCCAACTTTTACAAGTTGTAAATAGTTTATTGAGTACTTTTCATCTCAGACAAGTACGTATTACAGCTAGATGCAAATATATTCAGGGTTTTCTTGTATTCGGTCTTTAATAGTGGAGGACGATTTAGAGCCAGTGTAACAGTTAGAGATGTTCAGCAAAAGACCTGCACAGATTGAAATGGAGATCTAGCGAAAGATCAGTCAGGAAGACTATAAAGCTAATCACAGCACATATCTCCTCTCTCTCCTAGCTGTCATGAAGCCGCATGCTCCCATTTTCTTATTTGTTATTAATTGAGCCTGTTTACTCCCCTATCAGCGGCTCACTTTCACCCAATGGCTACCACATCTCTCCTCACGTCAACCAATCACCGAGCTGTTGCCAGTTTTAAATATGGCTCTCTTCCCTCCTCAGCTCTCAGCTCGATTAAAATCCCCCGCCGAGCCTGAGCGCCAAAGACTTTACATTCATCATTTTGCTCGTTGTTAAATAAACTATCCTTCCTTCAATTTCCGATTGTCAAATAAACACACTTTACCTTTGATTTTGTAGTCTTCCCTGATTTAAATTTTCTTACTGTGGATTATTTTAAACTCTGATATGCCACTAACAGTTTTGGCCAATACCGGTTGACAGCTTGCACACATATTTTTTAACTTTTCTTTGATGGAAAATAATAATTCTGTGTATAAATTAATCATTAACATTTATAATCTAACACTAAATGTAATCAATCAATCAACAGCCGTCATCAAAGAAGTCAGATACTGTGCTTCACCATGGTAACTAATGAAATGCTATGATTGCCAAACTTCACGCCATTCGAGCGGGAAGTTTTAATGCGCTTGCAAACACATATTTATGAGAAAAATAATGAAATCCCTACTTCATCACATTAGGAGAGAGCCTGGAGTGGGAATAATTGCTTGACAGAATTTATCTTTTAGTTTCACCAAATTTCTTCTGAATATTAAAGGCAATAAATGAAAAAATAACAAACACATTGTTAATTCTTGGTAGATCCACCAAAATGGGTTATAACTAGTTAATTAAGTAAGTTTTGAACACAATAAAAGATTAGATGAAAGAGGTGATACTGACCTGCTCCTTGGCAAATAGTGAACCTGTAATTTTTTGATGAAACACACATTTCAAAATTATAAGTTGCTTGTAATAATTAATTAATGATTAATTAGGTTTTCGCAGCCAATTTTATAACTTGATAATGAAGCATTCATAAATCATTTATATGGGTAATGTTATTGTGATATTGTACAAAATAATCTTTGTGTCCCTTGATTAGCATGTATTATAATTTACACGTAAGGGTGCTATGAGTTTGACTTACTTGGGCCGGTTTATATTTAGTGGAGATGCTATGTAAAAAAGATAAATTTTAGTCCTTAACCTTGAGGAAGCATCCCAGCCTCCTGCCAGTATAATATGTAATTTACCTAAGGACGGCAATGATGAAATTTGAAAGTTATGTCTGTTTTGATTGCATACAAAAATGAATTAGCCTTTAATCTTTCCGTTAGCATGTTTTTTTTTTCGTTTTTTTAAACTGGAACTGGAAACAACTAAGCTAATTAACCAATGACTTTATGTCTCTCAGAGATTTATGGGGTCCACACTGTTTTTATTGTTTTTTTAACACACCTCTTTTACAATCAACTGAATCTTGTATGGCTTTGGAGTTTTATGTGTTCTCAAGACTCATTTTTATGTTTTTAAGAATGCTTCATGCTATAACCAACCGAAATTTAAGCCAAAGAAAACAAAAAATCTCAACAACCTTGTGTTAATTCTGCAAGTTTAGCGAAGCAAATCTACTTTATACAAGCCACAAATGAGCTGTGGAATCACTATATCACATCGAAACCACAAACTGCATAATCAGTTTGTGGGAGGAAATTTCAATCAAACATGTTTAGAGGAAAGAATAATATGTCCTATACAGTTCAACAGACGACAGGGCCTAGGCTGTCGTCCCTCACAACAAGGTTATATCCCTGAATATAAAACAAAATCCCCGTTTTAAGAGCAATGTCCCTGATTGAATGCTCAAGATTAGTTACATATACATATATATATATAGTTATATATATAGTTATATACATATTAAATTATGTCCAAAAACCTGTTTTTCATAAAAGAAACTCATACTTGGTGATTCGAATAATTTATATTAGAGTAAAATATGATGTGTACAAGATAGATCTCCTCACGTCGATTCATATGCACACAATTTGGACTAAATCCGTCCAACAATTGAGATATTACTGCCAAAAAAACTTGTATTCAGGAAGTGATCTATAATTTTATACAAAGTCGAAAAAAATGCATTTATTTGAAACAATTTTTTTTTTTTTAATTGAATTGTGTGTTGGTTTGGTACTGCCATATTGCTGAAAAAGGTTCTTCAATAAAAACAACCCTCCGGCACTTTTGCACACAGTTTGCTTTATCTTTGTGTCTGCTGCACGCCAGTTCCTCCTCAAAATTCAGAGACTGAGGAGAACTGGAAACTCTAAAGATGTGAGTAAGAGATTGGGTGGTTTTATGTCTGCACTGTATCCACTTTGTCTCCCACTTTTTACTCACTCTGAACTGGAGGATGCCCCCAGCACCTTCTCTACTCTGCACAGCATAATCAGTCTCAGATGATGGATATAAAATGTATTATTTTCCCAGTTAAAAAAAATCCTTCCTTCCTTTCTATTGTGTCTATATCACATGGGAAAAATCAGTGTGAAGATGTACCTCAACATTCACCAAATCCTTCGGCACAATACCTTTCATTAGGTGGTCATTATGTGAATAGGTGTCCTGGCCTTGAATGAATCATTAAAACCAGGCATTGCCCGCATGGCTAACGTCTCCCCTGCTGTGGAGGGGTTGGACCTTCAGTTTGTGCTGATTCTCTAAACTGTCAAGACAGGCTGAACTCAGTATGGGAGTCTGGGAGTGACTGGGCTATTCACTACTACAAATATGTGACATGTACATAAAGTCTACATGTTAAATGCAACTTAAAGAAGAGGATCAGGCTCCAAAGACAAAAACACAGAGCAGTGTGTTAGCAACCACAACAATTGAAGAAAAGTACAGACACAGCCAGGCAATCTGGATGCATAAAGTACAGTCAGTCTGTTGTCAATTTGCATTGCACACTATTCATGTGTAATTAACTTGGCAATAGCTTCTACATTTTTTTTCTCTGGTATAAAGAATCACCACCCCAGTATGCTGATGTTACAGACTGGAGATTGAATCGCTAGAAAAGATTAAGTTAAGTACTTGTTGTACTCTACATTATAACCACAAAACACATTTTATAAGTATTCCCTAACTTTTGGGATAAAACCAATCCATCATTGTGTATCTGCTTGCAGCCAGTTTTGCTTTTTTAGTAGCCATCAGCCGTCAAAGACAATTCAGAACAGATGGGTGAGACCAATGTCTTCATTAAAAAATGTTTTGAGCCATATGTTACCTGTTTTATGCCTCTTCTGCCAGCTGGAAATAGGGGATTCATATGGCAAGCCTGATGTCATGGATGGCGAGACTACTGATTAACATTATCTCCTGGGACGTATTCGTTTTTCATAATAAATCTGGGCCTTCCCCAAAGCAAAGCATTTCATGCTGAGATTGAGTCAGAAGATATTTACACAGCTATGACCTCCTTTTCTTCTGAATCAGCTTTTTATTACAGACAGAGTACCATGATCGCTTCCCTGCTGTTCCCTGGTGTGGAAACTTCTCTCTCAAACCGGAAGAGATGTAATCTATCAAGTCATCCTTGTGGTCCCTTTTTTATTTGTTTTTCCCTGCACACAGCAAAAGAGGGAATGGATGGGCCAGATATTCTTATATAAGAATAAATATAGATCTAATCAAAT
Organism: Lophius americanus; assembly: GCA_037951165.1. Taxonomy (NCBI): domain Eukaryota; kingdom Metazoa; phylum Chordata; class Actinopteri; order Lophiiformes; family Lophiidae; genus Lophius; species Lophius americanus. The sequence continues at coordinate 3,263,751 of JBBDHG010000024.1, read as the reverse complement.
TGTCTTTTATTGAGCAATACATAACTAAATAACATAAAAAATGCTGAACTAGAATTTTTAATAAAGTCTAGCATAAAGTCTAGCCACTGAACACTGAATAATTATTTCATTCCATTGCATTCATTACATCACTAGAAATCGGGACATATCAGGGAATTGTCACCCTCGTAACGGATCCCCTTAACACCCTAAATTTCATGGATAATTTTCAATTATTGGTCCAACAGAGACCTTAGTGTGAGGAAGAACTGGACTGATTTTGGGAAAGGTTGGTTGTATATTTACGGCACCGGGTAGAACTTTATCTCCAAAGGTTTTGGGAGATTATTTCAAAACCGTGAGTCCGATTTAGTCAAAATTGGATGGATATAAATAATTTCAAGGAGACCTATCTTTACATCTTTACATCAGTAATTCATATCTTCCTCATTAGGGGGATCTTTTTTTCAAATGAAAAAAAAAGTTTTTCGGAAATAACTCAAAATGTAACTATTCAAGGGGACTTTTTCAAATATTGTAGCCTGATAGACCTTAGTGCGATGAAGAACTGGATTGATTTTCGGAAAGGTCAGTTGTATATTCCTGACACACAGGGTGAGCTTTATCTGCAAATGGTTTTTGGGTCATAATTACTCAGCCCTTAGTCCGTTGTAGGACTCGGCTCGAGGAGATCTATCTTGTATCATATATCTGTCGCTGGGAGGGGCCGTTTTTCTACAAAATACCCTGTTTTTTCAGAAATAACATCACATTTAATTTGAGTAGTTCAATCAGAACAAATGGGACAAGGATATTCCATTGCTGTCATAGCGTATGCCTGACTTTTGGACTGTTATTATATCAAACCTTGTTCAGGCTGCAGGCAGCAGGAGCCAATCCAAGTTGTCATTGGTTCTGAGGTTGCGTACATCATGGACACATCGCTACCTTTGTTAAAGGGCCCAAACATGGATACACTCTCATTCAAAATTTAGATTCACAAATTCAACTTATTGCATATTTGTGGACTGGCAGCCAGAGTTCCCAGAGGGAAGCCAATCAAACAAAGAGAGAACATTCAAACTTCACACAGACCAGCCTCAGGTCCGCTGGTGGATTTGGCTCCAATTTTGTTTTGTTTGTTTTTTTTAACTTTTTTTACATTCCTTTTTTCTATTCTTGATTTTCTTTTTGGTTTCGTCCGACTTAGGATGCGCTTTTTTTTTTTTTACAAATATATATTAAGGGGGCGTACCTCTAGAATGGATAAATAGTCAACAATGTGACTGGCTCTTTCCCTCAGAGTTAAATGTTTCCGTCATTGATTTAATCAAACTAGAATTGAAAACGTATTGGAGTCACCTGACCGTGACTCTAATGCTTTGACGTTATTCCAGCATAAGAGAAGGAATTGCTTTTGATGTTCTTTATTGTGTAGTACCTCTGTTATTATGACTGACATGTTACCACTGCTGCGGTTCTTTGCCTTGTGCCATACCCTCAAACCTCATACCAACCAACATATATAACGTTAAACAAACCTTGCATCAGTCTAGCATGTGGAGTTTTGAAACGCCTTGGTTGGAAAAACTGCTGGGTTGGTTACATAAGAAAGTAAATAAGGGGAAAGCAGCATTTCAACTGATGGATTTTCAATGAGCAGGGTTGTATTATCACAATATATTGAGAAATTGATGATAACCATATTTTCCAAGTTGCAAGTTTCCATGACGCATCAGTTACCTCACACAGAAGCAACACATCTGTGGAGCCGACGGACCTTTACCACTAACAATGAAACAAGAGAGATGACCATACAAGGCTACAACACCTCCATCCATCATCGTTCTGAGAGTGCCTGGCTGAGGGAGGCTGAAGCTGACATTTAATAGTGACGTAGACCCTGGACAATTACCATTCATCTTCATTCTTGCACATATTTAGTATAATGGACAATATTCCATGTTTTTTGAGAGGAAGCCAGTGTGAAGTGAGGGAAACCATACGAACAAGGGAGAACCCTAACCCTGTGCATGAAAAATAATAAAAAAATATGTTAGACAAATATGCTAACCATGACGACTGTACAGCGATTTGACCAAATTTACACTTTATCAAGAGAAATTTTAGTTTTAACCAAATGAGATATTTTGGTTAATTTTTTCCTGTAACTTCATTGATAATGACAATTAATGAGGTTCTGAACAGCTTGATGTTCAGTAGGACTGAGTTTTATGGTCTGGCAGCAAATGCATCAAGCTTATAGTTCAGTCCAAGTGAAATGTGTTCTATAATGTACAGATCCCATGGAGTTGAAAAACACACATAAACCTGGAGGAGTGAGATGTATCCATCCTCTCTCATGGATATCTAAACGAACATAATGAAGTATCTTCACTGCCTCTATTTTCCACTTGGTGTACCATTCTTTATTCTGCTGCAGCTGCTATAATTTACAACACAGATGAAAAACTGTCAGGATTAACTCTATTACAACAAAGTTGACATCCACCATATTCACACGCACAAAAAGTTATGGTTTCACTGTGGTACTTTGAAGTGAACTGTGCACACCCTATGTACGGTATTTTCCAGCTGTACACAAAGAAACCTTTATGTACAACATATGTTTCCTCAGGTTATTTATTGGTTCTGCAGTCTTTTCCCATGAAAAGGGCAGAGGTGGAGTTTACTGCTGAGTCACGGCTATTAGAGAGGCTATCATGAGACAGACAAGGGTTCCCCCAAAATTTCTAGCTACACTTTTTTTCTAATTCAATGACTGAAACTATTTTCCATGGACTAAATGTCTCAGTTAGTAATGTAATGATGGTTTTCCATCGTTGTGTGCTTTCACAGGAGTTCTGCCTTGATGAATGAGAATAGTAATGATGTGGTTTCATTATGACTGGAGAATCTGGCCGAATCAGGGTATATTTAGGCCTATGCTATAATCCCCGACAGCAAGTGTATATCCCTGAAAAGCCCCCAATCGCCTACATTGTACAAGCAATCCCTTTGATTGAACTCCTCAAATTAAATGTGAAGTTATGTACCCAGTATGTTCTGTAGAAAAAATATCCCCATATCGAGTAAAATATTAACTAGAATTTTATTTATACAAGTTAAGTCTCCTCAACTTGATTGATATGCAACACATTTGGATTAAATCAGACCGACGGTTAGTATGAGGAAAGTGTTATTTTTTTGTAAAAACAAAAACAGAAAAACAAAATCAAAATTGCCTTAATCAGTGAAATATTAACTTCTAAAGGTGACATATGATTTATGCATGAGAGATCTCCTGAGCTGATTCATATGAGCCAAATTTGGACTAGATCGGGCCAATGGTAAAGAGGTTTTGTCCAAAAATCTGTATTTTTTTGTAAAAGACAAGCTCCCCCTAGGGAATGAATAATAACTGTTAGAGTAAGATATGATGTATGCCAAATAAAAAGTTGATTCATATATACCAAATTTTTACTAAATTGTACCTATGGTAGATAAATCATGGCTTAAAAGTAATGGAAATATATAAATAACCTTTACCAAAATCACTCCAGTTCTCCTCGCTCAAAAATGTATCTTTGTATACAATTTGAAAATGATCCATCACACAGTTTTTGAGTTATTGCGTTACCATGAAAGATCTGCGGCGGACGCGGTGATGAAGATTCTGTAGTATCCCTGTCTTTTTGGGGATATAATGACCTTCCGGAGCGCAGTTAGCAACCAGCATGTAGCATAGCATATGCTACATGATTAAATTACATACACGGATGCTTCTGCTGTTGAATCTTCTCTTGGTAACAAACGTCTCTTGGCTTCTGGTATCACCACAGCTTAAAGGGAAAGCATGACTTTATGAAAAATAAAAAATAAAAGAGAAACTTAACATGTACTTTTTTAGATTTATAAACCTTAGATGTTTACTGGGTTTTAAGTTATCTCTCCACCTGTTTTATTAAATATTTTTTGATTAAGTTAAACAGTTAATTAAAGCCCCGAGGAGAACTTGAAAAGTCTGTCAAGAGCATGATTATTTTTTAATGTATTGTTACAGCTGCAACTGGAGTGCTCTGTTTCTATAACCTTTTGGTGGAAGCTCTTGTATGATTAATAGCGGTCCCCATTATGTAATATCAACACTTCTTCCTTCTTCATTGAACGTTTCTGAGCCTTGATTGGATTTTAAGCTTCGCTAATAAACTAAGAAGCTGTTGTGTGTTTGTGCAGCTCATCGTTTTATCTTGTAACTGTTGTTGCTTTTGTAATTGTCAAATATTTAGACTTTATAAAAAAAATTTATTGAACTTTGTGGAACTTTAAATGCAGGGTCTGGGCCTGAGACTCCTCCCTCATTTTTGGAGTCCCAGAGCCTGAAACATAATTTTGGGGCCACCAAGTCCAATTCTGCATTAGATCTTTCATGTTTCAGTTGGGCTCCACAAAGGCTCGGGTTCGGCTCTGCCCTCATTGCGCTCATTATCCTCCTCTGGTGAGATGAAGAAGCAATGCTAAGGTCGTAATTGGTTACTGAGAACAGAATGCCAGTGGTGGATGAGGACCAGACCGGGAACGTACATGAGGAGAGCATTGTAAAGTAATATTTAAAGCCAATAAAAAGAGTTGATACTGGCCAGAATGTGTAGGAAAGCTTTGGCTGAAATCTGATCTTTTTGGATTTGATTGCAGGACAAAATCTTGACTCTTGCTTATGTACTTTCTATTTGACTACACATGGGGAAAATCTTCTCGTCGGAAACAACGTATCATTAGCTTTAAGCAGACTGAGCCATCTGTGATCTTTAAGTTGGCACAAAAGAGAGCTGGAGTGAATCCCACTAAAATAATATGTTTCTCGTTTGCAGCAATTTATTGAGAAACAAAGGAGCATTATGTGATGGGTTATGTCACTGCTGCAGAACACAGGAGAGCAGATATCTGTAACTCCATTAAACCCACATGTTCCTTCAGTTGTTACGAATGTGGTGAACCTTGATGGAAAATAAAACAGCTGGTTTGAGGGGGTGTGTAGCTTCCTGGTCTTTACAAGAGTTGTAGAGTCTTAGGGTGGTCCTCAAAGTTTTACCCCTTAGCCAACGTCTGTTCCCTGTTCTGAAACAACTGTTGAAGGATTGAGATAGAATAGGATGAAGAGAGGAAACAAGGGTAGATGCCTTTCTTGGTCAGTAAACACTTTATGTCCGTTTCTGATTAGTCATGTGTGCATGTAGAGTTACTCTCATAAAATCCAATGATTACTCTTTCGTAACATGTAACCATGGTTTCTAACATGCGTCAGTCTCATAAACAATTGATTTCCAACTATCATACCCAACCTTCGAGTGTGATCACAAAGCTCCAGCAATGCTATAAACCAGTAATGAGAGAAAGTTAAGCTTGGGTTGTTTTCATACGAATAGTCTTTGTCTTGGGTGTCAAATGCTCTGTGTTTTGTTCTAAGTCATCATTTTATCCTGTTGTTGTTCATTATGTTTTCTTTTGTGCCTCAATAGTTTTCCTTTATCTTGCCCCCAGATCAAAGCTCGTAGGGCATAATTTATTGTTAATTGAAAAGCCATAGCATGTAAGGCAAGTTGACTTTCATGCAAATTTAAGTCAATATCTGACTGAAGGTGAAAAAGAAGACGGACAGATTCACAAGAACAAACTCACTCTCATCCCACATTATATCTCTTTCACATTGCCTCATGCTGCACAAAAAAATCCTCTTTGAGAGACAGTTTGTTATGGGAGGCGCTTGAGTAAAAGCTGGGAGGGATTGTGTAGAATTTTGGCTTTACATTTAATTTATCCATATAACCATCTGGGTACACCACAACAATAACTCTGCATTTTTTTGGTTACAGCATGTTATGACTGTAATTTAAAATGGAGAAATAATTGTCAGGACGCTGAGCAGATATCGTGCTGAATTAAATATGCCACACATTGACATGTTTATTAACATGTCCAAATGTTCCTTTATAACCACAGTTAGGGTTCATGCCAACATGAACTCAAACCCAGAAGGTTATGAATATAATTTTGGTCTAGCAGTCTGAAGGTATTGCTTTAAGGACCAATTTGTGCGGATTCTAATTCATTCAGGTCATCCTTGAAGGCTGAATGAAAATACTTCTTTAGTTAATTTGAAGATAATCCACCTCACATCAGCATATCACATCAGCATCTAACTGACTTGGTTAGTAAAAATTTACTTCAAGAGTTTGTGTCAGCTGTTAGAATGATCTAGTAGAATCTGATATTTGCATTTACCAACACATTAATCGGAACAACTTGGACGCAGACTAATAGATGACACTTTTATAAGAAAACAGGAATCTATCATGTGATCTGTGCAGTTTGGGTCGTTATCATGATGCTTTTAATAAACAGCAACTTGATAATAATGCATGCTTACTCCTACTGGAGGCAATTAAAGGGAGACGGAGAGCTCAAGAAAGTCCTACAACTCAGAGGCAGTGTTCGCTAACGTTGTAAGTTATTAGCCGGGCGGTATTGTGTTGTAAACTTAGAAGAAATGCTACATTAAGATCAACATCATCCAAAGCAAAATCCTCCAATGACTTCAAGAATACTTTATCAAAAGTCTATTGGTGGTTCTTGCCCACTTTATTGATATTTTCTGTCTGTCAGGGGTCCTGACAGATTTTCTCGGACATATTTGTAGGGTTCCTACCCTATTGTTTATATCTGTATTAAAAACCACCTCTCATATGATCTATTTGTACATGCAACTTGTACATGCATGGCGACATTCGGTACCTAAATACAGAACGCAACCAGAACAGTTTTTATTTTGATCGGTTTATGCAGCGATTTATAGTACCCCTCGGTTATTGCATGAAAGTCAATTGGTTAAGGTGTTTTTATTCTGAATTGTGGACTATCTATTTAGTCTTTTATACCATTTCTAATACTGGGTCCATGAGAGCCCAGCTACTGACTAGTGGGATGGCAGATGTATAACCTCCTGTTAAGCCAGGAATACACTGTACGATTCAAGCCTGATTCACACTCGCAAAAGAGACTCACTAAGTACAATACAACTTGTTTACTGTAGCTTTTGGGTAAAGTAGTTCTACTTATGAATTCTAGTAATTCATAACTAGAATGACTAGAATTACTCTAGTAGTTATGAATTACTAGAGTATATTACTAAATTGGACCAACGGTTATGGACAGAAAACTGTGTTTTTCATAAAAAGCTCCTCCTGCTGATAAAATTATGAACTATTACATGAAATGATGATATATGTATATAAATATATATTCATATATAGTCAATATATATTCTAGCATATATATCATCATTATATACTAGAGTTCCTCTGGGTGATTTATATGCACCAAATGTGGACTAAATCGAATCAATGCTTAGAAAGTTATGTCCAAAGAAAGTGTGTAAAAGAGCTCCCCCAAGTGAGTAAAATATGAACTATTAGAGATAAAAAAATATATATAAAAGATCAATAGAGTTGATTCATGTGCACCCAATGTGAACCATAAGGGGATCATCAGTTGGTAAATTATGGCCTGAAACTTTTGGAGATAAAATTCCCCATGATCCCCAAAATGATTGATGAAATAGTTTTTCAGTTACCATGTTAACACAGCATAATATCCTGGACTTTTTTAGGGAAATTAGTATAAATCTATATCCATTGATTCACTGGCCAAAATTGCTTAACCTGGTCAGTTTTGTGGGGCCTGGATCCTATCACAGCTGATATTGAGTGAGAGGCGGTGTTTCATCTTCTTCATCTTTCGGCTGTATCCTTTAGGGGTCGCCACAGTTTTTCATTTCTTTTCATCTTGTCCTGTTCTCTGCATCTTCTTTTGTAACACCAACCAACTACATATCCTCTATCAACTCATCCAGAAAATCGCTTCTTGGGTGTTCCCCCTTTTCTCCTTCCTGGCAGCTCCATCTCCGGCGTCCCTTTACAGATATAACCACTATCCCTCCTTTTGTTTGTGATGCTCCCCCTTGTCTTCCTTATCAGTGTTTCCTAGTGTGTTTGAGTAGTTTATGGTGTGTTTTTCGGATTTTGACGTAGACAATACCTTAGCCGTACTGGATTTGTTTGCCTTAGTCTGACTGCCTTATTCTGTACTGATCTTTTTTCGTAAAACACATTTTTGCACTCCAACTGTCAGCGGTTAACAGAGAAATGGGAGACCTGAGGCATCGGCAGAAGGACTTTCAAACAAACATCACCGCTCAATTCACGTACCTCACGTCTCAGTTCCAACAACTGGTGAGTCCTCTTGAGAATGTGCCTTTTTATCCTTCTACCACTCCTGTCAACACAACACTCCCCAGTGTGTCCCATCCTCTTGCCTCAAGCCAGTATTTTCTCATCTTGCCAAACCTGAACATTTTCTTTAGATGCTGACAATTGTAAAGTCTCCCTTACCAGTGGAGACACCATTTTTGAACTGATGGCTTCAGCCTTCGCCACTGAATGATCCAGAGTTGCCTTCATGATCTCCCATATGTCGGGGCGAGCAGATTCGTGGGCCACTGCGGAATGGGCCTTTGATTTCCCAGTCTCTTTGGAAAAATTTGTAGAGATGTTGCGAAACGTTTTGATCGCTCTGCTCCCGTAAGAGAAGTTGCACAGGCTCTGTTGGGGTTTGAGAAAAACAGAGAGTAGAGTCTTGGATTATGCCATTGCGTTCCGCACACTGACTTCGGACAGCAGCTGGAACCATGCCTCCCTCCTTGACAACTTTCTGGCTGGAGGCGCCGTTAGATCTACCAGACGACCTGGACTCTGATCGCAGCTGCAATCCGCATCGACAACCGCTCCGCAGAAAGAGAAAGAAAGGCTCTACAAGCTGCGGCCTCCCGTCCCTATAAGAGATGGCGGGATTGAGTCTACTCTTCATGGTCTCAACCTCAGCAAAGATCGTCCGTCATAGTGCCACCCTCCGCCAGGGAAGAACCAATGCAGCTAGGCAGAGCTGTCCCCTGAAGAACAGCTCAAGTGAAGACCCCAAGTCTATTCTCTCGCAGGCCCCTCCAGAAACCTCCTCTATCACCAAGACTCTTGGGCGTACTAACGCTCAACATCCCACACATACACCTGATCTGGAGATTTCAACTGGTCCCTCCTTTTACAAAGATTTAAAGGAGTTGTTCAACAAGTCCAGGGCCATTTCTCTGCCTCCAGTTAGACCGTATGATTGCAGCATTGAATTTCTTCCAGGAACTTCACCCCCCAAAGGAACGTTTCTACTCCCTCTCCGCTCCATAAAGAGAAGCCATGCGGCAATACATTGAGGACTCACTAGTTGCACCATCATTCGACCACCAGCGGGAGCGGGCTTCTTCTTTGTCAACAAAGTTTCTGTGTCTGTGCATCGACTACAGGAGGATCAACAACATCACCATGAAAAACAGATACCCTCAGCATCTCATCCCATCAGCTTTTCAACTGTTAAAATATGCCAAGATTTTCACTAAACTTGACTAACCTATCTCTTGGTGAGAAACAGAGAAGAAGATCAGTGCAAGACTTCCTTCAACACCCCTAGTGGTCACTACGAGTAACTGTTATGCCTTTTGGACTAACCAATGCACCTGCTGGCTTCCAGGCTTTAGTAAAAGATTTTTTGCTGTGAAATGTTGATTTTTTTTTTGGATTTGTGTACCTGGATGATATTCTGATCTTTTTCCCGGATGCGATGACTCGTGTACAGCAGGTGCAACAGGTGTTGCAGTATCTTCTTGACCACCATCTTTTTGTAAAAGCTGAGAAGTGCGAGTTTCTTGCTCCTTCCTTATCCTTCTTTGGGTTTCATCATCTCCAAGGACAGTATGGAAATGGAATCTGTTAAGGTCAGTGTAGTTGTCGTAGTAGAGTAGGCTCACACATCACGACTCATCTGCCATTCTGGAGTCAGAAGGACCATGTTTGTTGTCGGTCAAACTTTTTGGAGGCCCTTTATGATCAAGGAAGTGAAAGTGTAAGTGGCTGACTATCCAACTGTGCAAAAAATAAAAATTCTCTACATCCTTCTTTAGGACTCCTTACGCCTCTCTCCTTACCCCATCGACCCTGGTCAGACATCTCTTTAGATTTTGTGACTGGACTTCCACCTTCACAAGGTAACAACACATTGTGGACAGATTTTGTAAGATGGTATATTTTGTCCCACTACCAAAACTACCCTCAGCTACAGAGACGGCAGAGGTTGTCCCCCTGCATGTTTTTTGTCTTATTTGTTTTCCCAGGGATGTGGCGTCTGACCGTGGTCCTCAGTTTGTCTCCAGGTTTTGGAAAGAATTCTGCACACTTCATGGAGATACTGTCAGCCTCTCCTCCGGTTATCATCCTCAGTTCAACAGACAGACAGAAAGGCTAACCAGGAGCTGGAATCTGGTCTGCACTGGCTCATCTCCATAGAACCCTACCTCCTGGAGTAAGCTTCTCATCTGGGTAGAATATGTTCAAAATACACTGCTTTTTTCTTCCTCTGGCCTATCCCCCTTCCAGTGTGTATATTGCTACCAGCCTCCCTTGTTGCCTGAAGTGGAAAGGGAAGTTGGTCTATGCTCTGCTCAGGCTCTCTTCCAGTGTTGTCACCGTGTCAGGCCCCCGCCTGACAGATGCTTCTCCGGAGTGCAGCCCATTGAAAGAGCCACACGGATCAGCGGCCATGCCAGCATCCTCCTATTGCCCTGGCGAAAGGGTCTGGTTATCCACCCAAGACCAACCTTCTAATATGGAGTCTCCATTCTCTTTCAGTTTGAATCATCTGTATAGGATATAGTCTACCTGCATGCTCCTACCTCCGCTCTTATATGTAACAATGGGCTCCTCACTCTCCTTTAAATACATGTTCATCCCAGCCATTTCCATTCTTTTCGCAAAATCTACCACCATCAGTCCTACCGTGTTCCTGTCCTTAACACAATACTTGCCCATCACCTCCTCATTTCCTCCTTTCCCTTCTCCCACATGAACATTGTAGTCTGCTCCATTCACCTCTCTCTCACCACTGGGGATACTCTCCATTACTTCATCCAACTCACTCCAGAAATTCTCTTTCTCCTCCAACTCACAACCAGCTTTTGGGGCATAAGCACTGACAACGTTCGTCATCGCATCTCCAATTTCTGTCTTCATACTAATCACCCTGTTGACACTCTCTTCATCTCCAGAACATTCTTCACATACTCCTCCATCAGAATCCCCCCCTACCCCATTTCTCCTCCCATCAACTCCACGATAGAACATTTTGTCCCCTCCTTCTAGCCATGCTGTCTTTCCACCTGGTCCCTTGGACACACAGTACATCAACTGTCATTCTCTCCATAATATCAACTAGCTCTCTACCTTTTCATTGTTAAAGTTATTACTCTCACCCTACACTGCTGCCTTTCCTCATCCCTCGCTGTTTCCTGGCACGTCTTCCCACTCTCTGTTTTCTTTTTCTTTGACCAGCCAACAGTAGCCTTGTTTTTGCTGGCACCCCCCCCTGGTTAACAATGCCAGTGGTCGATCTGGTTTGAAAATCAGTTTTGTGTTCCGCATATTGGTCTTTCATAGGTTTTAGGTTAGGCACAACCCTTCCCATTTATCCGGGTTTAGGACTGGCACTTTAAGTACAAAGAGTTGTGACCCCTTAGTTGCTGGTTTATGTTTATCGTGAAACTAAATATTTAATAACATTCAACTTCACGTTTAGCACAAGCGCTATCTCTGAACAATGTCAGTACCATTTGGATTTCCCAACTTCACATCTTTGTAAGTTTTGCAATTAATGTGATTAAAAAAAGTGGATTTAAAACTTTGGAGCAAAATTTGGTGCTAGTTGTGGCAGACCGTTGCTACTTTACCCGTACCAAATTTTACCAAGGTACTCTGTCCCCACAGACCACCTCAATGTGGGTTCCCAAATCTAGATCATACAGTACGGGCATATACTGTATATAAATATAACACACTGATTTGGACTATATGAAGCCTGAAAGCTATACATAATCATAGGCATGGCTGTTTTGAGTAACTGCTAATTGAAAGCTTTCTAGCTTTCTCACAGAAACAAGACTTGCGGTTTCCTAAGCTATGCCCATCCCCGCTTTTGGTGATGATGCCACACTTTGCCTCACAATGGCTCCTCAGAAACTTATGGGTGAAATCACAGTCCATGTTTTCTACAGTCTGTATTAATATCTACATCTTTACATTTTTCTAACTGACTACTGTAATCGTTCTCATAGCATGTACTTGGCGATAACCTCATTTGAGATATGATGAGCGATTACTACTACTGCAAATGCATGTCTGTATGCAAAACATGTCAATATGACTTCCTGTAACAACTAAATGAACATTTGTAACAACACATTTCTCTACCTTGTATACAGCAGTTGTTCAATTTATAATGTTGTGTTCCATGTGTTGATATTAGGGAAAAAAAGCACGAACAGTTCTGACCATTTTATCTTGCAAGTAATTGCTTTCTGAGCTGCAACAGCTATTTAATTGTGTATTTTAGGATTTACTTTGTTTTATAGAAGCTTTCTCTGAGTGCTAATAAGTCAGAAGGTTTTCTAAACATCTCTAGAGGAACTAGTGAACGAATAACTGGGAGTCTGTGGTCGCAGGTTTTCCCTTGTGTTGGTTTCAAACAAAGGAAAAACTCTGATGTAATTCATGAATATCTATTGTTATCTGATAAACAGACCGTTAAAAAAATCCAATATTTCACCTGTGTGCCGGTTTTCATTCTATTAGATCAATAATGGTGTCTATGCTCCAGCTAAATTCCTCTAAATAATTTCTGTTAATAACAGTTTTTCTGTCTTTATATTACATAAAGCTGTGTATTTATAGGAGTTTTTATTGTACAGTACTTGGAGGTTGGACAACATCTGTTTCCAATCTACAAATGGATGCTGAAAGGCAACTTTTTTAATTTTCATGAACAATACAATCATCGATATATTCATTCAAGAAGGCCGATTGAATTTGATGCCGGTTTTATTCACCTAACAATGTGGCTAAGTAACCCAAACCCGAGTATTTGGAAGGAGCATTGGTTAGGACCCGCAAAATCTGCATGGATTGCATAACGTCTTTATGACTCCTTAAATCAGTCTTGAATAAAAAACATATGTGGCTATGATGCTGACTCCTGTGTGATTCATTAAACTGGTAATTGTGCAATAATTTGCCATGAATCCATCCAATCCAGACCAACGCTTAACATCCAATTACTCTCATTTGAAGCCGAAGTTCCCTTTAAACTAAAGCTGTTTTCAACCACTGTGGGACTCAATAATAATAATGTTTCTCTTTTATTTCCAACCCAGCAGTTTATTTCTTCACATTAAAAAAAGGTGATAACGGGAAATTCTATTAAGTAAATATAATACTGCATTTCCTTCAGTCAGACAGATGATTTTCATTTATACTTGCAGGAGAAACATTTCCCTTTTGATTTCAATAAATCTATTTATTGTATTTTCAGACCCTCCAGCTGACTCCTCAGGAAGGGTATATTAACGCACGGATGGGTCAAGATGTATGGGCACCAAACTCCTATGTCATGACGGATTTATATGTCGCACTTTTACTGGAAGTGAACTGAATGCTGATTGGTTTCCTCTAAAATATGTCTCTAATGAATGCAGTCATTTCCCAGGGCAACCATAAATTCCCTTACTGCGCCAGTGTGGTCTCTGAATGCATCTAAGAAAACCTAAAGAGAGTCTTTTGGGCTTTGGCTGTAATTGCATCGAAGTTTCCATGGCCCCCTTTTGTTTATCTAAACACAGCTCCATCAGTGTGGAATTTACTAGTTTCCATTCAAAATATTTGAAGAGACCGACAGTTATAGCTTTCAAGGACCATGCCAGTGGTTTTACATCTTACAACCTAAAGGACCCCAGTTCATGTTACTGCAGACAGCTTGTTAAAAAAGCACAGTGTTCAGTATAACCCTGCTTCTCTGACTTTTGTACTTGAAACTTTTAAAGTTGCTTACTTAGTGTACTCAGTCAAGAGGTGGATTTCCCAAAAAGGACTGCAAGTCCCTGCATTCTACAACAATTCCCCTGATTGAACTAAAATTAAATGTGAACTTAAGCCCTAAATGTTTTTCATAAAAACAGATAGCCATAGTGAATAAAATATGAACTATTAGAGTCTAATATGACATATACGAGATAGATTTCCTCAATGTGAATCATATGTACCCATACTGTACTAAATTAGACCAAAAGTTGAGAAATTATTATCCTAAACTTTTTTTTAAATGTATTTAAAAGCTCCCCAATTGAGTAAAAAATGAATTATTAAAGGAAAAAATAATATAAAAAAGATAGATTTATTCGAGTCAATTCATATGTACCAGATATAGACTAGGTTGGACCAACAGTTGTGTAATTCTGACAAAAAAATGTTTTGAGGTAAATCTCCCCCTAATATTGGAAATAAACCAATTTTGCCCGAACTCAATCCAGTTCTTCTGCTCACTTTGGTCTATGGGGGTATATTCTTCATCTTCATCTTTCAGCTTTTCCCTTTTCGAGTCGCCACAGGGGATCATCTGTTTTCATCCATGGTTACAGCTGGCAGGCTGCTGGCCAACAGTACAAGTGATGCGGCGATGACAATTCAATAATATCATCGACTGTTTGAAGATATTATTAGCCAAATTTGTAATTTGTATACACACGGGCCTTTAAAAATGTCACTGTTGTTTTGATTGACGTCATTGTAGCATAATGCGATATGGGAAGGATACAGTGATCTTATGGTTATCCAATGTGGGCTGAATCCAACTTGCAAGGAAATTAGCCTTATGTCGTTGTTGACTACACTATGCACCGACTGTTTTATTTTCTACCGTTGTTTATTGTCCTTAATATATATAGATGTTTGATTTCATTCCAGACAAACTGCCGTATTTTTCAAATGTATATTTTTTTATATTTTTTATTCATACATCTTATTCTCCTTTTGTATCAGTAGCGATGTGATGCAACAGGAAAGGACTAAATGCCACTTCAGCAAATACACTGTTGGTATAGTGACCTGTTTGGTTTAACAGACTGCTATAAAAGCCGTTAAGTTTATTAAAAGATGTACTTAGGAAAGAAAAATGAATCTTTATTGTTCTTCTTGTTGGTTTGCATGTATCTAAAACAAGCTAAAGCTTAATTCAAAAGCTGATAGCAAAATAAGAGCCAATTAGTAATTGAGTATTTTTCTTTATCTTTACTTAACCCTTATTTAACCAGGAGAAAACAATTATCCGAATAATCAATTAATTGGTCGATTATTGCAATAATTAATCAACTATCAAAATAGTTATAATAGCAGCTATATTTCTAATGGGTTCAAAAGCTTTAAATATTTATAACATTAAAAAACAAAACAAAAGAAAAACCTTAAGCTAAAGGTCAGACCTAAAAAATAAGTACTCACAGCGTGACCAATCAACTAAAGGGGGACCGAATTAAATTTTCTTGGCCAATCACCGTTCATTGATTTTTATAAAGAAGATTCTGATTTTCTTTCTTCAAAGTTTTAAAAGCATAAGGTGGAAAGTGTATTTTAAGAACTAAATGGATGGATTAAAGTGGATGTCAGGTTGTTTGGTTTTGTGTATGTGTTCTGACTTGGTATTAACATATGATCCATTCTCCTTGCGGTTTCCAATTTAGTGATATTTCCAAGTAAAAATAAAATGTATAGGCCTCTGTCAGTCCATTATATGTTATATGTGGACTTTTTATGGGGTTCAGGGTTTTTGGCTGATCAAGCTCTTGTGGACATTCTTTTTTTGGGTTGTTCCGCTGCAGTTTCTTTTGTCCTTACGTCTCAAACCCATAATTGACAGCATACATTCATAAATACATACAGCGAGCTCATGGCTGGCTCTCCACTATCGCTAGCTTTCGCTGCCCTGCTAATGCTAGCTTCTTGTTATATTCCTCAGGGTTGATTCAATTCGAATTGTCGATTCACAATGCCGAAAGTTTTCGGCGTTGTGTCTCCCCAGCTTTTTTTTGTCTTACAAGTGTAACAAATTGCAAACTTTGTGTTTTGTGATGTTTTCTGGTTTACTTAAGAGATGATTGTAGCGGTGATAGGTCATGTTTGTCCGTTTTTGACACATGCCTGTGACCGGCACGTAAACGGCATCAGTGAGGCTGCCCAGCCGATCACATAAAACAAGGCCTCCCAGCGCTGCTTGATGTGCCGGATGATCAATCGATGTACCTCTACAATCAGCCATGAAATTAAACTGCCCTCCTAATATTATATTGGTCCCCTCTTTCAACCTGACACATTTCTCTCAGAACTGGCTATAACTTTTCAGTCATTTGTACTACATTGTCATATCAATGAGCCTTGGACGCCCACGACCTTGTCCCCAGTTTACCACTTGTCCTTCCTTGGCTAGTTTTTCGTAATTTCTAACCACCGCAAACCAGTTACACCCAACATGACCCGCCATTTTGGAGATGCTCTGAACCAAACCAGCTGTTTGCAATTTGGCCCTAAGTCCTTATGCTTTCCATTTTTTTCGGTTTCCAACACATCGCTTTTGAGGACAAGATGTTCACTGGCTATCTTAAATGTAACAACCACTTACTGATGGCATTCTCATGAGATAATCAATGTTATTTTAACTTTTCCTCTCAGTGGTTTTAATGTCATGGCTGATTGGTGTAAATAATACCAAGCGTCTTCTGTTTAATAACATATCTACTGATGATTGGTCGTAAACTAGTCCTTGGACACTGAAAGTGTACCTCCGCAGGGTATTACTATAAAAATAATACTTTGGAGGTGGTGCTCAATACATGGTTTCCCTGTCTCCAGTTCATTCAAGTCAAGCTGTAAACCATTTTCATGGTGGGATTCTATAATCTAAACAGTTTGGGTCTGTTTGGATCCAGTGATGTTCGAGAGAACTGGTAGAGTATCACATTGAACGGTTCTTTATGCGGTCCTGATGACGCACCCTTCGGAGGGGAACTTATGATTTTGAGCTACATACATATATCAATATTAGGAGCTTTAATACCTAATGCTATAAAGATAGTAAAGAAATAAAAATTCAGACGTACGGCCTTTTAAGCTTTAAAAGCTGTTTGAAAGTCCCTGTGAAAATCCCAGGAACACCCACTCTGAGGAATCTCTCATGTATACACATTCGATGACGACTCTCTCATCCTTTCCTCCTTTCCTCCTTCCTGAGTCCTGGAAATGATGCAGACCCCGAGCATATATTGGTATATAGAGTACCGTGACAGTCTCTATGGGTTACTTGCTTTGTTGAGGATACTCAGACTCCATTAGCTAACCTCAATCGCAAGTTAAACGTGTCCAGCTGCAGCTATTTGCCGTGGAACATTTGCATTTTGAGGCCTGACACAGACATACGTAGGCTGCACTGAGTCATGTCATTTCACTATAGGTTGCTGTCTGCTGCTTTCACAGTGTATTCTGCACAGACTTTGTGTGTTTGTGTTCCAACTACTTATAAAACAGACTACTGACACAGCTGCACACTCATGACATCTTTACAACCAATAACATTTTGAGAAAATGTAGGTATTCCCAGCACAATCCATTGACGTCTTAACTAAACATTTTAAAAGGCAATGTCTGCATAAAATATGTAGTGATAAGCATCATAATTTCTGGCCCTGTAAATATATATATATATTTTCTTTAAATGTCTCTGGTTTCACTGCTAAAATTATTATTATGTATTTTCTTCCATAGTCATCCATATAGATTAAAGTAATTTATTTTGCCTTTCCTTCAGAAAAAGCACACCCTTGACAACATGAGTTCATATAGTTAGCCAACATATCTGATGTAAATGTTCAAGCTTTTGCGGCTGTAGTGACTCTCCCACAGTTTCCTGCAGCTGTGGCTTGCAGTTGGCTATACACCCACATTACCCATGCTGAGATCTTGGAATCCAAAAGCAAGCTGGAGGTAAGCCAAAAAAAAAAGGTAATAGAGAGAAAGGCAATATAAAATCGATAAAAAAAAATAAAAAATACTGGTTGAGATATATCAGTATTACTATCATTAGAGATAAGTGAACGGGAATGTTGTTTTGTTGCAATAAATTATATTTGACAACTGTGCCAACACTTTTATCACTGCAGACAGCAAGGGTATATCCCCCAAAGCCCCAAATCCAATGCACTTTACAATTTATCCGCCTGATTGACCTCCCCAAATTAAATGTGGTGTTATGTCCGAAAAAACTGCTTTTTTCGGAAATAAAAAGAGTTCCCCCTAGTGAAACGAACTGTTAGAGTAGAAAATGATTTGTACAATATAAAGTAGAATAACATTTTTTTTCTTGAAAAAAGAGCTTCCCCTAGTAAGCAAAATATGAACAGTTAAAATAAAACACGATGTATAAGAGATAGATCTCCCCAAGTCGATTCATATGCACCCAAAATGGACTACATCGAACAAACAGTAAGAAAAAAGTGTATGTGTAACTGTCGTTGTTTTTTTAAAAGTTCCCCTTTCCCAATTTAAATATAAACTACTACAGGGAATTTATTCACATCATCGAATTATATAAATGCATATGGTAAGATGATTTTCTGTCAGAAATATTTGAATGCACGGCCGCGTCGCAACAGTGTTGGCACTGGTGGTGGTGGCGGCTGGTGATTCAACTGAGACTGATGAGGATGATGAAATGAAGTCGGTGAATCTGTGAAGAATGGGTGGTGATGTGGGGGTGGAGGGTGCACATAAAATGAAAACCCTCGACGTGAGAAAAGAATCATATTTTAAAAGACAGTTGCAAGATGTCCGGCTGACGCTGAAGGCGTGTCAGTGTCCTAAGGGACAGATGTGACCAGCTGATGAGAACAGCTGATAATCTCAGTGGACAGCTGTTGGACGATGAGACTGAACATGTGGGAGAGGTGCAAATAAAAGGGTGACATGAGAAATAAACTAAATACCCAAGAGGAAAAATCTTCCTAAATGATTAATTTTATCTGCCTCTAAATAACAAATCACCAGAACATTTCCTCAAGTATTTTCTGAACATATGTTTAAAAGATCTATTTATTTAAAATGGGATAACTTCTTTTGTGAGATTTACTTTAACCATCATCATCATGTTAGCAGCTCTTTGAAGGCCTAAAATAAAAGATATCTATCTGCTGATTATAAACATCTAATTTCCTAATGCTCGACACCAATCCAGTCAATCCAGAAGAACATATCTGATATAGGTATATATATATATATATATATATATATATATATATCTGCATATCTATACAACACATGTTTTAAGTAACACATCAATGAGAGGATGAATGACAACACCCTTTATGAAAAGTTTGAATACAGACAGGAGAAGAGTTCATGTCTAATATCTCTCTCTTTCATTTACTATTTAGTTCTGAGCTGATTAGTTTTTATTAATTATATCCCCAGGGATTTTATACAATTTTCATCCTGTCCCCTGTTTCCCCATCGCAGATCCTTCATGTTAACTCGATAACTCAAAAACTATTTTTATTTTCATAATTCATACCCTCATAGACCTTTGTGTGCAGATGAACTGGATAGATTTTGGTAAAGGTAGATGTATATATTTCCGACACGAGGGGAAGCTTTATCTCCAAAGGTTTTCAGACATAATTTCTCAACCGTCGATCCGATTTAGTCCAAATTAGGTGAATATGAATCAACTCAAGAAGATCTATCTTATATCTATTATATTTTCTCTGTTATGGTTGTCATTGTACTCACAACACAGAGCTTTTTTTTTACGACAAATTGGTTTCTTTGGACTTCAACGGGGATTTTTTTGTACAACGCAGAGAATTGGGGGCTTTTCAGGTAAACATCCTCGCTGCGTAGGTTTAGTTTTAATAGAGTTCATGGACAGTCATTATTGGACTTTAAGTCAAGATGTTAATAAAAGCTGGCTCCAAGTTTCTCTGTCACTGCTAAGAATTCAATTAAGCAGTTGTTTGGTCACCATATTGAATATGGCAGAAATTCCACAAAGTTATGTTCAAATAAAATATGATGGAATAATTCAAAGTGATTGAATGTAATGCATTACAACTTAAAGTATTTTTTTTTAGTTTAAGGAATATGGAACCCTACAGCCACCAGGCGCCATAGGGTGCATTAATTAAGTAGCCTTCAAAATCTCAAAGTGAAAGTAGGTTTCTCTTTATACACCTGTTTTCAGACTCATTGTTGCATTATATTAACAAATTAGTTCATGTTCAAACAGGTTCAAGTAAAACTAAACTACTTTCCCCATCAACTTTTAACAGAGTTGGTAAATGTACTCCCACTTATGTACAAACAAAAGACTTATAGAAATAGTTAACTTCTCTACTCAAATTAAAGTTATGAAGACTGCAGAGAAAATGTGTAGAGTATAGAAATGAAAAAGGAGCTTTTTTGAAGGATATACTCTTTTTTTTGTACAAACCCCAACTGAACCTTAGGTTATGTTTATATAATATTAATATAAATTCAATATAAATCATTATTATTATAACTTCTATTACTGCTATAGAAAGCTGAAAGGTGGATTAAGTGATGTTATCTAGAACACCAGTGGGGAAAAAACAGGCGTATAGAAAAAAGCCCCTACTGACATGACGTCTTTTTCTTCTCGATCCAGTATCTTTCATATGTTTCTTGTCTCTTTTGTCTTCGTATCTGTTTTATGTTTGTGCTCTTGTCTCATCTGTTATGTTTTATGTGCTCAGATAGATACAAAGAAAGGTGGTCTTTTCTATGTCTTATTGTCCATATAGGGTGAAATCAATTTCGATGTTTGGAAAGCAGTCAAAGATTCAAACTAAATCTAATTAAATAAAGTAGAGAGCCTGTTTGGAAAATGTGATGAACAGATTTTTATGCTTAAATTTAGGCAAATAAATTCAAGTACTCAAGTAAACCATGATACCTGAAAAATGTGTGATTACTCAAAAGAAGTACTCTGTCACTTCATACCTCCACCGTTAGCTATGACTCTCTGTATTGTAATAGAGTGAGATTAGATTACTGCTGAATGCAACGTGTTTAATTTAATTCTACCATAAAATTAAACTTGTGAAATAACTTTAAACGTTAATTATCACAACAACACAACCGAGCCAGAAACCAATCACAAGTTTGTGATAGCACAAATATCCGATTACATTGTTGTGGTTATCCATCTTTTGGTCCACTTGGCTTCAAGAAATCATTTGAGCCTCTTGGGTTTATGAAGTGCTGTACCACTGTCACTAATGTGTATCCATGTCAACCTCAGCAGATTTATGACATGTCTCAACATCAAAGCGGAGACATTCTGAATCTGCTGCCATCGAAACCCTGGCTGCCATTCAGGCAAGAGAAGCCAAGAGAAGTCCACCATGTGTGGAGACAGCTCTAATCAGGGTCTGTTGACAGAGAAACCCATACACAAGCAGTCTTGAGGACACATGTTCCTTTGGTTCAATGCTTACCCGATAAGAAGGACATGAGCGGTATTAAGACAGATTTGAACACTTTCTCTCCTTTACTCCACCCATTTAGAGCACCAGCCCTTCATTTCATTGTTTTATGCTGACCCATTACCAGGAGCAAACAGTGAATGATACTCACCTCATTCCAGAGATGTTTCCAAGTCTAATAACGTGTGGCGCTGTTGCACATAATGACAAACACATGTATGGTGGCTATGTGAATGTGTTTAACATGTGATACACTTTTCTTTTTCCTGTTCGGCCTTATGGAAACCTTTATATAAGAGACTGACGGTTTTAGTTTGATGCTGTACACCATCCTGTCTGTGTGCCTCTAATGGGTGGAACCCAAAGAGTTGCTGTATGTTATGGGATCGTACCACCCATCCAAGAGCTGGGAGCTCTGGCTGCTGCGATCCAGCTGTGAATGTGATCATGGCCTTGAGACTTGGCTCTGACACAGCTGACACGTGAAGGAGACTCTGGGCTGGATCGCTCTCAGTCTCAAGACAACATACATCCAATACCGGATTGTACATTCTGTACTTCCACATGTGCACGTCAATAAGATTTCCCAGCATTATGAAAAATGCTGAAATTCGACACACATGATTTATAATGTGTTATGTTATATGCATCGCATAAACGAATGCACAGCATTGCCAATACCACCGTGGCATTCCTTGCCAATAGCAATCCCCCAGTGCTGATTGTTTTGCGACAACCTCAGGCCAATTTAACATTCTCATCACTTTCTCACCACTAAGCACATAATTTGAGCCCAAGAGTATCTCCAACAGGATAGACGGAGTGGAGTCTTCGAAATAAAAATACCTCTGTGTACTCTATCAAGTGTTGTATGTGCTGTAATTTATGTTTAAAATTAATATATTTTGAGTTGTACACGAGACTCTTCTTTTTGGTAGGTTTGTATCAATCCACCAGTTAATGTTCTGATTTGGATTGTTTCACATGAAATAGTTTTTTTCTAGTTAGCAAAAGTGATTTCATGCTTGGCTAAGGTGGAGGCTGGAGAGGCATATGTACTGGTGAAAAGAAAAAGCGCCACGGAGCAATAAAAAAGGACAAGCAAGACTGAATCCATTACATCTCAGTTTTCTTTAATCATGGCGTCCCATTTCAGTTCAAGATTTTTCCCCTATTTGTTAAGAATTTACTTTTAATTAGACAAAAAGAATGAAACTCTTCACCACAATAGACATTACTGAGAAAACCACTGGCTTAAATGACTGACACTGAAAACAGATCAGAATGACACAACAAAACAAATATAAATGCTGTAATTTCCTAAAACATTTCATTCTACCCTATTCTTCTGCTGTTTGCAGCGTATTATAATACGTCCACTGATATAGCTAACAGTATTTCAATCAGTCCTTCTTTAGCATTCAGACCCTTCGGGTAGATTTTGATTGTAGGGTATCTGCCCTGACCTGCAGCATGATTTATCACACTTTGGCGTCCGGATACTGGTGGTGGTGGCTGATGACTCTGCTGAGACAGGATAATGCTGATGTATCTGCTAGGAATAGTTTTGAGATAGGGAGGTGGAGGGCATGGGAACCAACAGCATGAAGTAGCTAGATGAGTGGAGAGAATCATGTATTAAATGTATGCAGCACGATAACAGACTAGCAATGAAGTTGTGTCACCGTGACGCAGTTTTGATGATAGTCCAAAAATGAGGTTGTGTCAGAGTAATTGATTAGATGTAGCTGTCCGGATGAGCACAGCTGATATCAATTGATGTCCCAGACGGTTAGGAGGGTAACTGAGACTGAGCATGTATGAAAGGTGAGAATAATGAAGCGGTATGAGCAGTAACTGTAGGTCGGTCTTCAAGACTGAACATTCCACAGATCTTGGTTCCCTCTGACTTCTTGACTCCTTTTCATTTCAAATGAAAAATACTGAATTTTGCCCTCCACACGGGGATTTAGAATCCCTAGATTGAAACACAAGAGGCTGAAGAGCTCCTTCATTCATCAGTCAATCCTACTTCTATGCATATTTGCATTTTTTAACCATGCATATTTCATCAGTAAAGCACATTGAACAGTTTTATGTTGAAATCCCAAACTGTTTTAAATATGAAAGCTTTCATAAGCAATTATGTTGAATCCTAAAATAGTTAAAGTTCCATAATACAACTTTTATATTTACTTATGGATTAGAGACACATGTTACGCAAAGCCACATCGTTGTGTTGATTGTTCTGGTCCCGTTTATGTATCCGGCGTACATCAATGCATATTCTATCAACCCAGCAGGAGGTAAACTGCTGAACCATCTATCTATCTGAGTTCCTCTTTCAAGTGTGAATGTCAATTTTTTCAATTCAATAAGAGATGCATCTTGCCAAACTTCTTTTTTCTCAAGAAAAGCCTGGGAGCATTTGTTTCTTTGGCTATAAAATCCCTGCAGCTGGTCATAGATGATGCCACGACGCAGTAGGAACTAAATTCTTTGGTGTGAACTCAGGGTCCAGGTTACGAGACTCTGTGCCCTCAAGATGGGACCATATCCATTTATGATTTCACCTTGGGTCTACTTCCATCTTTAAAGGAGTTCTTTAGATCTTCGGTGGTGGAGGGAAGGGTCCGTAATGATGTTTCCAAGGCAAGCTGGGACTTTACAATACACAAAAGGGTTCCACACTGAACCCTTTTATAATATCTGCAGGGTTTTAACAATTGGCATACTGGGCAGAGCAGAGAGAAAGGGGGGATAAACAGAGGAGGAAAACAGTTTGGGTTATCTCAGCTGTAATAACTCGAGTCTCAAGTGATGAGACGCAGGCAGACTCTTCAGCATGGTGCTCCACTCCCAGCCGTGCCATCCTTCAAAGACAATTCGGACGGTTGAGAAAACGTTTAGAAGGGACCACACAGGTCCCTTCAGCTCGAATCTAGCTCAAAAATGCTTGTCCTGTCTCCCCAAAGCTTCTCAGCAGCCTTTACCCTGCTACAGTATCGGAGGAGACTGAGACAAATTCCATCTTCACACAATAAATAGCAACCGTGGACACTTTGAACTGTGGATATTCGTCTCTGAGCTGTCAGAGTTACAGATGGCTAAAACACAACACATTCAAAAAGAGAGAAAAAATAACTCAGCTTCAAATAAATGTACAAAAAAAATCTCAAGGGAAAATAAAGAAAGGGAAGACACATTATAAATTAAAGATCAAAGGAGCTGAGGCAAAAGAATGACTTGCAAGCCGTCCATTTGTATACATAATTTTTATGACCCATATACATTTAATGGCCTTGCATCACATGTACGTTTAAGGGCTGCCGAGTGTGAAAAAATGTGCTTAAAAGTGTTTATCATTAGTGTGTTCGTTGATCTCTGCCTGTGAGTGGTGGACAGCAGGAGGTGTTCGGGTCATCTAAGACCTTACGGGGGATGCATGACCATATCTGGCTTATGTCATTCATTTTGATTTGTGCAAATGAAGCATGAAAGGAAAATGAATCACAGTTAACAGGGGGAAACATACATAGTTGCAGCCTATGGTGGAAGGTGGAAGAACAGATAATGTTTGCATTTTAAAACAGCTTTTCTGCACTGCTTGGAGTGAGGATAAATGCACATTTTTGCAAGTGTCTGCAAGTTTAATTGTCTGCAGTTTTGTTGCATCCTTGATTCCCATCCCAAGGGGAAGGAGGGACTGTTTTTCTTTATGTGATTTGGCAAAGGGGAGACAGCGTAAAGCTGTGCATGGTGATGGGGTGATGGGTGGGGGGAGTGGTCTCCACCATGCTTGGCTACAATAAAAGGCACTTGTCTGTACCTCTGAGGAGCCCAAACTTTTCCTGTAGCACCACGGGCGTCTTTGGCAACAAGACAGAAAAAAGGGAGAGCTCAGTGAATTAAGAAAAAATCTACTCTCTTTGAATAGTGCAGTTTTATATTTTATATTAAGGGGCCTTTTGATAAAAACAGAAAATGAAGAGTTTGCTGTGCATCACAATGATATCCCTGACCCTGGCTGCCAGAGTGTACAGTCAGATATCCAGCTTCCCCCTACAACAAACAAGTAAGCCTGCCTTTCTCTTTGATTTTCAGGTATGTGTGATATTTTGTGTTTTTTAATCTTTTTTGTGTAAACACATGTCGAAGAAGAAACCTGTGGTACCACAGCTTGGGCTTGTGTAACAGCAGGGTAATTGTAGCAGACAGAGGGTAACAGTGTCTCTGGGGTAACACAGTGTGACTCACCATTGACTCAGTGACTTACTGTCTACAGACAAGCACAGCATGGGCGGGCTGGTGAAAAGTGTAAATTACTATCGTTCACAGTTGCGGTTGACCACACTTTCTTCTTTTTTCCCCCATGTTTTCTAATCTTGTTAGATCCACCTATTAAGACTGGTACCATTAGAATTTCCAACCCTATATCTTCAGAATGAGACCTGTGTTTATTTTAGAACAATAGGTAAAGAGTTAATTGGACCTAAAAGCTGAAAAGGTTTCTAATGTTCTCAAATCTTTCCTTGAAATGAAACTAGTTTGTTGCTTTAAGTTAGTTTTACTAAAGTCTAGGATTTATAAAAGCAATGGAATGCATGTATAAAATGTTAGTAAATGTGTAATAAATGTCTAAAATTTTATTTTGTTTAGTTTTTTGGCTCTTATTCTTACATTTGAGTTCTCTTCTGGGCATCCTACATGCTGCTGTGAGTTTTGCAAAATCCCGCGAGAATATGGAAAAGAGAGAGATTGCCACATACTTCAGAAACACATTGACAGTTTTTGATGTATTTCTGAAAAAATGGCACCTGCATGCCTTAATAGACGTCAGAGTGTTGAAGGTACTGGTCCTACCCTTTAAACGGACTTGTAGTATTTGAACAAATGAGATTTAATTATTTGCTGAGAGTAAAAGTAGTCAGTAATTTTCCCACACTCAATCTTGACCTTTTTTTCCTGCCTTTCATCAGCCGTCTGTCTGTTCCTCCTGGGGAAGAGAGAAAATGGAAACCTAGAAAAGCGTCTTATCATAGAACTCCTGCACGTCATCATGGGGCTGATATACTTCTAATTCACACCTGCCAACAGGATGACACACCGAGGCGTCGGCTGCAACCGCTAAGTGACGAAATACCAGAATAGATCTATTGCTGCGATAAGGAAAAAATAAAAATTGGCTGGCTAGAGCAGTGGCTCTCAAGTTGTATGAGTGATATTCAGTGATCTTTCAGCAGCCCCGCAAGCTGACTCAGTAGATGTCAAATTAGTGAAGTCTCGGCTCTCTGTCCTCTCAGGTAGGAGGAAATGATTTATGTGTGAGAAGACCGTGTCTGACTAGAGGTTTTCATCCAAATATTGAAAATGTTCTCCTCGTCTAGTCATTTTGTGTGTGAAAACAGCATATCTATGACCTCACTGTCTAGATTTTGAAGAGCAGGAGCTCAGCTCATGCCAACTCATTCATTGTTCCATACAGAGCAGCTTTTATTAGCCACATGAGCAGTGTATTCTCTGCTCACGGGGTGTTGTCTGTCCTTATACCCACTGACTCAATCTGGCACAGGGAGCCTTTTGGAAATCCGCCACGGCAACAGGCACAGTGACAGGAGCCAAGTTAAGATTAACGACCCCCACCCAAACGTATGCCCCATGCTCAGCAGCAGCCAAATGACTCTGTTTTTCCTTGTGAGGTAATAGTCTGTTAAGTCTAATGCTTTATGTAGTTATTGGTTACTGAGGGTTGCAGGGACCAGGAAGGAAATGAGCCAAGACTGGGAGCTAAGTTTAAAATCTCTTCAGGATAGGAGAGGATATGTTGGTGGAGCCGTACTCGGTGCTCTTGCATAGGTTTTAATTTGCAGATAGCACACAGTCTCAGACATTTGAGCGCCCACAATGCTCAATGTGTTTATGCAGACAGAAAGCAGGAAGGAGTTTAATGGAACCCGTGTTTAGGAGTCGGCCTGCTTTGCCCCAGCGTTCTTGTTAATTGTGTTTATTTATTTATTTTTGCCATCTAAGCACAAACACAGAAAAAGAGAGGCAAGATGTTAGATGTTGTAAAGCTTCTGATGTCTTCAGCCATTCTTTTTGAGGGTTTGGCTCATGGTGCATATGCTGACATGATTTTCATCCTGTGGAAAGGGGGGATATGAGACAAATGAACAATTTCCTCATTCAATAATTCGAAGCTCCAAATTGTACACTTTTGGATTTAGATCATAAATGTCCGTGAATTTGTTCACAGTAATGTTGCTGTACCTCGAAAATTAAATTTTGGCAGATGCAGATGGTTCAACTTTAAAATGGCGGGAGAATTGTTGTAGTTCATAAAAAGCCATTGGGTTCTTGGCGGCAGCTGTATAGCTTTTTTTTATTATCGTGCACATGTGTTCATTTACCATCCTTTGTTGTTTTTCCAGTCACAATCTGCAGACATTTTAGCCGGAGATCACTGTGAAATATTTGATAACCCGTTTTTATGTTAAATATCGACAATTTCACACCACCTCTGACCTCACACAGTCTCGTACAAATTGGATGTAGACAGAGTTGTGGCAAAGAGGAGAGGGTTCCATTCTCCCCCTGAAAGTCTGAGTAAACATCACAGGCTGTTACTTTATGAGCATAGTGAGCCTCATATGGTCAGCGTTAGAGTCTCCTGTGGGACATATGTCTGCCAGCAACTGTGGAAGCAGGAAGTAGTGTGGAATTACTTTCAGCATGACAGACTCTGTCTGCCACTACTCTCTCTCTCTGGCATCATTACCCTCAAGGTTGGTCCAGAATACATGATAGGTCAAAGAGACAGACTTCATTATGACGCTTTCGTTCACTGGCCAATTCAGTGTAAGGGCCGTGATTTGTAGCTCTTTCCTCAGCAATGCGTTTGCAATGTAATGCAAAGGATTTAGGTTTCATCTCCTCCTTGCTTCTCGAAATTCAGGATTACAAACCACATCCAGAGGTTGGGTTTGCTCTGTGGAAAAAGGAATGATTCCAAAAGACCCTTCATTTAATAAATGCATTCTATATGCTCCAACTTCCTGAAATTTGGACATTTTAAGTCTCAATTATAAGACCACAACTGGTGAGCGGGTTTGGCCTTGTCATTGCTTTCACCTTCTCCAAGCTATTAAATGAACATTTCAGGGTCATCAAACGCCCTTCAGGTTTCAATTACACCTCGTGCATCTGCTGCCCAGGCTGATAATTTACGATGCAGAACAAAGATATAAAGAAGAACCTGCTTTTAAAAACATTAGTGATCCCTGGCATCCTGACCAATCCAAAGGCTCCCAGATATTATGATTGATGAAGTAATCGAGTAACTGATTTGCAATCAAAAAAAAAGTGGCACAAGTTCAGGACCGAAGGGCAGATTAGCTCTGTCAGCAGTGCTTCTGTTAATTAAACTCTTCTGCAGGAGAGCTCAATATTAATCATCTGAGCGCCCCTGAACAAAGTCCAGATGTCTGCAGTTAGCAGTGAGGATTGGAACGGTTTAAGCATTCTGTTGATTAGAAGTCTTTCAGCGTCACTTCAGCGTCAGCAGTTGTTTTAATTATTTTCTACATCCCCCACATTGGAAATGTAGTAAAAAGGAATTAAATAAATTACGGAAACTTAACATAAATGTTCAAGTAACAATGTGTAAAACCTCAACATGAATTTCTCCAACAAAGACTTAAGACTTACAGATATGCCTGACTCATGTGACATTTGCCTAGTTTCTTGAAAGGCTTCGTCATGGGGGGGTGTTATGCACACTGTAAAGGTTAATTGTTCAGAGCTATACCTGTGGAGGTCACGGTCCACCTACATCCATCCATCTGGTGCTTATTATTATTGTTGCACTCACACCACCCCATACTGACCGGGGTCCTCTTAAATAAACAAGCCGTTTTCTAAAAATAAAGGTGAAGAAGATTTTGATACCACCATAGTGAGTCATAAACGACCTGCTGTTTCGGGTTAAATGGTGGACAGGGATGATTCAAATACTTATTCACTTTTTATGCATAATTGTCTTTTATCTGCGGAGGTCTCTTGAAGTTCACTTGGTGTCTGACAAACTTGACTCAAATCAGATGGACCGGATGAAAGATAAGCGCATTATATTTAGGGTTAAAGCAGGAAAAAGACGGATCAAACATTTGGCTTCGAGAACAGAAGGCTGGCTCGTTTCCAAAACGTTAGAAACGAAACAGGATACCCCGAGGACTCTGATACGTGTGCATGTGCACATACCTTTATCTACATGCACATGTGTGTGTCCATTACTTACTGTCAACGCTCCATTTCACTCTTTTTGTGCTAAATAATAAGAATGATCCTCCATTTGAAAAATTCTCCTCGCCTCCCCGAGGGAGAAGAACGACCTGAAGCCCACCATAGATGTTTGAAAAGAGACCGGATATCAAAATATACATTACACTCTCGACCTTCACCACTAGATGCCGCTAGATTCTGACATGTGATTAAATGTCTTGGTTCACTTGCATTAAACACCATATCAGGGAAGTTTCAAGTTTTTGTTTTTTACTGTACAAACACAGAATCAAAGTGAAACATTTCTGGATGTAATCTCTGGAATCAACCAATGAAATGAAATCTAATTTCACAACATTTTTATTGTTTAAGCCTGCATCACATTAAACCATTCACCTCTAAATCCTCTTTTCCAGTTCATATTTTTGCTGATCTTGGTGCCAACGTCTCCCTGCCCTGCCGGCTCATGTACGAGGACACCGGGTCCTTTAGTGGAGTCGGTATTCGTGTCAAATGGACCAAGGTGGCTGATGATGAGGCCCTTAATGAAGATGTGCTGCTCTCCATGGGATTCCACAAGAAGAGCTACGGCAGCTTTGAGAACCGTGTGTATTTGCAGGAGCATGACAAAGTAGACGCCTCCCTGGTGATAACTGAGCTCTCCCTGGCGGACATGGGAAAATATCGCTGTGAGGTCATCAACGGCATGTCAGACACCATCCAGGAGATTTTACTGGATGTGGGATCTGCCCCCATTGACGGTAAATACCCCTTTTCTTATGCTTGGAGATGGACTTTAAAGTCCAAACAATATAAATTGGACCTTAAGGTAATGATTATTCTACAGCTATCCTTTCTCTAATAGTTGGGTTTTTTTTTTTTAATGAAGTGTTTTCCTCAAGCAGTGAGAAATTCAATGATTTATGTACAAATTCTTACTGTTAGATCTCTACAGCACCTGATAATAATGTATCCATTATTGATCACATACAGTCCTACACAGTACAACATTGTGAAATTATTTCCTGCTTTTGACCCATCCCTGAGTGAGCAGTGGGCAGCACCTGTGAAGCGCCCGGGGAGCTAGGGTTTCAGGGTCTTACTCAAGGACCCTACGACAAGTAGCGCCTCGTGGGATTCGAACCGGCTACCTTCCGATCTTCCGATTGGGAGATGGCCGCTCTACCCACTGAGACAACTGCGTTAAAGGCAGCTTTCAAAGGCTGAACTTTCAGACATGACTTTAGACAAAAGGAATGTCAAAAGGAAGAATTATAACATTAAACTTTAGCTGTTGCACTGGATAATTGTTTTATCACATCCTTCTTGATCTGTACATTAAAAACAATCTAGAGCACTTTGCTTTAATTTTTAGTACAGTAGATTTTCATATTTAAACTTTTTTGGCACAGTAGGACTTTTTCAAGAGGCTAGTTTGGAGAGACTATTGTGCCTAAATCTGCTCAAATAAATCTACCCACTACCAGACAGGCTGACATTATATCAAATCCTCTACCTCAAAACAGGTGTTGTGTTCCCATACTCCCCCTTTATGGGCCGCTACAAGATGAACTTCACCCGGGCTGTGAAGGTCTGTGAGGAACAAGATGCTGTGATCGCCGACTATGATCAGCTGTCGGAGGCCTGGAGGAGCGGATTGAACTGGTGCAACGCCGGCTGGCTCAAAGACGGCACAGTGCAGTATCCCATCACCAAATCCAGAGAGGCCTGCGGTGGTTCTAACAGTAACCCTGGTGTCAGATCCTATGGCCGCCGTAACAAACAGCATCTCTACGATGTGTTCTGCTTCGTCTCTCAACTGAACGGTAGGTGTTTTTTTTGTCATTTATGTCATTTTTATCATTCAATGTATTTGTAGCAAGTTTTTATTTGGAATTTTCTATATGTGGCCTACCTTGGTGGTCCAACTAGGTCGACGCTGTCAACGCTGACAGCAAGGATTTATCTCAGAAAAGTCCCCAATCCCCTGCATGTACAAGGAATCCACCTCATTTAACTCCCCAACTTAAATGTGGAAGTCATATCCGTAGAAACAATGTTTTTGTAAAAAAGATAAATTGTAATAGTAAAATATAATATACACAGTATTAATATCCTTGAGTCTATTCATATTAACCAAAATTAAGACTAAAGTGGAGCAATGTTTCAGAAATCATGGCCAAAAAATGTTTGGAGGTTAAGCTGTACAATTCATTCTCCCAAAATCAATCCAGTTCTTCCTCACAGTAAAGTCAATGTAGGTATAAAATATGAAAATGATCCATGAAATATGTTTTGAGTTATGTCTTTTTTGTAAAAAACTCCCCATGATGAGTAAAATACAAACTATTAGAGTAAAACACGATAAATACAAGATAGATTTCCTCAGTGGATTAATATGCACCAAACTTTGACTGAATTGGGCTAATGGTTCTGAAAAAATGGCCCGAAAATATTTGAAAACGAAGCTCACTATATTGTTGGAAATTCACAGCAGAAATTTTCCAAAATCAATCCAGTACTTACCCACACTAAGGTATATCAGGGTATATTTGAAAATTATTGGATTTTGATTTATCCTTGAGTTGAGCGGTTTGATTGATTCTATCAAAGAAATACATTTGCTCTACTCTGATGTCTGCTTCTCTGCCATCAGGACATTTCTATTGGCTCGTCCAACCCGAGAGGCTGACCTTTGCTGAGGCTGTGGAGGCATGCTTGGATGATGGAGCAGAGATCGCCAAGGTGGGCCACATGTATGCTGCCTGGAAGCTGGAGGGTTACGATCGCTGTGATGCAGGCTGGTTGGCTGACGGAAGTGTCCGCTACCCAATCTCCAGGCCCCGCAAGAACTGCAGCCCAACAGAGGCTGCGGTGCGTATTGTTGGATTCCCGGACAAAATGCAAAAGTCTTACGGTGTATACTGCTATAGGGCTGATGAGTAATGGCTTAAATTCAAATAGTCATAACCACCAAAGAGTAGCTCAGACACAGTCAATAAAATACAATAATACCTGCAAAAAAGCTTTGAATCTTAACTAGAATGAATAATCCCTGCAAGGGACCGTGATGACTCGTTTCAACGTCTAAAAACAAATACTGTACATCATCCATTTATTTTCTGTGAGGTAAATAAACTTACTGTCGGGCAAATGGCCACAGCCTTAAATGCATGAGAGAGGCGACAGACACATGGCTGTGTAACCTGACCTCCATAGAATTTAGAGCATTTAATTCTCACCAGAACATCACATTATGCTGCCTTAGACCCCATTGAGACTTGGCTTTAAAAGTGCATTTTGGGTGATTGGATCACAAGTGCTAAGCGAAGCATATCGCTAAATGCTGGACGTTGTTTTGGCTGAAGCTCGCGGCCGTTGGAAAAAGCAAATGTTTTTCTAATGTGCTTCAACTTTCACCTTGTCCCACGCTCGTTAGCAAGGCGCAAATTACTTTGTCCTGTCTGTCTCAACAGTTTGAATAGTCCTCACATATATATTATCTCTAACATCTTCAAGTTATTAGGCCACTGTGATAACTCACTAAACAAATTTGGCTGACACCACTGAGACTTATGCGCAAAAACCTTTAACCTTGTAGCAGAAGTGAGGTGGCAGCAAGAAGTTGTCAGCTGGACACATTTGGAGACGCTTGATAGACACAGGTGTAATAGGCGATATTTCTCCCCGTATGCTTGAGGGCCGATCGCCCAAAAACGTATTTGAAAACCAAGTCCAAACAGGGTTTTAGAATTTCTAAAGAACTGTGTGAAATGTTCTACCATTAACAAGAAACAATGAAAGATCTTCATTTATATGTTCTGTACATTGTCTACCGCAGTAACTGGATCCATCTTTAATCACAGTTGAGGATCTTTTTTCTCTTGAGATCAAATTTACTGTTAATGAAAAAGAAATGAATGTAAACGTCTTGATAGACTGTGACCTATTATACATTAGTAGTGCCCACTAGATGAACTTTTTTTTACCATTCCGATCATATGAATTATGTTTGCTTATTTTAACAAAGTTTTTTAGAAGAAAGTTCTTTTCGATGTTTTTAACAACAGTTTTGTTTTACGTGTTTTATGTTTTTTGAGAAATAGAAATAGAGACTTGATGATTCCCTTTTTGAAAAGTAGACTTTAGACTATGAAAGAATGGGAATAACTAGAATTGAAATAAATAAGTATTATCTCTTCTTTTCCCCCTAAATTCTCTAACAGCAGTGGGAATTCCATAATATAGAATGAAAATCAAATATGGCAATAGGTAGAAGTATCTCACAGGTGCATTAGCTGAGATCCACTCCGACTGCAAGGATTGTGAGCTGAAATTAACATTTCCAAACCAGAATAACCCCGATGATGATTAAAACTGACGAAACACAGATTCACTTATGGTCAATCTGTAGAGACTAATATTTTGGGAATGAATAATCAGATAATCTGAAGCACAATGAGCATTTTTATACGTATAAAGCTGCCGAAAGATAACATCCTCTTTCTCTGTCAGTTTCAAAATTGATTTGAAATGTTGTCTTTTACTTTTTTTTAACACCATCCCTTCAGATCTTTATAAACCCTATTGGTAGTGACATATGGTATTTACTACAAGTTACATGTGGTCATACGCCGATGTATTGTTTGTACAAGTATAACCTAAAACTGTTGGTTACTTTTGCAACTTATCACCATGTACTTTTTTCCTCAAAGAATTTTGAAATAAAGAATTCAACTTTCAAATCAATAAAAAATGTTTATTCTCAATGGAACCAAATGAACCTGCATATTATGGATAAAGGCTCAGGATTGAGCAGCATTGTTAAAAAACGCCATAGCTGAGGGCCAGGCATCTGGCATGAGCCCATGTTGCTGCAAGGACTTAAGATCAGACCCTCCTCACTTTTATTTATTCATTGCCATTTCTATACTCAGCGCCATTATGCCAGCCCACCACTGCATTAGACAAAGGGAACAGTCTTTAAGAGTGCTTGTGGAAATGCATGGGAATGAGGACAGATTTAGGTTGATAGAGCAGAAAAGAAAAGGCCATTGAAGCAGGCTTTCGTATCATGGGACAATGGAGGAGAGACAGAATAAAGAGAGATTGGGCAGAACTTTTCATACTTTTTTCCGCTTATAGGAAAATGGAAATAATGTGGAACGTCAATTAAAACTGGAAAAGCATGCCAAAACATGTTTGAGTCTGCACACTTTAGGTGTAAAATGAGATTCACTTCCTCCCTGGGTCGCTTCTCGCTGGCAGCAGAATGTTGGATTGGTGAGCACATGTCTCACTCTTTACTGATTTTCTCACTATTGAGTAAACTGAAGTTCAGCATCTTTCTAACTTCTATCAAGACTGATGATGCTACTTCCCCAGCGAATGTAACATTGTCGCTCTAAGACAAGCAGATTTAGTTAAATGATAGCAGACTAGCGAGTTAATGCACCTTAATGCACTTTAGTGCATTGCTTTTCTCAAACCTTGAAACTTTGTTAAATCCCAGACAGGCACGGGTTGACAGGCCTAGATTTTTTTCTGGTGATCACCCATTGGACATCTGCATTTCATGAGGCAAGATTGTTTTACTCTCACTGGGGCATTCAGGAGCATCTTTTAATCACAAGCCAAGTCTTCTATAATGACTGAGTGAGCAGTCTTAGTGAAAACCACAGCAACCACCCCAGTCCCTGATGTTCCATCAAGTGGGTCCACAATGGAAATAAAACCCAGAGATTATTAAACTATCCTTGACAATTGTCTTACACACTTGAAGTGATTTTTACCACTGTATTGATATTTACCCAAATTTATGATAGCGACCATCTTGATGTAATTATTCCTGCAACTGCGTTTTGTGCTATTAGAGAGTCAATGTGAACTTTAATTCACTGCTATTTAAGAGGATAGCGGTAACAAAAAGCTTCTGTTTAATCTGTACTCTTTATGCACAGAAATACAGGCGACATTCAAGAAAGAGGTGCCACCTATAGCCCTTGACTAAATATACTGTAGGTATGCAGGTCTTCAGTTCTGCAGCGTCAGACATTTCAGCGTGTGCATCTCTTTCCCCATGAGTCAGTTTAACTCCACGTTTGCAGTAATTCAAAGAGCTTCCTCCTATCTTCTCCTTGACGAATACACTTTTTACCGAGACAATTATATATCATTTATCATATCATTTCTGTTATTTAGATGTATTTGATCTACATGTGAGACACTGCATATATCCTCTATTTTGTGGATGGGTCATCGAAATGACTAACAGTATTCACTGTAAATTCTTCAGTGGGTGCCTCTGATGAATATTCACTCATATCTTTCATCATGAAACGTTTCTAATAGTCTGAGAGCACTACCTGCTGGTGAACAGTCTGCACTGCTGCCTTCATCAAAATTAGACGTTTATTTCAGAGGACTCTAAAAGAAAGACAAGTTTGCAAGTATACAAATCTTTTTTCTTTTTTTTAAAAACGGTTTTTAAAAGGTTGCAACTCTAACTATGGACTGTAGACTATACTTTCCTCCGCATGTCTCTGAACTTTTAGAGGAAACCACAACATCTGGAGAAAACCTGCTCATCACTCAAACACTGGCATTCCCACATTCTCTCTGATTACTGTAAAGACTCCAAATCAAAAGTTATTATTATATAATCATTATATATTTTTATTTCTTTGGTGATTTAAAACAGGGTTGAAAAACAAAACAGTTTGATCTCGTTAAAAATGTTTCACAAACATCCAAGACATTCACATTGTAACTTAAAAAATTGTTATAAATACAGCCTTAATACATAATAAATACAAATCAAGGCTGAAACACACACACAGACATTCGCAGGAAGAAAATAAAAACATTTTCCGTCAAAGAAACACAATAAAAATAGAATCACATGTAACCGTCCGCATCTATTAATATTTGTGTTACAGAACACATTATTGCAGCCAATGGGGCCCTCCACATTCTCGCTCCACTGCAGTCGTTAAATATATGAAAACGTGAACAAATTATAGTAATATTTAGTTATTTTTTGTCTTCACTGCATCCCATTGAAGATTAAGGCTGGTCTCTCGTCGTGCATAAAATAAAAACATGCAATGAGTCCTGCTGGGTCATGTGACAGCAGTTCAACTCTAAGGATAAAACAGGTAAGGAGATCAAGAGCAGCTTGAAAATAAATTATATGCAGCTTTGGCTAAACAGTTGTTAACTTTCAAGTGTTTCACAAAATACATTCTCTCAAGGACTGATTCCGAATGACCGCCATAAAAGAAGTGTGCAGGGAAAAAAAGGATTTCCTAGAGAAGCAATACAACAACAATAGATGGGAGCAAAAAGCTAGATGTGTACTTATAAACAGCATTACAGTTACTGTAAACACTCTGTAAACACATTGAGCGGAGAAAGATACACAAGCAAGCCACATGTCCCTTCTTTCATTTCAAAATAGTTGACGGCCATGGATTTCCACTTGTGGATAAAGGCTTTGTCGGTTTGTCGGCAAAATATCATATAAAAGTAATATCTGTATGTTTTAAAAAAAAATTCCCTCTATATAAAGCTATCCATAAACATTTCTGTGGACACAAACAACTATGACATCCAGTGATGGCCGGAGCTCCTGAAAGCCGCTGATTAGGGACTCGGAAAGCTGCCACTATGAGGGGGGTCTCGATTGAGCAGATTCTACCGATTAGGATAGAAATGATATACTATGACTACTCATCAAGGTGTACAGCTCTCAAATAATGTGTTGTCATATTTTACTTATGTAAACATAGTTAGCTGCATGATCAATCATTGAAAACGATGCTCCACTGTGGTCCTTGAAGATAAACATGGGTCTCCTGTCATAGAATAAACATAGTCTGAGGACTTCAACAAAAATGCCTCTTCACTTATTGAACTTTTAAAACAACACAACCTTTACAAAACACAAGCGCTATATTTTCACAACCATGTTTTTCTGTGAATAAGGAACACTTTTGGTGATTTGAAATAGCACAGTCGGTGCACAACAATCATTAATGTACTGTTTGATCAGCTATTGACTTTTATAGAAAACAAAAAAATGCTTTGCAGTTTTATAAAGATAGAATGATGAGCATACTTTTAACGTTTCCAATAGCCAGCTAAAAGTATTTTATCCATGTCGGCATTGCTATAAAACAGTGCCCCTTGATAAGAACAGTTATAAATCAACATCTCTTTTCGAAGGCACTTCGTAAGATTCCATCATCATCCACAAAGCAGTAACATTTCAGGCTATCTTCTTGGTTGATATGAGGACTTTTCTTTTGTCCTTTTCCTTTGAAAATCCTTTGACTCTGTCCACACAGGCGTCAGCTTTGTGTTCTCGTCTTGGGGGAGACTCTGCCAGGCCGACTGCAGTCACTGTCTCTTCTGCTTATGTTCAGTCCTGTCTCTCCGTCCCCTGTAGCGCTGGTGATAACTGATGGACTCGTCTGGCCACGTCTTGAAATTGTTGATGCTGTAGAGACTGCTATGTTGGTGCTTTCTGATATAGCTCCTCTGATAACTCGATGCTGTGGAAGAAAAACAAACGAATCGGTGATCGTATTCATGCCACACAGTGGGAGATAATCAGGACTTCTGTTGAAAGTAATGCTTACGATTCATGCAGGAGATTTTAGGGAAATCCCAATGTCCATTGCTGCGACAACGAATAGTTGGCATGTGCCTCTGAATGAATCCTGTTCGACACTGGTACCGAACCAGAGCGTTGACCTCATATCTCTCCAGGTGCTTCCCAAAGGTGCGTGCGTTCTCCACTAGAGGGGGGTGGCTACAGACCACTGATAAACATGAGCAAATACAATGTAAACATTTAACATGGAGTGGACATTTATATTTTCTGTCTGTGCATATACGCGTTAAGTTAAGGGATCATTTGTGCTGAATCATCAGTATATGTACCTGTGCCCTTCTTGCAGGTATAGGTGAGGTGGTAATTGCATGGAACATCGTTCCACTGGCCGTCCTCGTGCCATATCATAACCACACAATCCTCACCAGAGGTGAAGAAGCTGTCAGGCTGGTTGGGCCTCCAGTTTTCATATTGCTAAAAAAAGAGATAAGAAAAAAATATATATTATGAATCATTTCATGTTACCACCGACATAGATCTTAATGTTTTATTAATTAAAACTAGATATAATGTATGATTAATATATTTTAATGTAGATATTATTATTCATACCATTTTTAATTAAAATATATTAACATTATTATATTATTAGTCGTAGGAGAATGCGTGCAAAGTTACAAAGTACTTCACCAAATACAGTGGAGTCGGTCTTAATCAAAATAAAACATTAAGTTACAATAGAAAACAGAACAGAAACTATTACACCTCAAATTATACTGCATCACAGGCTTTGCTGTAAAAATATGTTTTAGCAACCATTCAAAAACAGCTAGTGTATCAGCAGGCCCAACCTGCCGGACCTAGACCTTAGGTTGACCAGCAAGGAGAAATTATAGGACTTCAAGTTGCGGCTTGGGGCAAAGGGGATTAAAAGCTCTAGGATTTAACTGATGCAATACAATCTCAAAATTGTTAAATAAATCTTGAAAATCAATTCCGTATTTCCGACATTTGGTCTTCACTGAGTCGGTGCAGCCTCATACTGGCTGTGTCGAGAAACAGAGGACACAGATGGGATAAAAGCCATTAAGTAGCTCTTGTATTGTTACTGCCAGGCATTGAATCAGGAAGCAGCAAACATAAATGGAATAAAGAAATACATTTCTTTTGAATTTTATTTTCTAATGGCTTTTTTACTGAACTGGCACAGGTTTTACTCCGCATGCCCTTCCTGATGTTACTCTCTCCACTTATCTGGGCATGGGACCAGCACTAGGAGTACACTTTTTTGTGAACCCCCTGTGGCAACGTGATGTGGTACAAAATCACAATTCATGGTTTACAGTTCCAGTGCTCTAACCCCTTAGCTCTGGAGCCTCCAAATTATTAAGTCCATGTTTATTTTTTCTATTATTAAATAGAAATAGTCTGCTTGAGAAGTAACTGTTGTAACATGCCACTAATGTACTTGAAATGTATTATAGCCTAGAATCTAGTTTGATATAGCAGCGCCTGCTCCCGGTGATCTCCAGTCTGGCTGAAAATTGATTTGGTGTGGCATTAGTTATGAAATTGCCCATCAGATTAGCTCAAATATTTATCAAAAGTGCCACAATGCCATTCCAAACCGTTGTGGGACACATTAACCCTGGTTACTGCCACAGAAGGGATCCTAACAATAGAGATGCCGTGCTATTTTTATTCATAGCCGCAAGAGGAAATAAACTGCATCTTTCTTTGGCCAACTTTGACTCAGTGACATCACAGCTCTGCTCTGAGGGATTCTTGCAACTATAAAATACAGCACAGAAACCCAAAAATGAAATAAAACATGATTAAAAAGTATACTCCAGTAACGGCCAGTTACAATGTTACAAAGACAGCAGACTGAAACTTCCACTGTGGGTGGGGTTTAACCAGGTCTTTTCATGGTAGTACTGCCCGGTGAATCTTGATAAAGATTATTAATGAACAACCTTAATAATAAACTTCAAAGGCATTACCAGATCAGCATCCAATGAACGCTACAGTTACTCTTCTTGGAAGCTATGAATTGTGCCATTACATCACACAGGGTGTACACCTAGCATTACATGTGTGATTCTGTGACACACAGACACACTTATGTATGTACATACTGTACACACAATTATACAGTATCCACACAGCTGTCCTGCTGGGATGCCTTCAACCAGGAATTGATGCTACATGCAGTCTTTCAACACATTCTAGGTTGAAACAGTCCCTTCAAAGCTGAGATCCCCCCACTCCTCCAATCCTGCCCTGGAGCTCTGCTGCTCTGTCATTATGGTTAGCAAACAAACACCGACTTCCTGCTCAGCTCGCTTAAAGTTAACAAATGGCTGACCCATCAACTGCACAGCAGGCCTGCATCCTCCTCAACATACCCAAACAAACTGTGCTCACCCACAAAACAACCAAATATTGACCGCAACTCCAATACTTCACTGTCCTACTGCCAATACGATCCATTTTCCTTCCAATCCATATTTATTTATGTAAATATTGATTTGAATAGCAGTTGTATTTATTTTATTTAGATCCGGTGGAGTTGGCCACCCACACAGACTCCCCGGGCTGCCTCTATTCAGTTTACCTCTACAGGCACAGGTGTTGTCCATCTGTGTGTCCGCCTGCCTGGTGGCCCTTCCCCCGGCTGGCTGCCTGCTGGCCAGGCCTCCGTTGCGAGTGGGGGTTGTTGGGGGACCATACCTGTCCACGCCTGCCAAATTTCCCTTAACACACCGTCACTCACACCCTTATCGCCCCCCAATCTATCAGCTAAGCTAGGATCTCAATAGGCGGCCTGTGCTTATCTTTAA
The DNA here is from genome assembly GCA_037951165.1 of Lophius americanus. Taxonomy (NCBI): domain Eukaryota; kingdom Metazoa; phylum Chordata; class Actinopteri; order Lophiiformes; family Lophiidae; genus Lophius; species Lophius americanus. The sequence goes on along the minus strand of JBBDHG010000024.1, from coordinate 3,222,509 downwards.
AACCCCCCCAGCTGTCTAAACACTTCCCCTACCCCTGTCCTGGAGGACTATCTTTGAAGTCAGGACATCAATCTGAACAACAAGAATGCACATAGTAATTAGCCACTTTCCTGTCCAGTGAAGGGAATCTTCAGCAGCCGCAAACACGATAGCAAACACTCCCCCTGATGTGCTGTTTCATAAACAGAGATCTCTCCATCTTGCCTTTTCTTTGCAGCAACTGGATATCTTGCTCTGAGCTCACTCCAACTCTGTGCTCCCTTATGGCGTGTTGTCTGCCAGATTTACTACCAGAGCACTCACCCATTATGTCATAGCAATACGAGGCAGAGGAAAATACATCATGAGAAAGTCCCCGGGAAAGAACGACTCTCTCCATACGATTGTTCTGCCATCAGGTTTTTCCTATATTTACAACTTCTCTTTGCTGTGTTTGCTGGGATGAAAACATTGAGAGAGCAGTCTTTCTTACCATAGGGCGTCCGTCAGTCCAGCGGAAGTCACTGTCAAACATCTTATCATTCAGGCCTATCCACTGGTAGTCCTGTCCAAGTCCTGTCACACATGGGATGAGTAAAATACAGCAGGTTGTATTTTTCAGTTGCCATATGTACTAAAGTTACAGAAAGTGTAAGAATGGGAAATAAATGTAATTTTCAATGCATTTGCTGCACAACAACATTCAGATACTTGATGTGGAGAAATTATACTCTCCTAATCTTATTATGTTAAGTTTCATAAGGTAGAATTTTTAACATATTCCTAAACAATCAGCCATCTACCTCCGTGGTCCTAGACTTACGATTGACAAACTGTTGCTCCTCATGGGAAAGGATGCTGGTCAGATGACCCCCCTGAATACGGCACTCTCTCTCCGCTGCATCCCAGCTTCTTCTGTGAGGGAAGTACTTGAAGCAGTGGCCTTGAAACTTATGCCAACCATATTCACATGATTCGGTATCTGATGGACAGAAAGTGAGAAAAGAATGAAGGAAACCCCATTTGCAACAGATCAGGACACATTCCATTAAAAAAGCATTTGCAAAAGACACCATTTTAGCTGTTATTTCAATGATGGCACCTTTTCCTCATATCATCCACTGCATCTACAGTACTCTTAGCACCAGAGTATTTCTGTCTGTAATCAGTATGAAAGAGGAGCAATAGGGTGGATTTGGTCCCACAGCTCATAATATCAGTACAAACCACCACCATTTCATATGAAGCGAAAAACTATTGTTGCATGTTGACCATTGGAAACAGTGTTTTCCTGGGCCTGACAATGCAAACACATTCATAAATGGGTCCCATAGTGCCACATAGTCCATCTAAGTGTAAACCAGTAAAACAAAACTCTTGTGAAAATAGACATCACCCCAATTTTCTCTTGGCTATTACAGTTTCAGCTTAATAGTCACTCGAACCATTTTGTGCAGGTACTCTGGTGAGTTTATAAATACTCCTCCAGCACAATACAGACTCGCTGCACCACAACAGTGATCAGCGGTGATCGTCTAACCTTCCTAGTTGGTCTTCTGTGATGTTACACCTGTAGATAGTATGCCACCATCTACTGACCTGGCATACAAGCTACAGCATGTTTAGTTGTTTTTGCAGATCTGTATGTCTAAGGATTGTTCTCAAAAAATTGTCATCTGAATGCACAACTTCAAAAAAAAATAAAAAAAATTTTTTGAGTGAAAATTGAAAAAAGTTTGCGTGTTTGTTCCGTCCATCCTGAAACCAGCCTAAATATTTACTGACAAAAACCACGCCAGAGTCTCTCTAATGGGTTGTTTGTCTAGAAGGTATTTTTTTTCCAATCCATTTGTCCTCGCAAAACTTTCTAGGACACCAGCTGTGTGTTCACATCAGAATTAATTATAGTTGTACAATCCATCGTGTAGGAAAGTTTGGTTACTCAGTATGTACACAGGAACTTCAGAGTCAATTCCAATTGTTTTGTATTAGATGTTTATGTTAACAAGTGATCCGTAATCTAGAATACCACCAGTGAAGTGTACAGCACATATGCTGTGGCACTGAACTGAATAGGCCCTATTTAACCGAAATATATAGTGCACGGTCTAAAGTGCATTGGGCAAGTGCACTTTGACACCAACTCTCTTCTACTAATTAATTGATGCACAATCTGACGCTAACTAATTCCCAAGGTTCATATGGGTTCTTTCTCAAATTTAGTTTCTTAATTAATCGTAGGAAAGACTTGGGCAAAGAATGAATCACACCAATAGGAATGTCCTGCCCAATTCCCTGTAAATGACAGGTGTCGTTTGGGCCATTCAGCAATTAATCATGAATCATTTATGAAGACAGTGGTCATTATTACAGACATTTATGAAATAATTATTGCCTAATGATTTATTCATATATCAGTTCCGCAGTGTCCCAGTCATTAATGCTCAATTCTAAGGTCATTTTTGACTTTTCTTCCTTATTTTTTTTATATTAATTGATCGTTCATCCACTACACCCTAAAATTGTATTAGAAGATACCCATTAACTACTGGTTAACTAAAAAATCAATCATTCATTCCTATACCATCAGGTGAGTTTATCCTCTCCTGTCAAGTCCCCGATATTTTCGGCAGTGATTTGGCTGCATGCATGAACTTTGTAAAATTACTGAGCTAATACAAGATGATAAACCCATTTATTTATCGAACGGTATAATTGATTTTTGTGTAGTTGCTCAGTCGTGCAACTAGCCAAATTGCATTTAAGAGACAGGTTCATGTGTGCATTTTCTCATCAACCAAGCAGAATGACACATGGTAGTTATTCAGGTAATTAGTTGTTTATCGATCAGCTCATGCCTGGGCATCTAAACACATTGTCAAATGTGAGAATAGCAATTGTTTATTCTATCATGAACTGGCTACTCTTCCTGGGTGTAACCGGCCACTGGTCTATCCCAGCTGACATTAAGTTAGGCTTCAGCCCCCGCGACCCTGAACAGGATAAGCGGTTACGGATAATGAACGAATGTATGTAATGTGGAAGGTTTGCAATCAGCCTTAAAACCTTAGGTCAATGTTTCTCAAATGGGGATACACATACCCATAACTGTACTGTGGGGTACTGCAGATTTGTGAGATTTTTCTTTTTCAAACCTGACTTTAAAATATATCAGTCATGTGTATTTGCTAATACAATTTTACTATACTAAGCTACATGAAAATGGAAATATATTTTTATAAAACCAGCTTTTGGTCTCGTGATGGCAAAAAAACATTTAATTTTGAATTTGGTGGTGAATTCCAAGCATCTCAATACAAGTGTTAGTAACACGCTTGTCATGACACATTTGCTGTATTGTATGACCTTAGTAAGGCAAATTTTTCCTACAAAAAACGTTTAGTATTGTGCAAGGGATACTTAATTGAAAAAATTAATCCAAATGGTACACAATTAAAAAAAATCGGAAAATTAAAAAAAATCGGAAATCGGAAACAATTACAAATAAAGACATATTTTGATTGATTTGAATCAAAATATGTAGGAAGAAGTCGATTCAACCACTTACCCTCTTCACAGTACATCCCAGAGTAGCTCGGGAGGCACAGACACGTGAAGCAACCTTCCCCATCAATACATGTACCGCCATTGCGACAGGGGTTTGACTGGCACTCATCAATGTCTACAAGAAACAAACAATGAATTACAAAAGACAAACAAGAGCTCTCAGTCCTTACTAAAATACAAGTAGTTTCAAAGCAAATTTGATCTTTTGTTTGTAACAGTTAGGCATTAGAATGTTTTGAGAGGAGTTTTGATGCATAGTGGTTACCATTTTCACAGCGATCACCGAGGAAACCAGGAGGACAGGTACACTTAAAGCTGCTGCCACTCTTGTAGCAAGATCCTCCGTTCAGGCAAATGTTTTCTGAGCATGAGTGAACATCTGTTTGGAGAAAAAATGAAAAATAAAAGTTACTTTAGATTTTGGAATAAATGTACACATCTAGTTGTATTGCAATAATGGCCATTGAAAGAAACCTACCTGGGATTTCAAATGTCTCTGCAATGATGGTGTGATCCAAATCGAGTCCTGTGTCAGGTACCATAGTTAGTTCTCCTCTTGCTGGTGTTGTAGGTGCAATTATGTCACTATGCTGTTTCTTATCCTCTTCGGGATGAGATACAGTGACGGAAACCGATGCAGCTCTCCCTGGCTGTTGTGTCGTTGTTGTGAACTCAGCATGAGGCACTGTGGGTAATTCAGTTTGTGACACATCTCCCTGTATTTTTCCCACAATTTCTTCTTTTCCTGAGGTGCTATCAACACTTACAGGTTCCATATTTGTTGTAGCCTCTACCTTGTAAACAGTTTTGATTTCAACTGGGGACTGCTCATTCATTCTGGTGATCACTGGTGTCTTTGTGGTCAAGATGTCTGTAGGCACACTCTCTGTGCTCAAAGATGAACTCTTAGAGCTGTCTGATTCACTTTCAACCCCGGTGCTGAGGACAGAAGATGATGTGGGTGTAGTGGATAGAAGTATAGGGGTGAGACTTTCATCCGCATCGCCATCAAGTTTAACAGTGCTTGCTGTGGGGAAGTACTTGCTGATGCCTGTTGAATCACTACTGCGACTAGATAATGATGCTGTATTGATTGGAGAACTGGTAACCGAGCCATCAGGATGATTCTCAGATGTTTGAGAAACAGCGGGTGGCTCACTTATGAGCATTACTTCTCTCGGTTTTAGAGTTTCATTGATTTGTGGCACTGCTTCAAGCAAGTCGGGTTTTGGTGCATCATAATCTGGGCTTTCATAATCTATATCCAAATTACTGTAATCTGGGGAATAGGGTTGTAGTTGCACATTTGTAGCTGGAGATGGTTCAGTATTTGGTCCGCTTGGTACCTGAACAATGGAGGGTTCAAGTTCTTCAACATCCACATAAGAACCGGCTGGCAAAGTTGTTGATTCTGAAATTTGGTTTGTTTCATGACTTGGGAACACAGCATGAGTTGTGATTGGTGACACATCCTGAGAGGAACTATCTGTTTGAGGGTGATGTGTTGGACTGATCTCTGACCTGGCTTGTTCAAATGACATCTGGGGAGTTGTTGGGTGTACTACAGGGAAAACTGTTTTCTCAGGCTGTGATGACTCAGATGCTGAAAGAACATTCAAAGTTGCTTTAAAGGAAATGTTATCACCTGACAGTGTGGTGACCACAGCCTCTGTGCTTCCAGAACCGACCCCTCCATCTATAGAAGTCATTGCTGCATCATGTGATATTTCACTGACTTCACTGGCATTTGCTGTACTACCGTCAGCATCAGTTGAAACGTCTTTGATTATAGGTCCTTGGCTTGGTCCTACAGCTTTATCTTCGAGTGATGTAGATGTAACTCCAGCCTGGAGAGTCACATCACCCCGTTCAAAGTGCTGACTTGAGTCATCAGTGGGTAACACTGAATGGGTTGTTGCCAGCACAATTTCCTCGGAAGAGCTGTCAATTTGGGGAGGATGAGTGAACGCAATCTCAGACATGGCCTGTTGGAAGGACACTTGAGATTGTGTTGTATCTGGTTCAGGCATGAAAGTTGTGACAAACTGAACCACAACATCAGGCATTGAGGTAGCTTGTAGAGAAGTCACTGTGGATAAATAAATCGATTCCTGTGCTGAAGTTGATGTTGCTCTATGGATTGGGGATGAAACTGTTTCCGGCAATATTTCTTTCTCTACCCCTGAAGTCATCTCACTTGTTTGGGTTTCTTTGCTTTTGGCCACTATGCTCGGTTTTTCTTTGTTGAGCAAAGGGGATACTGAAGTGGTTGGAATCTTCTCACTCTCAATTATAGTATCTGGTATTGAAGTTGGTGTATCTGAAATCTCATCCCAAGAGCCCTTCATACCTGCAATATTTGTATTACTTGCTGCTGAAAGTGTTGCAGTGCTGAAAAGGGGAGATAATGTTTTGGATAGCACTGGGTCTTCTTTTATTGTGCTCTGCAGATGAGCATCTGTCCGTGACAAGGGCTGTGTCACCTGAGTGTGATCATCTGATCTATCCTTGCCAGTAACATCAGCAGATAACATGACAGTTGGATTTCTGGTGCTGTAGAGACTGGAAGCACTTGAAGTGCTCAACGTTGCTATTTCAGTCTCCTCGGTGCCAGGTTCAGGTGAGGTAAAATAAAATGTTACTGATGCGGCCTTCACCGTTGAAGCTATTGGGTTAACAGAGGTCTGATCACTAGAACTGTCTGTATCAGTAATCTTTGGCACAGATGTGATATACACTTTCCCTGTTTCCTTTTCATCTTTGCTGATCGTATACTCCTCACTGGACACTGGAGTGGCCAAGCTTGTGACTGTTATTTCAGTTAAGATGGAGTGGGAGATAGAAGATGAAGAGACCTTGATCTCAGTTACATTATCAGCATCTTCTCCTGACAAATCATCTATCACATGCTCTGAAACTGGTTTGGTGTGAGTCTCAATAGGGAAAACTGCGTGTGGTGTAGTTAAATCATATTTTCCTTCAAAGCTGGGCTTTGCGGGCACAGTAGAATCTGTGGCGCCATCTGTTGAGTATATGACAGGCTCTCTTGTGGATGTCCTCATATCAGACACACCTTCTATAGTTGATGTGGGCAGTAAATATTGGGTAGATGTTGAGGCTAATAGCAAATCCGTTGCTTGTGGAGTTGCAGGTGTTGGAGAAAGGAGGATGGCGCTATCTTCCCCTGAACCCTCTATTACCTTTGTTACTTCATACTTTGGTGTTATTGTAACTGCTGGTACACCAAAAGCTTCTTCTGTATGTACGGTTGGGTAAAATGAAGAAAAGGGAACTATGGAGCCTGTATCTACGTCAATGATAGAGTCTTCCTTGAAAAGCTCCTGATTGGGGTGTCCTACCTTTATAGGATCTTTAGAGAACAGCTCATCTTCATCTTTTGTATCCTCTGTAAATATGAGGGATATACTTGCTGATGGTCTAGATATATGTTGGACCATTGTAGGTGTTTGCTCAGTTAGGTCAGTTTCAGCTTGGCTGTCACTGGCTATGATGATATCCAACTGTTGTTCTGTGACACCATGATATGTAATGGGAATGGGGGTGTACATTGATGGGAATCCATCTTGCTTGGGTTCACTGCTGGAGCTTACTGTTGTGAAGTCAGTTGTTGTGGGATCAGTAAATGAAACTTCAATTGTATGAGGGGAAATTTCTATCTCAGATGATTGCATCATATGCTCACCTTCAGGAATGTCGTCTTTCCTAGAACTCAAAATGGGTGGCGCTGTTGTTTTTGAAGTGATGTGAGTATCTGGAGTAAAGTCACCCTCTTTTGAGAAAAACTGCTCATCAGAGGCTGATGTAACTGAAATAAAGCTTTCAGTTTCATCTGTTGCTTCTCCAAATGTGATGCTTTCAATCCGTGATGACTTTGCAGTTACAGATACAGGCATCTTAACTGACTGGGCAGAGGTGGCTGCATAGACTGTAGTTAGGTGTGGTTTCTCAGTGCTGTAGAGAGAAGTTGCTGCAGTCATGGCAGATTTTGTAATATTTGATATTCCGCTATGTGATGATGTGACAGATATTTCATTTGTAGATGCCATTACAGTAGCTCTCTTTGTGCTGAGAACTGAAGACTCCATAGGATGGAAGGGAGCAGTACTGCTCATATGTAACTCAGCTGGTCTTTCGGTAAAGGTTGCCAAAACAGGCGAAGTGTATATTTTAGGAGAGGTTGTGGGCTTTTCAGTGCTGTGAAGAGACTGAGTTGTATTGGCAATGGGTTTCTGTGTAATGGCATCAGCGGACTCTTTTTTTTGGTGATGGGACTTCTCATCAATTGCAGCAACAGCACTAGAAGGTTTTATAGCTGATAAAGTAGTGGACATAACAGGGGAACTTGTAACCGGTACAGAAGAAGTTGATTCAACATAAAAGTCAGCACCTGAACTCTCCTCTTCAGCTGCAGTGTCATCTGTGAAGACCCCACTTCCAGACTCGGTGAAGTAAGTCTCAGTGCTTGTCATGTGTAGGGACTGAGTTGATGACACAAATTCCTTGGTGGGCTGTGTAATGGATTGATCTGAAGATGCAGCACTTAGTATGTCGGAGGGCTTCTTATTCTCATCTATCTCAGTCTCATCTGTGGCCACGACATATTGATTCACAGGCTCTGTGGCGGTCTCAATGGACACTTCTGCGCCAGACCCATCTGGACTTGATTCCAAATCATCTTCATTTGAGTAACCAGAGCTCTCCATGTCAATGAAAGTAGAGGGTTCCTTTGAGTGGACACTGTGAATAGTCAGAGTTTGATATGATTTAAGTGTATTGGCACTGGTCACAGATGTAAATTCTCTGTTACTTGAGCTTTCTATCTCAACATATTTTGATGTAATTGATGGGATAAACGTGGGATGATCCTCATATTCTTGATTCGGAACAGAGCTTTCTTCAACCGTTTCAGTAAAGGTTGTAACTGAGGTGTCCTCTGTATCCCTTGTTACAGGACTTTCTCCCTCTGTATCTGGCATGGCTGTCGGTTTCTCTGTGCTAAACAATGAGGATACGGTTGGAGCTGCAGTCTGCTGGACAGAGAATGTATTAGTGTGATCATCTGACCACTCCTCATCGGTTGTTGGGAATATAGAACTTGTCTCTTGGGTTACTGATGCTTCCGCAGTCTCAAATGTTTTTACAGTGGATTGTGTTTCAGGGGACGCTGACGTTGGTTTCTCAGAACTGAAGAGGGAAGAGGCTGAAGTATCTGCTGGCTGTGAAGTAGCAGGTGTTTCAGGTTCATGTGAAGCCGTCATTGAAGGAGTCTTTGTGCTCGAAACAGAGGAGATTGTTGTTACCAAAAAGATAGACTGTCCAGTGACATCAACGTCACTGTCTCCAGAACTTTCAGTTTCACTGGATAACAGAATTTCAGGGCTGATGCTTGATCCAAAGATGGAAGGACTGGATTCCACCATTGTGAGCTCACTGCTTACATCATCCTCAATTTCTGCAACAGTGGATAATATAGAAGAAACTAAACCTGGAGACATTGTTACTGAGCTGATTAGCGTGTCATCAGAGATTGGGATGGTAGATGATTCTCCCGTATGTGATGGGGTTTTAGTTTTTTCTGTTTTAGTACTTTCTGCTGTGCCAGGCCACATTTTTGTTTTTAATGAGTCAGTAGTATGAAGAGAAGATGCATCGGTCACAGAAGATGTCTGAGTGAACATGTCTTGGGCTTGATCTCCTGAGCCGTCCTCATCTTCTTCAGTCAGAACAGAGATTTCTTCAATCTTTTCAGTAAAGGATGTTACTGAGGTTTCCTCTGTATCACTTGTGACAGAACTTTCTCCCTCTGAATCTGGCAAGGCTGTCGGCTTTTCGGTGCTAAACAATGAAGATACGGTTGGAGCTACAGTCTTCTTGAGAGAGACTTTATTAGTGTAATCATCTGACCTCTCCTCATCGGTTATTGGGAAGGTAGAACTTGTCTCTTGGGCTACTGATGCGTCCTCAGTCTCAAATGTCTTTACAGTGTAAGATGTATCAGGGGATAATGACGTTGGTTTCTCAGTACTGAAGAGGGAAGAGGCTGAAGTATCTGCTGGCTGTGAAGTAGCAGGTGTTTCAGGTTCATGTGAAGCCGTCATTGAAGGAGTCTTTGTGCTCGAAACAGAGGAGATTGTTGTTACCAAAAAGATAGACTGTCCAGTGACATCAACGTCACTGTCTCCAGAACTTTCAGTTTCACTGGATAACAGAATTTCAGGGCTGATGCTTGATCCAGCGATGGAAGGAATGGATTCCACCATTGTGAGCTCACTGCTTACATCATCCTCAATTTCTGCAACAGTGGATGATATAGAAGAAACTAAACCTGGAGACATTGTTACTGAGCTGATTGGTGTGTATTCAGAGATTGGGATGGTAGATGATTCTCCCGTATGTGATGGGGTTTTAGTTTTTTCTGTTTTAGGACTTTCTGCTGTTCCAGGCCACATTTTTGTTTTTAATGAGTCAGTAGTATGAAGAGAAGATGCAGGAGTCACAGAAGTGGTATGATTGAACATGTCATGGGTTTGATCTCCTGAACCATCCATATCTTCTGGGGTCAGAACAGAGATTTCTTCCACATTATCAGTAACGGATGTTACTGAGGTTTCCTCTTTATTACTTGTGACAGGACTTTCTCCCTCTGTATCTGGCACGGCTGTCGGCTTCTCTGTGCTAAACAATGAGGATGCTGTTGGAGCTGCAGTCTTCTTGACAGAGACTTTATAAGTGTGATCATCTGACCACTCCTCATCGGTTGTGGGGAAGGTAGAACTTGTCTCTTGGATTACTGATGCTTCCTCAGTCTCAAATGTTTTTACAGTGGATTGTGTTTCAGGGGACGCTGACGTTGGTTTATCAGTACTGAAGAGGGAAGAGGCTGAAGTATCTGCTGGCTGTGAAGTAGCACGTGTTTCAGGTTCATGTGAAGCCGTCATTGAAGGAGTCTTTGTGCTCGAATCAGAGGAGATTGTTGTTACCAAAATGATAGACTGTCCAGTGACATCAACGTCACTGTCTCCAGAACTTTCAGTTTCACTGGATAACAGAATTTCAGGGCTGATGCTTGATCCAACGATGGAAGGAATGGATTCCACCATTGTGAGCTCACTGCTTACATCATCCTCAATTTCTGCAACAGTGGATGATATAGAAGAAACTAAACCTGGAGACATTGTTACTGAGCTGATTGGTGTGTCATCAGAGATTGGGATGGTAGATGATTCTCCCGTATGTGATGGGGTTTTAGTTTTTTCTGTTTTAGGACTTTCTGCTGTTCCAGGCCACATTTTTATTTTTAATGAGTCAGTAGTATGAAGAGAAGATGCATCGGTCACAGAAGATGTCTGAGTGAACATGTCTTGGGCTTGATCTCCTGAGCCGTCCTCATCTTCTTCAATCAGAACAGAGATTTCTTCAACCTTTTCAGTAAAGGATGTTACTGAGGTTTCCTCTGTATCAATTGTGACAGGACTTCCTCCCTCTGTATCTGGCAAGGCTGTCGGCTTTTCGGTGCTAAACAATGAAGGTACCGTTGGAGCTATAGTCTTCTTGAGAGAGACTTTATTAGTGTGATCATCTGACCTCTCCTCATCGGTTGTGGGGAATGTAGAACTTGTCTCTTGGATTACTGATGCTTCCTCAGTCTCAAATGTCTTTACAGTGTATTGTGTTTCAGGGGACGCTGATGTTGGTTTCTCAGTACTGAAGAGGGAAGAGGCTGAAGTATCTGCTGGCTGTGAAGTAGCATGTGTTTCAGGTTCCAGTGAAGCCGTCATTGAAGGAGTCTTTGTGCTCGAACCAGAGGAGATTGTTGTTACCAAAATGATAGACTGTCCAGTGACATCAACGTCACTGTCTCCAGAACTTTCAGTTTCACTGGATATCAGAATTTCAGGGCTGATGCTTGATCCAACGATGGAAGGACTGGATTCCACCATTGTGAGCTCACTGCTTACGTCATCCTCGATTTCTGCAACAGTGGATGATATAGAAGAAACTAAACCTGGAGACATTGTTACTGAGCGGATTAGTGTGTCATCAGAGATTGGGATGATAGATGTTTCTCCCGTATGTGATGGGGTTTTAGTTTTTTCTGTTTTAGGACTTTCTGCTGTTTCAGGCCACATTTTTGTTTTTAATGAGTCAGTAGTATGAAGAGAAGATGCAGGAGTCACAGAAGTGGTATGATTGAACATGTCATGGGTTTGATCTCCTGAACCATCCATATCTTCTGGGGTCAGAACAGAGCCTTCTTCCACCTTTTCAGTAACGGATGTTACAGAGGTTTCCTCTGTATCACTTGTTACAGGACTTTCTCCCTCTGTATCTGGCACGGCTGTTGGCTTCTCTGTGCTAAACAATGAGGATACGGTTGGAGCTACAGTCTTCTTGAGAGAGACTTTCTTAGTGTGATCATCTGTCCTCTCCTCATTGGTTGTGGGGAAGGTAGAACTTGTCTCTTGGATTACTGATGCTTCCTCAGTCTCAAATGTTTTTACAGTGGATTGTGTTTCAGGGGACGCTGACGTTGGTTTCTCAGTACTGAAGAGGGAAGAGGCTGAAGTATCTGATGGATGTGAAGTAGCAGGTGTTTCAGGTTCATGTGAAGCCGTCATTGAAGGAGTCTTTGTGCTCGAACCAGAGGAGATGGTTGTTACCAAAAAGATAGACTGTCCAGTGACATCAACGTCACTGTCTCCAGAACTTTCAGTTTCACTGGATAACAGAATTTCAGGGCTGATGCTTGATCCAACGATGGAAGGACTGGATTCCACCATTGTGAGCTCACTGCTTACATCATCCTCAATTTTTGCAACAGTGGATGATATAGAAGAAACTAAACCTGGAGACATTGTTACTGAGCTGATTAGCGTGTCATCAGAGATTGGGATGGTAGATGATTCTCCCGTATGTGATGGGGTTTTAGTTTTTTCTGTTTTAGGACTTTCTGCTGTTCCAGGCCACATTTTTGTTTTTAATGAGTCAGTAGTATGAAGAGAAGATGCATCGGTCACAGAAGATGTCTGAGTGAACATGTCTTGGGCTTGATCTCCTGAGCCGTCCTCATCTTCTTCAATCAGAACAGATATTTCTTCAACCTTTCCAGTAAAGGATGTTACTGACGTTTTTTCTGTATCACTTGTGACAGGACTTTCTCCCTCTGTATCTGGCAAGGCTGTCGGCCTGTCGGTGCTAAACAATGAAGATACGGTTGGAGCTACAGTCTTCTTGACAGATACTTTATTCGTGTGATCGTCTGACCTTTCCTCTTTCGTTGGTTGGAAGGTAGAACTTGTCTCTTGGCTGACTGATGCTTCCTCATTCTCAACTTTCCTTATGGTATCTTGTGTTTCAGGTGACCCTGATGTTGGTTTCTCAGTCGAGAAGAGAAAAGAGGCTGAAGTTACTACTTGATGTGTAGTAGAACTTGCTTCAGGTTCATGTGTATCAGATGCTGAAGGAGTATCTCTACTCGACAAGGAGGAGATATTTTTGGCCAAAATTATAGACTCGCCAATGAAATCAACACCACTGTCTCCAGAACTTTCAGTTTCAGTGGATGTCACAATTTCAGGGCTGATGGTTGATCCAGTGATCGAAGGCAAGGACTCCACCATTGTGGGCTCAGTATTGACAAGATCCTTGATTTCTGAAACAGTGGATGACATAAAATAAACCAAACCTGAAGACATTGTTACTGAGCTGGACAGTCTTTCATCAATGATTGGAATGTTTGCTGGTTGTCCTGTATGTGAAGAGAAATCTGTCTTTACTGTTTCGGGACTTTCTGTTCTTAAAGGTGACATTGTTGTTTTTGTTGCATACAGAGAAGATTCATCGGTCACATAAGATATCTGAGTTAACTTGTCTTGGGCTTGATCTCCTGAACCATTCTCATCTTCTGGATTTGGTACGGAGCTTTCTTCCACCTTTTCAGTAAAGTTTGTTACTGACGTTTCCTCTGTATCACTTGTTACAGGACTTTCTCCCTCTGTATCTGGCACGGCTGTGGGTTTCTCTGTGCTAAACAATGAGGATACGGTTGGAAGTGCAGTCTTCTTGACAGATACTTTATTAGTGTGATCATCTGACCTCTCCTCATAAGTTGTTGGGAATGTAGAACTTGTCTCTTGGGTTACTGATGCTTCCTCATTCTCAACTGTCCTTATGGTATCTTGTGTTTCAGGTGACACTGATGTTGGTTTCTCAGTGGAGAAGAAAGAAGAGGCTGAAGTGACTACTTGATGTGTAGTAGAACTTGCTTCAGTTTCATGTGTATCAGTTGCTGAAGGAGTCATTTTACTTGACATGGAGGAGATGTCTGTTACCAAAATGATAGACTCACCAATGAAATCAAAACCACTGTCTCCAGAACTTTCAGTTTCAGTGGATGTCACAATGTCAGGGCTGATGGTTGATCCAGTAATCGAAGGTATGGACTCCACAATTGTGAGCTCACTACTGACATGATCCTTGATTTCTGAAACAGTGGATGACATAACAGAAACTAAACCTGAAGACTTTGTTACTGAGCTGATTGGTGTGTATTCAGAGATTGGGATGGTAGATGATTCTCCCGTATGTGATGGGGTTTTAGTTTTTTCTGTTTTAGGACCTTCTGCTGTTCCAGGCCACATTTTTGTTTTTAATGAGTCAGTAGTATGAAGAGAAGATGCATCGGTCACAGAAGATGTCTGAGTGAACATGTCTTGGACTTGATCTCCTGAGCCGTCCTCATCTTCTGGGGTCAGAACAGATATTTCTTCAAACTTTTCAGTAAAGGATGTTACTGAGGTTTCCTCTGTATCACTTGTGACAGGACTTTCTCCCTCTGTATCTGGCATGGCTGTCGGCTTCTCTGTGCTAAACAATGAGGATGTGGTTGGAGCTACAGTCTTCTTGAGAGAGACTTTATTAGTGTGATCATCTGACCTCTCCTTAACAGTTGTCAGGAAGGTAGAACTTGTCTCTTGGGTTACTGATGCTTCTTCACTTTCAAATGCCTTCACAGTGTCTTGTGTTTCAGGGGACACCGATGTTGGTTTCTCAGTACTGAAGAGGGAAGAGGCTGAAGTATCTGCTGGCTGTGAAGTAGCAGGTGTTTCAGGTTCATGTGAAGCCGTCATTGAAGGAGTCTTTGTGCTCGAACCAGAGGAGATGGTTGTTACCAAAAAGATAGACTGTCCAGTGACATCAACGTCACTGTCTCCAGAACTTTCAGTTTCACTGGATAACAGAATTTCAGGGCTGATGCTTGATCCAACGATGGAAGGAATGGATTCCACCATTGTGGGCTCACTGCTTACATCATCCTCAATTTCTGCAACAGTGGATGATATAGAAGAAACTAAACCTGGAGACATTGTTACTGAGCTGATTAGCGTGTCATCAGAGATTGGGATGATAGATGTTTCTCCCGTATGTGATGGGGTTTTAGTTTTTTCTGTTTTAGGACTTTCTGCTGTTCCAGGCCACATTTTTGTTTTTAATGAGTCAGTAGTATGAAGAGAAGATGCATCGGTCACAGAAGATGTCTGAGTGAACATGTCTTGGGCTTGATCTCCTGAGCCGTCCTCATCTTCTTCAATCAGAACAGATATTTCTTCAACCTTTCCAGTAAAGGATGTTACTGACGTTTTTTCTGTATCACTTGTGACAGGACTTTCTCCCTCTGTATCTGGCAAGGCTGTCGGCCTGTCGGTGCTAAACAATGAAGATACGGTTGGAGCTACAGTCTTCTTGACAGATACTTTATTCGTGTGATCGTCTGACCTTTCCTCTTTCGTTGGTTGGAAGGTAGAACTTGTCTCTTGGCTGACTGATGCTTCCTCATTCTCAACTTTCCTTATGGTATCTTGTGTTTCAGGTGACCCTGATGTTGGTTTCTCAGTCGAGAAGAGAAAAGAGGCTGAAGTTACTACTTGATGTGTAGTAGAACTTGCTTCAGGTTCATGTGTATCAGATGCTGAAGGAGTATCTCTACTCGACAAGGAGGAGATATTTTTGGCCAAAATTATAGACTCGCCAATGAAATCAACACCACTGTCTCCAGAACTTTCAGTTTCAGTGGATGTCACAATTTCAGGGCTGATGGTTGATCCAGTGATCGAAGGCAAGGACTCCACCATTGTGGGCTCAGTATTGACAAGATCCTTGATTTCTGAAACAGTGGATGACATAAAATAAACCAAACCTGAAGACATTGTTACTGAGCTGGACAGTCTTTCATTAATGATTGGAATGTTTGCTGGTTGTCCTGTATGTGAAGAGAAATCTGTCTTTACTGTTTCGGGACTTTCTGTTCTTAAAGGTGACATTGTTGTTTTTGTTGCATAGAGAGAAGATTCATCGGTCACATAAGATATCTGAGTTAACTTGTCTTGGGCTTGATCTCCTGAACCATTCTCATCTTCTGGATTTGGTACGGAGCTTTCTTCCACCTTTTCAGTAAAGTTTGTTACTGACGTTTCCTCTGTATCACTTGTTACAGGACTTTCTCCCTCTGTATCTGGCACGGTTGTGGGTTTCTCTGTGCTAAACAATGAGGATACGGTTGGAGCTGCAGTCTTCTTGACAGATACTTTATTAGTGTGATCATCTGACCTCTCCTCATCAGTTGTTGGGAATGTAGAACTTGTCTCTTGGGTTACTGATGCTTCCTCATTCTCAACTGTCCTTATGGTATCTTGTGTTTCAGGTGACACTGACGTTGGTTTCTCAGTGGAGAAGAAAGAAGAGGCTGAAGTGACTACTTGATGTGTAGTAGAACTTGCTTCAGTTTCATGTGTATCAGTTGCTGAAGGAGTCATTTTACTTGACATGGAGGAGATGTCTGTTACCAAAATGATAGACTCACCAATGAAATCAAAACCACTGTCTCCAGAACTTTCAGTTTCAGTGGATGTCACAATGTCAGGGCTGATGGTTGATCCAGTAATCGAAGGTATGGACTCCACAATTGTGAGCTCACTACTGACATGATCCTTGATTTCTGAAACAGTAGATGACATAACAGAAACTAAACCTGAAGACATTGTTACTGAGCTGGTCAGTGTTTCATTGATCATTGGAATATTTGATGGTTGTCCTGTATGTGAAGAGAAAACTGTCTTTTTTGTTTCGGGACTTTCCGTTCTTAAAGGTGACATTGTTGTTTTTGTTGCACCAGTGCTATAGAGGGAAGATGCATCGGTCACAGAAGATGTCTGAGTGAACATGTCTTGGACTTGATCTCCTGAGCCGTCCTCATCTTCTTTTGTCAGAACAAAGATTTCTTCATCCTTTTCAGTAAAGGATGTCACTGAGGTTTCCTCTGTATCACTTGTGACAGGACTTTCTCCCTCTGTATCTGGTAAGGCTGTGGGCTTTTCGGTGCTAAAAAAGGAGGATGTGGTTGGAGCTACAGTCTTTTTGAGAGAGACTTTATTAGTGTGATCATCTGACCTCCCCTTAACAGTTGTCAGGAAGGTAGAACTTGTCTCTTGGGTTACTGTTGCGTCCTCAGTCTCAAATGTCTTTACAGTATAAGGTGTTTCAGGGGATGCTGACGTTGATTTCTCAGTACTGAAGAGGGAAGAGGATGAAGTATCTGATGGATGTGAAGTAGCATGTGTTTCAGGTTCATGTGAAGCCGTCATTGAAGGAGTCTTTGTGCTCGAACCAGAGGAGATGGTTGTTACCAAAAAGATAGACTGTCCAGTGACATCAACGTCACTGTCTCCAGAACTTTCAGTTTGACTGGATATCAGAATTTCAGGGCTGATGCTTGATCCAATGATGGAAGGAATGGATTCCATCATTGTGAGCTCACTGCTTACATCTTCCTCAATTTCTGCAACAGTGGATGATATAGAAGAAACTAAACCTGGAGACATTGTTACTGAGCGGATTGGTGTGTAATCAGAGATTGGGATGGTAGATGATTCTCCCGTATGTGATGGGGTTTTAGTTTTTTCTGTTTTAGGACTTTCTGCTGTTCCAGGCCACATTTTTGTTTTTAATGAGTCAGTAGTATGAAGAGAAGATGCATCGGTCACATAAGATGTCTGAGTGAACATGTCTTGGGCTTGATCTCCTGAGCCGTCCTCATCTTCTTCAGTCAGAACAGAGATTTCATCAACCTTTTCTGTAAAGGATGTTACTGAGGTTTCCTCTGTATCACTTGTGACAGGACTTTCTCCCTCTGTATCTGGCACGGCTGTCGGCTTCTCTGTGCTAAACAATGAAGATACGGTTGGAGCTGCATTCTTCTTGACAGAGACTTTATAAGTGTGATCATCTGACCTCTCCTTATCGGTTGTTGGGAAGGTAGAACTTGTCTCTTGGGTTACTGATGCTTCTTCACTTTCAAATGCCTTCACAGCGTCTTGTGTTTCAGGGGACACCGATGTTGGTTTATCAGTACTGAAGAGGGAAGAGGCTGAAGTAACTGCTGGCTGTGAAGTAGCATGTGTTTCAGGTTCCAGTGAAGCCGTCATTGAAGGAGTCTTTGTGCTCGAACCAGAAGGGATTGCTGTTGCCAAAATGATAGACTGTCCAGTGACATCAACGTCACTGTCTCCAGAACTTTCAGTTCCACTCGATATCAGAATTTCAGGGCTGATGCTTGATCCAGTAATGGAAGGAATGGATTTCACCATTGTGAGCTCACTGCTTATGTCATCCTCGATTTCTGCAACAGTGGATGATATAGAAGAAACTAAACCTGGAGACATTGTTACTGAGCTGATTAGTGTGTCATCAGAGATTGGGATGGTAGATGATTCTCCCGTATGTGATGGGGTTTTAGTTTTTTCTGTTTTAGGACTTTCTGCTGTTCCAGGCCACATTTTTGTTTTTAATGAGTCAGTAGTATGAAGAGAAGATGCATCGGTCACAGAAGATGTCTGAGTGAACATGTCTTGGGCTTGATCTCCTGAGCCGTCCTCATCTTCTTCAGTCAGAACAAAAATTTCTTCAACCTTTTCAGTAAAGGATGTTACTGAGGTTTCCTCTGTATCACTTGTTACAGGTCTTTCTCCCTCTGTATCTGGCACGGCTGTCGGCTTCTCTGTGCTAAACAATGAGGATGTGGTTGGAGCTACAGTCTTCTTGAGAGAGACTTTCTTAGTGTGATCATCTAACTTCTCCTCATCGGTTGTGGGGAAGGCAGAACTTGTCTCTTGAAATACTGATGCTTCCTCAGTCTCAAATGTCTTTACAGTATATTGTGTTTCAGGGGACGCTGACTTTGGTTTCTCAGTACTGAAGAGGGAAGAGGCTGAAGTAACTGCTGGCTGTGAAGTAGCACGTGTTTCAGGTTCCAGTGAAGCCGTCATTGAAGGAGTCTTTGTGCTCGAACCAGAGGAGATGGTTGTTACCAAAAGGATAGACTGTCCAGTGACATCAACGTCACTGTCTCCAGAACTTTCAGTTTCACTGGTTATCAGAATTTCAGGGCTGATGCTTGATCCAATGATGGAAGGAATGGATTCCACCATTGTGAGCTCACTGCTTACATCTTCCTCAATTTCTGCAACAGTGGATAATATAGAAGAAACTAAACCTGGAGACATTGTTACTGAGCTGATTAGTGTGTCATCAGAGATTGGGATGGTAGATGATTCTCCCGTATGTGATGGGGTTTTAGTTTTTTCTGTTTTAGGACTTTCTGCTTTTCCAGGCCACATTTTTGTTTTTAATGAGTCAGTAGTATGAAGAGAAGATGCATCGGTCACAGAAGATGTCTGAGTGAACATGTCTTGGGCTTGATCTCCTGAGCCGTCCTCATCTTCTTCAATCAGAACAGAGATTTCTTCAACCTTTTCAGTAAAGGATGTTACTGAGGTTTCCTCTGTATCACTTGTGACAGGACTTTCTCCCTCTGTATCTGGCAAGGCTGTCGGCTTTTCGGTGCTAAACAATGAAGATACGGTTGGTGTTACAGTCTTCTTGACAGAAACTTTATTAGTCTGATCATCTGACCTCTCCTCATCGGTTGTTGGGAAGGTAGAACTTGTCTCTTGGCTGACTGATGCTTCCTCATTCTCAACTGTCCTTATGGTATCTTGTGTTTCAGGTGACCCTGATGTTGGTTTCTCAGTGGAGAAGAGAAAAGAGGCTGAAGTGACTACTTGACGTGTAGTAGAACTTGCTTCAGGTTCATGTGTATCAGATGCTGAAGGAGTCATTTTACTTGACATGGAGGAGATGTCTGTTACCAAAATGATAGACTCACCAATTAAATCAAAACCACTGTCTCCAGAACTTTCAGTTTCAGTGGATGTCACAGTGTCAGGGCTGATGGTTGATCCAGTCATCGAACGTATGGACTCCACAATTGTGAGCTCACTACTGACATGATCCTTGATTTCTGAAACAGTGGATGACAAAACAGAAACTAAACCTGAAGACATTGTTACTGAGCTGGTCAGTGTTTCATTGGTCTTTGGAATATTTGATGTTTGTCCTGTATGGGAAGACAAATCTGTCTTTTCTGTTTCGGGACTTTCCGTTCTTAAAGGTGACATTGTTGTTTTTGTTGCACCAGTGCTATAGAGGGAAGATGCATCGGTCACAGAAGATGTCTGAGTGAACATGTCTTGGGCTTGATCTCCTGAGCCGTCCTCATCTTCTTGTGTCAGAACAAAGATTTGTTCATCCTTTTCAGTAAAGGATGTTACTGAGGTTTCCTCTGTATCACTTGTGACAGGACTTTCTCCCTCTGTATCTGGCAAGGCTGTCGGCTTTTCGGTGGTAAACAATGAAGATACGGTTGGAGGTACAGTCTTCTTGAGAGAGACTTTATTAGTGTGATCATCTGACCTCTCCTCATCGGTTGTGGGGAATATAGAACTTGTCTCTTGGAATTCTGATGCTTCCTCAGTCTCAAATGTCTTTACAGTGTATTGTGTTTCAGGGGACGCTGACGTTGGTTTCTCAGTACTGAAGAGGGAAGAGGCTGAAGTATCTGCTGGCTGTGAAGTAGCAGGTGTTTCAGGTTCATGTGAAGCCGTCATTGAAGGAGTCTTTGTGCTCGAACCAGAGGAGATGGTTGTTACCAAAAAGATAGACTGTCCAGTGACATCAACGTCACTGTCTCCAGAACTTTCAGTTTCACTGGATAACAGAATTTCTGGGCTGATGCTTGATCCAATGATGGAAGGAATGGATTCCACCATTGTGAGCTCACTGCTTACATCATCCTCAATTTCTGCAACAGTGGATGATATAGAAGAAACTAAACCTGGAGACATTGTTACTGAGCTGATTGGTGTGTAATCAGAGATTGGGATGGTAGATGATTCTCCCGTATGTGATGGGGTTTTAGTTTTTTCTGTTTTAGTACTTTCTGCTGTTCCAGGCCACATTTTTGTTTTTAATGAGTCAGTAGTATGAAGAGAAGATGCAGGAGTCACAGAAGTGGTCTGATTGAACATGTCATGGGTTTGATCTCCTGAACCATCCATATCTTCTGGGGTCAGAACAGAGCCTTCTTCCACCTTTTCAGTAACGGATGTTACAGAGGTATCCTCTGTATCACTTGTTACAGGACTTTCTCCCTCTGTATCTGGCACGGCTGTTGGCTTCTCTGTGCTAAACAATGAGGATACGGTTGGAGCTACAGTCTTCTTGAGAGAGACTTTCTTAGTGTGATCATCTGTCCTCTCCTCATTGGTTGTGGGGAAGGTAGAACTTGTCTCTTGGAATACTGATGCTTCCTCAGTCTCAAATGTTTTTACAGTGGATTGTGTTTCAGGGGACGCTGACGTTGGTTTCTCAGTACTGAAGAGGGAAGAGGCTGAAGTATCTGCTGGCTGTGAAGTAGCACGTGTTTCAGCTTCCAGTGAAGCCGTCATTGAAGGGGTCTTAGTGCTCGAAACAGAGGAGATTGTTGTTACCAAAAGGATAGACTGTCCAGTGACATCAACGTCACTGTCTCCAGAACTTTCAGTTTCACTGGTTATCAGAATTTCAGGGCTGATGCTTGATCCAATGATGGAAGGAATGGATTCCACCATTGTGAGCTCACTGCTTACATCTTCCTCAATTTCTGCAACAGTGGATAATATAGAAGAAACTAAACCTGGAGACATTGTTACTGAGCTGATTGGTGTGTAATCAGAGATTGGGATGGTAGACGATTCTCCCGTATGTGATGGGGTTTTAGTTTTTTCTGTTTTAGGACTTTCTGCTGTTCCAGGCCACATTTTTGTTTTTAATGAGTCAGTAGTATGAAGAGAAGATGCATCGGTCACAGAAGATGTCTGAGTGAACATGTCTTGGGCTTGATCTCCTGAGCCGTCCTCATCTTCTTCAGTCAGAACAGAGATTTCTTCAACCTTTTCAGTAAAGGATGTTACTGAGGTTTCCTCTGTATCACTTGTGACAGGACTTTCTCCCTCTGTATCTGGCAAGGCTGTCGGCTTTTCGGTGCTAAACAATGAAGATACGGTTGGTGCTACAGTCTTCTTGACAGAAACTTTATTAGTCTGATCATCTGACCTCTCCTCATCGGTTGTTGGGAAGGTAGAACTTGTCTCTTGGCTGACTGATGCTTCCTCATTCTCAACTGTCCTTATGGTATCTTGTGTTTCAGGTGACACTGATGTTGGTTTCTCAGTCGAGAAGAGAGAAGAGGCTGAAGTTACTACTTGATGTGTAGTAGAACTTGCTTCAGGTTCATGTGTATCAGATGCTGAAGGAGTCATTTTACTTGACATGGAGGAGATGTCTGTTACCAAAATGATAGACTCACCAATTAAATCAAAACCACTGTCTCCAGAACTTTCAGTTTCAGTGGATGTCACAGTGTCAGGGCTGATGGTTGATCCAGTAATCGAACGTATGGACTCCACAATTGTGAGCTCACTACTGACATGATCCTTGATTTCTGAAACAGTGGATGACAAAACAGAAACTAAACGTGAAGACATTGTTACTGAGCTGGTCAGTGTTTCATTGGTCTTTGGAATATTTGATGGTTGTCCTGTATGTGAAGAGAAATCTGTCTTTTCTGTTTCGGGACTTTCCGTTCTTAAAGGTGACATTGTTGTTTTTGTTGCACCAGTGCTATAGAGGGAAGTTGCATCGGTCACAGAAGATGTCTGAGTGAACATGTCTTGGGCTTGATCTCCTGAGCCGTCCTCATCTTCTTGTGTCAGAACAAAGATTTGTTCATCCTTTTCAGTAAAGGATGTTACTGAGGTTTCCTCTGTATCACTTGTGACAGGACTTTCTCCCTCTGTATCTGGCAAGGCTGTCGGCTTTTCGGTGGTAAACAATGAAGATACGGTTGGAGCTACAGTCTTCTTGACAGATACTTTATTCGTATGATCGTCTGACCTTTCCTCTTTCGTTGGTTGGAAGGTAGAACTTGTCTCTTGGCTTACTGATGCTTCCTCATTCTCAACTGTCCTTATGGTATCTTGTATTCCAGGGGACACTGATGTTGGTTTCTCAGTACTGAAGAGAGAAGAGGCTGAAGTAACTGCTGGCTGTGAAGTAGCACGTGTTTCAGGTTCATGTGAAGCCGTCATTGAAGGAGTCTTTGTGCTCGAACCAGAGGGGATTGCTGTTGCCAAAATGATAGACTGTCCAGTGACATCAACGTCACTGTCTCCAGAACTTTTAGTTTCACTGGATATCAGAATTTCAGGGCTGATGCTTGATCCATTGATGGAAGGAATGGATTCCACCATTGTGAGCTCACTGCTTACGTCATCCTCGATTTCTGCAACAGTGGATGATATAGAAGAAACTGAACCTGGAGACATTGTTACTGAGCTGATTGGTGTGTCATCAGAGATTGGGATGGTAGATGATTCTCCCGTATGTGATGGGGTTTTAGTTTTTTCTGTTTTAGTACTTTCTGCTGTGCCAGGCCACATTTTTGTTTTTAATGAGTCAGTAGTATGAAGAGAAGATGCATCGGTCACAGAAGATGTCTGAGTGAACATGTCTTGGGCTTGATCTCCTGAGCCGTCCTCATCTTCTTCAGTCAGAACAGAGATTTCTTCAATCTTTTCAGTAAAGGATGTTACTGAGGTTTCCTCTGTATCACTTGTGACAGAACTTTCTCCCTCTGAATCTGGCAAGGCTGTCGGCTTTTCGGTGCTAAACAATGAAGATACGGTTGGAGCTACAGTCTTCTTGAGAGAGACTTTATTAGTGTAATCATCTGACCTCTCCTCATCGGTTATTGGGAAGGTAGAACTTGTCTCTTGGGCTACTGATGCGTCCTCAGTCTCAAATGTCTTTACAGTGTAAGATGTATCAGGGGATAATGACGTTGGTTTCTCAGTACTGAAGAGGGAAGAGGCTGAAGTATCTGCTGGCTGTGAAGTAGCAGGTGTTTCAGGTTCATGTGAAGCCGTCATTGAAGGAGTCTTTGTGCTCGAAACAGAGGAGATTGTTGTTACCAAAAAGATAGACTGTCCAGTGACATCAACGTCACTGTCTCCAGAACTTTCAGTTTCACTGGATAACAGAATTTCAGGGCTGATGCTTGATCCAGCGATGGAAGGAATGGATTCCACCATTGTGAGCTCACTGCTTACATCATCCTCAATTTCTGCAACAGTGGATGATATAGAAGAAACTAAACCTGGAGACATTGTTACTGAGCTGGTTGGTGTGTATTCAGAGATTGGGATGGTAGATGATTCTCCCGTATGTGATGGGGTTTTAGTTTTTTCTGTTTTAGGACTTTCTGCTGTTCCAGGCCACATTTTTGTTTTTAATGAGTCAGTAGTATGAAGAGAAGATGCAGGAGTCATAGAAGTGGTATGAGTGAACATGTCTTGGGTTTGATCTCCTGAACCATCCATATCTTCTGGGGTCAGAACAGAGCTTTCTTCCATCTTTTCAGTAAAGGATGTTACTGAGATTTCCTCTGTATCACTTGTGACAGGACTTTCTCCTTCCTTATCTAGTGCAGCGGTCGGCTTCTCTGTGCTAAACAATGAAGATACGGTTGGAGCTACAGTCTTCTTGACAGAAACTTTATTCGTGTGATCGTCTGACCTTTCCTCTTTCGTTGTTTGGAAGATAGAACTTGTCTCTTGGCTGACTGATGCTTCCTCATTCTCAACTTTCCTTATGGTATCTTGTGTTTCAGGTGACCCTGATGTTGGTTTCTCAGTCGAGAAGAGAAAAGAGGCTGAAGTTACTACTTGATGTGTAGTAGAACTTGCGTCAGGTTCATGTGTATCAGATGCTGAAGGAGTCTCTGTACTCGACAAGGAGGAGATATTTTTGGCCACAATTAAAGACTCACCAATGAAATCAGCACCACTGTCTCCAGAAGTTTCAGTGTCAGTGGATGTCATAATTTCAGGGCTGATGGTTGATCCAGTGATCAAAGGAATGGACTCCACCATTGTGGGCTCAGTATTGACAAGATCCTTGATTTCTGAAACAGTGGATAACATAAAAGAAACCAAACTTGAAGACATTGTTACTGAGCTGGTCAGTGTTTCATCAGTGATTGGAATGTTTGATGGTTTTCCTAAATGTGTTGAGAAATCTGTCTTTTCTGTTTCAAGACTTTCTGTTCTTACAGGTGACATTGTGGTTTTTGGTGCTTCAGTGCTATAGAGAGATATTTCTCCTGTCACAGAATAGTTCCGATTGTACACGTCTTGGTCTTGGTCTTGGTCTTCTGAACCATCTTTTTTTTCTAGAGCTTGAACAGAGCTTTCCTCCACCCTCTCAGTAAAGGATGTTACTGAGGTTTCACCTGCAAGGTTTTTGACTTCATTCTCTCCTTTTGTATCTGGTACTTCTGTCGGCTTCTTTGTGTCAAACAACGAGGTTGCATTTGGAGCGCTAGTCACTTTGTCAGATATTTGTATTGTGTTTTCATCTGAACTGTCTTCCTCTGTTGTTGGGAAAGTAGAACGTGTCTCCTGTGTTACTGAAGCTCTCTCAGCCTGACTTCTGCTTACGATATTTTGTGTCTCAGATGACACTGATGTTAATTTCTCATTACTGTAGCGGGTAGAGGCTGAAGTAGCTGCTGGCTTTGAAGTAGCGTTTATATCAGTTTCTCGAGAATCAGTCACTGGAGGAGTCTTTGTGATTGACATTGAGGAGGGAGTACTTTCTGCAACGATGTAAGACTCTCCTTTGGAATCAACACTGGTGTCTCCAGAACTTTCAGCTTCAGCGGAAGTCAGAATTTCCGGACTTGTGGTGTATCCAACGAGGTGAGGAATGGACTCCACCATTGTGACCTCACTGCTAATATCATTCTCAATTTCTGCAGCCGTGGAAGATATAGCAGATACCAAACGTGGAGAAATCGTTACTGAGCTGGTAAGTGTCTCATCTGAGATTGTATGTGATTGAAGTTTGGATTTTGCTGTTTCAGGACTATCTGCTGATACAGGCGACATTGTTGTTTTTGTTGCATCAGTGGTATAGAGAGATGGTAATCCTGTCACAGAAGAGGTCTGTGTGAACATTTCTTGGGCTCCTGAGCCATACTCTGGAGTCAGAACTGAGCTTTCCTCCACCTTCTTAGTAAAGGATGTTACTGAAATGTCCTTTGTAAGACCTGTGACTGTACTATCTCCTTCAGTATCTGGCATTGCTGTGCTAAACAATGAGGATGCAGTTGTTGTATTTTCATCAGATGTGTAAGATTCACCTGATCTTTCGATTTGTTTTGTTTGCCTCTCAGCTGTAGGTTTTGCTAACTCTTCATTTAATGTTTCAGCATGTTTAGTTTTGGTTTTGTCTTTCGTAGAAGTTGGTATTGTCACTGTCCCTTCCTCACTAGTCATAGTAATTGCAATTGGTTGTAATGTAGTTACTACTTTTTGTGACCCATCGTAGAGTGTGGGTTTGTCAGTATTTTTCAGAGAAGAAACAATAGGTTCCCCTCTTGGGCGCTCCTCAGCTGTTGAAGTGGGCAGTGTGCTTGTCACTATATTAGTAATAACATTCACTGCTGATGCCTCAGTGCTGGATATTTTTTCTTTCTGTTTTGTAGTCACTTCACTCCTTATGTCTGTGGTTTCCGCTGTGGAAACTGTGATCGAAGTTGACACGCCTGGTATGGCTGTGCCTATGACTGGAGAAGTAAGGACAGTTATCACTGAGGATGTTTGATCTATTGTATCATTTTCTGTTCCACTGGTGTCAGTTTTTTCACTTATATCCATTCTTTGTTTAGGTAATTCCATCATGGGTGATGCACTTTGTGTTGAGTAATGACTGAAATATTCTTTGATTGAGGACATTGTTGTCTTAATTACATAAATAGCACTGTATAAGGGGGAAGCAGTAGTTAAAATTGATTCTGGAGTGTGAGGAGTTGCATCATCTTGCTTCCAACCTTCAAGCCCAGTGGTGGGTATTGAAGTTTCTTCCGACTCACCAGTGATAGAAATTGATATTTTTTCTGTGCTTGATGTTTTTACTGTTGTTAATGTTATAACACTGTCCAGTGCTGTTTCAGCATCTGCAACTAAACTGGAAGTTGATGTCGCACTTGCTGTAGAGCTTTGCAATTGTGGGCTGGTTGTAAGTATGTTTACTGTTTGAACTCCTGAACCTTCCTCTGCTATAGAAATTGCATCTGTTCTAACTTTTTCAGTAGGTAAGATGGAAATAATTTGGCTGTCTGTACTCCTTCCTTGACTTATGACTGTACCCTCTGAAAATTCAGTGATGGTAGGTGCTACAGATGGTGATGATTCAGTACTGTCTACAGCCATAGCTGATGTTGCCTCAGTTTTGTCCATCTGTAAAGGAGTGACTGAACTACTGGATAATGAAGGAGGGGTTGTGCTGAAGTTAAGTTCTTTCGGGGTTTGGGTATATTTCCCCCCCTCCAAATCTTGAGTGGAGCTCTGTGAATCTCTAGTTGTTGATGTTTCAAATCCAACGTGACCAGAGGAGGGAGTGTACACAGTCACTAACATAGACTGAGTGCTGTCATCAGCAGCTGGGGTGGCAGATGTCTTTTTTCTTTCCTCTGTGGTTTCCGCTTTATATCCACCAGTGTAGAGTTCAGTTGAAAAAGTAACAGGGGTTTGGATATTAGGCCTCTCTGTCTGAGTCACCACTGAGTCACTGATCAAATACTCGGGAGTCCTCCCTGAACCGCCTTCTTCTTCTTCTACAGATGTGGTAATGACAATGCTGGTTTCCTCAGGTTTTATTGTTTGGATTTCTTTTGTTGATTTGGTGACCTGTGACTCAGCTTGTGTTACTGTGGGTAAGTTGGCAGAGGTATTTGTGACATCACTCATCACCTCTGCAACATTTGGACCAGCTTCAGTTTCTTGTGTTGATGGAGCCACGCCATCCAATATTGAGGTCACATCATAGGATATTCCTATCTGTGTGGGGGCTTTTGGGGTTAGCTGATCTACTTCTGGGAGTATATGAGAAGGAGCCGATATGTCTAGTGTAGAGGTTAGCATTGCTTTGGATATCACTGCAGATTCTTTGGTGCTATGGACAGGAATATTGGTCAAACTGTTATTAATAACATTAGTAATTTCATCACCTGCTCCAATAGTCGTCACATTCTCCGAAACTGGGGTATCTTTAGGGTCATTCACTTTAGGGCCCTGTGGCTCCAGGGTGATGTCATGTTTACCATTTAAATAGCCAACTGTTGTAGTTATGGTTACACCAGCTTGGGGTAAAAGGTCTGGATCTTCGCTCTGTAGAATGGGCTCGCCATCAGCAATGGATGGGGTGGGTTTGTTAGGCACAACTGGTATGATGGGAGATTGGGAATCTTGTGGCTGTAAAGCCTGGTCATCTGAAAATCAGGGCAGATTGGGACAATTCAGATTATGGCTGCCTCGTAGAATTTTGTTCAAACATTTCACATTATATTCTTCTGTTGTAGATTTGAGAAATCAGTCCAAAATACCATGATCAAAATTTACAGCTTAAAATATTAGAGTTAACTAAAAGCATTAGTAGTAGGACGGTTAATTTGGATAACTTTAATAGTTTTTTTTCTTTTTTTATTCATTTCATCAATTTATTTTCACTTCCTGTATATGTACTTGGTTTTCAACATTTCATCTCTCATTCTCATGATGTGATGTCACAATAATGCTTTCTTAATCAATGCAAATAAGGGCACTTTGGGTTTTTGTTGCAATAACTCATAAATTAACGCTCAAATCACTTGTATTATTGATGGTGTGGTTGATTTAAAATATATTTTTTTTAAAAGCTGGTCAAAGCATTGATAAAGTGCTGTCTTGAAACTCTGTCAGTTTTGGTTTTGTGTCAAGAATAATTTAAACCAGAGATGTAGAGTTATTGAATTAATTCAAAACATCCTCTTTGCACCCGTACAATACGGAAACATTTATTATGTCAATGATATTTTTCATCATATATAAAAGGGCTAAGGGGGTTCGGTGGATTGAAAGATACTGAGTGGATTTGTTGGAGTTTTTTGTACATCTAGATTTAGAGGATGGCAATAACTCAAACAATGGATGGATCTGCATGTCATTTTACAAATCCAGCGATATAACTGATTCTGATGTCTACCTTGGGTACCATTGTGCCTTGGCAGCAGTTTGCGCTCCCTGAGTGCTTTCTAGTTTAAGTGTAAATTCTCTTTATAGCATATAGCTTTATAGCATATAAACTTTGGAATTACTTATCTATGCTATGGTGCCTCAGATTTACAAAAACAATTAAAATGTTTGAAATAAATATCTAACACTTGAAGTAGTATAGTGCCTTGACAGCGTTAGCTTTTAGCTAAGGTCTAAATAACCCAATATAAAAACTATATTCTTCTTTCTGAGTCTGTCTTCCTGGTTATCCTCCCTGTAAGAAACAAGCATTCATATACTGCTTGCATCTTCATGAGCAACAGCATCAAGCTTTCAATGAATCTAATAATGTGCATCGGACAGGTGGCAAATAATAACAGAGTCATAGTTAATCCCAAAATCAACAGTTTAGTCCTTTGGTCCAGTAATGTTTACCAATGTTTCATAATGTTGATCAAGCAAAGAGGGATAAATATCTTTCACATAAAAACAACATGAAATTCTTTAGCATACAAACAGCAGTACTTCTCACTCTTTACTCTCTCTCTCTGTCTCCTTCTCTCTGTCCCTAGCCCCCCCTCTGTTTTCCCAAACACGGTGATTCAGAGAGATTATTGGTTACAAACTACAACACCTGCAAAAGCTCAGCTCTGCAGAAGGACACCTGTTTTAAAGCCCGGCTCGATCCTGGGAACTCAGGCAATGGACCCGCCAAGATGTGCACTTTACACTTAATACTCACACACTCCCATTTCTCTAGTTAGAAGACTACTGAAGTACAAGCCACATTAAATAAGAATATTTGAATCAAGGAGGTGAATGAAAGTATTGGCTACCAACATTAATACAAACACAGCTCTATGGTGTGTGCAAATAAGAACGTCAGCTGCCGATCATCTTCACGGTGCAAGTTTGTCATTCATTTTTGCATTTTTCAAGCATTTACTTTTTTTTTTAATGGTAAAGTAGCTCTCCTCCGACTTGAAACAACAAAAACCTTAGCTGCACGCATTAATGAACCTTGGATGTTGGTTCACCAATTTCACAAGCTCCAACCACTACAGATGAGGAAGATCCAACCAGACCGTGATTTCCTGAAGATGCTCTATCAAAGTCTTCAAGCCATCACATTTTGGTCCTTGTCAAACTCACTGAGATCCATTCCCTTGCTGTCTTATATATCCCACCCTGGTTATAATATTATGGGTGATCATTGTATTTTTTTCAAATTAAATTTCCTAGAATAAGATGCAAAAATGTAATAACTACCAAAAACACATAACACATCACTATAGAACACATTTGACCATGTTATATGTTAGTCTGTCCTACAAACAAGCAAAGCAGCCATTTAACGATCTATTATCACGGCCACCGCAGCCGGGACCACAACCACCTCTCCTCTACATGATGCACAATCTAACAATCTGTAACGTAATGTTCACATGTGTGAGTGGAACTTATAAGAAAACTCAGACAGCATAGGTGTGCCACACAAACGGAGAAAATGGAGAGTGGGATAAAGAAAGAAAAAGCACAAATGCATTTACTTTAAGGTAGAATGTAAACCCCACTCTCTGTGGACAGAAAAACAAGAAGAAAAGAGAAAGTAACTACGATGTACAAAATCAAAACGCTCAAACTTATCTGCCGGCTATCGATGTGCGATACTGTGGAAAAACCAAAAACATGATGCTCACTTTATTCTTTTAAACACACCGAACATCACGCCGGAATATTGCAGCAAACCCCAGCCACCGGACAGGTAGACTTCCTTCATCCTTCTCTCTGTCTGTCTGTTGCAATGCTGTGACTTCCCTAATCAGGGCACGTCCTGTGAGGTCTGACCTCAAGAAAGATACATAGATACTCTATTCATCCCCACTGCTACTAATACAAGAAATAAGGTAACTCAAATAGCAAATAAATAAAAGATAAGTAAAAACCATAAAAGTCAAAAGATCATCATGTGATGTCTGAATTTCAATGGTGACCAGCTATATTATTATTAATTTTTAAATAATGTTTTAATTAAAGGACAAAGGCATTACTTCACATAAAACAATGATAACAATTTTTAAAAATCTGCCTCAATTGTGAGTTGATAGTAAATTCAAACGTCTGGAACCCTCTTAACCAAAGGCTACAGGTGGATGCTGGAGTGGTGGTGAGGCTGAAAGAGGAGGGAGCAATACAGACGCAGAGCAGCTGCAATGCTGAGGCAGAGGGAGAGATGGGAAATTGATGTCACTTATTAAGACTGCCAAATTGGGAGGATGTGTTTAGATGACGGATGGGGAGAGCGGGGCATTTGCATGTGCATGGGAGTGTACAGCAGAGCAGCTCCAACTGACTGCATATTATACATTTTATACATTCATTTTTGAACTTTGTGGTTTTCACACCTCAAATGGTCACATCTCTGAGGATCAACATTTCAACGTATTATATGTCATCTAAATATTTTGTACAAAGTGATTTGAAGTGTCTTTAATTAATGTGAAACACATGGTAATCTTTCTCTAGGGAGTAATTTGTTACCATGCAGCCCATAACAAACTCTCTCTCTGTGTCACAGTATTTTCCATAAGCTTTTTCCCCACAAACTGGGAGGGAAGAGACAGACCTGTAGTGTCTTAGCTAAGCTACATCACATTATGTAAAGGTAAAAGGGCTTATAATCACTGGCTTGAGTCGAGCAGCCTACAGCTGCATCAGCTGCTTGGAAACTATGTAAGCGATGACCTCACCTCTTGTGGTGATGTCTAGTCTGCAAAGAAGGCGGGCATCTCTGCATGTGCAGGTAGCCAACTCTGCTACCGCCAGACTGGCTGCCACATAATACAAGCACACAGAAGGACAAAAATGCCTCTTTCCTATGCATCAGTGTAAATCAACATGTGTGTTGTGTCACGTGATCTCTTAGCAACTACACTGACCCCTCTGCAGTAAAAGATACAAATATCCGCAGTTTGTCTAGATGCAGATTGCTGCTCTCTCAGGCAAGTTTTGTTCAAAGTCAGAACAAATTCCAGTTCACTAGACCACTTCCCTCAAACCATGAGCTCATCTTCAGAGAGGACAGTTCAGATGTGAAAAAAACTGCAAATAATGATGCAGCTGCTATTTGCATGTGAATAAATATACTGTTGACTTGAAAGCCACAGCCTGGATATATTCTTCAAATTACAGAATGTTCCTTAACAGAAATATTTAACTTGTGTAAACACAGCTACCTGATCAACTTATTGTGTCCTCCAAATGCAGATAATTATTAGATTAGGAGAAAACTACCTCCAAAGTGAAAATATGTTTATGGTCAAACATATGTTTCAGCTCTCATAACATCAGTAGTAATCTAGAATCAGGTTTTAGAAGTAAAGTTTGAATTGAATTCAACTTTCAGTCTTTCACCATTGCCCTCTCCTGATGTTTTATCTCTCTTGTATCTTGTGAGTCAAAATAATTATTAGTGCATTAGCTCAGCTGGACTACCTCAGGAGGCCCTGAGGTTAGGCTGTCTTTCGGAAGTAGTCCACATCAAGAACACACACAAGCATGTGCCTGAGGGGAACGTTAAACAACAGATTCCTGCTTAGTTCACTGTTGTAGAACATGAGTGCAAATACAAACAGCAGACTGTAACTACTTAGATGTTGCTTAAAAATGACCCGCCAATAAGAAGAGTGGGTCACTGCATGTTTATCAATGCTTTCGGAACCACCATGACATAAAAAACACAATGATTGTGTTTTCTAACTGGATTGATGTGAATAAAGCGATTCAATGACCCAACAACAGGGTCACTATGCATCGTCTATTCCATTTGTATATTACCTAAATTTACCACAACCATTATGCATGTGGCAGAGCAACTCTCTTAATCACTACATGTATGCTTTCTGAACAGCACAGCACTCAAAACTCACAACTACTGAAGCATGGCTAATCTGAATTAAACGGATCATTTTGATTGAATCCAAACATGCAAATATGGCTCCATGATATAGATCGTTGTCTTACCTGGTACATTCTGAGTGGGAGTCACAGCGGTCACTTGGATGGACTGTTCATCAGTGACTACTACACCTGAAGTGGTGGTCTTAGGAGCGAGAGATGAAGCCATGGGAGAGGAAGTAAAGAACTCTGAGTCAATCTCTGTTATTGTGTCCTCCTCAGTCAGGATATCACCGCTGGGATCTAGCAGCTGAGTGGACTCGTCAAACACTTGTACCGCTGTTAAGGATGTCTCGTCTTCAACAGACGTGTCATGGTCAATTAGGACTGCGGTAGCAGATGCTGCTTCTTTGATGACAACAGCTGATGTTTCTATGTTCTTCAATTGAGGCACGGTTGGTGTTAGAGTACTGGTAGTCTCTGGTAGATCTGTGGTGCTGTGCTCTTTGCCAGGTTGGGTGTTACACATAAAGGTGGTTTCAGTGGGAGTCACTGATGGTGGACTGGATGACAAGTCTTGTTGGGAGGGATAAGTAGGCGGCAGTCCCTCAACACCAAAATCAATCTCAAATCCGTCGACGTTGAAATCATAGTCAGGGAATGCTGTCGTGGAATGAAGTTCGGTATCTGAGGGTGTTGATTCTGAGTAACTGAGCACTTCCTCGCTGGTGAGGTCGGTTGAGTCTGTTGGATTGTCGGTGAAGTCATAGGATATGGATGTCGTGATCACAGAATCCAGAATAGTTTCTTCAGTCTTCCCCTCAGCAAACATGGGCTCTGTGATACGAGAGGAATCTGGTATCGGGACATCAGGGTGTATTGTGTTGATCTCAATTTTTATGTGGTCATCGGGCTCCTCGGTGGGTTCAGACAGTGTCACTGTTGCACCATGGTCTTCTGTTGTGTCTTGCCTTTCAGTGAATGTGTCACCCCGTTGGGGAATGAATACTTCATGGGTAACGTTGTCACCTAAAATGTCCTCCACATGAAAGTCGATGTCACTTTCGGTCTCCTCATGTTCCTCTCTAACGGCGGATGCGACTGTTGCGATTAACTCTTCTTCTTGGCCTGCTGGAGTGGGGTAAGGTGGAGCCATGCTGGTGGAGAACATAAATGGAGGATCTGATGATTCTGGAGACTTTTCGCCCTCTGATACAGTTTCAGTGCTGCTCTCCAGTGAAGTGGTAGAGGTGGTGGACCTGCTGGTGGTGCATGTGACGTTAACCACAGACACATCAACAAAGGAGGTCTGGCTGATCACCTCTACCCTTCCTAAGAGAAAATACACAAACACAACACAAATTATATACAATCACCTGTCATTTAAAAAAAAAACTGTGCAGATACTAAATCACAAATGTTTATATGTCTTGCGTCTTGCCTCACATCAATCAGACATGCACCAACCGTTCGGCTCAGTTAGGCTGATTTCTTGCTTCACGCATGTGCCGCACACACCAAGCAAGAGCTACCATGACTATAAACATTTTAGCAGCTTGGAAATCTTTCACCGTGAACGAAGAACACACAAAGTTCGAAATTGTAACACCACTAAGGCTAAAATAATAACAGAGGAAACAACCCGAAAAACATTTGGGACATCGAACTTTAAGATGAATCACCCCGAAGGACAAAGCAAGCTTCAAGAAGTTAAAGTTTGCAATCCGACTAAAGCTAGCGAAAGCGCAGAGCGAGACCTGAGTTTGCTGTATGCTGTCAATTATGGCTCCAAAACTCTCAAGAAAAACTAATTGGTATCGACCGAGATCGATATCGATCAGACTTCAGTGAAACGGTGATCGGCCAAGGAAATTGCAGTTGGTGCACCTCTGACCTTGATCGCCACACTAGAGTATATCATTTTATTTTGGCGTGATCTCCAGCCTTAACCCTAACCATTGATGTTTTTGGGCTCAGTATACTAATCCAGTTAAAGTGAAGAAATAACTGACAGATCTTAGAGGTGATGTGCTGCATGACCTCAGGCACCAGATTGTTAAAAACTATTTTCTTCCACAGTGAATGGAAGTTTTTGGTTGTCCAGAGAATGTTACATAGTGAAGAAAATTGCAGGGACTCACACAGCATTGCACTTTAAGAACAAAGAAACTGTGCTCAACGGTCAAAAGATGATAACTTAAATCCAAAAACCTTAACAGAATTTTCCGATGTGTTAATGTTATCGTATTGTATTTTGAAAATGTATTTTCAATATCAGACACAGGCAGTTGGTGAGAGGCAATCATGTGTCATTTACATACAATACAGAGTAGACACCCGGCGACAAACACTTTTATCTCTGAAGTACTGCCTCACCTCTATCACTTCCCTTGAATCTCTAATTCTATTTTTAAATGATTCTTTTCCACTGTGGGTGCATTCGGTTGCCAGGACAATGCCATATCCACCGCCTCCCTGAGTCAAACAGCCAGGATCTACACAAGGTTAAACTTTAAGAATACAGAAACCATGCTGAAGTGTTGAAAGTTACCAAAATCATAACATAGATCCAAACAAACCTTAAACAAGCAAGATTTATCTAACTGTATTTATCTAACTGTATTTATCTAACTGTATTTTCATATATAGCAAGTGGATGACGTCAAATAAGTAAAGTCAAATTGTGATATACCACAGCCACAGTGGTTTGACTCTTAACATTCAAGTACCAAGACCTAAAGGTTTCCCAGAAATCTTATTATGAAGGACCTCCTCTTGTAAGTCTAAACGTTGTTTACAACCTGTGCTTATATTAAATCACTCCATGTCCTGAAAGAAACTTTGGAAAAAAAGGTAGGTGCACTCAAATCGTTGGCAACAGGCCAATTATCTTAAAGCATCAGTGTGACCAATATTATTGTACTATCTTTACATACAGTTTTCTTTCTCCTATGCCTGATGAGATCTGATCCTTATCATCAGCGCATTGCAGATGATGTAATTTTCTAAGGAAAACCAAGTGCACTTTGTTACTTTAAACATGTACTTATATGCATGAAAAGATTATCATGCTTATAACTTATAATTTAACGAGTACAGTGTTGTGGGGTTGTTGGAGTTGCCCTGATTATTTTCATCGTATTCCTCTCTTGAAGTCTCTGAAGTGTCTCTCCACATCTCATGGCATGTTTTCTGCTGTCCAATTATTCTCAAAGTCTCAGTCCCTTTCCTTGGCCCTCTTCCTTGCCTTGCTGTTTCAGTCTTCACGTCCATGGAAAGCAGTATTACTGCTTTAGAGAGCTTTGCTCACTGGCCCCGACAGTGTGAAGCCAGCTGTTGACCATTACGTACTATCCCTCTTTCTACATGAAACTATCTGTGATGTTAAGTGTGAGACAAGATTTTCCCAAACAGAAAAAAAACAGAGCCTTCTCTCAGAGAGAGTGTATTATCTCCATGATGTATTTGAGCTGTTGCTGTTACAGAGAGTTTTTTTTTCTCCAGACCAATGCAGACCAATCAAACAATTATCTACCCCTTTTTTCCTCTGCACCACCATCCTTTCTTCAAGTCTTTCTGTGTAGCCTTAGTGACTTAGTTTTAATATTTTATTTTCCAGATATCAGTGGAAGAAAGAAAGCAGAACATGATTGAGTGAGCCAGTCCCTGTCAAATAAGGGTACTTGAAAAGCACTTAGATGGGGGCGACAATACAGCAAGACTGAGTGAGTTGACATGGAATACACAGAACAGGAGGTGAGGGTGGCCTGTTTGTGTGCCCTATGAACTCCATGGGGACTTATCACTGCAAGAGTTAGCATAGCTCAGGGGCAGTAAATGGCCAGCCAGGGCCCAGCTTATCTGTCAAACCTCTCATTTGTAAAGATGGAAAGGGCAGGTCAAGGGTTACCAAGGATGACTGAATTTAGAAGTCCAGCAGTAGCTTTACCCATTATCCAAATGTCTGCTCTGATAAGTTAAAGTGAGAATGACAGAGGGCAAACTCTGACAGCGGAAAATAGATGAGAAAGGCAAAAAGGCAGTTAGGGAGACTAAAAGGGATGACAGGTATGGTATTAGTTACTTTTGGTGACTCTCAACTGTCATTAGATTTTGCCCTGGAGATGCTGATTAGTCAGGAACTCTCACATTTTGAGGGATTAGCCTAATTCTGGCAACTTCCAGTGAACCTTGACGTGTCTGTGTTTGTAGGGAGAAAAAAATGTTCTCCTGTCTTTCAATGGTCGGTTTTGAAAAAAGAAGCTGTGTCAATCTTAGTGTCCTTTAAGAGTCAAGATACAGTGAATAAAGTTTATAGAAATATCAGGTGATTGATTCCTAAGACATTCGCTACATGCATTTATTTATTACAGTGTTCACCCCTAAGATTTTATTTTCCTCTTTGATAATGTTTTCACAGAAATGGGCGGGAAACTAAAATATGAGACAATGAGGTCAATTGGACTCGCAAATTTATGAAAAACATTCTTCTGCCTCGTTCATGTTTTTGTGTCATACAAGCTCATACAATCATAAATCAAAATAGAACCATGGCTAAAAGATGAGACTTGTAGGATGAGGTTGTAAACATTTTCTGGTTTGGATTTGGGGATCTGTACAGTGGTGCAAAGTAATGCGTAATAAAAGGGTGGAGGAGTGAACATGAAGAGGAGATTACATCATAGCTTTCTTCTTAGTCCAGGCAGAGGTTTCGTCGGCATGCCACTGTTTAAACCAAACTGTAAACATAGACAACATTTGACTCACCATATGACGGTAACACCATGTCCCTGAAACACTGTAAATTTACTAAATACTCGCAGCAATACCCTGTCAGTGACCTTACCTTTAAAACAATAAGCTCCAAGCTTTGTAGTTGGTTCTGGGAAGCCTGTCTGGTTTCTGTAGCGGTACATGGTCCGGACCCCAAGCAGGCCTCCCCCACACTGTATCCTGGGTACTGCAACAGGGTGTCGTGCACTGCCATCTGAGAGCCAGCCATAGTCACATCTGTCCAGACCCTGTCTCCAGGCAGCATGGAGCTGGCCAGTGGATGCCAGGACAGCCTTTGTCTTCCTACACTCTTTGCTGGCTTCCTCAAAAGTCATCTTTTTGGTCACAGGAGCATAGTACACTTCACCTGAAATACAGATGGCAATAGTCTCAACAAAATGTATCAAGTCAGTCTTTTTTTTTTTTTGATCATTTTGACCTTTCATGGGAAACATAGCCCAGAAACCGCTGACAGAAGTCACAGCTGGTCAGGGCATGGACCAAAAAATCTCCCACTGATAGCATTTAGGACAACAGTGGTTCATTCAATAGATTGATCTGAGGTGGGAGAGAGAGCAATGCAGAGAATGGGTCTGGAAATGAATGTGTCTATACTGCAAGACATTAGGATTTCCATCAGTGGGAGGGATGAGATGACACCTTCTATGTTTCCTCACTTTGAAATGTTCTTATAGTTAACTTACCTTCAATGGGGTCGCTGCAATGGCAACCTTAGTCTACAGAGCAATATAAATTAAATGCAATGGAAAATGTCAATAATTGAAACTTAAAACCTTGAAACCAAAGAACATTAGAACAGAGGATAAGATTGTCCACAGGATTCAAGTTAGCCTTGGATGAGGACATTTGAAATATTTCATCTTAATGCCCTTGACTGATTTAAAGTGGTAATAATATTATCCAACCGAAAATTTCCATTTTAAAACCCTATCACTTTCAGCATCGAACCTCATTATTATAGTATTTACTCATTTGAGCACACTTTTTTATCGGTGATTCCTTTTTTATAATTAAAATTCTTGGACTTTGAATTGTGCATCTCAAAGCCGCTAGGTAAATTTTATGGTTGACTTATAACATAAGCAAACTCCAAACTACATCAGCTCTAACCATCTTATTGTGGAATTTTTTTTTAGAACTGATAAAATGGAGAAAAAAAAATGAGATATTGTTAATTAACATTATTATACCATATCCTGGAATTTGTGGTACCTGCGGCCATCATTGGTCCAAGACACATGCTGATGCAACCACAATGTCTATGGTCCAATGCCACTGGAAGGCCTTTATAACATGTCATCCTCCCCACTACTTAAAAGTCAGGTAAATAAAAATGCTTGAGAAAATGCTACTTCATACTCAAGTACAATACAATCAAGTATAAATGTACATCCGACATCGGATCAAAGATCCATTGGAGGTTCTTTAAATTAACACAGCTACAAGTTGTGGCTCGGAATACTTTGAGGTAAAAATGCATGTGCTTGTTTTAGTTTTCCTGGAAAGGTAGAGGAGGTAAGTGGGCGATGATTATAAATGTATCTAATGGCTACTAATGACAATGTCAACACAATACTAAAAGATTTAATTACATTAAAAACAAATTGATATGCAACATTGCAAAAAAAGGGTTTAGTGAAAAAATTTGGTTAGTGGTAAAAAGCTGTAAAAGC
This sequence comes from Lophius americanus, assembly GCA_037951165.1. Lineage (NCBI taxonomy): Eukaryota > Metazoa > Chordata > Actinopteri > Lophiiformes > Lophiidae > Lophius > Lophius americanus. The sequence continues at coordinate 3,183,052 of JBBDHG010000024.1, read as the reverse complement.
AGACATTTGCTTAAAAGTGATTTCTCATTACCAGTGATAAAGACATTTGAAATATTATTGGAACATTTGTGTCAGTCACATTCAGATCCTATGATTTATATTGTTTCATGAAGAACTAGAAAAATCTCAATTTCACTTACCATTCAGTTTGTCTACGTAACAGTATACATCATAAGTTTCCGTGGGTTTCCTGGTCCCATATGACCGAACTCCAGGTTTAGTTTGTAGGTTGCCAAAGCAGCCGCTCCTTGGCTTTGTGATAGGGTATCTGTTCAAACAAAGACATGTCCATCAAAAGAAGGCACTAACCCGAATAGCAGTGTTGTTAAAACGGAAATTCAAGTTCAGCTAACCTCACAGTCTGGTCCGCTATCCAGCCGGCATCACATTGATCAAAGCCATCCTCGTAGGCTGCTTTCAGCTGGTCATACGTGGCAATGGTTGCCCCAATATCGGTGCAAGCTTGGACTGAAGTCTTATAGTCTAAAGTGTACCTGTTGGTTCTCGCACGGTAATGAAAAACAACACCTGGCAAAAAATTGAGATAGAAGATGATGATAATCAAGTTTATAGGTCATAGAGTAGAATCATGTACAATATAATCTGGAATGTATGAGTCGAATTTTAGCGGTAAAAATCTTATAATGAATACATCAACAATAACTGCAGTTCAGTCAGACAACTCGCGTTATCATTGTTTATTACAATGGCAAAACATGTCATTTGTTGTCTAGGCTCCTACCTCATCAGTCCCCGCAAATAATTTGCTGCCAGATTTTTGGGAAGTGATGAGTAAATATCCTAACCCCACTGTCGGAGCCTCTAGGTGGATACGGTGGTGGTGTACACCACAAAATTTGGAAGGCATATTGGGTAAGTGGTTACGGAGGGTGTTGCATGTCATGTGAGTAAGCAGAGCAGCCCGAGTTGACTAACTGAACTAGCTCGCAGGCGTCGCTCCATATGACGTCATCGCCTGAAATCCATGTTTTTTTGTCCAGTTAACACACACACAGATATGATGGCACTATTATTTAATTCTGCAGAGAATTAGAAGAAAGGCTGGGTCGACTATAAACCCGTGGAAACCAAACTACGCCAGTTTTCCACCCCACCTCTTCCATGTTTTTCATATTCCCAAATCAGGATTTAAATTTCCAGCAGAGAACAACTTTTGGCTTGACATCCGGAACTTTTAACGCAATATCATCATTTTGTAGCCTTGTTGATTATGACTAATGTTCAGTCAAGAAAAAAGGTAGACTTGAATGAACCCTTGGAGTTCTCCCTTTAACCTCACATTCAAAGAGCATCCTGTGGAGGCAGCTTTAGAATATTGGGTCTGATTTCAGTGTGATGTGTGGGGAGAATAATTTGATTCTCTTACCGTTGACATCAAGGTTAACCGTATCCTGGGTGTCCTCAATACCGTATATAACCTCACATCGATAAGTGCCAGCATCACTGGCACGCAGCTTGACCATTGTCAACGAGGCATCACCCACATCCTCAGGGTGGCTGGGTACCGAAACACGGCTCCTATAGCTGGAACCTATTTTGATGTACCCATTTTGTGCCACCAGCACAGTGGATTCTACCTCTCCCTCTATTTTGGTCCATTTTATCCGCAAGTAATCTCTGCTATCAGTCGCTTTTCCATTGGAGCTGATGGCTGGTGGTGAAGTTGGGATTGTGGAGAAGAAGCAGGGAAGATTTACCTTCCCTGACAGGGACCCACTGACCGGTCTCATTATCGATAAAGTGTTGGAGGCTGGAAAGCAAAAATATAAAAAAGAAAAAGTTTAATGGATATTAAACACAACATAATTCGTTCACTTTCATCACACATTTTACTGTATTCTTGATATTTTCTTCTATATGAATAAAGTCTCTTTTGATTGCTCTTCCCGCACCAAATGCAGGTAAATAAACTACTGATTCATCTACATTGAAAGGAGAAGACAGCTACACCCAGTTTAATAAAAATATGCATCATTGCCTGAAAATAACCTCTGGAAAATCAGTCCTCATCCTTAAAATGATGGGTGTGGGAGCACACTTAGCAGTTCATGTTGGGTGTATGCAGCATGTCTCCATGAAGTTATTGGTCAGGAAGTTGGGTCATGGTTGCATCACATAACCTTATGTCACTGCTAGGTTTCATGTGTCCAACAACACCGCCGTCACCTTCATGACAACCAATAGAGAGCTGTGCAGCAACATTGAAGCTCAAATTTAAGATATTTCATTCATTCCTATCATACAAAAAAAGTCCAAAATAATCTACTACAGCCCAACTAAGAAGTTATCAATAACTTTGCAAAGTCCCCCTGCCACCTGAAGTCTGCCCGTAGTTAGCTAAGGGAACAATGTGGGGAATGCTCTGGAAGCATGTGGTGGGACAGCCCCCGGGGACTGAGGGTGTCCGCTTTAATAGAGGACCTTATTAGGATGAGGGGTGAAACCAGCTGTTATTTCCAGTCTGGGAGGCCAGTCTAATTGAAAGGTGTGCAACCATAGCCAAAGACCAGGGACTCTGGGCCAGGAGAGCCAGTGGGGCCAGAGGGGCCCCTGATGCAAACCTCAGTGACCAACCCTGTCACTTACCATTGAGTAAATGGTCACAGGTTTCACAGGAAGCAGACTAGAAGGGGGTAATCAGGTGAATGTGAAGACACATGGTTGAATAGAGGAAGAGATAGGAAGAGGAGGAGTAGGGAGAGAGGGAGGGAGATGAAAAGAGGAAGAAAAAGGGGTTAAGGGGTAAATGCAGGTAGGGAGAGCAGAGTGGTTGAGACAGAGAGAGTTAGAGGACGACTCATTCAAAACGTACCTGTTGCAGCTGCAGCCTCACAGAGACAATATAACCACAGGATATGCTTTATATTTAGTATCATCTGGGGGGAAATTGAGAAGGAGCATTAGGGAATATTATACAAGCTTTATATAATTTACATTTTTTTCACAGGGGACATCCAAATTTTCTTATGGAGAGATATTCAATGAGGTATAATAGACCATTCTGAATATTTTCTGTCATGCACCAATTTCCGAATGACATCTTTTTCTCGTCTGAAGATAATAATAGTGTTAATAAGGTCTGCCATTTGTATATGTTTTGAGTAAAGTAGGGCTATACAATCCGGGATTCAATAAACATGTTTTTAACCAATATAAATTTTATTAATACATGTTCCCAATATAATTCTGGACTGAGCTCCTTCTTTAAATATGCTAACATTTGGACTAAAGAAACATTATATCACATAAAATAAAATTGTGCATTTCACGTTTCATAGGCAAAGAAAAGAAAAATACAGTTAATGGTCACAGGTTTATATTTTCAGTGTATTCGTGGGTGGCAGAGCTCTGAGGTTAATCTTCCTCAGTTCCTCGAAATGCAAGCAGTTTTTGGAGATGAGCGCAGTGAGCCCACCGCCCTCATTCGCCCCTCACTGCGTAGACACAAGTGGTGGGTCTATTACTGCAGAAGGGTTTCTATTAAAACGAGTCACTTGCTATATAATGAAAATTGGCAATGTAAAAAGATCACAAAGTAAAATACATGAGGCTGGGTATCACTGCGACGTTGTGCCAGCCCGCCCACAAGTTTATCCCAGGTCAACAGATCCGTCCAGAACTACTCTAAATGAAATGAAAGATTGGATACATTATTAAAGAAGGATTAAGACGAATAATGTGAGTTTAATTTTAATTCGCAGCGGATTTCTTAGGGCAATAGTCCCCAGAACTCCTGCTATGAAACCATCTGGGAGATGATAGACTCATGGATTAAGTTTATTCAAAACTTTCTGTTTTGAATAAACCTGAATGAGTTTTTAATTCACAAAACGACCTTTTGCGTCATCAGATATCATGACAGGACAAGGGGATTGTTTTCATTCGAAATGAGAAACGCGTATCGAAGAAAAGCTGCGTTGTAGCGGCAGATCCAGAGTGTTGATGTTTCCCTGCCTCTTTGGGTTATCTAAGGACAACTCTGCATCTCTGAGTCCCTTATGCTCAGTGATAGATGGAAAACTTTATTTAGGAAGACTGATTTGTTTTGAATTAATTTGCTCACGAAAATGTCGCAACATATTGAGAAAACGGTTGCATTAACAACAAATGATCTAGTTTAAAACGTCAAATCACTTCAAGGAATGAACAGATAATACTTACTTTTACAGTTGTCCTATCCAATAAAATGCACAGATATCGATATATGTCCTTAAATCCGATTAATCCCAGTGCGTAAGATGCGTGCGTAAAAAGTGCCAAAGTATTTCCACTTCAAACGGGCGCAGCAGCAGCACTTATCTCCCCGGTGCGCCCTCCTCTTCTCCCTGATGCTCCACAGTTGCAGGGTGCCACTCCTGTGAGATTCTGGTTTTAAACGGAAAGCCTGAAGTGATGGAAGGCAACGAGTCCAATTTAGGATGACACACACTGTTGTTTCGTCAGTGTGTGAGAGGAGGGGCAGGGTGCCTATCATGAAAGTGAATGAGACACCTTAGGGAGGAGGAGTGGAGGTTAAAATTGATATGAGAAGTTGAAGCCTGAGAGGTACATTTTCCTCAAATCAGACTGTCCCAAAATCATCATTGATGCAGGGTAACACATCTGTCATGGTAAGAAAGCGCCTTACCTTCAGACAACCAGATCTGACAATCTTTGAAAGCTGAGTCTGGGTTCAACCCTTAACTATTGCATGACCTGGATGAGTGAGATTCTACACAACAGTCAGTATGAAATCAAGTCAAAGAGAAAGTATAGTAAATGTTTTTTTGATTATGGCTGTGAAATGTTTATATGTATTACAGTAAAACAAATTATCCGATCAACTTTCTTTGATAATTAAGTTGATGCCCTGTGTGGAGAGCCACAATGGTAGTAAAGGGTACGCAATGGAAACGGGCGGTGCTGACATGTCAGACCGACTGAGACTGAGTCACAACCTGTTTGTTCCAACAAGACATTTCTGTCAATATTCTCTTGGAGTTCTACCCTCCAACCACTGAGCCACATTAGACAATATCTTTAGTCTCGGGCTTCTATACTTATTAAACCCCTAGATGAAAGTGAATCATTAAAGTTTGAACTCGCAATGCACAGCTAAATTGAAGACTCAATTTTGAATGTAAATGTGGCTAAGTCTTCATTATGTGATGGGTGATGTATGTTAGAGATTTCTCATAGAAATTGTTATTCCTCAATGGAAGTAGATTATCTCTGATTGACATCAGTCCCTGATGTCAATCTGATGCAGAGGGGGACTGACAAACAGTGCTACACTCTTTGCTTGGCTTTTCCACATGAGGGAGAGGCTGGACCACAGTTTATCAACTCTTGCCTAATAAACACAACCATTGGCCACTGATAGGTAGGAGGTCTTCAGAGTAGAGCCGTGGGTGTATGTGTGTGTGTGTGAGTGAGTGAGTGAGTGTGTATGTGTGGTGGGAGAGCAGGGGGATCTGACAGTGTTTATTAAACCCAGTAGTGTGAGATAAATTGTGTGTTTCTGACTTGTCTAAGAAACACTAATTTGAAAACGTCTGATGCCATCAGACTGAATAGATTTACACTGCAAATTCTTGCAGATGAAATAGGGGGCCGGTGTTTGCATGAAAATCCCCTTTGAGACACCTCATTTTAAGAGTGTAAAATTAAAACGAACACACGTCCACTTATCTTTCCTATCAATCATGAGCATTTGATTCCAGATAAACAGCAAGAGAAAACTTAGTAAAAGCAGTTACTGTCCTTATAATTTTTTTTTCTCGATTTAATCAAGTTACCATCCTTATTTTCTCGGATTTGAGTGTAGCATTCGTTACTGTTGACCAATATTTTTTTAATTCGTGCAGCATTTCGAAAAATGCCCGGAACTACAAAAAAAGAATTAAGTAAATTTCTTGTTTCTGAAAAACATGAACTACCTTTTGGTTTTGTACATGAAAGTTGTCTCAGCCTGCTTTATATTTCTTATTTTATGCTCCCATTAAGCAACATCATGACACACCATAACATTAATTTCCAGATTTAGACAGATTATATATGATTGTACATTCTAACTGAGAAAAACAAAAGCCGACAGTCTTCACTTCATGATGTTTGGCTTCCATCAGTGGAACAATCATTTAAAGCTGAATGAAGACCAAATGGAAATACTCTTAATTGGACTAATATCAAAAAGAGATAACCTTCTCAGTAAGCTGGAGATCCTTGCACACACATAAAATCACGGGTTACAAGTTTGGCTTTCATTTCAGACTCACATCTAACCTTTAATTCCCACATTGTTAAAGTAACAGACACAGTTACTTCTTTCTTTGTTTCTGAGAATGTTATTCATGATTTTATTACAAGTAGGTTAGATTATTGTAATGCTCTACTGAAGAAGTCTTTAGAGAAATTGTGACTTGTGACGAAGAGTAAGAAGTAAGAGCACATCACCCATATGTTAGAGAATTGCACTTGCACCTTGTTTCTGTTAGGAGCTTGGGTTCATTTTAATACCGAACAAAGCTTGTAATGGCATAGAGCCTTCACGCAAATATGACCTTTTCATATCTTGTCAACTGGAAAACACGCCCAGATGTCCTCCAAAGATGGCATTTTAATCGATAATCAAGTTCTCCATGAATTAAGGTTGATGATGCTACATTTTCTAATTCTGACCCTAAAACTGTAGAATGTCCTGCCCTCCTATGTCAAACAAACAACTTCCGTTGACAGTTTTAAAGTGACAACTTCAGAAACATACCTTTACTTTTAGTTGACCTATTTTTATCTTCTGTCTCCTCCGTCAAAAATGTTTTTATTTGTTTAGTCATTGAATTATTTATAATATATCTGTATTGCTTATTGAACAAATTCCACTGATTTGATTTCATGTATATTCATCTTTGGTGTTTTATTTATTTGCCTTTGATTGTTATTGTTTAATGTAAAACACTTTACATAGAATGCAGCTGTATTCTATGTAAACAATACAGATGAAAGATGCTACGCAAATAAAGTTATTGTTATGTAGTATTAGTTATGTATCAATGCTGTATATTTGTCTTTGCTGTAAGATTTTTAGAGTGCAAGAAAAGCTTTGTTTAGCTTTGCTAACAATTAGCTATTTATCAATTTTGAAAATGAATTTATCTCTGCTTAAATATTTTTAGGAAAGTTCAAATAACAGTATTTCCCAACATGATTGGGAGTCATTTTTCAGCCTTACCAGACATATGGGCTTCTGCCTTTGAGTCTGGTTGTGAGCTCTAGTGGGGCAGACTAATTCTTCATATCCATGGAGTTGCCCTAAAAAGATGCTCACACCAGCCGAGAACAGGAGTAAAGGTGATAAGTCTTTGACAGAGACGATTGCCCTTGAAGCCTGAAGGCCCTTGTAAAAAGTCTGAGGTGCCTTTTCCATACCTGGGTGCATTCTAATCATCTCAGAGTTCAACGTCATTTAGTCTTTCCTCTGCAAGGCTGACCGGTCTTGACAGCCAGACTCTGACAAAGACAGGAGGTGATGGAGGCACAGGGCGAGATAGGAAGAGGAGTCTGTAAATAAACGGATGAACACATTAACTTCCTATCTCAAATGTACAAACTTCCTCTAACTGTGACATTATGTCTCCGATTGATAAAATTGAAAAACGATGCACATTTTTAGAGACGTTTGAACACATGGTTGAAGCGTTTGATGTACCCCAATCAATAATGAACTATGACAAAAAAACATTTTATTCTGATATCAAAAGTGCTTAAAAAAAGCAGAAAAAAACGATTCAAACCTGAAAAGGTCTTCAAACTGATCTGAATATGGGGAGAATTTTCCACCTGACCCCAGCAGAGTTAACGTTTAACCTACTCGGTTCTAGAGTTATGGGAATCATTTAATCCTTTTACTACCTCATCTTCTTGAGTGAATTATCGTAAAGTGAAAAGTTGCAAGTCACTTACAGCTGTGTAAAACGTCTCTACAGTACGGTAACCATGTCAGCCCTGTTGCTTTTTCATTGCTCAAAAATCAGGAAGTCAAAGAGCCAATCAAAGAGTGTTTGATCCTGGTGATCTGCTGTGAGGGCCCCAAGATGACCCAAATATCACATGACCTATAAAGGAGGTCCATATCCGCCCTCATACCACCTCAGACAGCACGAAAGGGGCATTCAATTTCCAAGGATCCATTGTAATGAAAGTCACAATATTGAAATTCAATTTTGCTCCGATTTAATTTTGTTTATTATTTACATGCAGATCAGTATGTTTTATTTTTTTGTGTTTGATTAAATAAATAAAAAATCCTCCCGTACCCACTAGTATAGGTAAAGTGGTAGGGGTATTTGTGAAGTCGTGTGGCATGTCTGAAATGTTCTCTGCTGTATAAATAAACTAAATGGAAACAACCAACATTTGTACATTTCAAAATTTCCAAATCATTCGTCCAGAAATTCCTGGATTCAAAACCAACACTAAAAAGGATGCGACACAAATTCACATGATGGTATGGGTGAATTTTTGGATGAGTCTGTGCTTATTAGAATAAGAGGCAGCTCGTATGAGGGAAATGGGAAAGAAAGGAATATAGTGTGTTGTGTGTGGGTGTCACTGTGGGAGGAACTGTAGAGTCTGTTCCTTGGCACAATAATACACAGGGAAAATTGTGGTGTGAATTGTTTAGAGAAAATAATGTGGGAAAATGATGTTGCCTCTGGAAACACCTGATCCACTATCCTTTAAAGCCCTGCAGTGTGGAGGCCAGGACCAGTGAGATTGTTACGACAACTGAGGCTAAGAGGAACAGATCAGACAAGAATTTATTTCAGTCAAAGTGGTGTAATTTAGGGTTTCTTAAATCATCAAAACTACAATCAGGGATATTGTTTGAAGGAAAATGTACTATCAGGGGATTCATTATAATTCTAGAGGGTAGTAAGAGAGTGCATATTGAAGCAAGGGAATTCATGAATTCCACTAAGTTGACACTATGACCCTCACTGCTCTGCCTCTGATTGACGAGAGGAAGCGTCACAACAAGAGAATCTGTGATGGGTCGTTGCGTCACCATAGAACATTTGTGAAAATGATACTAAATCCCTTCCATCTCAAATGAATCTTTAATCCAAACTTGCCTCAGCATCTACACTGACCAACTCTACTCCCCAGGGTTCAACTCTCCATCCATCTTATACCATACAACATAACTTTGTCTGAGTCTTGTTGGTAGAGATACAAATTAATGTGTGGAAAGGCTGTTGACTGACTGATATATGACCATTGGGGCAGAAAATGGTATATATATATATATATATATATATATATAATGGTATAAATAACCCTGCTACAAAGGGGTCACAAGCCAGTTTACTTGTAGTGCTGGTCCCAAAGTAGGATAAATAGGGTTCCGGGGCATCCGACGTAAAACCAAAGTCAAATAAATATGCGGAAGACGAAACTGATTTCCAGACCGGATTGGTCGGGGTCCGGATTAACAAGAAGCCCAACTGGCATTGTAAAGCAGCAGGGTGTCAGCAGAAACTATGCTTCTGTTGGTCAAAAAAAAAGAGAATGAGAGGGAGGAGATGTGTCTGCAAACAGCGAGAGATTAAGAAAGGCAGGAGTTTGGGGTAAGAGTAGGAACGTTAAATGTTAGCACGATGAAAGATAAAGTTATAGAGCTAGCTGATATGATAGAGAGAAGGGAGCTAGCTATATAGTATTATGCATGAGACCAGGTGGAAAGACACCAAGGTTAGAAGCATTGGAAGATGATGCAAATTGATTTATCATGGTGTTAATGGGAGAAAAAATAGGATATGGGTGATTTTAAACTGACAAATATTTTTTCGGAAGGTGAAGAGAGTGTCTGAGTGCTGAGTATGAAGACAGACTCTGGTCTGAAGAGATGTTGAAACGTAACGTCTGGAGGAAACCCGTCACCGCTCAATACCTGCCCAAAACCATCCAAATAGCATCAAGTGTTGGGTTTGTTTTTCAGTGGCATGGATTATGAGAATGGTTTAGGCAAAGCTGAAAGAAGCTAAATGCATTGATATCCTTAACAAAAACATGATCTAGAGTGCTCCGGACTTCATACTGGGCCGAGAATTCACCTTCCAAAAGGGCATGACCATAAGCTCCAAGCCAAAACAAAGCAGGAATGGCTTGTGGACAACTCTTTAAATGTGGGTGAGTGGCCAAGCAAGATCCCTGATTTAAACACAATTGAGCATATCCAAAAACTGGCTGTCCACCAACGGTCCCCGTGATCTATACAGAGCTTGTAAGGATCTGCAGAGAAGAATGGCAAAAACTCTCCAAATCCAGTTTTGTACACAAACAGAATACAGACAGAGTCAGATGCATGCCTTCTTTCCAGCCAGACAAACCCACTCATTATGACTTCCGTCCGAGATAAAAATCCTTGAAAGGAAAGAAAATAAGAGCTGCACACAGCCATTTTGGATGATGACTGTACAAGTGACACAACTGTCTGGAGTCTTCATTACCAGGTGTTAATAAGGTAGGCACCAGGTGTCAATCAACAAGCAGGAGTCAGTCATGTCTTTAACAGCTGGTGGATTGTTAGTTGGTTGAGGGGTGGTGAGAAGACTTGCCCACTGTCTGCTAATTAACGCCTTGAGTAAGAGCAATCCTAACTTTCTTTTTCTTTTTTTATTCTTCTGGCGCTCCATTCTCTCACCTCATATGTGTTTTTACAAATTTACTCATTCCTCCAAATGTGACACAACAGATTTGGGGAGGATGTCTACCCTGACAGTAGATTAGAGCCCAGTATGTCCCCCTGTTTTCTCAAGTTAATTCAACATGCAAAGTCAAGTGTCACACCTATAATTTTAAACTTGTAAATCAGCATCACTGTAGATCAGTGGTGGGAAGAATGATAATGAAACAGGCTTGTTAAGAAGACAGCTTTTACTGCATTTAAGTAAATATCTCAAGGGTCTGTACTTTACCACTGCTCCTGATTGGTCAAATGCAGATGACTAATGTCCAATTGTTGTCCTGTATGAACGTATAACTTAACATTATGAGTTTTTATTTCCTGACAACTTTTTAGTTGTTCAACCTGTATTTCATGCAATGAAACCATTGCATGAAAACATGCAATGGTTTGCATGAGGACGCTGTTTAGCCTAACCTGCCGGGTGTAGTCAGGAAGGAGAGGTACAAACCCAGAATGTAGGGAATACATTCAGCTGTTTCAGTTTTCTTATAAGTAGGTGTGGCTGCATGATAATGCATGCTGAGCTTAATTAAACAAACAATACATGTGTGTAAGCTTTTGTTTCGTCAAGGTGTTTGATAATTAAATGTGTGTGATGCTATTAATAGCTTCCTCTGTGATCCATCGCCGCTTATAGGTAAACTGAAAGGGCTCTAAAAGTCCATCTACCTCCTTCCTGAGCAAAGACACCAACATCCTTTCAAAACACTTCATGACAATGGATGTCAGAGCCACGGGATTTTGGGTAATTGTCGCACCTTAGGGCATGTTTTTGTAGTAATGGATGGAGGGGATGACATGAGAGTCAACTGATTTCTGAAAAATGGGAACCCATGCTGGGGTCAGCTCCTCAGCACATGCTTTAAGGAGAAAAGCAGGGATGCCATCAGGATCTGTAGCTTTGTTGCTGGGTGTGTGTTTAAACAGTGACTGGACACTATGGGGATCTATCTCCAATCTTTCAACCTGCTGAGTTACTATGATTGCCTCCCAAACGTGTCAACGATCTGAAGAAAAGTCCTGGGTTTCAAATCGGAGATAGAACTCATTCAGTTCTACGGCAACAGTTGCGTCGGATAGGTCAGACAACTCACAACTGAAATTTTTACTGTTAAATATAGTTAGCGCTGCTGCCTCATAGCAGTTGAGTTTGCATTTTCTCCCTGTGTCTGCGTGGGTTCTCCCCGGGGACTCCGGCTTCCTCCCACAGTCCAAAAACATGCAATATAGGTGAATTGGGGACACTAAATTGCCACAATAGTAGGATTGAGTGTAAGTTTGGGTGGTTTTTATGTCTCTATGTGCCGGCCCTGTAATGAACTGGCAAATCGTCCTCTCGCTCGATGTCAGCTGGGATAGGCTCCAGCTCCCCGCGACACTGAATATGATAAGTGGTTGATAATGAATGAAGGATGAATATTTGAGAATGTTTCCAGAAAATCAGAAATCCTTTAAATGTGTGATGCTATTGAAAGAAAGGCAGAAAGCCAGTGTTAATGGTTTTCTCCCTTAGATGAAATGTGGTTTGATTACTGTGAGCGGGAAATCTGACTACCAAGAAACTCAAAAGAAGAGCATGTCTCTATGCCATTCTTGTATCAAGAAATCCCAGCCTGCTACAATAGTACACTGGTGTCAGAAGATGGCAGTCACATTAGAAGAGATAGAAAAACTGAGGGTGAGTTGGGGGCTGGGGATCAGTCCCAGACCTCCACATTCCGCAAGCAACGGTCCAACAATGGTAATGGCTTCCCTAAAGCTTCTGGTTATTTGCCACGTGGGGCCTCTATGGATGATACTTGTTATTCCAGCATATCGCACGCATTCAACATTGGATTTAGAGCTGGGGAATTGCAAAGTCAAATCAACACCTTGAACACATTGTGTGTTCTTCAAACCATACTTGAACCATACTTTCGGTGTTGCAGGGTGCATTATCCTGCTGAAAGATGCCATTGCCCTTAGGGGATACTGTTTCCATGAAGGGGAGCACCTGGTCCAAATCACTGTTTAGGTAAGGCAAGGCAACACAATGTATAAAGCACACTTCAGCAACAGGGCAATTCAAAGTGTTTTACACAAACAATCAAGAACATAGCGCAAAGTGCAAAAGAACACTTTTGTTCTTTTGCACAAAGAACACTTTTGTTCTTTGTTACCACTTAACATTTAACATGTTAAGTGGTAAATGTTACTTTAAAATTAACCACCTTAGCTAGGTGGTAAATGTTAAAGTAACATCCACATGAATGGCAAGGCAAAGGGTTTCCCAATTCTTATGCCGACATACTTTTTTCAGCAGGGGACCAGAATCGACATCGGTACTTTACATATTCGGCTGCTATGTTGTCCCATATATAGCAAGATATGAAGTGTTGTGTGTTCTAACACCTTTATGTCAAAACCAGCATTAACCTTTTTGAGATCTTTTTCCTAAAGAAGCTCCTCTGTGGATCAAACAACACAGGCTAGATTTTGCTACCAACAAACCTTCATGAGCCTTGGGCGCCAAGACCCTGTTGTCCTTTCTTGAACCGCTTTTGGTACATACCAGCCACTGGATTGGTTGGTATGTACAAACCAGTCAGTGGTTGGTATGGACTGGATCATCAAACCCGCAGTTTTGGAAATCCTCTGACCCAGTCATCTAGCCATCACAATTTGGCCCTTATCATCCCAACACATTCTACCTACTGACATTTGGTATTGTAACTAGATAATAAATGTTATCCTGACTTCAGCTGTCAGTGTCAGTTATTTTAAGGCTGATCCATACATAGTGTACATTTCAACACATGTACTTCTTCTCTTTCACGTGAGCACAGTTGAAGATATGCCTATCCCGGCTCACAATAGGCAAGAGGCAGGTTACACACCAGAGAAGCTGCTTGTTCATCACGGGGCCAACACGTAGCGAGAGATTTATTTACACTCACACATACCTGGAGTCGCAAATTCACCTATGTTGCACATTTAAGGGCAGTGGGAAAAAGATGGAGTATCCGGAAGGGAACCCATGTAGACACATGCAAACTGCACAAAGAAAAACCCTTAGGCCAGTGAGATAAACCGTACTACCCTTTATGCTGGGGGTATATCAGGATCAAGTTCTGATGGTGATAATTGAGAACTGGAATGTTATGAATTACTGGCTTTCCTAAATTCTAGCAAACCATTCAAGGATGGCATAGGAAGTTGATTGTGCTATCAGGAGCGGGGGGGTCAGAGAAAACGGTTTGGTAAATGGAAACAAACCATGCCAATGTAACATCTTTGCCAATTGCAGTTTATACTATATATTGCTGCATCGTGGAAACCCATAAATCCTGAATGATTTCTCCCTTATGCATTTTCACGACCTCTATACACTACAATTCTGTTTCTGTGAACGTCATGTTTGACAAATTAGCCCAAAGGAATTAAGATGTGCTTACTATATCATTTGCATTTGGTTGAAATCCTGAGTTCAACCATCCTGAATTGCTGAGAAGTGTTTAAGTCAGTCAGCAATTACGCAACTTACACGAGAGAAGGCAATTTGGACAGCTTGTCAGTCCTTTGTTGTCTCACTAAGAGGAAGTCAAGATAATAACATAAAGCATTCCCAGCAGTGAGAGATAATCAAGTCAAGTGTGAAAAGCCATTTTGGTTTCTTTGATTCCAATTACCCCTTTAAAGGATGCTTCAACAAAACGGCAATAAAATCTATTTAGTTCTTCTATCAAAATGCATGGGTGGCACATGCATGTAAAATTGCTTTGCGGCGCTCAACATTGCTGTATGGTTATAAATAGGAAGGGCTCATGAAAAAACATTAAAAAAAAGTGATGGTCATACAAACCAGCACACTTGCACAAATCAGCTCATCTTAACGTGCAAAAATGAGAGAAAGGAAGATTTAAACGCTTAAAGAGGAAGAGTGGTACAAATTGTTGTTTATCAAAGTTGTGTTGACACACAAGTAACCTAGGAGGATGACAAAACATTGGTTTATGTCATCTTTCTTAACAAAGGGACATTTTATTCATAATGTGAACACAGAGAAAGCTTCCTGTAGCGCACTCTGCAGCAGGTAATCATTATCACATACTTAATGTTCAACCACCATCTTCAAAAAACCTGCAGAACATTTGGTTTTATTCTAATAATGAGGCCAATCAGTTCACACCAACATCTCTCCCAGAGAAACCATTCTTTATAGCAACAATCAAAACGCTGTTTTAATGACTGGATTGAAACAAAGAGGATATGCCTTGCCACTGGCAAAATGTTTAGACCAACGCAGCAGAGATCCCATGGCTGGAAGACAAGTCAGTGCTAAACAGATAGATAGAAATGCTGTTAATCCCCACAGGTGGAATTTCAGTTAATATAGGTACTAAATGTTGAATGAAGATTGTCCTGTGCTATACAGTGTATGATTGCTATAATGTAAGAAATGATCAATCTCTCTATAAGTATCTGACACTATATTCTTAACCACATCAATTGATATAAAACATGTGTAAAGCTGTTGCATGTGAAGGTTTTGCTCAGAATGCTGAGTGTTTAGATCCATTTTTGCCACACAGTTAAGCTTGTACATTTTAAAAGAGGTCCAGCACGAGGGTTCAGAAAAATACCCCAACAGTTGTAATGGGTCTGCCCTCTGCTTAAACTTCATATACAGTATGAACAGGAGTAAGAGTACCGCCCACTGTGGGGAAAGGGAGTAACAGGAAATGCAGTCTGACACAAATATTCTTTATTTCTGGGTCATTTTCTTGAATTGAAGAAAATACAAAATCCCCGAAAGAAAGTAAATTTGTCTGTTGCACTGGTTATAATTCAGAACTAAAAAACCAAAATGTGTACAGTTGCATTGCAATAGTCAGGAGTGGTATTATATAACAATTGGTTTAAAATGTGTGGAAGGTGAGTAAACTTATAAACGACAATAAACTGTAAGTGGTATTATATTTACAAATAAGCTGTTAGTGCCTGTTTGGAAGTATTGCCTGTATGAATTTGGGTTGTGTCAGGTAACACAGAGTAATGCAGTAAGAAGTCCGAGCAGAGCAGAGACAAAGACCACTCTGTCTCTCTGCAGCAAGGAAAGCAGAAAAGACTCCTGTCATTTTCCTGGATGATGGGAATCCTACAGGTGCACGGAGTAAGTGAATGACGATGATAAGCAAGCGAGTGAATGTTTAATATTAAACTGGAACAGCCATCATCGCTCACTCACAAATGCTTTCAGCTGTATGGGCAGCTCAGAAGCCCATTGATAAATGGGGTCGTCACTAATAATAATAAATAATAATACATTCAATTTATAACGTACTTTACATTTGGATCAAATCTTAAAGTGCTACAAAGTAAAAGCAGATAAAAGCATCAATAAAAAATATAGTAATAACTATATAAAACCCTGACCAAAAAGCAGCAATGTTAATTAAAGTTATAGGTTCTGCTAAAAAGGAAAGTTTTAAGTCTTTTTTTAAATGTGTCAGTCGTCTGTTGAGCCCTCAGATGGTCGGGGAGGGCATTCCACAGATGAGGGGCAGCAGAACAGAAGACCCGATCACCCATGGTGCTGAGCTTAGTCTGGGGAAGGAGGAGGCGGTGATTATCATGTAAAGAATATATTTTTATATGAATAAATCTTTTTAACTCTATGTTTGTCTTTTTAATTGCATTTTAAGGAATATTGTTTTCACGCAATATGAAAACTGTTTTGCTGTTTTACGTTTTGAAAAAGAAAATGGAATTGGCGGAAGTATGCTTTGTAGTTCATACTGTGTACATCCCTTTCTCTATCCCTAATGTCCTGCTCAACTGTTCGATTGAGCACATGTGAAGTATTTATTTTTTACAAAAGAAGAAAAATGCGTGGCATATGACTGAACCCGTAAATAACATGACCCAGTGGCAGCATGCATATGGTAAATAGTATGGGGCCAATGACGGTGCCCTGGATGGCACCCCAATAAAGAATTAAAATTTGTAAGAAATAATTTTTCAAAACTTTTTTTTCATGGTGAGGACATTAAAGGGTTAAAACTAGGCTATACTTCTCGTTAATACTTCACTCATTTCTTCATTTTGAATTTATTTCTGAATACACATATGTTGCTTGCCTGATTAGTAGAATGCTGATTAATATTAATGACTCTTTGACTTTTGATTTTTTTACGTAATTTTGTTAATTCAGTTCAAAGCATCAAGGCAAATTATTTGGAAATTTGTGTGTTGTTTCTGAGATAATGTACTAACTACAAGCGTGCATTGCTGTTATTCACTTAATACAAAAATAGTTTGAAATAATTTCCGACTGCCTGTTCGTTTTGCGATGGAATCTGCCGTTCACAATGCAGTATACTTAATTTGCACCAATCATGAAAACAGTCAGATCTGACTTGATACGAGCTCAAAGGTAAATCATAAGATATTCAATCATACTGTCGAATAATGGAGCTTGAGAACACACCAAGATAAATAAGAAAAAAAAAAAGTAAAATGCTGACTTAGGTCAAGTTAAATCTTTAAGACCAATTCAAAAAAAAAAAAGTTTTAATTTATTTATTTTTAACCTGACCGGTTCAGCTGCCTCTGCATGCAGAATGGGGATCTAGTCTGCAAAGGAAGAGTATGTCACACTCCTCCAGTTGCGTTAACTAAATTGAATTGTTATTATTATGTGTTATTAATTGACGAGGCAAGCCACAGGCCCAAGACCCGGTCCAATCGAGACCTGTCCTGGCCCTCTGCGCAAGGCCGACCATGAAACAGAGATGACAGAGTCGCCCTGACACCCAGCCCCAAGAGGGCAGACTGAGGCCCATTTGGGGGGCCACACAGGGAGTACCCACCACCGGGGCCCCACCTGAAGAGGGACAACAGGCCCCAGGCCCGGTTGGATGTTAAGCGGCCCAAAGTATAAGTAGGGCCCACGTCACCGAGAACCCATGCACCTGGGATCTGGCCAGCCCCCCAACACAGAGGCTGCCGTATGCCGGAGAGGCCAGTACCCCCTCAGACCACACTCCCGAGGGAAAGCGACGATGCCCACCACGACCCACCAGAGACACCCCGGGAGAGGACAACCCCCCCTCCCAGATTGGGAATATGTGTGATCTGAATGTGATGTGTACCCCCCAAGTGGGGTACACATCACATTCCCTTGTGATATGACAAGGAGCCCAGGGTGCAAATTTTGAAATTGAAATGAATATTTTAAAATACAATAGTGCATTGTCCTTATATACTTCTGTATAAATTTTGCAATATAAATTTAGCCAGAAAACATTTGAAAAACACTCAGGGATTCTTTATATACAATTAAAAGATTTACAATATCTTTGGAATCCAACTAAACGTCTGGAAACATCTGAAAGAGACATGCCTTAGAGAAGTCAGTGCTTCCACAGTACTCTGAATGACCCCACTCTTACACCGTACAGTCTCCTAACCTTTTACACTTTGTTTCGTCTTCTACCAAATGTTTTGACTTGCGCTCAGCTGTAATTCCTCCTTTGAAACTAATGTGGACCTCTCTATATGTAATGCCTTATTGGTGTGAGGTATATAGGATAGTGTGACATTCCTGTGAGGATTACTAAACCAGCAAGCACGTGTTGTGGGATTATCTTAGCAGCCACCCGTGGTCATCCACAGAAATGTATCAGACTCAGAAAAGACAGCACGAGGGCCCAGATGTCAAAGGTAGAATGGTTAGATAAAGTCCGGGTGTATGTCTCCATAGGTTCATTACTGTCAGTGTGAAGACACACTGTGATGACCTCAGGACCTAAAGCTGGTAGCAGAGGTAAAGGGAGAGGTGAGGAGGTGAAGATGGTGAGAGACAACACAACCCTATTAACCCTTGCAAAAAAAAAAAAAAGAAGCCCCCTGGTACTTTCGGCCACTGAGCATCAACAGAACAGAATAAAAGGGCAGATGAAAATGAGAAGCAAAAAGAGGGTGGTGAAATTATTGTTCACAAAATGCTACTTTAGAAAGGGAAATTAAAGAGATAGAGTTTATTTTCATAATGATACGGGAAGCAAGACATGATGAATAAGCAGCTCCAAAGCAGCTCTGGTGTCACGGTGGTGACACCCTGTTTTCTGGGTGTAGCTGGCTGTCCCTCACTAGTTATTACTCTTAATCCGGTCACACACCGAGCCAGCGTTGAGGGACTTGGCAACCAAATTTGTGCTCAGGGCACACTCATGAGAGAAATTGCTTCCACACTCCAGATCCTCTGCCATGTTCTCTAAGTCATTAGCAGTAAGGCCATCAGTTCCTAGGGAACCACTGGGGGCTTTAAGAGCTTGTTAGCACATGACCGCTGACGCATCTGGACAGGGTCTTGACGGTAGCATCAAACCAGGCGCTCAGTTTGGAGCGTTTTGGAAAAGATTGCATCATTTGTTGTTCTGCTTTTGATTTATTGAAAGGGAGAAAAGCTGCACGGCTCTCAGCAGAGCCGGGGCAAGTCGTTGTCTTAGTTAAAGAGAATCAGAAAGACAGTAATGCCTTCTGGCATTCTAAAAACTACATGCATAATCTGGGTACCAATCGAAGAAACTCGTATTGAATCTATAGACTACCCCACGACACTGTTGCCTGGTTGTTACTATTTTAGCTAATTATTTTAGCTACTATTTTATGTTAAGTATCAAGATGAAAGTTTTGTAAGCTCAAAGTGGCTTGCCATATCATCGGATAGGGACTGAGGATCTTCAGGGAATGAATCATGTCCTTGAAGATGACGTCATTTATTCAGTATGGAGGAGACTGGTGTGGGGTTAAGAGAGAAGGGACGAGAGTAGACATTGGTTCAAAAGATAGAACTAATGTCTGATTTGCACTAAATTTACAGATTGTATTTCAAATGTAGTTTGTTATTAGTCAATGTCTTCTTCTTTTGGCTGGTCCCGTTAGGGGTCGCCACATCAGGGGTTTGCCTGTATCTTGCCCTGTCTTATACATCTTCCTCTCCATGGCCCTCATTCACAAACTGTACTAACAAAAAATGAATGTTCTATTACCCCACTCTCGCAGTTTTTACGAATATTCTGGAATTAACCAATGTTTTTTCTTCGCGGGATGTTTAACCTCAGATTTGACCTGAAATAATATTTTTTTTCTCTTCTTCTGTTGCTCCCCCTCCAGATACAGCAATCACTGTAACAGCAAACATGCATCTTCTTAGTAAATTTTTACCCACTGACACTACTAAATAAGACGGCCCGTTTGCTGTCTACCCCCTGCAGCGACATCTCCATCCTCAAGAACAAATATAAGAAAGTTCTTTTGAAGATATTTGTATTGTACAATTGTACTTAGGAAAAACAGTTTGCAATATTGATGTTATCCAAGGCTAAAATTATTTTGCCAAAGAGGTAAATATTAGCAAACCCTTCAAAGCATTACCGTCAAGTAATTTTGAGTATTTGCAAACCAACACCCAAGTAAAAGCTGCGGGAGATTTTTAAATGTATAATGCTTTCACAGTAATGTAAAGGAGGTAATGATCAACAATTTAAGGGCAATAGGAGTAAAAACTGTGCAATAACTATGTTATTAAGTATAGACCAATGTTCACATGAAATAATCTTGCAAAAAAAAATGTATTGCTGCCGCAATACAGCCATTGACTCTATAGAGAAATTATCGTTGTGTGAAAAATGATTTGTGTGTGGCTTTTCTACTTTTATTTTGTAGCTGTAACGTACAATACACATTACAAAGAGGCCATCTGTAGGCTCAAATGTTAGATATCCCGTAAACAGCGGTCATCGTATTGTTAGTCAGTGCATTCTGAGAAAACGTGTAGCTATTGAACGTGGACAGACCTCACACATACAGTGTGTATGTTTGAGTCGGAAGTTGGAAGAGCCAATTCTGAATAACTACTCTTGAGCTGTCACACCGACCACTTTATATTCATAATTTATGCTGTTAAGATGTTCACATCCATAGAAGCATTTTCTAAATTCCCCAAGAAGGAAACCATTCTGATTGTTGGTTATATGAAAATGAGTTACGTTTGGTTGGTATCCTTTTTTTTAAATGCAAATATATCCAATTTATTGAAGCTCTTCTTGAACATCTGTAGACCATATTTACATCTAAGGTGAAGGTGTGATCAGTGACAGCATCCGTAGACCTGTGTGTCTCTAATGATTAATACAGCAGTATACTATGGAGAAAACATGTTACATACTTACAGAAAGCAGAGCCTGGTGGATGCTGAGAAGTGTGTGTTTGTGTTTTTATTTTTTTTATAACACCCTGATCATGACAAAATTAGGATTCAACCTAGGGAGGGGAGATCAAAACAAAGTGGGGGAGCTCACATCTGTTCCTGTGGTTGTTTTCAGATGACTGTCTCAAGGAAGAAACACAGGAGAAATCTTGGATAAAATTTGAGGGGAACGAAAACCAAGTTTCGGCGGCCCACAACATTATACAAAGCTTGAAATGATTTTCATAGCATTGTTATTAAATTCTGGATTGGGATAATATGGAACAGTTTATGATTTAGCTCAAAGAATAAATTAACATCTGCACATCATATAGTCTTCATTTCTCTTAAAAAGTCTTCACCTAAAATTCAAATGATTTTGGTTATTTACTCAATATAGAATGGACAAAATGGCAGTGGATATCTGTCTGACTGGGATTCTATTCATGATCACAAAGCACTGGATTCTCTGGACTCTTGCTGGCCAAAATCCTCTGCTTCCGTCTTGGCTCTTCATCTTCATCATCAGAAAAAATCTGATCCAAAGTGATGCCATGGCAAACTGGATTAGGACCTGCAAACAGTATATATAGCACCCATTAACACAGAGAGGCCCACAATGATAGGACTGTTAACATAAACTCTGAAGTTTGTAGCTAGGGCTGAGGAAAAGCAAAGTAGAATTAGGTCTATGCTGTCATCCCCGGCATTAAGGGTATTGACATTTCTTTTGGGTGGCCGCAATAACAGAAAGGATAAGCATCGGTCCACGGTGTCCGCAACAGCAACAATTCCATAATACCACTGTTCAACGTGTCTGCGATACAATTCAGATGCCTGATTGAATGCAATTCAAAGCAATCTGATAAAGCTCTTAACATTTGTGTAATGCATTCATTTTCCATTTCTAATTATTGTAATTATATAAACAGTGTCACTAATTATCCTCAGAAAATATGAGCAAAAATATCCCAGTATGAGCTGAGGTCATGTTCAGTCTCTCTCCTCCTTCTGGGGCAGAAAATAATTAACTATGCAAAAGCCCTCTGGTACAGAAAACAACACTAATGTTACATTTTCAACACTGGCACACATTGGAGCTATTATAACTACAAAAGGAGATGACAAATGATATTATTAAACAGTGAACAACAGCATTTGAAAGAGGCAAACTGTAAAGAAAAGCTATGGGAATGAGACACGACTCCGTAATTGCCAGCCTGGAGGGATGTGATGCGCAGTAATCGTCATGTAGGAATCAGATACATATGATGTCCAGGCATCCATTGTCATTGCCCAACATTCTACTTTTGACAGTTCATAATGAACTTTCTCTACTTCTTTACTTTAATATACCATGAAGGGCTTACATTTGTCGGTGAAATGGTGTTTACTTTGTATATTTACTAATTCCAAATGCCACTGTTCTCAACTACATCATAAGGTCCTAAGTCCTTCACAATAAAACCTGTTTTCTCGTTGACTGCATGGATCTCACCACCCATCTCACCAGTTGAGTTTTAAGATTCTTAGCGCTACCTCTATACTTAAATGGCAAATGGCAAGACTTTTGTCGAATTTTGTTTTGTTCCGTCATTCATTCTGCATGCTGATGTTCCGCCTTTTCTGGTATTACTTTCAAAGTTTCGTCACTGACGCCCAATTTGTCCATTTCCATTACTTAAACCCACTTTAGGTAAATTTGTGGCAGTTTCAGGGCTCACGGTGGCTGAGACAACCACTGTTAAGCCCACATACAGTACTTTTTGTAATAATGCTTTCCGTATTGAATAAAAGAAGAACTATTTGGGTAAAACATGATAAAACAGGATACATAGATTTCCTCAAGATAAATCCATGCACCAAATATCGGCTAAACTGGATTAGCAGTTAGGATGTTATGTCCAAAAAACAGTGTTTGTTAACAAAGAAGCTCCCCATAATGAGGGAAATATGAATTTTAGAGTTAAATATGATATATTCACGACAGATCTCCTCAGTTGAAACCAATTTGGACTAAATCGGACCTAGGGCTGAGAAAAAATGGCCCCAAAACATTTATCTTACCTGTCCTTGCTTGTGCTAGCTCTAGCTCAATAGCATTTCAGATAATTTCACATCAGTTGAGTTTTAAGATTGATGGCGCTCTCTTTTTAATTAACTGCTGTTCAACAAGGCCTACAAATGACTGTCGTCCAGTTTTACTTTCTTCCAACTGTCTTCCATTCTGCATGCTGATATCTTGACTTGTCTGGTATTACTTTGTATTTTTTTTCTGGTTTTCCGTCACTGATGCCCAAATTCTATATTTTTATTACTTAATCCAATTTTCCATCAGAGTTGTTTTTGGTAAATTTGAGGCAGTTTCAAGGATCATGTTGCCTGAAGTGACTACTGTTAACCGCACTGTTAACTACTCCACACCTAAAGTCGTGGGGACTTTATCAGAAAGATAGATCTGGCATTCCAGGCAAGCTTGGTCGCTTACAGCTGAAATTGTTTATACAGACAGACATACAAACACACCTGTTGCCCTTTAACACTGCTGCAAGCCCATTAGAATGGACAGATCGACAGATTGAGGAAAAGATTTAAAAGGCTTAATTATCTGTCTGATAAGGAGATAAAACTTTTGATGCAGACAGAGGATAATCCTACCGAACTAACATCGAACCATCTGACTGTTCAAAAGCCAGTTTCCGTCATTTGATCCACTTCTTTCACTTTCACTTTCACTTCCGCTTCCATCTCAAGACTGACACCTTCTTCCATCTCCTATCATTCTTAGTAACCCATGAGTGATATGTTCCGTACATCATCACAGTCAGATGCTTCACCTGGAGGGTAAACCTGGAAGAAGTCAAAGGGAGAGTTTTGTCTTTTGTCTGAAATTCTTCTCCGTCATTACTCTCTCTTATCCGGCAATATCAAAACATACCCCGAGGGCTTAACTGGGGCCAAACATTTCAAAGAGAGCAGTGTACCTCACTATGTTAGTGAGTAAAATTTACACAGTTTCAGATGTGGGTCAAACTTTGCACCAGCTAAATGGATGGTGACTCATTAAACACAACAAATGTCAGTGAGGTCTCAAATTCAACAGAGTTTACTTATTATATGTGTTTACAGGAACCGTAAACACAAATACTGTTGTGGCCCTCATCGCAAGCTCCTTGTCCTCCGACGATTGTGAAGGTGTGCTCAGAATTGAATGATTGCTGAAGTTACCAGACTAAGGCTGCACTAAATGAACAAGAAGAAACAACAATGAAGGCCCATTGTGAGAGCCTCGACATGAATGTGTGTGGCATGCTTCCACGGTGTTGCTTCAGGCCAAAAGAGAAACGCCCAGAGACTGATTTGTTGGATGGCGGAGTTAGTGTAAATACTACAACAACTTTTGAACAACACATCCATAATATTAAAGAACCCAGAATATGGGGAAAAAGAGGGGGATCTCCTCAAGGCATTAAGATAATCTATAACTGCCACATGATTTTCAGAGAAAAGCTGAAAAACAAGAGACCATTGTGAAAAGTCTCCTTAAAAGTGTGTGAGCCAAGACCCATTCTGCGCAATCTACAACCTCTATCCATCTTCACGGAGGCCGGGGATGGAAAAAGGGGCATAAAAGGGAGGGTGGTGTGTGCATGTGTGTGTGGAAGTGAGAAAAACTGCAGAAAAAATCAGAGCCAAACAACAGAACCTGTTTTAGCAACAGTAACATCAATGTGCAACCACATCAACCAGTCAGGTGGTTCTACTCTGGCTCAGGACACAAACGCAGCCATTGAGAGAGAGAGAGACGGAAGAGTTATTCCAACACATTGCAGCATTATAGTAGTTGGGGGGGAATGTGACTCAGCAAATTTGACATCCCGCCTGCACTGCATGATGGAGGAAGGAGAAGACCACTTCACCATCGGCCGTGTTGAAGCAATCACAGCAAACTTTGCTGGGTGGGTTTATGACTCACTGATGAGTGTTTCCGAGAACTGGGCTACTCGAGGGTATGCTCTCTGGCTGTGTGCTTTTAAGTCTATGTTAACACTCCCTGCTTGTATAATAAATGACATTCAACTGTTGAGTTGATTGAACAGTAAAGTCAGTTTGAGGAAAAGCTAGATTCTGAATTAATACGGAGCCACACATGCCACAGCACAGTGCGCGTGAGGAAAGTGCAAAAATATTTGTCGTACTTTCAAGCTTGGCGTTCGTGAACACATCATAATAATCTTCCTTCAGCGTCCACCCAGTGACAATTAGACTAGGATCTGTCTCAACAACAATGCAGCTGGCCGCCAACTGTCATCATTTTTTGAATCCCATGGGGTGGTTTCTGCCTAAGCCCTTGAGATAAGCCTTCATTATCATATTATAGGAAATTTGATGACAGGGAGTTCTGGATCTGGTTATTATCACCAATATTGCTTTTAGAATGTATTTTGATGCAGGCAAAGACTTTTATACTTTTTCCAGTATTAATAAAATACATTTTTAATACCCATTTATTGATCTGAAATTGTCATAGAATTCTTTATGTAAAGGGATTAGAGGCAGTTTTCGTGAAAAATGGCACTCTACACACCATGAATAATCCATTCATATTCTATTCAAATAAAGAAGATGCAGCAGAGTGCTTACACAAAATCATGGACCAGTGACTCAGTTTGATTTCAAGCTAACATCTTTTATAATTGCCCACCGTATTTGCTTACGATCAATAATAATGGGAACAGAATATATGCTACTGGTTGCTTCTTATTGAGAGGTGTTCTTGTTTCTAAGCACTTTTGAAAGTCAAAATAGGTGCATAGTAATTGCATATTGTTGTTGTGCATTTGTTTAGATTGTGGAAAGCTTGTTGGTATTCACTGGTGGCACACACACACACACACACACAAACACAAACACCTGTAATAAGGATAGTTGGATCCAGAGATGGATGGATGCTCTTGACTGCTTCCTCTGTCCTGTCCGAGCTACCATCTTCATCATGACTTGTTTTGCTGCCACTAAAGGAAATGACAAAGATTTGACAAAATAAATCAGTGCTTGTGTGTGTGTGTGTGTGTGTGTGTGTGTGTGTGTGTGTGTGTGTGTGTGTGTGTGTGTGTGCGTGTGTGTGTGTGTGTGTGTGTCTGTGTGTGTGTGTGTGTGCGTGTGTTTGAGGAAGAGCATGTAAACAAAGAAGAAGAACTAACTTAAAGCATAAACCTTTGGGTAATCTTCTTTTAAATATTATATATTATCAGCCACATGGAAAGTTGGCAAAATCAGACACATAAGCAGTAGTTATGAGTAAAATCTTCCATAATACCCATGTGCAATGATGGAAGATGTAACACTGGCTTGTAAGAAAACACATTAGCCACCATCGAGGCTCTGCAGGTTCCAAAGGTGGGGCACACACTTGTGCAGATCTGACAGCACTGTGTTGATCTGCTTGGAGTCTAAACTTGCAAGTGTGAAACTACAGAAACTGTCTATGATGACTCACTCTTCAAACACCAATTTTCAGATTTTCATAATAACCAAGTACTACACTACTACAAGGGTTTCTCATAAAATCAGAACCTAAAAGAAAAAATATTAGACCTGGGCAATAAGTTAACTGACAAGAGTTTGACCGTTATCTCTGTTGATGTTTTTTTCCAATATCTTATGGCTTCAACTTTGTTTAAGTAAATTTGTTGATGAGAAAAGGCTGTTTTCCTTCCCTGATTTTGAAATAACATTCATATTTTGAAAAATGTAACAAAAATTTACATCAGATTTCGGACAAAATTGTGAATGTGGGAAGTTATGATGGGCAATTTCCCAGTGTTCTGATATTCCATAGGTCAAATAAGGAATCAATGCAGCGGTCACCAGATTAACTGACAGTGAAATTAACCAGTCTTTGTAGCCATAAATAAGGTTCCTTTGTTTTTCTTTGATTTTCAGGGAATCTATTGCTTTCAGAAAATAGTTCATTGGATGCCGCGTAAGTCATCATATTGGTTGAAATGTGAATAAGTCAATGTCAATAGACAAATCATTGTGTATCCTAAAAGGTAACACTTAATATTTCTGAAACGATCAACTCTGCATATAAGAGTAAAAATTAATAACTTTTCGATGGTCTGACCAGTATTTCAAAGCAGCAGGACTAGACACTCAAGCAGATTTTGTAATTTAGTCCTAGTCTTTGCTCTGTGTCAAATGTCCTTTTCTCTTCATCAGATAAAACTGTGAGACTATGAGACGAGTGTGAGCTATTCTGAGGGAAAGTTGAGATGAAACCAGCTATAGATGATGCCGCTAGTCTTTGGCCGCCACATTCAGGCTAGAAGAACATGACATCTCAGACCTTCGTCTGGCTTCAAGCTGCCCATCGCTCTAATGGCGTCAGTCTGTGGCGGGTCTGTTCCTGAGGGGCGAGGACCAACATCAGTTTGAAATAAAACTGCGGGCCTTGCAGCAAAAAAAAGACAAAATGGATGGAAATATAATAAGGTTTTGGTAAAGCTAACATTTTTTAACTACATTTCCCGTCTTTTCTGTCAACAATATCACATGTTGAGTTTGCCCCAAAGGTAGAGTTTGATGACATGGGTGTAAGCTAGTCATGTTCTCATAGTAATCATGTATAAAACGTAATTTAAAAATATTTTTATTATAGTTGCAATCTTAACCTTTGCTTCTCCTCCTCATCTCTGTGCAGGTCATTCTTCTGCTGGAGCTGCCGGAGAGAATCCTGGAGGCTTCTGATCTTTGACTTCTTTTCATTCAGCACAACAACAAAATGCGAGTACAGCTCCTTCTCCAACATCTCCTTATCCCGTACCTGCTGTTCCAGCCTGGGGAGAAAAACACCATTAAAACCTTCTGCCTAAAAAACTGTTTGGTAATGCACTGTGAGCTCTTAAATCTTACCATCAGAACAAGCATCAGCACTATAGCAATTTGGTAATAACCACAGACTTGGAACAGAAGCAAGACCCTCCTTTCTGGAAATGCACCAACCCAGTCTTCTAGTCGTCACAATTTGGGGCTTTTCAAAGTCTGATCTTAATACTTGCCCATTTCTGGGGCGACGGTGGCATATTCATACACATACTGACAAAAACTCTAAGTGAATGCCGAGCATAATTGTTTGTTTTTTAAGAATAGTTTAGAGGGAAAGATGATCGTAATGCCTGCTCCCTGGACAAACATAGGTCAACGAATGAACAACTGGATAAATATGTGATTTAAAAGAAAAAATGCTATTGAAAACCAGGATATATAAAATGGACAAACAAGTGAATGATTGGATGCTAGTTCCCAGAAATCCCAAGCCTTGTCTGCAGATCTGGGTGGAACCTCTAAAATGAATGACCAAAGATGATGTTATTATATTGAACGATTGCATATAAACAGATGGCAGTTTGACTTAAAAGGCAAAAGGGGCCTCCATGTAAAGAAGACAATCAAAAACAAACAAGCACAGAACATTGTAGAAAAATCATTTGATTTTGGTCATTCCCATCAAACCATAAGCCCCGGTTTGCTCTCCCACTAATACTCACTCATGGAGTATTCTCTTGTGCTCTTGTTTCCGTGTGTGGTTCTCTTCTAACAGCTTCAAGTTCTCCGAATCCAGAACCGTACAGCGATTCAAGCAATGGCCGATCATCTCCCGATTCAGCTCAAGAGGGTCAGGAGCTGGTTGGAGCTCGACGGACGCCAGGGATACCTGAAGAAGGAGGGAAGACGAATAGATGGGGACCAAGGGATCAAGTTCACAAAGTTCAAATAATATGAGCAGTTGAAAACAACAGTTTAAATTTATGACAGTAAAGTTTTTCGTCTGCCCTCAGAGTTGGTGCTTAGGTTGTGCATGTCAGACTCTAAGCATAAACTCTGCAGGCATGTTTTGCATTGGAACATGCATTGCTACAGGGAAAAAAACAGAACATATTTAACTTAATCACCCCTCTTCCCTTGGACTACGTGAGGATCCTCTAGGAGAAGTTTGACGAAGTTGGGAAAAAACTGACTAGGAAAAGAACGACCATCCAAAGTAGGAACGGGTTAGAAAAGATTTGCACCTCATTGTCATGCCACGAAGGTCTACAATACAGAGGTGCAAAAAAACATTGCATCATATTTTCTTTGAAGCAGGAGAGTTAAGATGACTAGGTGTTTTCTACTTGTCATCAGTAAACTATGCAGGTAGACACACTGTTCTCTCTCTGGTGCCTCCTGCCAGAGACTCTTTGGAATCACAGGCAAGCTCCAGATTGGCATTCCTCATTTGGTTTGCATATTGGCATAAAGTAACAAAGCCAGACTGATGCTCCACAGCAAACAACCAAAAAATGTGGAAATCATCTAATATTTAGTTGCTATGTATAATTTAGTAAAAAATTACGAACAAATGTTGCAGGCCACAAATGTACTGTTGAACCTGGAGCCTCGCGCATCAATAGTGCCACACCAAACAAATTTTGAAATAGTAGCACAACCTGTTGCCTTGGAGATTCTCCTGTACACACAAACAAACACACATGCACACGTGAACAAAGGCACTGCTTATGGTACACTGAGAAACCAGAAGGTGATGAGGCGCTAAATCTTCACTGGACTTTGTCAAAGCCAGAGCCTCACTGTAATAAAAACTCCACCTTCAAACACTCTCATAAAATGTTTGTCATTTTTGGTCGGGGGCTGATTCTGTCCTGGCAGGCCGCACAGCTGTTTCCCCTCCACGAGTGAATCTCGACGTGTTTCAATGATTGGACGACCACCGCTCCACTAACCCAGGCAAAGAAGAAGTTTTCACTCAATCTCAATTCTCTCTTTCTCTCAAGTAATATTTGGGGTTTTTTAACCCCATTCTCACGTTGTCTCCAACCATACAAAAAACCTTTACAACATTATTTTACGTTGAAATACTTACATATATCATATAACTCAATTACTACGTATTGTATTGTCAAATCAAAGAAGGGGGCCCAATAGCAAAGGGGTTGGACCACGAGTCTAGTAAACTAAGGATTGTAAATTTGTATCTCGCAGGGGCCTCCTCACCCAGACACTGGGGTTACCAAAGCCAGTATATTCATGGTGATGGACCCCAGCATGGTTGAATGGTGAAGGCTGTGTCAGAAAGTGAATCCAGCATAAAAACCTGTGCTAGCTCAGCAACACTGCTTAAACTCTGCTGTGGTGGCCCTCCGCTGGAAGCCGCAGTTCCTATTTAGAACCACTTAGGCAACGTAGGACTCTTACTCTTGCCTGCAAGTTATCTTTTTCGTGTGTTCTCTCAGGAGAATGATTGCCAGTCGCAGTTGATACTAAGAAAAATGTAGTCGCTAATCAAAGTTTAGGCTTCAAAAATCCAGCTCAATGATTTCTAAGGTGTCTGCCTGCCCACAGATATTGACTCAATCCAGCCTTTTGACAAGATTAAATTAATGTAGATAATTGTAATGTCTAATGTAAATCCCTCTTTGTATAATGACAAGAAAAGCAGTGATTAAACAACTGTCTGTTTAATAGGATCAGGACAGGGGAGACCACCCAGGATCATAAGGGATGAGGTTCCCAGGAACCCATAAAAATCCGGAGGAACATCAAGATGTCACATTGATCCAGTGCAGGCTCCTCTCGGGGATTAAGAGGGATTCTGGGTGACACTGAGCTTCATTTGTCACAGACAAGTAGGTATAGCTGAAATTCAGTACTAGTGCGAGATGGTCCACCATTAATAAGAAACAATAAAACAGAAGAAAATGTTGATGTTTGGCTCAGTCGTACTAGTGAATTTGAGGAGTTCATGTCCTGTCCACTTCAGGAAAAGCAACTTCCACAGTTCAGTAAACCTTTTGTAGTTTGGTTTTATTTATTTAAGTTCCACATTGAAAGAGAGAAAAGGCTCAAAAGCTGCTCTTTTTCAGGGAAGAGAGATATACGGAAAGGATAGCTACACACTGTTCTCGGCCTCTGCCAAGGTGTGGGAGGTCAGACTGTTTGTCTATAAGATAAACCCACTGCCACATTTTTGTGCTTGAGGAAAAACAACAATGAATAAGAGGATCATTCATGGTTTTGTTTAAACCTCCAACCAAATTTGATAAATGCATATCACTTGACAGTGCAATTAATCAGCTAACATGGCAGCAGAGAAAGATATCATCTGAGGTCAAGTTCATGACCTTGAAAACCTAGAGAAAGTTTCACCAACACGTAAAAGCATTTTTGGATTGAAACTTACTGTAAACAAAATCCAAGGAACTAGAGTAAACATGATGACAGTTAAGACTGAGCAACATAGGTGAAAGTAATTGCTTGATTTCGAGATATGTTTGCCGAACCTGATGATGTGCGGCACACGCATGTGTGGGTGTTTGTGAGTGTGTATTTGTGTGTGGTCTTACTGTTTGTTAGTCCATCTCCAGATGGAAATGGAACGGTGTTACAGACAAAACCAAGAGAACACAGTGCCAGTGGAAATGACGTAACAGACTGGGGGCACAAAGCTTTTCCTTATCGCACTGTTGAAGACATAGCTGGAGACCAAACCCACCAAGCCCATTTTATCCTATGGCTAAAAGAAAAATCCAAATCATTTAAAGATGATAATTAATCAATAAGTTTACATTAAATTGGAATCATTTAAAGCAAGTATTAAAGATTCCGGGTATATAGACTTATCTCTGTCAGACCTACAAAACTTATTCATAAAAGTTTTATATTATAATGCTATTTCATGAGAAGCTTGTTTTCGTTATTAAATATGATCATAGTGTCCTAGGAAACAGGAAGTGAGTCGGTGAGGGTTCTCATGACAAAGAGTGTTCAGTGGTGAGTAAGGGTGTTCAGTATGGTAAAGTGTGGGTACCGAGCAGTTTCTCCAATCAGCTCTCTTGTTAACGTCGCGGAGGCGTTGGGCCTGATAAAGAGCAGGAACTCGGGGGCGCCGGCAGTCATCTCGTCACCGATAACATGAATGTTCCCATAAACACAGGGCATAATTTGGCACAGTACCGACTTCAGAAGAGATAGCGGATAAAGTAAGGAAGTTGCATGCTTTCCCTTACACCAAACAGCCATAACATTAAAACCATCTGCCTAATATTGTCAGTCCCTTTTTTGCTGCTAAACCTGCCATGCAATGCACTGTGTGTACTAACATCTTTCTCCAAGAAATAGCAATAACTTTTTCAGCCCATTTCTGCCACAGAAGCTCTTTTGTGGGATCAGACAATACGGGAAA
Source organism: Lophius americanus (assembly GCA_037951165.1). NCBI lineage: Eukaryota > Metazoa > Chordata > Actinopteri > Lophiiformes > Lophiidae > Lophius > Lophius americanus. The sequence continues at coordinate 3,150,823 of JBBDHG010000024.1, read as the reverse complement.
GCTTTCACTCTCCACACGCATCAATGAGCCTTCGGCATCGCTGGCCCTGTCGCTAGTTCACTAGTCGCTCTTCGACCACTTTGGTTGGTACTAAACACTGCAGACTGAGCATATCTAGCAAAACTCTGGGGATGTCCGATTCAGTCATCAACAATTTTGCCCTTCTAAAAGTCACGGAAATTCTTATGTTTGCCCATTCTAACTGCTTCCAAATCATGGGCAGGCGGTCAGGGTACAACCTGAACAGGGGAGCAGATAATCATTAGTTGACCAGTAGAGAAAAAAAAAAACATTTACACTCACAATCAAACATAAAAGCTGAACGGATTTGTGGGAGGAAGCTTGGGTGCAGGGAGGAAGTCCATGCAGTCATGGGGGGAACATCGGAACCCATCTCAGATAAACCCAGATGCTGGTTTTGAACCGAGAACCATCTTGCTGTGAGGTCCACCAAAACACCAGCATGCCACCCAAATAAGCAACCATCATATTCTTATAATTGCTTTTGATACTTTCATAGAGTTGGTTTTCATGATGAAAATCGGAATTTGAAAAAATCCAAAAAAACGGCATGTTTTGTTTTTTTAAACCAATTATCAACAACTAATAATTGCTGCTAATTCCCTATTTTTCATTCATCTCCTTAAAATCATTTGGCAAACGTTTGTTAAGTCAATAAAACTGATTTTGTTTTGAATGATCCTATCAATTTAGAAGTCAAAATAGTGTAAATAATTTCATTATAGGTCCATAATTCATCAGTCATGCACGGTGCGGTGCGTACCCATGATAAAATGGTTCCGTAGCAGCACAGAAGCAATAAAATAATTAGCTTCCTAAATGTCCACTTTTCTCAGATGTATTAATAGTATCTTTAAATGTTTTGACTATTACTCAAGACTAAAGAAGCAATTTGAAGATATACTTTTGAATGTATTTTTTTTTAGTAATTAGTAATAAAAAGAATCATTATTCAAACATTGGCATTTTTATCAAACAAAAAAACAGGCTGCAAAGGAAATACCTGATTTACGTTAAATAAAACAAGCATAAAAGTCATGATCCTACTGCAATCCAGCAATTCAGTGAGAAGAATGTTATCTTTTAGGATAGAAGTTATTTTGGTTGGCCTGTTAATTAATCAATTAATCAATTGAATATCTGAGAAAGAGTTCAATGCTCAAAATGTAAAAATCTAAATACTCTTCTCTAGTACATGGGAAGTGAGCAAATAAAGCTACAGAACATTAGGTGTCTGTAATGGGTGATGAATATTTATTTTTCAAGTTATGACAGATTGGAACTTAAACAGAGAATAAGGAGGGGATAATATCTGACTTGGTCATTTTTAGACACCTGCTTAATAGGAGTTTTGCAATAAACAACACATTTACATTCCTTTTCTGTCTCTACTCTCCTTTCTTCTAGTTCCTGAAAGAAACTTGCCTCAAATTTGGTAATTTCTGTACCCTAAAATTATCCTCCGGAGAAAACATTTTGTACTTTCTATTCCCTGACTTGCTCAAAATAAGAGCGAAAGGAATCAAATAAAGAGAAGAAAAGAAGCAGATGTTGGAAAAGAGTGGCGGTTCAATATAATTAATACATGTAGGCCTCCAGGATTTTTAGTAATGTGTCTACCACACACAATCTGCAAAAAGTGATGAACACCGTTAGAACAATTGATTCTGAAAAGCATTGATTGATTAAAGCTCTCATTAAGGGTGTCCCCAACAGAATCTCTACTAACACCAGACAGACATTTTACATTTTATTCCGTATTGATTTCATATCACAGTTGTTTCATAGAAATATAGCAAGCTGTTACATATGTAACATATAGAGGAAAAAGGTGTTTTGTAAAGTATCTTTGATGCACCTATGAGACCTATGAGGCCGGGACACACACATACACACTTGAATATATGGCCCAAACTCACAGAGTCACAGAAAGCCCAGGGGGTTAGACTCTCTAGAGCTCTAAACAACTGTTGTTTAAGATTGTTATGTGGGATAGGCCTTCCATAAATAACAGTTTTACTGCCTCCACTGTTCAAACCCCCCTGGCCTTCTCCCTCTGGTCTCCTCTACCTGCGCAGCGGTCCCAGGACCCTCACTGACCTGTTCCCTGAAGGCAACAGCATCAGCTAACAGTTTAGGAAAATAACTGACTGAAAGGACCATGACCTGCACTCTATCAAACCTTTCACTCACCGTGAACCATATAAGATACACATCGGCCCACTGCACAATACAATAATCCATTCAAACATTACATTTGTATTCACTGACTAAATTCCAAGAGAGTTACGCTTTGATAGGTAGAGCTGAGTCTGACTTATAGCAGCCATCTTTCCATTGAAGATACTTTCGATAAGCCAATGTTTTTCCCAACATGTTTATGAGCTTTGGCTATTAGACACCAAGCTTGCTCTCTAATGAATGACTGCTAACAAAGTGAATTCCTCCTGTCTGTGCTTCTCTCACCAGTGGCCTTAGGGCTACAAAACCTTCCTAACGCTACTACAATGTTGGGAGACCACAATCGTTACCTGTTTAACCACCTGCAGTAAAATATAAGACTTCCTTTCTATTTTGTTGTGTGTCGTTAGATGCATTTATCCTCAGGCAACATTGGAATAAGGGAAGTGTATAAGGCATTGCAGCAACATATCATTTTCGGAAATGTATTTTAAACAATCGGTTCCTAGACACTTGTATGATTACCATTTCTTTTTTTTTTTAAACCGCCTGCTGTATTGATAGTTCGCCTCTTTCACATGGTTCATTACTGCATGCATGATATGTCCCAAATCAATGATGAAAAACCCCAAATCCCATATTCACCAAATATCTACCAACTATAAAAGCCCAGTAGAAGCAGTTTCAGAGCTAAAGTTTCAGTCCATCTTTGTACCATATGTTGGAAAGAACGGAACTCATTAGTGATTTGCTTCATCTATAGATAAGGAAATGTAACGACTGCTTTAATTTTGATAATGTGACTGCAAGCCACTGGCAAGGATGATGACGTAGTTGAGGCAAATTTTAAGGTGTCTCAGATTCCAAAAGTTTTTCATTGTATCATAAATCTGATTTCTTAGAAATTGCGAAGCAACGAGTAGAAGGACACTCATTACGAAATCCACTACCAGAGATTTCAGTTTAAATTCACTTTCTTAAACATGCAAGGTGATGTCTTCTCTGGACGCCCGTCTGCCTTCACGTTATCATTATGATTGTGTCAATGCATCATCTCGTGGACATGTTAGGTATGAAGTGGTAAAACAAGCAAATACTTAGTTTTCATTTTTTAATTCATTCAAAGTGTTCTGTATCAACTTTAGTACTTAAAAATTGAAAGGTTTTGCTCACTAGACCACACTGTGTGAAGATTTCACAACACTTTCACAACACTTTAATTATGATTACACCCAATCTTTGCTCACCATGAAGTCATTGTGCATCTTCTTATACGATAGATGACAGCGATCTGGAGTAAGATGGAAAGAATACACCTCTTCCTTTCCTTGGCTTTGCCGTCCTTCTCGTACTCCATCAGCCATTGTTAGCGCTCGGAGAACATACTCCACGTATTTCTCCCTTTCGACTCCCATATTATCAGCTTCTCTTGTCATCTCATCTTCTGAAACTGGACACAAAGAAGGCATTTTCTAATCTTTTCGAAAACATAACTGTAAGGTTTACCACAGTGCAAAAGGGTGTACATTAGTACATTAATTATGTACTAATGTAAAATTCATGTGAAGGCAGATTTAAATGAAAGCATGCAGTCAAACCTAGGGGAATGTCATCAGCTGTTGCACAGCTGCTCACTCAGGGTTGAGGGTCCCAATTAACACATCAAACACAGAAACACTGACAACCCAGAAGCCTGCACATAGTTGTCGCAACCCCATCTCTACCTGTCAACTCTGCAGATGGACAGCAATAGAGAGCTATAGGGGGCAGTTATGTTCCAGGTGTCCTTAAAGAGAAAACCTTCTCATGTGCACGTTACCACACATGCACACACAGAGCACTCACATGCACATACAAAGACAAGCCTTGTATAGTTTAATCTACATGATACACCTGTAAGCTTCAGCACTGGAATGACGAGGGATGGAGATACAAGGTCACTGCTGTCCCTCTGGGTAAAGGAGTAACAGTTAAAATATTATGAGAGGGGTTCAGCCAGGTGCCGAGACAGGCTGGAAAATTAAATGAATTTTGGTCCAGATGGTAAACTTTTCAAGTCTATGGCGTCTTATTACCATAAAAAAACCAAAGAATTGGGACAGACATGATACGAGACCATTGTTATGGAGTGTTTCTCAGCTCTAAATATATGTTTACTGTTTGAATATCTGACACCTTTACCTTCTCCAATCCATGCTGAGTTGCCATCTGTGAGTGCTAATGTGAATCCAGCACCCAGGTCTGCGGCCCAGTCCACACGCAGGAAGTAGGGTGTGTTTGGATCAGTGCTAACGGTGATGAATCGGACTCTACCACTCATTACCTGCAGAAAATGAAATATGAGAATTAAGATACTAATAATGAGACATAATTGTCATTCATGTTTCCAGTAATGTGCTGCTCTACTGGAGGTAGCTCCCCATATTGCATTATGTCCTTGTACCCTCTTCAAAGATAGCCCTCCAGTCGATCCCGTTTATAGTAAGAATTTCCAGTTGCATCAATGTGCCTCATTGTTTTACGACTTCAATTGGTTATAAATGCCCCAGTGTGAGTCTTTAGCGGGGGTCTTCCTGACTCAGTGGAACCACATGTACTCCAACAAGTTTTGGCAGGTTTTTCACAGGAGTGTGGGCTCCCTGACCACCAGCAAGTTAATTACATGCTGTTACAGATAAATTACAGAAACTTACCAAGAAGATCCAGATGCCGTCGGATTTTATCTGGTGTGCACAATTATGACGTTAACATCTTTCATAAGGCAAGTCTGAAAATCCTAAAACTGTTACATGTCACCCGAAGAAAGGGAGTACAATTTAAATCAAAGAATCAAGAAATCTAGAATTGCCTGATTAAGTCCTTCAAAATCAATCAGTGAATGCAGAAAGCATGTTTGGTGATGTAACCTTCCCTTGGACTGAAGTTTGGCTAGCTGACAAGGTATTGCTGAGATAATTAAGCCTAATGCCAGAAAGACACACAATAGATCAAATACACAAGATTTACAATATGATTCAAGAGGTTTTTCCGAAATTTCATTTAGGTTTACAGGTTCCACATTATTTTCTTCAAGAAGAACATGAGAAACTTTTACTTGATTGCGGATGTCCAGGCCAAACCACGTGATTACTGCTTCCACGTGAAGTGAGAAGTGAGTTGGATACCTTCCCTGCTTAAGTATAGGGCAAACTGTGCGGAGATTGAGGGAAAAGGACAGCTAAATTGGCAGTTAGCCAAGGTGGACATGTTAAGAAAAAATGAAAATGAGCGCCTTCGGACACTGCGATAAGTTAGGACGTGACAGCACTTTTGTTTTAGTATTGTTTCTTTGTGTCACAACTATATATGCAGACAGTCAATGTTATTCAGAAGGAGACTTATAGCAGAGATCTGGCACAGATGGACACATGTATCCTTTCCACATACACATAAACACCTGTAACGAACCTTGCAAGAGATTAAAGTTGACCCTTTGTGCTTTAAAAGGGGTGTGGCTGGGCGAATGGGCTGAACAAAATGATGGAGCTGAAGGGTTCAACTTTAACCTCATAAAGTGATTCCAGCTACTCATTAGTTACTGTAACATCTGTTGTGATGGGACGATGACCCTGTGATAATGACAGAAGGACACTCCAGTTAAATAAACTGTGCTGTCGGTCAAAAATGAACAACTGCACACAACCATCAAAGCCAATTTCAAAGTCGTCCTGTCCAGTTCCTTGATCAGCAGACACAATGCTTAAATCACCAAGCAAAGCTCCCCTACCGCTTTGACACACTGTCATAAACCTCTTTTCTTTCTTCCTGTCATTTTCGACTCATCCTTTCATTTTCATTTATTTAGTATAGGGAAACTGCAAAGACATATGTGTGTTGAATGTTGGGTAAAATAATCACAAAGGGACCCTCTTATTATATAACTGTAATCCACTCTAAATCTCAATGAGGCACCTGTATAGTGTAGAACCACACAAGGCAGTCATTTCTCTCTATAATGGGCTTTAACAATCAGGGCAGTCCCCCCACTGTCCTTTCACTGGATTTTCCCTTTAGGGAAATACAATACAATTTCCAAAAGGGGAAATTAGTATTAGTTTTCTAATACAATGGCTTCTAAATCAAAATGAATACTCATTTGCTCTCCCTTTCCCATCGAAACTGCAGAACTACCTTTCAATCATCATCATTTCCTGGTATTGGGCATATCTTAAATAACTAGATGAATCGATTGCTAATATATTGTACGATAAATCAAGACACAAAGGTTAAAATGTGTGTTAAAGTCTGCCTGAACTGCAATATGCCATGGTCATGTCAGTGACCATCCCATCAGTCACTCATGCGTCAAGATTAATATAACGCATATTTTTAGCACTTATAGAAGTCATAGTATGTTCTGAAAAAGCTGTGAGTAGTGGTTATCAAGATTAATATGACCCACATTTTTAAGTACTTAAAGAATTCATAGTTTGTGCAGAAAACACTGTTATGTAGCGGATATAGTTCGGAGCTACCGTCCTACAAAATGAAGATTGGAGGTTAGCTACCAAGAGCGAAACCCTGAAACCCTTGCTACCTGGGCGCATCACAAGGGCTGCCCACTGTTTATCAGGGATGGGTGAAATGGATAGAGTATTTATTTCCCGATCTTGTACTCTGTACTACTCCCATACTTGTAGAAGTAGTATGAGGAAAAAATGCCTTTTCTACCATGCAGCATCAGTGTTTCTCTGAACTGAATCAAATTAAAAGCTTCTCATTGTAAGCAAGTCATTAAGTTTATGATGAGCTCTGTCTTTACAGCGAAACCGCTTTAATGCAATATAAAATATATATTATTATAAAACTTTTGGGTTCAGTCAGAGCCGACTAACTAGCTAGCTTACCATTACCTTCAGCAATGGAACAACATAGTGATTTTATTCGTGGAAACATTATTAATGCCAATCACTTTATTTTTGGAATTCCATATTTTCTTCGAAAAACTTACGTTCTAGTATGGATTAACTACTGCGCATCCAAACGATGTTGTTTTTGTATGAAACTGACAATAATGCAGCTCTCTGTGAAGACCGCTTTCAACTTTCAACTATTTTCTCCTCAGCCAATCAGCACACGAAGCTTTGCGCAGCTGTGCGTAATGAGGTCATTATTCCGATTTACGTTGCGTACGTTTCAGAGAGCAGGAAGTTTGAAGTAGCTCTTACAGCAAAATGGTAAGCTTGTTTGTATAAAACATAAACAACCTTTCTTTTACGTCTTCGTTTGAGTATTATAAGTATCATATGTCTACTTCGAATTTTTGTCAGCGCATATATGTGTCAACACCTATTGCTCGTATTCGTTGGCACGCTTGGTGTATATTAAATGCTAAATAAACTAGACAGCTAGCATTTGCTAGCTCGGCTCGGCTAAACCGTTAGCCTACCGATATATCACGTTCTGTTTATGCGCTTAAATATCATTCAGTATTATATTTAAATGTTCGGTCAAGCAGAAACGCAAGTCTTTCGAATCAATTGGCTGAAGTTATCACTAGTCAGTCAAATTGTGAGCAGTGTTTATGGGGTGAATGCCACGTAGCTGCACAATAATGGCTCAGAAGGCATGTATGTGTTTGCATGTTTGAGCGACATAACGTAGAGAAGTTGTTTTAAGTTTGCCATAATTTATTATTTTTATTTAAACAGAAGATATTATGAGCTATATATAATTTGTTAATTAATAATTCATGCTAGACTTTCCTTATCTGGAACGAAACATGAAACTCACGAGTTTCAGATCACGAGTTATGTTCAATAATACAAAGTTCCTAAATTAATTTTGTCCCCAAATTTGTTAATGTTCCAAATATTAAGATAAGTGTAAGAAAATTGTTAATTTGTTGCGGAATTGGTGTAATAAGTACCACGCCACCAAACTCTACTCCAATGTACATATGTAGTTAAATAGCTTTCCCTAAATGTCGAGGCTGACATAACAGACCCATTATATTACTCTGTTTTGTTCTATGAGTACTTTACTATATAATGCACTGTACTTGGTAAACCTTTTTTTCATAATCATCTTCTTTTACTGTGCTTTATACTACCATGAGCAGGCTGATGCTGGTAAAAAGCTGCCCATTTATCTGTTTAAAATTCAAAAATCAAACAGGAAAGCTCACTTCCCTGCAATTTGATTTGTTGCATATTCTGTATCCTGAAATGGGATGGGATGGGTTGTTCTTTGTATCACACAAATAATGCAGTTACTGCATCTTACAGCCGAGCACAGCAGTTTCGGAATTGAATCTAGCAACTTAATATATATATATATATATATATATATACACACACATTTAAAACTTAATTTAGTTTGATACGGTTAAACATAATGTCTACCCCCTAATGTTTTTCGATTTTTTTTTCCTTAACTGGGTCTTCACAGCGAGGCCACTTCTTTGCCTCAGAACCAAACTGTTTAGCTAGTACAAAATATCATTTTTAAATGATAACTTAAGCGAATTCAGTGAATCTTATTTTCATGACATAGTCTATGCCGGATAATTGCTTTACTCAATACATGTCATTCTCTTTCCTGTTGCAGTCGGCCATTTTCAACTTTCAGTCACTGCTTACAGTGATTCTTCTCCTGATCTGTACCTGTGCCTACATCAGAGCCCTGGCTCCCAGTCTGCTTGACAAGAACAAGACTGGGTATGATCACATACTCTTCCAGATAATTAACAATGACCCTGCTCTTTAAGTTTTTTCAGTGATTAAATGAGCTTGAATCTTTTTCTCTTGAATGGGACTCAGTGTCCCAGGAAATTGTATTAAAAAAATCGTAAGTGTAGTAACAACGTTCTTGCTAAATTAGCAATGTCAAAATGCAGCAGATTGGTTTGGTACGCAGTAGAACTGCACACTTAAACTTATCTCAATCACGATGACAGCTTGTGCGATTAGATTAAACGCCGTGATTTAATGAAATAAATATGTGTGAGAGAATGTGACTACCTATTTTGACTTTGTGTAAAATCTGCTGATTGTCTACACCCACATAAAGAAATGGCCAATCAGTGTCTGTGATGCAAGCGAGTATCGAGACAAAGACCACAGTGGTGAACTTTATTTTAGAAAAAGATATTTCTTGTTATTGATCTTATTTAATTTAGTGAGATATTACGTTATATTGAAAATCATACTGTACAGGTACTTTAGTCTTGAATTTTTCTCCGGCAGTTTAACTTTGTGTGTTTGAACTGAGAAATACACCTTCAAAATGATCAGTGATGTGTGCATTTTGCTTGATAACCATCGCAATTGAATCGCAATATTGTCCACATCATCACAATATGACTTTTTCACCAAATCGTGTAGCTATAGTATCAGTTTGTTTAATTTCCATTATCAAAGAATAAAGGTTAGGGTAAATTTTCGTATACAAGAAACTATCAAAATGGAAGAAAATAAAGGTGTCAGTGGTTTAGACTCCAAGTAGCTCATTAGAGAATGTTTCTTTCTGTTGTGTTTCTGTCATGTTGTAAACAATCTTATATTAGCTTTCAAGATCGGTTTTCAAGGTATTTCATACTAGATTCAATAATCTAATCTTACACCCAACAACACCTGTATTTTTGTAATCTTCAGATGACTTTTGTGTTTTATTGGAGCAAGAAAAACACTTTGATTAACCAGTAAAATGAATTGCAGCAAAACATTCTTCCTACAAGTAATTTTTACACTTTTATTTTTTAGGATTTTAGGAATTTTCTGGAAGTGTGCCAGAATAGGTAAGCACACTTAATTTCCTTATAAAATCGTTGAAATGTTGCTCAAACATTAAGCCTCAAACTTTATTCTTTTCTCTTCAGGTGAGCGAAAGAGTCCGTGGGTGGCTTGCTGCTGTGTCATCATGGCTTTTAGTATACTGTTTCTACAGTAGTAGTCCAAAGACCAGTACAAATGGAAACATTGGAGAACGAATGGACAACAAGGCATGGACAGCTCAATCCTAGAAGCAAAACAGTACCTCCTGTGGTTGTCACTTTTGTAAAAACAGAGACGCGTCATTCACCATGGCCATCGAGAGAGGAAATGTGTGTGTAGGTGGAGGGGTGGGAACTGTTGGCCCCAGACTCCATGGACCTTCTGGTCTGTCCTTACGTTTGCTTGTGTGAAACGTCTACTCCTGAAGTATGTATTTTTGGGGCCAACGATTTTTGTAATCTGCCATATAGTTAGAAATATGAATTCATGTCCAGGCATCATTTGTGGGATGACGTTTGTGTAAACATTTCAGACCGATTTTCTTTCCCCTTCAAGTTTGTCGCATTTGCATGAAGACAGCTGATAGTCTCCCATGACAGCAACTCCTTCATAAATGTTATCTAATTAGTACAGAGGCTTATGTTTGTACACTGAGCTATAACGAGATGTGACATTGAAAGCTTGCAGCATCTCTGTCCTCTTAGTTGCATCTGGAAACGTTTATCAAATTCCACTGTAAAGGAAAGGATAGTTAGCTTCTTAAAGTGTATAATTGTCGTACATATTTGCCCTATATAGAAGTACTGATGTTTTAAATCAGTCAGGTTGCCACTATTTATTAAACAACCTTTTCGGAAATGTGGTCTGAAGAACTATTTTGTCATACATCTTGACATAGTGCTTGCATCTTAAACCTGTTTGACTGTTGTGAACACGCCACATTGTAAGATGAAGTGTCCCTATGAGTACAAAAAATTCAAAATACACTATGATCACATATAAAACCCGTTTCTATTTCTTTTTAAAAGGACCTGATTATAGTATCAGTCCAAAGTTTGGACACAGTGTCCTGACTTTTGACCTCAGGTGTGCATAGTGTGTGTAAAATAGTAGCAACTGCGGACTTGCATAAATATCTTTCTGGTCTCAGATTAAATGGAAACCACAATACTTATTGCTGTATTGGGTCATATTAGCTTGAAGGCTCCTCTTGGAGTGAGATGGACAGTGAAGAATTTGCGATGATGTCTTCAAGAAGCTCACAATCAACATTCAAAGTCACAGTGCTGACTGCTAAGAGTTGTCGGCTGACTTTACCTCAAAGGATGACATTGCTATACAACTCTGCTGTTTCAGTTGTGTAGATGTTAACAGGAATTGAGCTGAATGCAAGCACATTCAAATCAAGAATATGAATATGAACAGAATTCAGCAGACTTGAGAATATCTATTTAGTTTTATGGAATTTAAGACTTAAAATTTTCCACCAGGGCTGCACAAAAGGGAATTACTGCTCCAACTAGAAAAAGAACTTGGAGAGCGAAAACCTACGCCAAGGCACAACGGTAACCTGCACATTCCGCTTCTGCGTCTTCGTTATTCCATTTAGCCCCAAAGTGAACATCAAAGGAACTGTTGAAACTGAGCTTCAAACTTCACCCCAAAGAAAGATAAAAGGCAGCAATAACCCCATTGTCACTACAACTCCAAAGGCTTAGTTTATTTCATTTAAGATGCTGCAAAACATCTAACGTCACCAAACTTTGTTAACCTCTAGGATAAGCCAAAATCTACCTCTGGATAAAATGTCATGAACATCTGTCCTGTAGTTTTTCTGTAATCTTGCTCACAAACAAACACAAAGGAGTGAAAACATAACCTCCTTGGCAGAGGTAATTATTCCTGTTGATCTCTGTGAGATAGTTATGACAAGTTTTATATTCAACTTGCTGGAATGGTTTTTATTGGTATAATGCAAAATCTTAACAAAAGTTATCTCAAGGCACTTTCAAGTAGGGCTGTCACGATCATGACCTCAGGATAAATCATCATACAAACAAATTTGTCTGATGCCCATTTTATCCAACTGTATAGTAGAGGTGTAATTATAGTGTAATAACACAAATACACATTATGAAGGCACGTCGACATTTAGATTTCCACTTTAGTTTGAAAGCCTAATCACCTGGATGGACAAGCGACAGGCGTAGGAAAAACAAGTCAAGTTGGCAAATTAGTCGATGTGTAAAGGCTGTTAGGTTTTTAGCAGTCTTGACAGCTACTTTTTGCTGTGGGTTTCACAAATCGCCTCCTTAAGATATTGCCCTATGCTTCATTATATGGGACTAAGGGAAATTCTGGAATCGCCATCACCGCCACTGTGCCTGCTGCCACAGATTCTTCGTGTTAGACAGATAACTCAAACACTATTCCATGGATCATTTAAAAATGTTATACCTGGAGGAAGAACTGAACTGATTCTGGGAAAGGTCAGTTGTATATGTTTAACACAAGGGGGTGCTTTATCTCCAAAAGTATTTAGGACATAAGTTCCTAAACAATGCGATTTAGTCCAAATTCTATGCATATGAATCGACTATAGGAGACCCATCTTATATGTGTTATACTTCACTCCAATAGTTCATATCGGGCGAAGTGCTTGTACAATGTGGGGGATTGGGGGCTTTTCAGGGATATACCTTTGCTGTCGATGTAGTAGCATATCTCTAGTTTAATAGTTGTGACAGGCCCACTGTTAAAAGAAAACTACCTTTTTATAGACAGTAACCACCTCAACCAGATTTTCTCATGGTAGGCATCAACCATCCACCAGTGGGAATCTTTTCAAATTTGTAAAATTTTAGCTAAGCCTGCATGTCCTTTTTACAGGTAATGGTTCACATTAAATGAGATAAAATAATTGAATCAAAGGTAATCAATCGAATGTGAACAGCTGGTGGTCAGAAAAAGCTCTCCTCATATTGAAAACCTTGTGTGTGGCACAGATGATTTAAATAAAAGTGGAGACTTGTTGACATGATCACCTTTGATAGTCCAGTCATTGATGATTGTCCAGATCCCAACAACACCACAATCAGTCCCTTGTTAGGGAACGTGGCTCCCATATTGGCGTGCATCCTTTTCTGCACTCCCCAGTTTAGATAGGGAACCATGTGAAGTCTGCCGGTAAGGTCGTGATTATCAGCCAGTGACGCAGATACAGGAGACACAGAGGAGGAAGCTCTCAGTCATCTGCGTCTATCTTTGGAAGTAAAGATACTGGTGGGTTGAGGGGACATCACCGGGTCAATGAACCAAACAAATATCCTGTGTGGTGATTAAAGGAAAAATGGTATGGAAGTCAGTCACTCGAGCTGCTGATAGCAGCTGTAATCACCAGTCCCTTTGTAATGTTTCACACAGAATTAACTTACAAATGAGAAAGGGAAAATCGAGTCGTGAATTGGCCATAAACAGATGGATGGTCCTGTAAACTCCAGTCTCTGGCTTTGTAGCCTTCTATGGACCAACCACAACTTTTTATTGCGATTTTAGCATGAAGATTTTAATCATCTTTAAGAGTGTCGCCACAGCTGTAATGCCAAAGAAAATTAATTGGCTGTCGATGCTGTCACTGCTTGCCTAAAGCAACACTTGAACTGGTCCTGTTGTTTCCAAAGTGACTCAGTGCCCGTCATGATTTCTGTGTTTGAGTTGGCTGCTGTGGATCAAAAGTTACTCAATTAGATGCCAAATGGCTGAGCAACCTTTTCATTGTGTCATCTGTCACCATTACCAATTCCTCATGGTTTTCTTCTTTTTCCTAATGCCAGGACTGCTCAATCTTGCATCTGAACTTTTAAGACTAACACCACGCAATGTTAAGTGTGAAGTGCTACTTTCTTGATTCTTAAAGACAAATTAAAGGCTTCTATAGCCCAAATATTATCTAATGGTAACTCATATGAACTTTACAAACAAACATGAACAAAAATATGGAATGTTAAATATTATATTTTTAAGGCTTAAAATGATTAAATTGAAAGGTTATTATTTTTAGTGTTTGGTCTATGATTTTAATCCATGTTCTATGCAAAATGTTAATCATAAGCAGGTTGTAGTCTCCCTGAACTTTCTTGCCTTTTATCATCCAAGGACTTTACAAATAATTCTGTTTGATCTGATTTTTTTATGTGTCTGATTGTTTGCTGGATTACTTAAAAGTGGCTTTTTTGGGTTGTGCGTATGACAGTATTAATTCCATAAAATTGTGTATGTATTCGGAAAGAACTGTGTGACTTGATAATTAACGATTGTGATTAAATGATGAAGTAGTTATAAATTAGCGATAAGAGTTAACCATTTTATTTATTATATTTAATCTGCTTGTCAGATTAATTGAAACATCTTGTAAGAATGGGCTTTGTCCTAAAGAAGGAATAAATGAATGATGAAGTAGATTCAGTTAAAGGGACATGATCTCTTTCTTCCAATTTCTTTCACATCGAGAGCCATTTAACTCAGACAGTTATGGGAAAAGCCATAGGAAGAATCCACGGCGGGGAAAGCTGACTGGAAAATGTTATTTCCCTTCGACAAATGAAATGGACAGATCCGAGTTCCAGGTGTCTGTTTTCCTATTGAATACATTTAAAAACAGTTGCTGCATATCCATAGGAATGTAAGTCGTGGGGAGATGAGAGCCTTGGCCGAGGTTTGCAGTCTGGGAACGCTCATGTTCTGAGAAGACAGTAGTTGCAACAGACTGCAGTGGCATAAAAATGAGATATCTAATCCAAAACATCTAGTGTGGCATTCCATGCCTCATTCATTCACACGCAAACTTATGGCAAATTTCAGCTGTTTCCATGAGGAGGTGTTTGTGACTGCAGGAGTCCCACCTACCTCAATGATTGGTACAATGATGAGCTCATTCATTTTCCGATTTTTTTTTTTTTTCTGCACCAGTGATGAAAATCACTCCCAGATGACTGATTGGTACATTTAAATTAAAGGATATGTTAAACACGTAAGGATCTTACGTGTGATGTTTCTTGATCACTTTCTAGCTGCTGTACATATTCTCATGTCGTGACTAATATATGAAGTATATATATGCTCTATACAACAAGCACATTATTTTAATTTCCCTGTGTCTTCTTTCTTTGATTCGGTTTCTTGCAATCAAAGAAACCGAATTCAAAGGTGATCAGGCTATTAATGTCTGCACCGTGTCCTGTTGAGAATGGCCAACCTCTAATGTCCAAAGAGAACATAACTATTTAAATGATCGGTGGAGCCTTAATGATTCGGTACTTTGACTGGTTTCAGTTGGACGGTTGGGAGGAAAAGTGCATAATTAATGTCTTTATAGTAGGAATATGCGAGAAGTATTGACAAGGAAACAGATAAAGTGGAGGGAAAACGTCAATATGATAGATTTGTCCTCATGAGACCCCTGCACCTCAATGCCCAGCCTCCCAATGGACCCAAATTGTCCTCCATGGTTAATTACTTTTTTAAAAGCTTGAGGTTTCTTAGTTTACTGATTCCAAGGAGGCCAAGTTCTCTATTGTGGCTTCTTGTGGTTTCCGCAATAAACCAAACCTCTCTAGACGTGAGGATAACAAAGGTCACAGTATGATAGATTGAAACTGCTTGACATCACATTCATCCTGTAAAGCCTTTGTTCTGTCCGCACTTCCTCATCAGGAGCATGCAACCATTGTTTTCAATATCTGAGTGAACAAATGACAATAATAACGTTTCCAGCTGACAGAGTCCAATTTCCTCCGTTTAGCCAGCGTGGGAAGCCAGAAAATGTTTATGGATAACATCATAATGGACACTGTGTAGTTTAAACATGTGCAGCTTTAGCCAGCATCATCTCCACTTGAGAAACAGGCCGTGTGGATCTCTCTAACTCCCACCACATGTAATCTTTTACCAGAAACTTTATTGAAACTAGAGAAATTTTAAACTTCATCCTGGCAGCAGCTCCCCATGGCCACTAAAAGTGGGTCACTGCATGTCTCCTTTGAAGGTGGCATTCACGGTTTGTTCAGAGGACATCTCCCTCCGCTCTCATTTGCCTGAGGCAGGAGCTTTGTCTTTGTTGAAATATTTATGAAGGAGCTGTAATCTTAATTAATGCTGAGCCTTTAAAAACTTGGATACAGACACATTTACATTGATTCTAAAGCAAAGGAGGCAATGGGGATTAAAACTTCATAGTCCTGATGTAACAATTTATGTTGAAGAAGAAATTTTACTTGTCACATGAATATGCAACAGGTTCTTTACATTTGAACCAAAGTGGTGGGCTACCCCTGTGTGGTTCTGTGAAAGGGATTTTTTTCAAAGACAGCTAATACAGTACACATGTTTTCAATAATAACATGGAATAAATAAATGCAAGCAAATTCTACAGAGAAATCTAACATTGTAATTGAATAATTTGGTGTGAGAATGGAGATAAACTTGCAAAGCAGTGGTTATGACTGTATTTATGTGTTTATACATTTCTGCGCACTCAATGTATTTGATTTCCTCATGAACTGCATTCAAAATATAAAAACTGATTAACCATCTGATGACAATATGATGCAGAAGCCAATATCTGTGTTTCTAGGATCCTCCTCTTTAGAGCCAAAAGCTGTGAACAAACAACAGTATAATATGAAAAGCTGATTTGACATCAGTTCCTGAGGTGTTGGCTATATAAAACATTTTTAGTAATAAGTAACTTCATTGAACAAGTTCACGACTTTTATTTCAACAGAAAGAAAACGCATCACATCACATGACCTGTAAACAAAGAGAACATTGTCCCTGTGTAATATTCTTACTGTATTATACTCCACACAAATATTGAAATGATATTAATCTAACCTGTGAAAGTATTGAATTATACATTAACCAAGTATTATTTGTCTGGATTTCAATAAAATTGTTTTGCAGAAAAATTAGATTTAATTAACATTGCTACCACGTAGCAAAATTTGACCAGCTACCCCTCTTCAATATTTTTTTTTAATTCAAAGCAATTTAAAGTACTTAAATCTCATTGAAGAACGTTTGCCATCCAGGGTTAAAATTGTGGTTTTACTCACTTTGTTATGAAAAACAGTATTTAAATCAGCCCCAATTTTCTTTTATGCGATTGGAATAAAACAGCCCCATGATATTTGACCACCATGAATACCCATTGAATATGAGGTAACACTGATATCTTTATTAGAGTGTTAAATTTTTTTAGAAATATTTTCGGCAACAATTTCATCATAGTTACAAGTCTGTAACATTGTTATGTGTAATCTTAGAGTAGGAACTTTCTCTATAAACATGTAAACATTCTGTATTGTGATAAAGGCAAATGGAAAACTACAACATAACTAGAAAGATGCATTTCTTGAAGAAAGTTTGGTGTTTGCAAGCATTTGCTCGAGAATTTTAAAAGCAAATTACCGTTGAAAGGTTTACCATATATCAATTTTCACTTACTTTACTTACTGACTTCTCTAACATTCTGCAAACAAACTACACTTTTCCATTAAGTGAATGCTAAGTGTATTGCTGCTAACAAGGTATACCGTAATGTCTTTGTTAATTATTTCTGGTTAACTTCCGGTAACCACAGCTGCCAGTATTTTACCATGAATGATACTGTGTTTGTTTTACAGAGTAAGAGTAGGCTGTAGAGAAACAGTAGATGACAGAGGGTTCTCTGGAGGCTGACCACTAACGTTGATCATCCATCAAGGACAGGATCGTCTTACTCACAAAGCAAGTTCAGACGGATTCTTTGTCATTACGTCATGTATTGTACCAAAATACACCCACAGACAAAAAAAAAACAAACGTGATTTATTTCACTGCCAGGGGTGGAATTCATCAAAGGACGACAGTTAGAAATAAGTATCATGCCTGTTAATCACAACATTGTTTTACATATCTGCGAAAAGAAATAGCATTTTCAAAGGGAATAAAGTTCTTAGAACACCCCAAAAAAGAGATGGGTTCATAAAAGGTTTCATGAAACCGTTTTTGAGTATTCCCTGAAAACAATCGGCGAGAAATCCCACTCATAGAATGAGTGAGTTTGTCACATCAGTTCTTCTAATTTTGGGACAAAGCATTTTAAGTATTTTGTGCAACAATCAGGAAATGAAACACGACAGGGAGAGGGATGGTGATTGTGATAGAAAGGAATCTGCCTTGAGCAGCAGCAGGTACACCCCCCCTTGAACTTTGGATACTGGTGGTGGTGGCTGCTTGCTGAAAACTCTTAACGAGACATTTTAATAGCTTTTATATGTTACATTCTGACCGTTGTGTACACATTGCCATGGCGACAACTTAAGTCAGTATGCCCGATGGTGGTTAAGAGTTTTCTTAAAAAACTATAGCTCACCTTGTTTACTGTACCTTTGGGTACTGTTCATGTTAGGGTCATTGTTAAGATCATTTATTGTTTTTGCAATGTTAATTAAAGTTTTATTCTTAGTCAGATAACTGCATGACATGGAAGTTAAGCGAAGCTACCAAAGCTAATGAAAATATCATGAAACGTTTCTGCATTATATCTGTTTTACTCACTAAATGGTGTTAAACCTCTTTTTCTCCAAGCAGATGTGCACCACAACTCCCTTTCTTCACCATCCTCCTCACTATGAACATGTTTGATGTTAAAGCCGAGGATATTTTGGCCTCTGCAGACACATTAGGCTTCATCTAAAGTCAAAAACATAAGCAGTGCCATCTCCACCCTGCTGGCGAATGATTTGATCCTCGATCACGCTGTATCCGGTTGGTTGGAGACTAAAGAGAGGTCATTCAGCGTTTTATACACTTAACAAAGATGTTAAGAAAATAAATAAGAACTAAATACAGTTTATGTTTTGGGTGATAACTCATCCTCTTGCTAGGGTGACCTGACAGGCCTGTGTTGGAAGGTCATGGGGTCAAGATTCATTTTGTTGTGATTTTGTTCTGCGTCTGTAAACAGTTTAAGGAAATGAAGTGGTGTGTGAGTGGTACGTAGTGACTCCTTTCATTGGATAAGGACTTCAGTGTTCAGATTTCACTATCGAATGAACGCTGCAGTAATGTTCGGATGTGGAACAAATATCTGAATAGTTTTAAATTGGAACCTTTTAATTTTTCCCACTATAAAAATAGATTATTATAATTCATTTAGTCCTGGGGAAGAAAGCACTGAGAAATTATAGTATGTAGTTCAATACATAAAAAAACAAAATTACATTTTTTCTAATTCACCTTGCAAGATACAAAAACAGCCCAGATCCAATAAATAACACAATTAAACAAAAAAGATCAAATAGGCTGAGACTTATGACTTATTATTTGCAGACATAAATAAATAAATTATAAGGTGCTTTGTTCCACAGTCATGAAGGTGGTCTATGAGGGTCCGCCGATTACATATGTCCATCTGCAGCTTTATATTTATATGACAGAGTGCAAGGGAAGAGGTGTACGGCTGTGGGCAGAACGTGCATGCTGGGAGTTGAGTCTGGGAGGAAAGCTGTTCAGCAGCCTTGTTCTTCTGGTATGGGAGCTCCTAAATTTCCTTCCACACTGCATAGAAGAAAACTCCTTTGTAGACCAGTATCTGTTTCTCGGGGTGAGGAGGACTTGGAGGACCACAGCAAGATCCCTACAAAGTGACTTCTAGGAAGTAACACCTGAGTATGTTTTTGACCAAACTGTCAGGAACAGAGTACACCATGTGGTATGAGGGACCAACTTCCACTACTGGGTCCCGTGCTCACAGACTAGCTCTGTGCAGCCGAACTCATGTCCCCCAGAGACTCCAGAATGGGCAGATTCACCATCTGCGCCCTGTTCTCCTCACAGATGAGAGGAGGTTCACACTGAACTCATGTGACAGACGTGGGAGAGTTTGGAGATGCTGTGGTGAACGTTATGGTGCCTGCACCATAATCCAAAAGGACAGGTTTGGCGGTGGGTCGGGGATGGTCTGGGGAGGCAGATCCACGGAGGGTCTCACAGACCTCCATGTGTTAGCTAACGGTACCCTGACTGCTGTTAAGTACCAGGATTTAATGCTCAGACCCACTGTCTGACCTTACACTGTAGTGGACCCCAGGTTCTTCCTGCTGCAGGACAGTGCTCTCACGTGGCCACATTCTGTAGGCAGGATGACAAAAGTTCTGTCATTGACTGAACCTTATGTTCCCTAGATCTGAATACAACTGAGGACCTCTGGGACGTCATGTATGGGTGCATCAGCCTTCTAGCACCAAAGACTGTCATGGAGCCCATTGATGCCATGACCCAGATTCAGGAGGAGATCCCCAAAGACACCATCTGTCATCTCATTAGGAGTGTGAGACATTTTCAGGAGTGCAGAAAGCACATGGGGGCCAAAACAACTTACCCACATTATGGGTTTTCATGATGGAACTCACATCAGTTGAAACATTCTGTGATTTCCCTTTTTCACTTTGATTTTGGGTGTGATTTAGAATAAGGATTTTTTGGTTTCCATTGAGCGTTCTTTTATCATTTTGATCCCAATGAATTAAGCAACGTATACAAAGATTTCCAACTGAAATATTTCACTCATCAATATTCTATGTGTGATTTAAGTGTTCCTTTAATCTTTTTGAGCTGTGTATATTTGGGATCATTAACACATTCCTGTTTAAATTGCTGTTACACATCTTTCATACTTACTCAGCAGTGCAGACAACATGCTGGGGCCTGATATATTGTGTTTGCCCCAATGCAAAGGAGGAAGAGGAGAAACTGGCCCATACATGAACTTATTGATTACATTTACCCTAGCATGCAGTAAATAAAGAACACAGCTGCTACCCAAACCATCTCCACAATTCTTCTGTAGAAAACAACCAGACTCAGTAATGCCGGACCCTCATTGCTCAAAACAGAGGAGGATCATCGAATCGTGTTGAAAAAGGTTTGTTTGTTGCCCTGCACAGCCTCACTGATCTGTTGCTTCACTGTTGTTTCCATCGTTGGCAATAAAATTATGTTAAAATGAAAGAAGAAACAAACAATACACATATAGTTGAAAGGAACGTCTATTGCATGTAAAAGTTTGGATCTATTTTGTGAAGTCATCTATGCTCTTAAATCCCTACAGACATGCTGCATTATGGGCAGTCTCTCATGTAAGTGATCATTTATTATTATTATTATTATTATTATTCCTCAATTTGAGGTTACACCCATGAGTGTATGATTCTAAGATTGGCATCCGACAGACTTTCTTCTAATGATTTCAAGCTACTCGGCATATTTGCATTGGCTAGATCCACACACCACAGCTCTGTGAGCACTGCTGTCACACAACTTGTTGTCCCAGGGTAAACCCGAGGATGCCTGTAGCTGTGGGTAGGCTGTGGATTACTTCAGTCCAACAGATACTAGCTGCTATTGAGTTTAAAGAGGGCAGTAAAACAGATGAAACCATAAAAGTCCTTCAATATTCTAGAAGTAGAAAACTGAGAAAGTCTTGCTGCTGCTGAGATGAGCCATAGGGAGAGTCTTGACAGGTCTAAGATTTTTACTGGGACTCTTCCTGTAAGACAATAGAAATGACTAACTGTCTTGTGCCTTCCACTGCACACTGTTGAAAACCCTCATCTCCTAAAAATGACTTATTAAGTGATGGTTAGAGAGATTTCTCTTTTATTCTTCTTTCATTTTCTGTTACCAGCCGAATAAGCATTCACACTATGTTACATGTTTTTGGACTACAGAAGGAAGTCCTAGAAGGGACCCACAAAAACACGGAGACATTTGTGTAAGAATGTGCAAAAAACAAGACATTTAACAAAAAAAAAATAAAAAAAATCTTGAGTTTCTGTTGCTAAAAATAATCAAAACCATTGATGGATGGTTAACCATCCATCAATGGCCAGGTCTTTGTGGTAGTTTTAAGAATTTTCCAATCGAGATAAATGTTAACCAACTGGCAGATTTATTTTTTCTTTCCTTAAAACAAGCCAATTTACTTTTGTTTATTATATTTTTGTCATTTTGAAATCTTGACAACTATCCATTAAAGGCAACATGACCAGACTATCTAGTCTTAGTTGTTACTACGACTATATAGTAACAACTACATTTCCCCTTTGGGCATTAATACAGTTTCTATCTATCAATCTATCTGACTAGATGCTCTTACTTCAATAATAATCTCTTGCAGAAATAGCCGAATGGTCTCCATTATCAAAAAATGGCTTTAAACTTGAGCATGTAATGTTTGGAGCCTTTTTCTTTCTTTCATCATTTTATCCTATGAAAGATGCTGCAAGATCAATCATGGGGATACAGGGATGATTTCAATGCACGTGAAACTGAATTGTTCCCAACATCCCACAGTTTTTGTGCCAATAATATTGTATACTATTGTTTACGAGGGGAATTGACGGTTTTCTGTCCCTGTGTGTTGGTGTGATAAACCAGCAGCTTATCCTGAGCGCACCCTGCTTCTCACTGAGAGTCAGCTGGGATAGGTTCCCATTGAAGTGGGTGAGCCTGTATCGGAATAACCTTTGTGGAGGGGATACCTCCGGATGGTGAGGGGAGTCTTGAATTGCATTCACAGATGAATATTGTTGTCAGATGTGATTTTTTTTTTATCTTTCTAGGAGTTTGTGCTGAACGTATGCACGGTTCATTCAGGGTCCAAAGCATGTTTACAACTGAAGTCTGACATTGTTATATCATCAGCTGTTCAGATGTAACAGTGTATATGTTGGTCCATCGAGAGCACGGTTGCCATGGCAGCTCTGAGAGATTTGAAGCAGAGGCGTGAATGTCCCAACTCATTTCAGGAAACCCACCTGCTGGAACTTGAAGGCCATCTGAGAGGCAGAAGTGGAAACTTCTGCATCTCCTAGTGCTAGTCCTTAGCCTTCCTGGAAATGAGAATTATAAATCTGGTAGTAAAACACTTCCAACTCTGCACTCATCATGGACGCCTACATGCAGAATTCACACGTGGCTGACAAATACAATTTAGAATGATTTTGTAACACCGCCACAAAATAATCATTTCAAAGAGGATTCCTTCAAGGCACTAAAATAGGAGGCTCCGATTCACATCAATGGGCCCTGAAAATAATTCATCACTCGATTATTTTGCAGTCTAACTGTACTTACCAGCAATTTCTGTACGACCACAGGCAGTGATACATATTCTCTCATGGAGTGTGTGTGTGCGTGTGCGTGTATGTATGACGTAATATATAGACAAAATCTCAAGCGTATAATATTATAAAAAGGATTCACTACCAGTATGTCATGGGTTGATTACAAGATTTGGGTTCCAACTTCATGGATAATTCCAACAATAGTACTAAATTACAGGCCAATGTCCCCACAAGATTTAGCTCACATCACATCTGATCTGGGAATATTACAGATTCAACCCTTTAATGTTCTCCAAAAGAAAAAGATTATGGAAAACTTATTTCTTTGCATATTCTATATTGGTCATTTATTGATTTAATAAAATGACAAATCATTTGGTCAAGCATAATTTGAAACAGTAGGAAGAAAAGATCTGATTTTAAAAAATACGTTTCACGGCCAATAGTTGATTTTAATTAAATTAGCTCAAACTTTTAGTGAGCATGTTTTTTGAAAAAGCATGTTTTTCAAAAAGTATTTGCCCTTATTAGACATTTTAAGTGATAACAAGTTAATTAATTCCGTCCTAAAGAGGTTTATTAGCTACAAAAAAAAATCTTACTTATCTAATAGGACTTTCTCAGTACCAATCGTTAATGTCTCCTCCTCTTTGTCCCATTTGACCCGTGGTGTCCCCCGGGCTCCACCCCGGGCCCCTTACTTTTTAGCATATATATGCTACCACTAGGTCATATTATAAACAGGTCAAGTAATATTTTTAAATAAGAAATAGAGACTCAAAATGCACTGACTAAAGCATCATTTTTTTCCTCACCATGAACAAATGAAAAATTATTTTGGGGCCTTATTCATTTAAATATTTTCAACACTCTAAATTTACCATTAAATAACAAATCGTTTGGTCAAGCATTATTTCAAACACAAAAAAGTATTTCATGATGAAATGTTGCATTTCATGGAGTATATAATCAATTCTCATTAGATTAGTGCCGATACAGCATGTTTTTAGAAAACTGTTTGACCCTGATTAGACTTTTTGGGTTTTATCAAGCTAAATAAGTCTGTTTAGTAAGTTCTCACATGCTTTAATGTGCCAAAAGAATCTATTTATTTAATTGTACTTTCTTAATGCGTCCTCCTCTGTGGACACTTTAACATGTGGTGTCCCCCAGGGCTCCATCTTTTGCCCCTTACTCTTTGGCACACACATGTTCAAGTGGCATTCATTTTTATAAAACATAGTCACTCACGGACATTAAAGGGTTGAGAGTCAGATTAGAGCTACAGGACATGAGTGTGAGTGTAAATTACCACGTTTGTATTGACGTATATCTTTTCATGAAAAATCATTATTATTCTATACAAACCATATATTCAAGATCCTGTTTCTGCAGAAATTAAGGTATGTTCTTGCTGAATGGTGAAATAAATTTAAAAGCACATCTAAATCTATCTATCTAAATCAATCGATCTAAATCACCATTTAGACAGAATAATACCCCTACTGTTAGGATCATTACTTTCTCCTGACACAATAATCCTTGTATAATATTCAGCAAATATTGCATCTTCTCAAGTGAAGAGAAAGTTCCTTCTGGACAGATGAGACAAGCTTTTTAAGTTGTGAGAACTGAGTGTGCTACAAAGCCTCCTCTGTCTCCCGTTGGTCTCTCAGTTATGACTCAGGCGGAGCGAGGGAGAGGATCTCTGGTTGTAACAGACCTCAGCCCTTTTGCTGTGATGCCAGAACAGCAACAGCGAGGGAACAAAACCTGGTTTATCTTAGGTCATTCAGTCGGAAAGTCTTGTCTTATCTCCCCAAAATAAATTAAGATTAAACAATAGACATTTCTGGAAACATCTACGTTTCTAGAAACAGATTGAGAGCATTTGAGTAATATATACATTCACTGCACCCAATGCTGATGTTTATCTCTCTTGCTTAACAGTTGGAAACCAACACTGCCACATGCAGATGTATTACTCACTCTCTCACCCTCAAGACTTTGCACTCATGATAACTGTTGAAAATAATCACCTATATGGTTTACATAGAGTTCAGGAAATAGTTTGTTTTCAACACAAACACTTGCAGAGGGATGTTAGTTTCCTCACTTTGATATATTTTCCCTCTCTCTGTTGCTTGCTGAAGACGTGAGAATGTTTAGATTCAGACTCCCAAGTCTGTTCATCAGTCATGTTCATTTAAATGGATGGGTCAGCCTTAAGTCTTCAGAGGGTTGGGTGGCTACAAACCTTTTCATTTAAGGCTGTACCCCCTGACAGCAATAGTATATCCCCGAAAAGTTGTACAAGCAATCCCCCCGATTGAACTTCTCAAATGAAATGTGAAGTTATGTCTATAGCATCTTTCGTAATAGAGATCGCCGAAGTGAGTAAAATACAAACTATTAGAAAATCTATTAGAAAAAAAATAAAATTATATAATAAAAAAAAATAAAATTATATATAAAATTTTATATATATATATGTTGAAATATGATTTAGTCAGGATATATCTCCTCGAGTTGATATATACGCACAAAATCTGAACTGAATCTTTTTAAAGTCATGTCGGAAAAACAGTGCTCTTTGAAAAAGAAAAACTCCCCCTAGTGAGTTAAATATGAACTGTAAGAGTAAAAAACAATCTATATAAAATAGATCTCTTCGAGTCGATTCATATGCACCAAATTTGGACTGAATCCAAAGTTTAGAAATGATGGCCCGAAAACTTTACGAGATAAAGTTCCCCCTAGTTTAAGAACTATACGGCCGACTTTTCCAAAAATCAATCCAGTTCTTTCATGCACTGGGGTCTATGTGGGTCTAAAATTTGAAAATGATCCATGGAAGAATTTTTGAGTTATTGCACTAACACAAATGATCAGCGCGGAGGAGACGAACGTGGCAGCTGTAATAACGATTTCATACTATCTCCAACTTTTTGGGGATATAATTATAAATTCATGTATTTTTATTACTAGTGCTTAACAATAAGAGGGACCAATTACTGTGGTTAGTCTTGAAAATGTCATATTCAAAATATATTGGTAGGATCAAAGTCATTTGTAGAGTCACTTGCAGCAGCCCACAGAGCTCTGTGTACCGCAACGACAAATGTGCATCAATGGGTGGTAACAAGCTCCATATGTGGTCACTTCCTGCCTCTGCTGCCCTAAGCTGAGGGGCCAACATGAAGGGGACCACAGATTCCATTGATTTGCTCTCCGGAGGGAGAGGGAGGACATAAAGAGAAAAACAGACACGTTTACCTGAACAATATCTTTCTCTGACACTTACAGACCTGTGAGCTTTTATCTTCCCTTCATAGATCATGTAAATATGTGGTTTGTAACAAAGTAAAATTACAAATACTTAGTTACTTTATTCAACTTCGTGTTTATACGCCATAGTCCTAAACACAACCATGTGCACTTTTTTACTTTCTTACTCCTTAGACTCACTTCTTGAATTTTTATTTTGCATAATTTTCCTGACATTAAGACTGATTTCAATCTTAATCCTTCACGTCTTACGCACAGCAGACAAGAAGGATGTAGAAAATGAAACGGACAAGAAGCCAATGTTGTTAGGCTATTGGTCATTCATGCTTAATACCCTATTTTCCAGTGAATGAAGTCATTGATGTTGACATAAAGTTCCAAATCCCTAGAAGCAATATCATTATGTAAAAACAGCTGGTAGAAAAAGAGTTTTTCACTTTTACTTAAGTAAAGGAGTGGAAGAATTGTGTCACCTCTGGTGATGGCTGACATTTGGTCCATACAATCAACTAGGTCAACCAATCAACTATTAAAAATAGTGATTTTTAATGGGTTTTGTTTAAAGACAACATTACTATGTGATCCATCCATCCATTTTATGTATCTGGTATTTCATATGCAGGGTCATGAGGGGTCTTGAGCCTATCATAACGGACAATGGGCGAGACTCAAGGTAAACAATGGACAATCAGCTGGTCATCACAGAACCCTCATATAGAGACAAACAACTATTCATGCTCCAGTCACAACCACAGACTCCCCAATTCAACTATATTTCATGATTGTGAACTGTGGGAGGAAACCGGTGTACCTGAGCAGAACCCTCGCAACGTACAGAGGCCCCTTTGTGGATTTGAACCCAAAGCCGCTTGTGCGGCAACTGTGCGATCCACCATGCCACCATTCTGGCATAAAAATGTGTTACCATGAAGAATTGTTAAACAGTCATATGCTGCTGTCAGATGTAAAGATCTTCAAGATGTAGAATTTACAGTATTCTATTTTTAACTTGTGTATCGCCTTGTTCCCGGTAGCCCACTGCCCTGTGCTACCGTCTGATGCAGAATCCCATATGACCGGAGCCAAACTCCCACAGAATGAGAGTTCAAATTTCAAATAGAAAGGAATGTTGATCCTTCAAGGGATCAGAAAGAAAAGTTGGGTAGCTAAGTTTCATGTAGGCTAAGTACGGAGAAGGTGATATAGGTCATATAAGGATGAACACACTACTTGTGAAAAAAATATTTTTTTCTGATTATAACAGTTGTGTTGTTCTAACTTTCTGCTGACTAACTACGGAGATTTACTTAGATCCTAAACATTTTAAAAATCATAGCACTGATTGTCCTATCTATTCAGCACAGATAAGTAATTCTTCACAACACCCATAATGTTTCCATCCGGGCCATTTGGGTCCAGTTAAAGGCAACATTTGTGCAGCTCTTGTAATATGGAAAACTGAAAAGCAGCAATAGAGGATTCATTGTTTACAAAGTTACAGCATACTGAGTGTTGCACCGAGAGGATGAGGCCGTGATAATCGCTCCAAATCAACTGTCCCCAGATACCAAACATTAGTTGTGTTTATTGGTTTCACATGCATACCAAGGGTAATATGAATTGTTGACATATGTTAATGGTTTGGTGACACTTAACAAGCCTCTGAAAAGGATTGGTTGTAAAATGTACCATTCTTTGTAGTCTTTGACGTGTCATTGTGGTAATATGTCATCACATGATAATGACAGCGACTACACCCATATTATGTACCGGATGGTAAAATGGGAGCTCCTGATTTACAGAGGCACTTTTCCCAATGGGCAATAACTCACAATTAATACAGCAATAGTTATCACTGGGAAATGTAAGAGTTCCCCTCTCTGGACTCAGCAGTACAAACTCATCATCTTATATCCTACTGATAGGATTATATCCATTAAAATACACCATAATTCCTACAATAGTTAAAGAGAGAAAATTAAGAGAAACATTAAAGAAGTTGCAAAATGGAAGAAGACAAACCGGCTTTTGTATTTCTACACCATGGATCCATGAAATGTGGCGACAAAAAGACACACTCTGCATAATAAAACCCACCTACCTCACCTACCCTTTTCTCCCAATCTGTGGTTTTGATTGGGAAGAGAACAAGTTTCCCATTGTAACAAAGTGAATCCTGGAAAAAAACAATGATTTAATAAGATATATTGCTACAATAATTTGAGTTTGTTAAAAACTGATTTTGACAAAGTGCAGAACAGGCACAGGCTCAGACGGCGTGCCAAGACCAGAGGCAAGGGCTCAATGACCAGGTCTGTAAGTTGTGGTTCAGCACCACTAGCGTAATGAAGAACACATGTTCCTGCAACCAGCTCCGTCGCTGAGCTTCAGAATGTGGGAGGCAGACACATAGATTTATTATATGTGCCTATAAATCCCTTTTAATACTCCAAATTCTATGCCATGATGTTCTATACAATGAGGAATAGCGGCTCTTCCTTTTGTGTGCTGTCATCTACCTCCATCTAGTGGTTTTCACTTAAAGGTCAGTCTTCGGAGAACTCTGAAGTATATGTAACCTGTTACCTACTGCAAAATCTTTCTGTAGCTCCAATTAAGTGCCAAATATACTGGTTGAGTATTTCTCTTTGATATGGATTAGATGATGACTGAATATGGTCCATCTGCTTTAGATAGATCACTCTGCTCTTTTTTTATAATTTAATCAAATGTTTGTTCTAGTTTCTGCCTTTATTTTGAATAATTTGTATAATAGACTAGAACGACACTCGATAGGAAGCAATAAAGAATATTTTAGGTAATTTGAGCCTCATCCACCATCAAACTCATTTGCGACAGCCAAACATTTTAAATATGTTCATTTGGGGTGACACTAAATGCCAATAATCATATACACCTTCTTCGACTGTTTATCAAGATCCATGGATTAGTGACAGATGCCTATTTTGCAATGTCATAGCGATGGAGAGAAAATCCTGGATCCAGGAAAATTTCATAGGGTTTATTCAAGCCCAAGAACTATCCTGCTTGCAACTTCCATGGAAAGCTGTTAAGTATTTTTTGCATAATCCTGATGTCAAACCGGCTAACAAACAGACAACATAAAACAGACAACACAATCGCTTCAGCAGAGGTAATTACCTAAAAAGCTCACTAGTCATCCAATTCCTGGACACAACATTTTAGAACATGTATTTCACAGAAAAATCTATTTTACTTTGAGCTTTATGTCGCACAAAAAGTTCACCCATTGTCTTCCTTGATGATAATAAATATGTACTTACGGTCTGACATACAGTATATGCGTTAAACGTTTTGTAGAGTAGTTACTTCTTGACAAACACCACTAGAGGGCGCTGTCGCTTTCAAAGAAGAGGCAATCAGGCGGATGCTTTTCAAGGTCAGTGTTACAAATCATCGTAGTTTTCAGGATTGGTAAAACGTTTAATTTCTAACGGCTTTCCTTTAAACACATATTGTGTATTTAATCTAATCAGCACTTAAAACTCACTTTGAACAATTATGCGACATATTATGATGAGTCCTCCGTTTCAAACAGTTTTTGTGCTACTAACAAATCCACTCATAATAAGCTTCTACAACAAACAAGTCCTGGCACACTGACAGTGGAGGAAGTCTACTACTGATAAGCCTTTCACTGACAAATATGCACAAACACAAACGCACGCACACACTCACTGTGTAAGGGAATGACTGAGCGAAGGGACTGGTCTGTCTTTAACAGGATCTGCAGTGGTTTCACATCCTGGCAGATGCATGCACACATACACACACGGAAAAGGCAGAATTTGAGAAAGAGAGAGGAAGAGAGAGAGAGAGAGAGCTTCTCACCCATGAGAAAAGTCTCTGAGCTGGGAGCTGAACTGAGTTAGCCGCACGCACACACAGCAATAAAAAATACACACACACACACACACTGAACAACTGAGCCCCCATTGGCCGGCGTCTCTCCACCCTACCGCGAGAACCTCTGAGGGTCTGCTGCAGCACTCTGCTCCAGGGGCCTGGAAACGCCGGAGTGAGCTGTTTTTTTTCTTTTTACTTCTATTTTTGGGATGGATATCGAAGGTCCACAGCCTCCCTCATTTGCCACTGCTTTCTGACATACTGGTTCCCAGTGTAAAATGTGCACTGCAGCTCTGCCTCCAGTGCTGATGCAAAGAGCAATAAGACCTGCAGCTCAGAGAAGCAATATGATACCAGTGAGACAACAGGAATCTGTGCAATAAGCTGGTAACGAAAGACCCATAAACTGTACCTCCGCTACAGGGCCCAGGGGCAGCAGCCCAGTGCTCAGTCAGCCATGTACTCAGGCCACAAGTAAAAGAATTTGGAAAGGACCCTTCCTGCCGCCCATCCCCCCATACGGGAAGACATGATTTCACTGGTCTCCTCCCAAACGGCCAGGAGTAGAGAGTGCTCTGACTTCTTCTGTAATGAGTCGCTGTTAATACGCTGCTTATGTGTGGTTAATTCAACTGCATCGATCGATGCAAGAAGTGTAGCCAATTTCATTGTGCTAGACTTGTATTACCATGACGATGGCAGGAATATATCAGAAGCCCTCTGGATTAGACATTCCACTTACATCATGTAATAAAATCGATTTAGAGCCACTTCCACAGAATGTTTCACCTGAGGATCAACACTGAAAACATAGGCATGAATCAAAGGTGGCTCGTTCACTTATTTGAAAAACTACAAATAAATGAACGAGACCTACAACACAGGTCATAAACTATGGAAGAGGATTAGGGCCACATATAACTATGTGAAAATGTTCACATAGCCATATGTGAACATTAAGCTTAGAATTTAGATTTATTATTATTATTCTCAGAATTCTAACTTTAAACTCAGAGTTCTGACTTTAGACTCGGACTCCTGATTTAGACAAGATAATGACAAGATAGGATCTGACCAGATCATTTTTGGGGGAATTCACAGTCTAAAATCAGATATCAAAAAAATAAAAAAATATTCACATAATCATATGTGGCCCTGATCCTCTTGCATAATAAGCAAATCTGAATTCTTATACGGGCTTTTACACCAACTGCATTGTCAACGGATGGGAAATGCTGAAGTATCGTACTAGTGGCTTAAAATGATCATATTCTGAAGAAGATTATCATAAACATCCAACCTATATCCTGATTCCCACCAGAGCTAATACAGTCTCTTTCAAGAACTAATGTCAAGCTGTCATCACAGCAGGCTTGAGACGTTGAAAGTCGTCATGTAAATACAAACATCATATCATCAAACAAGTGACAATCAGTAAAAGTATCATAAGATTATCAAAATGTTATTCTTGGCATTATTGATCGTACATACACATATGGTAATTTTATATTTCTACAAATATGACAATTATCGTACATCTGGCAAGTATATTAACCCTTTAGCTTCTAGGATCCCTCGCCCTTCATGTTTTTGGGTCCAGTGTACAGATACAGTATGTTCAAATGAAGACATAACCGAGAAGGAGGGGATGTTGTGCTGCAAATAAATCATACCAAGCATTGACCTGCTGAACATTATTGAATGTGGTATTTAAAGGCTCAGGGTTACATCTTAACCCCTACATGACCTCAGACCAGTCCAGAGGATATACATGTCTAAGGAGGCAATGTGCTGATTTCATGCTGAAAACAACGATTCAAATCAGGTCTAAATATGGGAGATGTCTGCATTTTGTGGGTCTGTTGACACATCCTACAGAGGGTCAACCAGCCTCTTGAGGGAAATCTCTCTATCCGGTGTCCTGGAATAAAACACCGGAGTATCTGCCCACTTTGAGAAAATAGAGGGAGGTCCCTAATTTCACAATAGCCTATAGGGCTTCAGATTCATGTAGGAACCTGTCAGAGGAAAGAAGCATGTTTATGAATGAACAGGCTTCCACTGGCTGAGTTCAGTGTGTGGTGTGATAAGCAGCAAGGAGTCATGCGTTGTGTGGAGACTAACCCATCACTGCGTTTGAAACATGTTGGCTGCCTTTTACGTCTTTGATCATGATGACAGCACACTTAATAAACTTTGAAACTACAGATATCTCGTGGTTGTTGTGGCAGACATACACACTCTGATGTGCGTGCAGTATTCATAAGAAACCTTTAACACCTCCAGCTGTGAGGTTCGACATCTGATTAGGACTGTGTGTGAGTGTGGTGTTTGGATTTTACGCAGTGGTTTCTCATTCCCCGCGGTTTCAGAGATGGGGATCCGGCTTACTGATAGCGGTGAATGCCAGCGGGCATTAGAACAGCAAGCGGCCATCTGCCAGCCTAGCGAACTAGCAACCCCACCAGCTGCAGTCGCAAAACGCCCTACAAAGCAGGACATGCATGCAGCTTCTGACGTCTGCGGCCACACTGCGCTACAAAGCCCAGAACCACCAGGAGCGGAAACAATGAGATCCCTGCGTCTGGACGCCGCATACAGCAAGTTTTCGAGGAGAGCCTGCCGTTAAGTGCATATCAGGTCATCTCCGATTGAAATTGAAAATACATCTATATAAAAAAAAGACTCATGCAGGGGCACTTTAATACACCGACATGGCGACGGCAAGAAAAGGGAGAGAGCTTTTTACTATTTTGGAAACTAGCGCGGACACAGAAAGTAGCACGGTGTGCGACAGCCAAGACTCCCCGCTTAATCTTTCAGCCGATGTGAAGTGGTTCGAGATTCCGTACAGAAAGCCAGACTCGGATGAGGAAGACGGAGCGCGGCGGGAGGAGGAGGAGGAGGAGAATGGATTCACGGGCACAGCGGCGGCGGCGGCGGCGGAGGCTGCGGACGCGGCCAGCTTCATGGCAGGAGGAGGCTGCAACATAATTCTGGTCACCGGCAGCAACGGGATCGAGCAAGACGAGGAAGAGTACGTAGAGGACTGTTATTATTCTACTTCCACTAACTGCTCTGATGCCACCTCCAACGATTCGGATATTGATTTCTCCGACTTGGAGGAGGAGGAGCGCAGGAGTTTTTTCAGCTTTGAGGACGAAGACTGCACTTCTCCTGACTTCTGGGGCGAACCGGACCAGATCATTTCAATCGAGCCGTTCTCCGCCGTCAGCGGCCCTCAACACTCACTGGGGGACGATGCTGACACCCGTGACTATTTCCGGATACTCTTCCCAGATTCTCTTTTTGAACACATGGTGGAACAAACAAACAAATACGCCCTCTATCGGCAGAGGAGGAGTGGGAAGCCAGACCCTCACTGGCACCCTACTGATGTAAGAGAGATGAGAGCTTTTGTGGGTCTCAACATCCTCATGGGCATCAATCAGCTTCCAGACACCGGCATGTATTGGGCCAGTGACATTTTCATAGGAAATGCTGGCTTTAAGAAAACAATGACTGCCAGGCGCTTTGAAAAGCTCACCCAGTACCTCCAGCTGTGTGACCGTGAGTCTGAGCCCGAGCGTGGAGAGCGTGGGTATGATGCCCTCTTCAAAGTCAGGCCTCTCCTAGATGTGGTGGAGAACACCATGTGGGATGCGTACATGCCCAACCGCTGTTTGACCATAGACAGGTGTTCCATTGTCATGAAGGGGCGTTTCTCCTCCACGCAGTACATGCCCTCCAAGCCCCTGAGGAAGGGGTTGACGGTGTGGATGCTATGTGACTCACGCTCAGGCTACTGTCACCGGGCCAAGATCTATGTAGGCAAGCCCGATGAGGACGATGCAGCGGCCTCCCTGGGCTACAGAGTGGCCACATCCCTAGTCCGTGGTCTTGAGGGTCAGTACCACCATCTCTTCATGGACAGCTTCTTCACCTCAGTGCCCCTGATCCAGCGGCTGCTGAGGGATGGACTCTATACCTGTGGGCCGACCCATCCAGGGCGCAAAGGTTACCCACAGGTTCTTCACCCTCGTAATGTTGGAAAGCTGTCCCAGGGTGAGTTCTATCAGTGCCAGCGTGGCAACCTGGTTGCTACAGTTACACGGGACGTCAAGGTGATTAGCTGCCTTTCCACCAACTCTGCTCCAGGCATTGTGGGTATTAGTCCGGGCCGGCAGCAGAGCGAGCCCTATGAGGAGGGTGACAGCGACAGCATGGAGACATCGGTGGGTGTACCACGACCTCTGCCCTTGCTACTGTACCAAGAGAATATGAGAGGCGTTGAGCTGTGTGACCAGCTTAGGGAATGCTACCAGGTCGGTCGGCCTTGTAGGAAGTGGTGGCGCTACTTCCTGTGGTTCTACGTCAATCTTTGCATCGTCAACGCTTACATCATCCTGAGGGAGAGCCGAGCGGGCTCGCCACCAGCGGGCTTTAATGGCAAGCAGTTCAGTCAGAGGCACTTCCGTGTGCGGCTAGCTCAGCAGCTGATTGGAGACTACCAGGGGGCAAGGGGCATGGAGCGGGCAGCGCGCAAGAGACACGCCGATTCACCCATAGAGTACGGACACCGCCTGGAGCGCATGTCAGAGCGCTCTCGGCGCTGCAGGAACTGCACCAACAAGGGACTGCGACATGAAAGTGTTTTTGGCTGCAAGATATGCAATGTCCACCTATGCAGGGGGGGATGCTTCTCTGAGTTTCATAAATAAAACTGAACGGACTTCTGTTTTTATACCCTTTCTGTAATCAACAGCTTGTGTCAAGAGGTTTTTTAAAACACTTAAACTATTTGTAATTCCAAAGGTCACCACTATAAGTGCACAACGTAGTCATACACTTTATGTAGAACTAGTTTTAGGACTGCATTATTATTATTGTTATTGCACGTATGATAGAGGAAATAAACAGAGACAAGGTAGATTATTTGAACTAGTCTAGAATGTTCTGCCTTCTGTAACACTGACAGAATTGCCTTGTGTCACTTTTTATACATTTAAAATTATAAGAAGGATTTTATATGGAAAAAAAAGAAAAAAGTCAAACTTCACTGCACTTGCGATAGATCATAAAATATTTACTATGAGAATTTAATCGCTCTTCTTTTCCAAAATAAAAACTTCCCTATGATATATCTGACAGTCACCTGTTTCTTAATGTGTCGTGAAAACAGCAAACAAGACAAACAGCCAGCATGTGATCCGAGCTTTAAGTGAATTTGCACAGTTTTGAGATACATTCATTCTAATGTTTGTGTTCCTCTTTGTAAATCTGTGTGTCTTTGCGTTTTAGAGGAGACACAGCTTGGATCAATTAGGGAGCAGAAAAAGCCCCCCAGTGCTCTCCATCCGACGGACCTCCAACTACACTACAAACACAGAGCTATCTGTGGCTCTGCTACACACAGGGTCCAAACCCAATGGTAGAAATCTAAGGAAAGGTGGCAGCATGTTTGAGGAAGAATGGAATAATTTTGACGGTTTCTTACGGTAGGATGAATGAGTGAGGGAATTATTTGAAGCATGTAAGTCAGTACTAAAGTAGCAGAATAAGGCGTGTTCAAGATCATAGAGGACAATTGAATGAAGAAATATTCAGCAAACCGTTTTGCTATTCTGTTCATATTAATATCAGCTCAGCAGGCTAAAGGCTGAATGTAGGCGGGGCAAGGCTGCTTCTGCAGGTCAGACTAGCCGTCTCTTGTGTCTCCCTCCGAGCTCTCTCTCTCTCCTTCTTTAGCACTCCTGTCTCTCTCTCCCTCTCACTCTCTCTCTCTCTCTCTTCCTCCTGGAACTCTTCTTCTGTGCGATCCTACACATTTACACACTCACACCCACCCTTCCCTTTCATTCTGCTCTCTTGCTCTCCCTCAGCCGTTCCCCAGCTGGGAGAGGGTTAGTCAACTGGACGGCCATCCCGCTGATCTGCGGGAGCCCCTTTGGGGGGTTGCCATGGCAACCGCGGCTGATGAAGACAGGGAGTCGCCAGCGGGCCCGCATGGTTGTCATGGTACTCGTTCTGGCTAGAGAGCTGGGAGGTGCCAGAGGGTACACCTCCCTATCCCTTCTCCAAAACCAAATGAGGCTTTGGTGTGTATGTGTATGTGTGTGTATGTGTGTGAGTGAGTGTGTGCTTGTTGACGGCCTGCACACTGTACACAGAGCCAGACTGGTTACCAGGCAGGTTTCGCTACATGACAGCAAAGAAACCACGTCTGCCAAAATGAAGTGAATTACATGAAGCCGCTGCTCTGGAGATGTCTTCATGGAGGAGGATGATTCATGGTTTGGTGCAATCTGTCATTCTATTGCACCATACCAAAGCCAAACTTTCTATTTTAGTTTATTGAATAACAAGAACCATACGGTTGCTTTCCAGATAATGCCATGCAGTTGAAGGAGGTACAATTAGCCGGAAGCATGATGTGTACTCAAAACACAAAATCCACGATCAATTAACATTTAGTCTCATTGTATTTACAAGGTTTTCAGTTTTGCTCATGTAAATGACAGTCGGGACCCAATTTACCCATGTATTCACCCGACCTTTGTGTGTGTCTTCTGTGTTTCCTCTCCAATATTAATAGTTTCCAATGCTCAAGTGAAACATGATAGGAAGTCAACGGCAACAGATGTGAACTTATATGTGAGTAATTTTCCAATTCCCATTAAAGCATCTCAAGAGGATGTGCACACGGGGAGTCAATATTCTTCTCTGCTGAACATGTAATTTTGAGAGTGCATTTTTTTGTCAGAACGAAAAAATGGTGGGTTTGCTGTATGCAGTGTCACAATTGCCAGATCTAATGTTTCCAGGATGGATCCCAACCATAAAATGCCCAGCTCACAACACATTTCCCCTCCTGGGCAGGGAGAGATCTGTGAGACTCTGATCACGAACATGGGCCTGGTTTCACTTAAGAACAGCGAGTTGGGCAACACATGCACTGTACTGTAAGAATCATGAATGTGCCTTTGTTGAAAATGTTCTTCAGTTGCAAAATGTGAACGAGGAAAAGGGTGAGCGTGAGAATCCCAGAATGTGTAGTTTTATATATTATTTTGTGAATGTCTGTCTCTCTGCTGTGAGGAATACAAAGATTGATTAGTTACTTGATTAGAAGGATAAAGGTTGCTTATTTTTCACCCATATCTTTTCATTTGTACTTAAATAAGATACAATTTTGAATTTTTAACACAGTCTACTGTTCTAGTGGAAAGTAACTAAGCAAAGATACTCAAATACCACTTTTAAAATGTGTTTATTTTCATTTTCCATTGTTTTTTATTTTTGGTCAGGAAGAATGAGAATCTACCAAAGCATATAACTGATATGTAGGGTGACAAGTTACTTGCAAATTAACATACAAAGAATACAAACTGTGAATAATAATTTATGATATTGTTATAAAAAATATAATAATAAATGATTATGTGTTGTTGAACATTAGTACGAACTGCTGTGACTTGTGTAGAGTACAGCTGATGTCTTTTACCACATGACTGTTTATGAGTTGTTAGCGGTTGATGGGACTTTTACGTTCCAAACATTTTTATAGCTGAATTTCAATGTAAATTCAGGCCTCAAAACTTTAAAATTCATTAAATTCTTATGTTTTTTTTTTAAATTTTACTTATTGTTAAAATATTGAAGAAGTTAAAAACTCCATCTTTATCAGCCAAAGCAATGAAATGCAATCCATATGAATGCCTAAGGATTAAAAATACGGTTTTCTTATAGATGATAATATGTCAATCCAAAGAACAATTTTTCAGGAGTGAGTACTATTTCTTTTGACAATTACACACCTTTAGGTAATTATTACTTTCTTTCACTTGAAACTCCATATTTACACATTCAAGTATAGATGCATATAGGATTTAAAAACACATCAAACCAATCAAGTTTGAGTGGAAGTCTACTATGTGACGCACATCTCCATCTAGTGGACATGAGAACATGGAGTGAAGGCGTTCTCAGGCACTTTGAACCTCCCCGGGGAGCATTCAGCAGTATCCTCTTAGGCAGGAAGCTTTCTAAACCAGATGGATCTCTTTAGTTTTTGTTGCTGTGGTTTGGGCGAACCCAGCAGAATGACCAGAGGAAGTTTGATCTCTGAGTCTCTTACCAGAGGAATATCCAGACAGACCTGTAAGAAAAAAATGTCTCTTTTCATCTCACGCAAACAGAGTCTGAATAAAGTCATGTGATTCTATTTATTCCATAATAGTTTTGTTAAAAAGGCATATCAATCTGGGTACCAGGTTAATAAATTATATTTTGTTTCCAGTGTGTACTGAATATACTAACCTAACCTTTTTCAACTAGTGGTCATACATAATAGGCTGGGCTGTAATATGACACCTTTCCGGCATGGATCTCAAGTGTGCAGGAAAGCAAAGAGGGAAGTGTCCCCTTTAACACGTCCCCCCTCTGTCTCTTTCCATCACACAGCCACTGTGTGGTGCTGCAGTCACCATGCAAACTCTTCTTCAGCTTGGGAAAGAGGAGACAGACTTTGTTTTTTGTTTTTTGCAACCAGCAAATTCAAGTCCACACCTTGAACTTGTTGTTGTGTTCCTTAAACCTTTCCTGTAACATCCCCATGATGGAAGACTGTTTCCATGAAGGTGTGTCTTTCATCTGCAACAATGTTTAGTTAGGTGTTACATGTTAAAGTAACATTCACATGAATAGCGGGATCCAACGTTTCCCAGCAGATCATGGCAAACAGTATCACACCCCCTCCTTAACCTCTTCTTCCTCCCTCAGTACATCCCGGTGTCGTCTTTTATCCAGTGAGTGAAGAGAATGCGGTTAAATTAAAAAAAATGTGACACATCAGATTAGGCCAACTTCTTCCATTGCTCCATGATCATGTTCTGATGCTGGTATGATGTCGTAGGTGTCTTCAGCAGTGGGCAGCGGTCAGCATGGCCTCTCTGACTGCTGTGCCATCACTCCCCAAAAGCACCAATAAAGCAGCATCCATCACCGTGTTGATGGTTCACTGCTTGACCTTCTGCAAAATATGTTCGATAGGTACCAACCAGTGCAAGACTAGGAACTTCCAGCAAGAGCTGCAGTTATGCAGTTACTCTGACCCAGTTCCAAACCTTCTCAAATTGGCCCTTGTCACAGCCGATCATATCCATATTTTTGCACATGTTAACTAACTTCCTGGTCTATGATGTATGCCATTCTACGGGGTTAATCGGTGTGATTTGCTTCACTAGTGGTTATAATGTTATGGCAGATTGGTTTAATTCAACATTGGACATGGTTGGAAGATCGTATCAGCTTACCACTGCACAGTGACTGTTAGCGTACCTTCAGTCTGTACTCCAGCCTCATCATGCAGCAGTTTAAGAATGTAGTGTGGAGCTGTGGGGGGACACTCAGAACACTGGATATAGTCCGACTGCTCTCAGCTGGAACGGGGTCTCCTTCCCCAAACAGAACATCATTTGTGTGTACTCTCCTCTTTGACTGAGCAGCAAAGGTCTGCTTCTCACACAGGTAGAACTTTGGTGTTACTGTGCGGGCCGAGTGATTGAGTACTTCTACAGACACTTCCATTGCCTCACCTGCTTATATATATAGGGGGAGAGAAAAAACACCATTAATGTTTCCTTTTAATGCCTTTCTGAAAAATATGTTCTCACTGAAATCACTTTACCTTGTTTCACTCCCATTTTCTCTGAGATAACATTCATTGTAACCTTTTCAGAGCCGTAGAATGAAATCCGGGTTGCATATTGCTGCTCCTAGACCAAATTAAAAGATTTTAACTGTAAGAAAGCAGAACCATTGATACCTTTTTGAAACCTTGATACCTTTGATACCATTGATACCTTTTTGAAACCTTGATACCTTTGATACCATTGATAACTTTTGGAGTTTGATGGTTTTGATCAGGGACAGAGAAATTAAGTCCTTACCTTAAGTCCGATGATAATCATTTCTGATTTGGAGGCAAAGGGAAACTCAGACTTTGTCAGAAAAGGGATCTCAGTCTTGGCTTTGTGGACAACCCAGATGGACTGGGTCAAATATGCTCGCAAACTATATGTTATTTTTCCCCACTTCCCATCATAAGATGAAGGCATATCCCTATAGAGAAATAATGCAAATGAAAAAGGATTATTTCAGATAAATGTTGGTATGAAGGCAATTATTGGATAAATATTAATTCCAAAAAGAGGGTAATGTAAGATGGATGAAAAGACGCACGTATTTGGAATCACAAAGGTGAATGGATACACATTTCTCCCCGGGCTGATGATTTCTGAACCTTTAAAAAGAACATTTTTTTCTATTCATCATTTCATACGGAGCAACTTCATTTTTCTCAGGCACAAGCGAGAGAGATACGAACCGTCTCCTTTGTTTTTATCCTGGAGAATGATGTGTTCAAAATAGAAGTATTTCCTCTTGTTGCTGCGGGACACTGTCGACTGTCCTTCCTGCTCGTGCCATGTCACCTTCGCTTTTCCTTTGGCTCTGACCAAAAAACTCTGCAAATTAGTTTCTTTGGTGGTCACCACGGTAACCCTCCCTGAGAGGGTGTCCCCAGGAAAGAAGACGCCTCGTTCATTCACCTTGTTGTAATCCACTGAGAAATGTTTAACTGTCATGATGAGACGTCATCAAAAAACACTCTTGTTTGTAGACACGAAGATAATCCTCCTTTCATGCTCAATAAATCCTGTCAAAGGTGGATGAGGCTTTGAATTGACTCACAGGGACAATTCATGAGGGCCTCTGTTTGATGAATAAGATTCTGACATGACTGACAAACGAACTTCAGCAATGTACTTGTCCAGAACATGTATCTGTGACACACTGGGTCACGTGATCAAGAGCTGCCGGTGTCACTTTCACAAGCGTAACTAAATCCAGCAGCCCTGCAGACTAAACTTGGACCATTTTAATTTACACTTTTATTATGCATGCACTAAGACAAAATAAATCAAAATGAAATGAGACGAGACACAAATCAAAGATTAAAGAAAAACTGTGATAGAGTTTGGTTTAGCCGTGTAGCCATGCTTTGTAAACAGCCTGCGTCATGTTGAATAACAATAATAATAATAATAATAATACATTTAATTTATAATGCACTGCAGCTTAACGACAAAATCCATTAGGCAACCAGCCACGAAGCATGTGCAGCATTTCAAAACCTGCCAAGAGTGTTTGGAGGCTGGACTTATTCATCAAGGCTGAGGATCCCATACCAATTAACACCTTCCTATTAATGTGCAACATGTGTGTCACCATGAAGAAACACACCTATAGACCTGAGATCTATCCATAACTTATGGGTTTGTGTCTATAATAAAGGTTTTGTGTCTATAATAT
This sequence comes from Lophius americanus, assembly GCA_037951165.1. Taxonomy (NCBI): domain Eukaryota; kingdom Metazoa; phylum Chordata; class Actinopteri; order Lophiiformes; family Lophiidae; genus Lophius; species Lophius americanus. Next base: position 3,109,149 of record JBBDHG010000024.1, on the reverse strand, counting down.
GTCTGTTTTATTGAGCTGAATGGTTGCACTCAGAGATAAAACAACCAGAAATGGATCTACAAATTTACTTCCATTTACTCTGAATCAAAATTCATTGGCAACCTCGTTAATACAGTGCTCATCTTTCAACTTGTTTTTTATTTACTTTTCGACAGTTCAAACACGGACTGAGAAACTTGAGCTTATCAGACCAGTTTCTAAGATTTCTGCTTTGGCTACCAGTGTGATAGGGAAATGAAAATATTCCTTTTGCCTCACTTGTCTTTCTTTTTGTCACCTCAGACGAATGAGGTGTGCACCATTCTGTCTGAAGGATGCAAGACACTGTGACCTGGTAGATTGTTAGCATATAAATAGATTATTAGCATATAAGTAGATTATTAGCATATAAGAGTGCGCCTGAATGTGAATGTCAAGGATGATACTCACACCTGAGCGTTCTGGGATAATCTCTGTAGCAACAAATCAGTCCTTAATAAACCCAATTATTTAATATACACATTGATCACTTTTCCTCAAATGATCAGAGGACAAGACGTTTCTTCATCACAGTGCAACCGAAAATTTTCTTCAAAATACTGTTACAGTTTTACGAAGCGCTTAACGTTTTGAGGCCATACATTTCAGACTTGCTTGCATACTATGATCCCTGTAGACCTCACAGATCAGCAGGGACCGGTCCACTAGGCACTCTTAGAATGAAGAGAAAACAGACAGTAATTCAATAAAAATTTTATTGTGCTACATAAAGCTGGAATAAACGTCCAGAAGATCTTTGATGCAACTTTTAAAAATAGGCTGCAGACCTTTTGTGCACCTCCTCATTTAACTGCTCCTAATAACATTCGGATTTTTAAATGCACTGGTACTTGTAATGAATTTTATTGTAATCATTTTCTTTTTATGCTTTGTTCTTCTATCTGTTTTATATGTAAAACACTTTGAATTGCCTCAGTGTGTGAGTGTATGCTATATAAAATAATTTGCTTTGCTTTGCTTCAACAAAAATGATCCAAAAGAATTACATTGCAATGCTCAAAAATCCAGCCAATTGTCATAATCCTCTCCAAATTGTAATATAATCCTCCTGCTTACATGTCCATCATTTCTAACAGGTCCCCATAGTGAAGTTTCCTTTGTATCGGTGAGCTGGCACAGGTTTACACCAGACACCTGGCCCTGACACAACTCTGCCCATTTATCTGGGCATAGGATGATTCAACCATCTGGGCACCATCAGTATGTGGGTGAGGAGGCTGCAGCCAAAAACACTTTTACACTCCCTGTTTTAAAAGACCAATCCTCAAACCCCTGACCTATGGAGCAACCAATGAATGAACAGTACTGCTTAGGGCCAAGCTGCTCCTGAAATCAATCTTAAAACGCAAAAAATGTTTGGGCTTTTTGAGAAGAGTTTTCAGTTATCAATGATTAGACCACTTACAAGAAGATACGTTTGTAGATAAGACTCATACATACATACAATATTTGTGCTTCCTAAGAGTTTAGATACTTGAGTTTTTTTCTGCGGTTATGCAGCAGTGATGTGACGTTCAGTCCATTCAGAATATGAAGGATTGAGATTGTGTATATTTTTTGGGGAGAAACTGCTGCAACAAGTTGTATAAATCCTCTCGTGTCCACGGGAGGATAAATTATCTTTCACATGTGTAAAAGGGAGAGAGATGTGGGAATGTGGAGGCTATTGGACCTCTGTGGATCAGTCTACATCTATTCTTCAGGTCAGAATCCCTGCCCTCAGTAGCTCACACAACCAAGCCTGCAATGCATCATGGGCAGCATAGCACCATACACAACACTACCACACATTATTTGTCCAGTTCTACTTAGTTCTTGTAACGAGCATGACAATGATTTTGGAGCGTATTACTAAATCAGTGTTGTTTTTACAGTGCACTCTGGTATTTGTCAGAATTACACAATGGGGGCTACATTGCGAATGCTCCATAGGCAGGTGGGAGGTCCGGAGGTAGGGTTGCTGGTTGTTGATTGGATGTCGGGCTTTTTTCTGCGCTCCCCAATTTTTCAAACCCAAATCCAGCAGGATCAGGCGGCTGTTTCATAGGCGAGGCAGGCAGGACCACTATCGGGAGTTTGATCACTGGATCTTTGGCACATTTGATATCCAGAAAGATCTGCGGACAACATAGTTGAAGTCATATTGATGCATCAAGCATATGAACGGAGGAAATGCACAATCTTCTAACCATCCTGTAGTGGAGTTTACCTTCACCCGGTACTCCAGCTTGAAGATGGCGCAGTTCAAGATGGAGGGAGGCAGTTCCTGGGGGATGGTGATCACCTTGGTCACAGTTTCATCCTGAGACATTGGAATAGCCTCAATTTTTTCCTTTAGGATACTGTTAGTGTGAACTCTTCTTCTACCCTGAGCGAAGTAACTCTTCTTCTCGTACAGGAGGATTTTGGGCTTCACTGAACGGGTGGAACGGTTGCTGATTTCAACCGTGACCTGGAGATCCTTTCCTGTAAAGGCAATGTCCAGATCCAATCAGTAGCTGATAATTGTTATTATGTGATAGAATACTCTACAAATAATAATAACAATAATTATTATTATATAATGATAAAATATGAACAACAATAATAGTAATACATCGAAAAACACGGTATACAGGGTGAATGATGTAAAATAAAGAGATAATAAAGGCCTAAATAAGTCAAAATAACTATCATAAATAGAAAAAGAGAATGAATCTGATAAAGCAATACAAAGTAATTAAAACATAGGACAACACATCTCAACAACAAAAATGAATTAAACCAACATAGGATGAAATGATTCAATGGCAAAACAGAAAATACTAAGACAAATAGAAGACTAAAAGAAAATATGACATTCTACTAAAAAATTGCTACTGTCATAAAAAATGAGCTATTTAAAACATAAAATATTACTACTCAATATAACACATTAAGGAGTCATCATTTAGGGTGGTCTGAATAAAGAAGTCATTTAACTAGTTTAGATTTCTGGTCAACATGCTTCCTTAAATACAATAGCAAATTCACTGGTATATAATTATCTGTAATTATCAAAGTTGAAAATTAATATATAGCCAATACACAGTCCAAGTTAGACTGCTTTATTAAAACCATACATATCCATTGCATAGCGTTCAGTAAAAAAATAGAGCTAAACAAATAAATCAGAAAAGGCTAGCATGTAAATAGTTTTTTTTTTTTTACCACTTTACATAAGACTCCCCTTATCAAGGATTTATAAAAGGTTTATGATTATATTATGGGTATAAGGGTGTAAACGTATAAATCATCAGCAAACAATTATAAGTGACTTACAATACATTTTTCTTCCATCAAGCTAACGTCAAGCATGACGTGATTGTCACGTTTTTCATCCGGTCAGTTATGGAAGCTTATTGCTGATTTATAAAGTGTTCACAACTTACTTACTAAACTAGTCATAAGCCATTCATAAACCCTTTAAAACTTTAGTCTTATTGTAAAGTGGTACAGATTTTGGTTTGTTACACATGTAAAAAATATTAGTGTATGTCATCCAAAAATTGATAGATAATGGCAGTGTAGTAGTAGTAGTATTTTGGGGCCAAAGTAACTCATCTAAAAATTTGTTTGTCCACTAAAGTGTGACATGTGCAGCAGATTTCTTTTAGTTTATCAGTATGAATTGCATCAGAACTTACAAATTATTTACGTGATGTATGACAAACACAGCCTAAGGCAACTGGAGCGTTTTCAGATTTAAAACAACAATCCCAAAATAACAGCATCTACTGGATGACCTTACAATATAAGCCAGCCTTTATGAAATATGATTTTTTTAAAAACCTTACGAATACTGTAAAAGTTCATTTTACACTTCTATAACATCGTCGTCACTACAGCTAACAGCTATTCAAAGGTCATTTTATAGTGTTTGCATGGGTTTGATGCTATAGTTGAACATCAGCCACAGAAGGTGTGAGGCTTGGCAAAATCCATAGGTTAACAGGGGAGGTGGTGTCAGAGTCCAGAGCAAGGAGCTGAATGAGGGAATGGCAGGTGGGGTGGAGTGGAGAGACGAAAAAGAAGAGGGAAGAGGATGAGGAATCATGTTCAACAAGGTTCATGGCCTGGAGAGAGACTCACTGTTTGAGCTTTTTGAGCTGAAAGCTCAAGGAGGGAGTCTGAAATAGAGAAGACATGTTAGAGGATGAAGAGAGTTCGGGAGAGGATAACGAGGAGGAGGCAGAGAAAGAAGCATTAGAGGACAAGAAGTAAAAGGATGATCAACAGCCGAGTGAAAGGGCTGCTCCAGCTTTGATAAAAAGAAATACTTCTTAAACATTTGTACAATAATACAGGTTTCACAATGGCTTTGTGACACACTAGCTCCACTTGTGTCAGTCAGTCCAAGATTTTTGAAACCAGATTTTCAGAATGTCGACAGGCGGCACCTAACACAATATCCCAGGCATCTGGTGGATCTATGGGTGGTCTGCGATGGCAGTGCCGGGACCGCGGCAGGTGTCAGGTGGTGCTGTCGATTGGCCTGCTCCTTGGGCGTGGCCTCTTGGCCTCTTGGCCCTGGGTGAGGTTGGTGTGGGGCTGGTATGGAGGCAACTGGTTGGGTCTGCTGGACATTGCCGAAACAAGGTTTGGGTGATCAGAACTGGGCGGCTTGTCAACTATAAGTTATGCGGTTGGCATATGTGGCCTGTCTGCTGCACTGATGAATAAAACAGGCCGCCATAACCTTCACAGCAGTGTGAAAATGTTTGGTTCTGTCCATTTGTAAAAGATGGTTGAGGCAACCAGAGCATCACAATGCCAGAATCCAGGATGTGGTGAGAAAATAATAATCAAGTATGAAACATCAAAAGCTTTTCTGAGGCGGGTGGTAATTCAGTTTAAGGGGTATTATGTTTGGTACCGCCCTCGAACATTCTGAAACTTTGGCTTCAAAAACCTGACCGACCCAAGTTGAGTTCATGTGAAAGAAAAACATAGTGAAACCTGGATTAAGGTACAAATGTTCAAGAATTATTTCTTTAAACATAGCTGCTGAAGCCTTTCCACCAGATTATTCCTTTTCCTGAAAGGAAGCTGTGTTTCTGTTTACATTGATATGTATCTGTTTAGCATTATTCAAACGTAGAAAATTGTCAAAATATTACCGAAATGTTAATCACTGTTTAAGTTAACTCACTTTTCATTTATATGAATTTCCATGCTTGTATTAGTTGGTGCTGAAGGGTTTTAGGCCAATGCAGAAAAGATAATAGGATATATGAAACATAATTAGAATGTTCTGCTGTCCACTACAAAGGACTTTCCATAAAATATAAACAAAAATGTTTTTGAAAAAAAGAAATCCCTCTGACATGTCAGACTTTCAAAGTTAAAGTTCCTTTTTTCTGGGTCTCAGGAGGATATAGGTCCCGTAGATTTCAAAAGGCAAATACAACTTCCTCCTCTAATGCTGCACCCTTATGGGATTAACCTGTTGAACTAGTATTGAACTTACAACACAGTTCACCATCTCTGCACAAGGTTATCAAGAACTATGTAGAAGTAGATTTCAGCAACTGAAGGAAGAAGAACTGTCGGAATGTTATCTTCATTCGACGCTTTGAAAGGGTAAATAAATAACTTAAATACTTTGGATTAGTTAGAAAGCAGCACAAATACAAGCCCTAATCCATCATATTTTTAGATTCAATGTGTTAATACAGTATGTTCAAGTAAATCTATAATGGCCAGGTCATAGAAGTGACGTTAGGGTGATTCTTTTTTAGACTATTAAGAAGCAGTGTCACATGATAGACCAGCCTCATGTAACCAAACAAGAGTTATATGAGTCTAGAAATGAGAGAGTTGTGTCAAATTACAAGAGTTTAGTATTCCCTCTTACAGACTAGATTATTACCTTGCTTGTATCCCATCCTCTTGGTGTGAACATTCATTGCCACTTCTCCAGAGCCAAAAAAGTTGATGGATTTATCTTTAGAGCCATATTGAGGTTCCTACAAGAACAGACGCCACGCTTAGGTAATTGTCTCTCAGACAAGATTCACTCTTTAAATATGTCTTACCATAAGTCCGGGAATGTCCATGTCAGATTTGGACACAAATGTGAAGTGGCTCTTTGCCTTTTTTTTGAGCTTCATTGATTGCTTCAGCTCTGCCTTCACCTTATGAACAACTTTGCCCGTACAATCTTTGAAAGATGATGGCATGTTTCTGCAAATACAATAACAGACATCGATTCAATCGTAAATGAAGAAAGAAAATCAATCTAAATAAGTATTAGGTGTCGAGTTGGGCACCTGTCAGGAATCTTGAAGGAAAAAGGAAACACGTTTCTTCCTCTGCCAATAATTTCAGTGCCTGGAACCCAATTATGAATCTGTTAACAGTATTGTAATGGTGGTTCATCATCTAATGTTTGTTTAATTTTATACATTACCATCTCGTCTTGTCTCTCTCAGGATGTGATGTTTGACATTATAATATTTCTCATCAGCCCAGTAGACATGATGGTAATACCGCCCATAATGTTCACTCCAGCAAACCCGAGCTTGTCCTTGTGCAATGAAAATAAGCGATTCGACTCTAGTCTCCTTAGAAACCTCTAAGATGATTCTTCCATTAATGGTATCTCCATTAGAGAATGTGTTTTTGCTGTTGATAGCATCATATTCAATTGAAAAAAGTTTTATTGTCATTTTCACAGAAAATCACTCAGTGAAACATCTCACTCTGTTTGTGAGCAGCTTCCTGCTGTGCTTATATAACAAGCATCCACATCTTGTTGAACCGGTTTTCCTGCCTGAGCCTGCAGTTGAGAGACACACGTGCACACCGTGACAGGGGAAGTTTTCAGTCCCGTAAACTCACCCGATTTAAATAACAAAAGAAAACGGCTGGATGACCATGGATATGTCACATGACGTATTTTCCACTTATGTCAAAAAAAAAAATTAGGAAATTAGGAAATGAATTAATAAGAATGGCACTCCTCCACCAAAACCCAACATACCCCTTAAATGTATTAATGAATTAATTAAACCCTGTTATTAATCAAAGATTACCCGATTAATAACCGATTGTTTGAATCTGGTAGATCTGGACTTTTATTTTGGTCGCACCTAGTTGCACACTCGCATGAATACTATCCACATAACTCCATGGGACGAGCGCAATATACATATTTTATCTATTTATCAGACTTTTATGACTATATATTCTGTTATCTATTTATTACAGTTATTCAGTTATGTGTCTGTAAAAACTCTATGCAGCTGCTGTTAATTGTTATGATTCTATTTTCAGTTATTTCTTTGTTCATTTTGTATTGGACTTCTAATTTCTCGTAAATATTTATTTTCATTGTTCTGTCTCTTGTCTTTTATTGTTTTCTGTTTTATTTTGAAAGTGTCTCACCATGTTGTTTAGTTTGCTTCATTCTTGCTGTAATTGTCTCTTTATGATTTATTTGTTTTTAATAGTTCTTGTTTTGTCCCCTCTCCTGGTGCAGTACTCATATTTGTTTAAATCTGTGTGATTCTTTTGTCATATCCTTTAAATTATCCCTTTGTGTGATTGTCATTTAAGTTCACCTGCATTCATCTGCGCACATCCCAGTCTTGCCAGCAAAAACTGAGCTCTCCTGAGTTTCAGTAGCATAAGTCCAGCTTCAAAATCGACCAACCGGATTTAAGAATCAGATGAGGAATTCAGGCTTGTGCTACCAGGAGTCATATGAAGATGATATATCCTCACAATCCCTGCAAAGAATATATTCAGTCTTACAATAAGTCCGAAAAAGATGGCATATCAATAGAGCAGAAATATTTCAACGTTTCAAGAGAAGAAATTTAGGAATGATAAGTTATAGTCATGTATATTTTGGAATATATATATATATATGTTTATGTATATGTATATGTATATGTATATGTATATGTATATGTATATGTATATGTATATGTATATATAGATGTATATGTATATGTATATGTATATATAGATGTATATGTATATGTATATGTATATGTATATGTATATATAGATGTATATGTATATGTATATGTATATGTATATGTATATATAGATGTATATGTATATGTATATGTATATGTATATGTATATATAGATGTATATTTATATGTATATGTATATGTATATGTATATGTATATATAGATGTATATGTATATGTATATATAGATGTATATGTATATGTATATGTATATGTAGATGTATATGTATATGTATATATAGATGTATATGTATATGTATATGTATATGTATATGTATATGTATATGCATATGTATATGTATATGTATATATAGATGTATATGTATATGTATATGTATATGTATATGTATATGTATATATAGATGTATATGTATATGTATATATAGATGTATATGTATATGTATATGTATATGTATATGTATATGTATATATAGATGTATATGTATATGTATATGTATATATAGATGTATATGTATATGTATATGTATATGTATATATAGATGTATATGTATATGTATATGTATATATAGATGTATATGTATATGTATATATAGATGTATATGTATATGTATATGTATATATAGATGTATATGTATATGTATATGTATATGTATATGTATATATAGATGTATATGTATATGTATATGTATATGTATATGTATATGTATATGTATATGTATATGTATATATAGATGTATATGTATATGTATATATAGATGTATATGTATATGTATATGTATATGTATATGTATATGTATATGTATATGTATATGTATATGTATATGTATATGTATATGTATATGTATGCAGTGACTTTCATCAGGACAGCTCATAAAGTGACTCAGTATGTGAATGGTGTGCTGTGCTGTGTTGTGTGTGATAGCGGGTGGTGCCTGGACAGGTTTCCTCCAAGACTTAACTGAAAAAATTCTCAAACAAAAATATAAGTCCAAAATCCCAAATGAATGCAAAAAATAGGCAAGGTCTAAACCAGACTACCTATATCGTAAAATTGACTATCAGCACTAACAATTGCAGGTTTGGATGATAAAAACTCACGAGGTGGCACATGAGGGCAGGTGAGGGTGGATTTAGACCACGAGGAGGGAGAAGCCAGGACACTGGTGTTGAAAGTCAGGACAATCACACCGGAGGAGCGGGGACATCAATGAACTTAGTAAAAAATAAAACACTGAGCTAACAAGACAAGACATAATTGATCTTCTGGGAAATTTGTGGGGTTGTGTTAACAAGTCAAAAATCAGAAGCAGCAGCCGTATGGTCAAAAGTAGGTCTGCCAGAGACCGTCAGGACGACGGTGGGAAATTCTATCTCAGGGTCCGAAAGACCTCAAGGTAGATATGTTTTATTCTTTAGTTTTATTATATCTTAGCGGAAAAGCCTTTCGTATGTATGCTATATTCATTTAATTTCATGTATGCACCTTTTTGAAAGTGTGCAGATGAAACGGAACAGTACCACCAAAATACATAGGGGGTAGTATAGCTATTATTCAAGGAAGAGACAGCAAATGTCTTCAAGCACGCCAAAGAAGTGAAAGTACAAAAGTGAAGTACAAAAGTAGAAAAAAGCTCAGTGAGTATATTTCCACTTATTTAATGATCTCTCAGACCCCGTTTGCTGATTTTGGACGCAGACGTGTCTGAAATAAGCAATGATAACAAAAATTTCTTCTCTGGAAACATAACCTCAACATGGATCTGAGAGTATCTGCACTCATCTCCGCAGCCAGTCTCCTGAGAATCCAGATTCTTACCCTCAGTCTGTGCTCTGCTTTGATGATATTGCAGTTGTAGATGGAGGGCTCAGTATCATGGGGGATGGTACTGACTTCTGTGAGGTTTACACTCACAGATGGAGGGATGAGCTCACCAACTTCTTGTAGGAGCTTTTTTTGTATAAACTCTTCTCCTGCAAAAAAGACAAGAAATGTTGCTTGCTTGACAATAGTTCAGCGTTTCTGCTCAGACCACCTCAAACTCCTTTTTCATTTGTTTGTTAATTTGGTGGAAGCGCAAAGAGGACGTTTGAATCACCTTCATAACGCTATATATTCTCTATGTTTGGAATTATTACAAAATCATGCAGATTGTTTCCTTTTGGAATAACAGGAATAAACATGTTACCCAGCACATACTATTCGGACAGGACTCAGGTTGATCTTGGCGGAGTCCTTCTGGTCCATCCTCATTTTTCCGGCCGAGCTTGGATTCCAGCCGCTAAAAAATTTTACCGACAAGCAAGAATTATTTTTTTACTAAAATGCGAGACAAACGTAAACTTTTCTGAAAAGCCCAGCAGATAAGCAAAATAATATTTCAATTCTGGGTCTGAGTATACCTCATAGGTCTTTTTTTTTTTTAAATCCCTCCAGCCTCGTAAATTTAAAAATGGCTGCCGTTTTTATATATGGAAGTCGTTTTGACCATTTATACCGTAGAATTATATGTCTGCGCAGATTCTGATGATTTTGGTGTTAAATTACACGTCTTTAATTATGGAAATTTAGCAAACATGTCCAGCCATGTATCATCTACACCAACAGCTGTACTATACCTGCTATACATCATGACCGCAAAGTTCTCCAAGAAATTCATGTCGGCATCATCTATTGTTGGTTGGTACTGGCTGAGTTTGCTGAAAAACATCAGAAGCCTCGCCACAAACATCCCATGTTTACCATGCAGTCGCCTTTACCACTGACGGCTGACACAACATCATAGGCAGTGAAGGCAGGGAAGAGAATTCCTTTGCTCCTCTGCAGTCAAATAGATAAAAAAAAGTTAATGGATGGGGATCCATCTCAGGTTCTGGCTTTGGCCAAAGGCAATCCATAGTTTCTTGAAGCGTTGGCAGAACAACAACTGCTATGACGACTACTTCAATGTCGTTGGATGCATTTTTAGCCTTCCTCCACTGCATGCCAGGCATGCAGAAAACATCCGGGTGTCGGCTTCCTCATGACTACAGGGAGCTGTTTCAGCCAGGCTTTTTGTGTGATTGCTGACAGCGACTGACGTTCTGTTTAAATAATCGTGTTCATGGCAGACTTCTGCCATGAACACGTGCTGTTTTTTTTCATGCTGTTTTTATAAAGTTTTATGAAGTATGATCCTCTATTTGTGGCGCTATATCCTAGAGGTGACTAGCCTTTTGAAGGCTAATGGTACTGTGGTGCCTTGGAAGAGGTTTGCGCTCACTGAGTGCTTTTTCCAGTTTAGTTTATTTTATTAAAAATGCTGCAAAGAACGAAACATAATGTCACTTAAATTTAATAATCTCTAGGATGGCAAAACCTACCTCTGGGTAAAGATTTAATGCAAATCTGTCCTGTCATTTTCCATAATCTTGCTCACAAACAAGTAAACAGAAAAATGCACAGAAGTGTAAACATAAACTCATTGCAGATGAAAATATTATATAACCCATTTTCACAAGTTTTGCGTTTGCACGCCCCTAAAACGCCATCGGTATGCGACTGAAAGGCCCAAACAATGAAGAAAAGTTAAAGTTTTATATTAAAAGTATTGTTATTCTAACATTCCCATACAAGAAAAAGCACAAAAGGAGCAGACGACAGTAGCCTAGGTTTAGGAAAAAAATTCCTGCAGATTTCTCCATTAATGTCTGAGTGATTGCCAGCCTCTAAATCTACCAACAAGTCAGACAAACTCTCTGAGCATCTCTCAAATACTCGACTGCTACTAGACTGTAGCCGCTCGTTTCCTGTGCCTTCCACTTCAGCATCTATAATTGATTGAGCCCCCAGCTCCACCCCGAAGGAACATCAAAGGAATCAAAGGAAAAAAGACAGCAAGAGTCACATTGATACATTACTGCTCCAAATGGCTTATTATTTTTTATTATATTTAAATGCAGCGAAAAACGTAATAACGTTTGTGACGTGTAACGTCACCAACATGTAATCACCTCTAGGATATACCAAAACCTTACAGGGGGTAGACATTTGTGCACATACATCCTGTAGTTTTTTGTTTTTTTTATAGTCTTTTTTATTTTAATTTAATTTTGTTAACTGTTAAAATCTGTTAAAAATAAAACTGAATGTGATTCTGAAACAATCTACTTCTAAGTTTTTTCAGGGCGGGAAAACAATGTTAGTGCATACCATATAGAAAACTGCATGTTTGACAACACAATATGGTTAGGCTATTAACTGCACAATTACTAAAAGTGTGTACATTGGATATTATACAATATAAATCCAAAAAAAAAAAAATTGAGAAGAACAAAAAAATTTCCAGATGTTTCCAACTCTGACTTTTGCACCAATACGGTAGAATATACTGTGTGCGCATATAATATAATCCTAAATAGTCTGTCAGAGGAGGAGACGTTTGCGAGGAATAAAGTTTGGAGAGCACTCTTTTCCCGCCGACCATGCATGCTCGCGGTATGGATTTGTGAGGAAGAGTATGTCTGCCCGTTTGAACATGCACTTCCAATTCCTGTGCGCAGAGAAATCTACGAAGTGTTCAAAAAGGCGTGTCCTTGTTCGCTTTCATCAACATAAATTCACAACACGTTCCTGCGCACGCGTTAGCAGGAAGAAGTGACACCCACAAGTGATCGTCGTCACTCCCAGCACTGGGTGGGTTTTTCTTAAGTTTAGTTCCCTGCAAACATGTCGAGCACCGTGAAGAGCTTCAAGGTCTCGTACGACCCGATCAATTCCAGCAACACTTTCACCAACGGTGACTGCGTGACGGGTCGGGTCGCGCTGGAGGTGGTCAAGGACTGCCAGATAGAATCTCTGTCCATCAAGTTCAAGGGGAAAGCTGAGGTGCTGTGGACCGAGAGACACGGACAGACCACAGTGGTCTACCACTCCAAGGATAAGTACTTCAGCATTAAACATTATTTCATCCGGGACAAGGCAAAAAAAGGTGAGATGTAACTAAAGGATATATGATATATGATATATATGATATAACTAAAGATAAAAGACTGAAGGAGAAGGAGCTTTGCAGTGCAGGAATGTGATGGTAAAACTGTTTGCCACTCCACCCCAGGGCAGTGTTTTTCTGAGTCTGAGTGGATGTAGTCACGTCAGAGGTAATGATGTGTTTGCAGAATGATGAGCAAAATAAACACCTGTATTCACTGCAATGGTGGGAGATGTTTTCTAACTTATGGAAGGGCATTACTGTTATGGCAGAACATTTCAAAACATTTGTGCATACGGTTAGTACCGATGTCTGTAAAACGGTGTTTTCTATCAAGACCTCCCCCCACGGAGTAAAATACGAACTAATAAGTAAAACACGATGTACACACGATATATCTCCTCGAGTCAATTCATTTGAAACACATTTGCCCTCAAAAGTTTTGGAGACAAAACTCCCTCTAGTTTCAGAAATATACGACCGATCACTCCCGAAAAACAATCTAGTTCTTCCTCACATTAAGGTTCATAGGGGTATAAAATTTGAAAATGATCTATGAAGTTTGTTTTTGCGTTATATACAGAAAACTGTGTTTTTGAACTAAAAGAGTAAAATACATTTCCATGATAGATCTCCTCAGGTTGATTCATGTGCACCAAATTTGGACTAAATTGGACGAATGGTTGAGAAATAATGGCCTAAAACTTTTGGAGATAAATCTTCCCCGTGTGTTGGAAATATACAACCGACCTTTCCCAAAATTAAGAGGCAAAAGATCTATCTGGGTATAAATAAAATTTAAAAAAATCCTTTTCTTTTAATTCATCGCGTTAACGATAATGAAGTCTGTGTTTGGACAACCTTACCACTAAAATTGTCTGGATTCTTCCCAGTAAAGGTTTTGACTTTATCTCCTCAAAACTTTGCTGTTGACTCAAGGCTTAATTTCATAACTTCAATCCATCATATATAAGATTAAAACCACAGATTGAACAAAGTGAGGAAGACTCGACTGAAGCTGCATGTATCAACTTGACTGCTTAAACAGAGTTAAATATTTATTCAGTCACTACCACCCTAACCAACAAAACAGCATCTGTTTGTCGTTTATCTCTGTCAGAACATTATTGGAATGGGCCAATTTTTATGTGCAGGGTTATTATAATTAGCATTTTATTGCGTCTACTTCAAAGTTAGGATGCATGTCTTTGGTTCTGTCATATTTCATACATATGAGTTCTTCCATTGGTTCCTTATGAATGAGTTTCTATAGACGTTTACCTTAACGTAAATTTACCTGGTTTTGTAATTTGAGACAACAAGAATATTTTGTGATTAAAAAAAGGATTTCAATGTGATATGTGTTTAATTTGATTCACTTGTACACCACAGCTGTATGTGTGTCATGTATATACAGTATATGAGCCATTCCAGTTTTATAACTTTATATTGGAATTAAATTAAATCATATGCTTTGTAGAATCAACTTCCTGTTTCAAAACAAACCCCATCTGTTCTGACAGGATTGTGACATATAATGATTTGCAACCCCTTCGCCATTTTAGTTAAACCTTCCAGTTTTGATATAGACATCTGTTTTTCTTATTTCTAATATTGCCATCACACTGTCAAAATTGGTAATTAAATAATTGGATCTGCAATGTGCCGTTCATCAATAGATAAGTCAACAAATGGGAAAAAAAATATTTTAACTGATGAGTTGTTTCAGTCATTTATGAGGCATCATTTATCCCAGTGTTCTTTTATTTGACAGATGTGTCAGTAAACTTTACTTCTTGTGGCGTTTTTGTTATGTCATATTAGGCATATATAAATAATGACAAGCACATTTCACCATTTTTCTGCCATTTTGTGTTATAACTGTGTATTAGCTCAGGAAACACATGTTTTGTTTTGTTAATAAATTTTTAATTCACTTTTTCTTCAGGAGATGACAATGAAATACTTCTTTCAATGCAGAACGGGGAAACATGTAGGTATTTAAGAGTTTTAAATCCCAATGTCACAGGTCAGAGTTGGGAATTTCTAAAGGTTAAAGGTTAAAATATTTTTCCTGATCTTCAGACAGCAGTGATGTTGCTCCAGGAACCCATGTTTACCCTTTCACCTTTCAGTTCCCTTTCCAGTAAGTATTCATTTTGATAATAGTTGCACAATAAGTTTGACAGACCAATATCCTCCTATGAACAGGTGTTTTGTTAAAAAGCATGTTAGGAGACAAACCTCAGTGTTTGAAACGGAAGTCTATTGTGATAGAATAAGAAAAGCTTAAGTTTGTCTATTATTATAGATTTGCTAAAGAGATTTTACATTCCTCTGGCTGCCTTCCTTTACTTAAGTGCATTGCATAAAAACATTGTTTCCTCATGTTCTTTTGGTATTCTGCTTTAGGAGTATGCCCTCCTCCTTCAAAGGCAGCGTCGGTAAAATTGTGTACCTGCTAGAAGCCAAGATGGGCCGGTCGATGAGGATGGACCAGAGTGATTCCACTAAGATCAATTTTGTGACGAAGGCAGACATGAGTACTGACTCTGACCTGATGGTATGTGCCGGGTAACATGTTCACTAATGTCAAATATATGGATTCCGATATGAATACTTGGCTTATGTGCTAGCAATCTGATGCTACCAAAGCTGATATCACTTATCTACGAAGACAATATGCAAGGCGAGGCAACTTTATCTACATAGCACATTTCAGCAACAAGGCAATTCAAGCTGCTTTACAAAATAAATCAATAGCAAGGTGACAAGGTGCAAAAGAACATTAAGAGATAGTTAAAAACAGTAAGAACAAACAATATTAAGAAAGATTTAAAGAAATATAATAATAATGATAATATTTAAAACAGAGAGTTCGACATTATCTTATGTTTGTTGAGCAGGAGGGGAGGATCAATGTCAGCCTTGTTGAAATATTTTACAGTGAGTGATCATAACAGAAGTCAAGCAAACTGTCCTCCGCTAAAATACTGAGACTAGGTGTGAAAAATGGCTCCTTAAATACAAGCAATTTGATCAAACACCTGAAAAAGCATCACAAAGTGGTATTATATCCATGAGTGCTCAGAGTTAATTGCTTGTTGTGGAGTGTCATGTGTGCTGGCGGTGGTATCGGTGCATTTACCCTCGAATCCTGTCCTTCTTACATAGTAGTAATGACTAGTTAACCCCACCTACTTCCAAGATTCTATAAACACAGTTTAAATTTTCTTTTTTAAATATCCTGTTGAAACAACACTTTAATACCATGCAATACAGGGGTATTGAAATTGAAAAGGTGATATGATGTGTGATGTTTGTGTCACTTACAGAAATGTAAATTCCTCCACCATGGAGGTAATGATTTAATTTTACTTTGTTTTTGTTTTTTTTGTTTGTTTCTTTTGTCCATTTATATTGAAGCAAATTAAGGGACAAAAACTATTGGGCTGATATGCATGAAATTTTACCCAGAGGTAGGTTTTGGCATATCCTACAGATCGTAATAGTTTGGTGATGTCAGATGAATCTTAGCGTTTAAATTCATATAAGAACAAAAAACCTTGTGGCGAAAAGTGCTCTCTTGCAACTGTCAGTTTTGGATTGGTGGTGGTAGATGAATTTATTCCGGACATAGACAGTTATAAAGGTGATCCAAACATCCTCTTTCTGTCTGCACAAAACAATGAAAGCTGGGATTATTGTAGCTCTGTTATTTTGCATCTTATGAAGAAAAAGACTAAGGGGACTGGTGTTGGGATGGAGGTGAGGGCTCAGAGCTCTGGTGAGAGACTCTAACGGGGAGGTCCGAAAAATATGCAAAGACAAACGGTTCCAGAGTATTTGAGAGATACTGAGAGAGTTTGTTTGAGTTTCTGGTAGATTTAGAGGTGGTCAATAACTCGTCCATTATTGGATGAACATGCATGAAATCATCTTTAAAAAAGTGATGTCATTGATTCTGATTGAGTTTGAATGACAATAAAGTCAATCTTGAATCTTCATCCCGTTAATGTTTATCTCGGCTACTGTTGATCCTTGGTAGAGGTGTGCACTCTCTGAAGTGTGAACCTTTGAGAGCAGAGTAAGTGTTTATTTTTTTCTCTTGACATTGTTGTTAAAGTGTATTACATTAATGAATTTTGTCTCTTGTCTTTGTTCTTTCAGGCAAGGCAGCATGAAACTAAGGATAAGAAAATGAAATTATTAAACTCTGGAACAGTATCCATGGATGTGGATCTTGAAAAAACAGGTTTCTTCCAAGGTGAGAGTCTTACAAGTGATTTAACACTTTTTTAATCTCATTCCAAGGCTTGTTTGACATTTCGTGTCTGTTTTGCAGGAGAGGGGTTAAAGGTCCTGGCCTGCATTCAAAACAACTCGTCTCGTGAGATCAAGCCCAAGTACACAGTCTACAGAAAGCACAGCTTCTTTGCAAGAGGGAGGAGAAGAGTTGATACAAAAGACCTCCTAAAAGAAGTGGGAGAGCCCATCCCTCCATCTGCAAATGGAAAATTCACAAAAATCATTACCATCCCCCATGATGCTGAACCCTCTATCCACAACTGCAGTATCCTCAAAGCTGAGCACAGACTGAGGGTAAGAATCTGGATCTCCAGTTGACTGGAGGCAGAGATGTGTGCAGATACTCTTGAGTATCTGCACACATATCAGATCCATGTTGAGGTTATGTTTCCAGAGGTTTCTTCCAATGTCAGAGTCATAAAAGTGAACTTTAAAATTATATCCACCCCCCGAGGCCAATTACTATTCAGGTATTCAGCAAAAACACCACAGATTCTACAAATCCCAGAATGCACTGCCATAGCCGGCATGTCAATAAAGAGCGCAAGCGTTTCTCCTTGCTCCCCTGTTTTAGAAAGAAAGAAAGAAAGATTCCTTTATTAGTCACATAGAGTCATACACAGTACAACATAGTGAAATTACTTCTCTGCATTTGACCCATCCCTGAGGGAGCAGTGGGCAGCCCCTCGTGGAGCGCCCGGGGAGCTAAGGATTCAGGGTCTTGCTCAAGGACCCTACGACAAGTAGACCCTGGTGGGATTTGAACCGGCTACCTTCCGATCGGGAGACGGCCGCTCTACCCACTGAGCCACAGCCGCCCCTTTTCATTGCTATACTGCCCCTCTAGGATTTCTGGGGGTGTTGCTCTGTTCCCTCCCATCCAAGTCTGTACACTTTCAAAAGATTTGGATAGAGAAATTAGTTCTTTGGCTTGTTTGATAATGCTATAATTTGATAATCTGGACGTATTTTTGAAACTTCATGAAGAGATGGGGAAGGAAACAACCCAATAATTTTGTTGCTGATCCATTTTAATTCACTTTCTTTCAAGGTGCGAGACAGGACTTTTTTTTTTTTTTTATTCCTCCTGTTCATTCAAAAATTGCAAAAACTGATTTCCGTAGAACTTTTTTGAGCGGTGGAATGTGAGAAAGACTAAAAAAAACATGCAGATGTCTGAATTTTTGCCTTGGTATGCAAAGTGGGCAACCTTTTAGACGACATACGCAACGCTTATAATAGCTAATGCTCTGTTGTTTGTCTATTTAATGTCCTGAGCATGGGCTTACCAGCTGAACCTGTCAGTGTGGAACCTTCTACCTACACAAACAGTTTTTGTCTTCAAGGCTGCACTTTGTCAAACAGATCTTTCCGTCTCTGGTAATACTGAAATATGTCGGTACTTATGCCTGCATAAAATACTCTATTATAATTGTGTTGGTGTAAAGAAGGAAACAAAATATGATAAAATAAGGTATAACATCGAAAATATTTTCCACAGGTCTACCTTGATGTCAAATATGCTTCAGACCCAGAGATCAAATTTCCCATCATCATCCTGAAAGCCACTCAGGATCCTGCTATAGCGCCGCTGCCTGCTGCTTCTGATTTTGCATTTGGGAACACAAACCCACCAGCATGGGCCTACATGCCACCACAAGCATCAGCAGCACCCGATCCTCTGGATCCCCCACCTCCCTACGGAGCATATGGAGCATACCCTACTATGACAGATTTTGGCAATAAGTTTTAATGATGGGACTGTTAATATACAGGAAACTTTATAATATCTAGATATGCCTTTTCCTTTTTTAACATATTAATATGTTTCAGTTAAAGCTGTTATATATGTATATCTACCCCCTCCACACACACACACAGACACATTTATCTTGTTTAATATGATTTTTACTGAATTACCTGTGAATATATATTTTTCTACATTTCTAAAGATGTATTTGTGTTGTATTATGTTGTCTTAGGTGATTGAAGGGTGGTAGTTTTGCTCTGGAAATTATATATTATAGTGTCCTCAAACATGAGACGTATCTTCATGTATACGTTATAGGTATTTTTTGTTCTAATTCTATTATTGGAATTCTGTATGGCAACATCATTTTAAGATGACTCTTCTCCATAGCGCATATACTGTGTTTATATACAAATATACTAAAGACTATGCACTATAGCTACAATAAACATTCTTGACTCATCAACATTCATGATGGTTCTTGACTTCATCATCTCTTAAAACATTGAAATATTTCTGCTCTATTTATCTCTCATCCTTTGAGGAGGACATATAATGTATTGCTTGTTAAATTCTTTGGAGGGATTTTGGGTAAATATTTCAGATGACTCTTGGTAACACAAACCTGAACTCTCCACTGGTACCAATGGCCAATTGTTGGATGACCATGACTTTATGAAATCCCAAATACTTGCCAGCATACTTCTTACCAATTTAAATTAAATCCAGATAGTTCAATCACATCTCGTTACATGATCTACCAATGAAGAGTAGAATAGAAAAACACAAAATGCCTTTTTTTGAGTATGTTACTACTAACATAGTCTGCTATATCCCAAAATGATGAAAAAAATGAACCAAATGTGTGATCAATTGTACAATATAGATATTCTATTGTTCAATTATGGAAATAGTGATTCTGTTCTTTTTTTTTTTAGACATGTGTGACATGATGGATCGGGTAATTATTTAAATTGCTCTGCTCTGTGGCCTTTAAATATTCCTCAACTCCCTATTGATACATCTAATTCTCTCTGACAGAAAAATACATGCTACACACTTGTTGGTAACAAGTCTCTGTTTTTATTATTTTACTGGTTCATGTACAGGCGTGTTTGAAAACTCTCGACTACACTATCTTGAGCATTTTATTAATGTGTCCCCCATGCAACACATCACGCAGGTTCCTATCACTGTAGTTCACCTATTTCTACAGCTACAGCTTTATATCTCACTCCCACGCGGTGGCCATTAATTATTATTCATACGCGATATAAACTGAGCTCCAGACTTGATCCTGGAAAGGACACGTACGTGTAACAAAAGCATATCTTAAAAATATTTACATTTACTCAAGTCTTACACCTAAATACTCAAATTCACTAAAAAAACAAAGTTTTTCATCCTCCATTTATTTTCTTCCGCTTATCTGTGATCGGGTTGTCGATCGGTCGGCAGCAAGTTAAGAAGGGCATTCCTGACATCCCTATCCTGGAAAACACTCTCCAGCTCATCCTGGGGAATCCTAAGCGGTTCCCAGGCCAGGGAGGCATCCTGGAGGTATCCTATAGTTAGATGCCCGAACCACCTCAACTGGTTCCTTTCGACGCGAAGGAGCCGCGGCCCTACTCCCAGATCCATCCAGATGTCTGAGCTCCACACCTTAACTCTGAGGCTGAGCCCAGCCACCCCACAATGAAGATAATTTCGAGGTCAGGTCATCACTTCATTGCTGAACCAAGTCTTCTTCCACCACTGGTTAATTTTTATCACTCATTTGTCAATACATTACATCATTATCACTGCGTTAGACACATATTCACTCTAATTATCAAATTGTATTTAGTCACTTTTGCACAGTGGCACAAACAACCCTGTAGATTTTGTGTGGTGATGTGAGACATTTGTCGCCATTATCTTTCTGTCCACCAGATTTCATCTCTTGGTCTCCTGTCAATAATCCAGTCCTGGTCACCATCCTGCTTGAGTTGGGATGTAAATGACTACAGAACCATACCTGCCCGATCCTTACTGTTCATTGAATACATCTGTGGATCTTATAGAGTATACAGGTTAAGGACATACTATTGAGGATTTATCAGTTGTTGGTTGTGAACACATGTTGTGCACATGAGCAGAAAGTGGCAAAGACGGTTGGTTGTTGAGTCATTCCAAGAACGTTGAAAACTGTCAGGAGAATTCTTTCTCTAGAATCTCTTATATCACAGATTATCTCACTAATTTTCCAAGTTTATTTCCAATTCTTATGATTATCCCAAATATCATCATTCCTGCCGTTTTACTTGAATGGCACAGAATAGTTTAAAATTTGGTGTCATACAATGAATTTAAACAGTCCTTTGTCCTCACAATCTGTAAATGAGTTTTTAGGACTTTCCATCAGGGAAGGAGGGGTACATCCCATATGTCTCATAGGGAGGAGGTGAATAAGAGGAGCCTGGTGCTGTTGGGTTTTGTAGGAAGTTGGTCCCTGCTGGCAAATATGAGGTGGGAAAATCTCCAAATCCATAGGCAGGTAGAGCAGAGGGATGATTCCACTCAGGACTGTGTGAAGCTGGAAGGACGACTATGGGGAACTTGATTGCAGGGTCGGAAGCATACTTCACATCCAGGTAGACCTGTGGTGGAGACGTAGTCACGATTATCCCGATATTCATGCACACCTAGACATATTAACCAGTTTCAGGAGGAGCGGTACGCACCCTGAGTCTGTACTCTGCTTTGATGAGGTTGCAGGTTAAGATGGAGGGAGTTGTGGTGGGAGGTATGGTGATGATCCTTGAGACAGTGTGACTTGTAGAAGGTGGGATTATGTCACCCACCTCTTTCAGGATGTCTTTGGTTTGAACCTTCCTCTTCATCTTTGAAAAGTAACTGTACTTCCTATACAAACAGTACTTGGGCTTAATCTCACGAGACGATTTGTTGAAAATTGAGGTCTCCACCTTTACACCTTCTCCTGCAAAACAGACCAGCACTTCATTTCCCTCTAATTCGCTTGTTGTCACCCATGCAAGCATGAGAGCCAGGCAGAATTAATCTCATACTACATATATAGCCCTACATAAACAGTTTTTTTGTCTGCTGCAATTGGATAATCTCTGTATTGATACTTGCATTATTATTTGTAGCCCTATCTGACCACTTACCTCTAGGTCACAGATATCCCAACTAGTGGAAAAAGTAAATTTTTGCCTATATATCTACATTATAAATTAAATGTATTATTATTATTATTATTATTATTATATATCCAATATCTATATTATTTGTTTCTTTGTTAGGATCCCCACCAACTTTGTCCTAAAGCAGAGCTACTCTTCCTAGGGTCCACAATTAAAACATACATACATTCTATTAAACGTTGCTGTCCGTACAAATCAGTACATGTGAAAACAAACATAAATCATTACATTTATTACCGATGTAAACATATTGAAACAGGAACATCAATATTTTACGAGCAAAACAACAATTAAGGCAATAACTCTAAAATCTTTGTCAAAAACTACAATTCCCATATGCATGGCATCCAACCTATATATTTTTCTAAGGTGTTTCTTTATTTGCCACAAACTTAATTTCTGTGTTAGTTAAGTCAGTGACAATGCTTAATCAATTAACTCCATGCCTGTAATGTTTCTATACTCAGCGGTACATAGTAATTAATAAAAATAAGTGTTTCTTTTTACTGTCTGGTGGCATTTATGACTCTAAATTGTGTTTTAATTGCTTAACTGAGCTTTAGATCGTGAAACTCCATATAGAAAAGAGATAAAGAAAAAAATAATCCAGAAATTTCTCCTGGTTTCCATATTTCCTCCCACATTTAACAGGTTCTTCCTTACTAAATGGCTCCAACCAATAACCAATTTAGATTATAATCTATTCTCACAATGGTAGGAATTACTTTCATTAGTAGTAGAAGTCGTATTATTAATATCATTAACACATTTTCTGTAACTGCTTATCTTGTTCAGGATCACAGAGGGGCTTGAGCCAGTCCCAGCTGACATTGGGCAAGAGGCCGAGAACACCCTGGACGATCCGCAACAGCCAACAAATGACCATTTACACTCGAATGCAGTTTATAGTCAACAGTTAATGTATATCACATGTTTTTGACTGTGAGAGGAAGCCGGAGTATCTGGCCTAAAACGACACATACAAAGGTAGAATAAACTCCACACAGAAAGGCCCCAAGCACAGTTGGATTTGAACCCAACACCCACTGGCTGTGAGTCAACAATGCCACCCATTATAATTATATTACCATTGTTACAATTATTATTATGGTTGTTGTTGTTGTTGTTGTTGTTGTTGTTGTTAGTGTAATCCTGCTAACCAACAAATAAACACTGGTGAACACATTATACAAGCTAGTTTTCACAGTTACATATATTTATAGTTACCTTGATGGACGCCTGTTCGATCAATATTTACATCCATGCTCACCGCCCCCGATGTAAAGAGTTTCATTTTCTTCTCAACAGTGTTGTACTGTGGACTCTGACAAGAGAGCAAGAGATTGGGCGGATATAAAGCTGCTTCTCATTAGTGCAGGAGTGTCAAAGTCAAAACGGGAACCCGTTGGATATGTGCGTGTGTGTGAGTGTGTACGTGTGTGTTTGTGTGTGTGTGTGTGTGTGTGTGTGTGTATGTTTGTTTGTGCGTGCGTGTGTGCATGTTTGTTTGTGTTTGTGTGTGGGCGTGTTGTTACCATCAGTGATGAATCACTTTTCCCGTCATGCATCAGGGTGAACGCTGCCTTAGCTTTGCTGCTGATGCTCATCGACCTGCTCAGGTTTGCCTCCAGTTTGTACTCGATCTTTCCATATGAGTCTTTGAAGGAGGGTGGCAGATTCCTGCAAGACGTGGACACACAATATGGAACAATATGGACTGACAGAAATATGCTTCCAGGAGCATCATATTTAGAATTGTTCAGGTTGATACTAACAGAGCATTAAGAGTCATACATTTTTATAGTGACTCATGTCAGGAAAATTAAAAATCATCATTAAAAAAAAAAAAAAAATGCAATCTTTTTTTAGGTTTCAAAACTTAAAATGAAAAGAAAAATTAGAATACATTTGACTATTTGATAGTTTGTTTGGAAATACTCACTTTGCAGGGATTTGGAAGGTGAATGGGTAAACATGGCAGCCCTGGTGAACACAATTAGTACCTGAAAGGCACTAAAGATACTTAATATCGCTTCTATCGCTTGTCTGTTTGTTTGTTTAACACATCATAAATTCAAAACAGTGCATCCCTATCTCTTTAACTAATATTGTCAGTATGGTTCAGCACTTTGAGTGATAAAGCTGTCAACAGAAAGACAAATGTCTAAGTGTAAATTTTAGTACAAAAGTTTTTAAACACGTTAAAACCTTTAGTAAAGCTTTTAACGTGTTTCTCTTGTCATATGTTTTTTTTTTGGAACATTTGCACGACAGCATTCTAGCTATGTCATACTAAATGAAAAAAATATATTGAACGCAGAATGAAAAAGTGTGAAAGGAGACAGTGAAAAAAAATCATTTTGAATAGTAGTAATAGTATTGTTTTTTTCTATGAGATAAATCGCTCACTCACCTTGACCCTCCTGAATGATATACTGCTTGATGCTGAAGTATTTCTCCTTGTTATGGTAGGTTACGGTTGTTCGTCCATAATGTTCAGTCCATTTTACTTCAGCTTTTCCCTTCAGCTTCACACTGAGTGAGTTTATTTTGCATGTATTTAACAGTTCCAGAGTAATTTGTCCTGTAATACAATCACCACTGGTGAAAGTGTTGTTCTCGTTTATAGGATTGTAACCCACTGAAAAGCTCTTGACATTATTTGTCATGATTGATTGTCAAGCAGCACTATAAAGGTGAGATAGAGAGAACTTGAGATCTTGTGTCTTATAGGGTAGGAGTTTTTTGGCAGGCAGTTAGACCTGTTGATTATTTGTGTAATGATTAAACCACAATACTGATTTATGATGTAACAAGCCCCCTCCTCGTGTGGCTGTTTGTCTGACACCCGTCAATCCACACACTTATCCCCAGTTAGTTAAAACTAGAGAATCGAGTTGAAACTTGTTAGCTTTCCCCATTTTAGTTTCTCCTTGAGTGAAAACTGAACAGTTGATTTAACGTAGAACCTCATTTTGGATGCAATAGATTCATTTATTAGTTGTATGAAAGTTGTATGAAATTAGTATTGTAAGTTAAACCTATAACAGATATAACATCATTTATCACTACTTAATGTTAAGTAATATTTTTTTAATGTAAGCAATGTATTTTCTTCCAATTTAATCAATAATACTATTTATTTAGAATTTTTGTATTACATATAATATTGTTGGGAAGCAAAGCTCTATCACCACTGATCCTGAACAGGGTGGTTTTGGGATCCAGTCCCACCTGACACTGGGCAAGAGGCCGGGATATCTGGACGAGTCACACAAGAAACACACACATTTAACAATCTGTGTTTTATACTGGTGAACGTCTGGACACAGCTTTCTCAAAGTTCACATTTAGACACACAGCAGCCAGCAGGACCTGTGCTGACAGATTGTTGTGCTCAGGTTCATCAGGCTCCTCACCAGCAACAAAAACATAACACCTTCAGTTCTCTGTGCTTAACATGATCGTCGCCTGCTGTATGTGATAGCTGAATAATACAATTAACAAACATTATTGAGTAATTAGAACCTGTTTTTACAAAAAATGGAAGAATAATAAGTAAGTGCAATTGTTATCCCGGTTCCAGTGTCTGAAATGCTGGGAAAGTGAATCATTGACCACAAACATACAAACCTATAAAGATAGAAATCCACTGATTTGTGATAGCCAAGTGTCTGTTCAAGTATATTGACCGTGTCATCGCAGAAAGTAGCCTAAACCTGAGAACCAGAACTGAGAGATTGGGGTCAGATTCAAGCCTCTTTGATGAGAGTTAAAACATTTTCAACTGTAATTTAGAAGTTCAGTTGCTTTATATTTCATAGATTACCATGACCTACATGAATGTGAATCTACACAAACATGAATCCAAATAAATGATTGAAATATTTTTGCATGGCTGGGGAAACATTATTGCTACAAAGTTGAAATCAGGGGAGATTTTCACTCCCCCACCTAGACACTCCCTCCTGACCTCCAATGAGCCCATCCAATTCAGTTGACCCTTCAATCCAACTCTTTTCACATTTCCACTGTCCTTATCGGCCCTGCAGTGCTGACAAGGTCATATATGCAGAAACAAGAAATGCAATTATAGCCTTCGTAATCTGTTTTTTTCTCCTTCTGGCATATTTGGTTCAAACCCTCATCCTCTGTGTTTACCCGACAGTCAAGCCACACATCTGAGTTTGACGTCTGATTTATGAACACATGTTCAGCCTGCATAACTTTGGTAGAAATGTTTTCTGACTTACTATGAAAAGCTGTTAAAGTTCTGCCTAAAACATAATAATGACAGGTTTGACAAGTCTATGGAAGCAGGACACTAGCCCTGTTCTTGTATCAAATGCTTTACATTCGTGTGTCAGTAACTGCCAATCAGCTGTTAAAAAAGCTTTTCCCCTCGAGAGGGAAATATGACCTCTAGAGTAAAATATAATAGATCTCCTTGGGTCAATTCATAGTCACCAAATGTGGACTAAATCAGACCAACAGTTGAGAAATTATAGCACACAAGCCTTAATTCTGAGCAGTAACTCTGAGCTGTCTGGTTCATGACATCAGATGACACGAGTCACAACCACGAGTCCTCTTTCGAGCAAGCTCTCCTTGAACTATGATCACCAGCGGCATTTGCTCTCCTTGAACTATGATCACCAGCGCCATGTGACTCCAACTAATCAGATTTTACAGTGGAAAGAAAACGCCCATGTTGAACGATCAGTAGTATCTGGAAACATCCTGGAAACACATGTGATCTCAGGCTTATGTCTTGGCTTGGGTGATTTACCCTACAATTAGCGAATACTTCATAAAGAATGTGGACAGGACTGTAATTGTTGTCTTTTAAGAAACAAAAACAGTAAATTTCAAAAGCGCTATAGGTTTCAGCTTTTTTAATTCACAAACATCCTCGTTTGTTTTCATATTATTGATTTACATATACCGGAGTAGCTGGTAATGAAGGGTCCAATTCCACATTTAGAAAATCCATCTTTCACTATGTTTTCACTGTTAAAAAAGTTCTCATGTAGCTCTTCTGTAATCCAACATTATTTAATTTTATAACTAAATCTACGTTGTCGTCCGAAACATTCAGGATATATCCCCGAAGGTCCCCATTCCACTGCGTTCTACCCTTAGTGAGTGAAATATTAACAAATACAGTAAAATATATGAAGTACAAGATAGATCTCGTTGAAGCAGTTCATATAATGTAGATTTGGACTAAATCGGACTAGGTTAGGAAGTTACGATCCCAAAACGGTGTTCTACATTTAAAAATAGCCCTAAATCGAACAAACTGCTAAGAAATTACAGACTGAAAACGTTTGTAAATAAAGCTACCCCTATTGACCTAAATGTGCAACTAACCTTTCCCAAAATCATTCCGGTTTTCCCTCGCACTAAGATCTATGAGCTCATAAAATTTGAAAATGCTCTGTGAAATGATTTTTGAGTTATCGCATTAACAAGAAGGATCTGCAGAGGTGACAATGATTGCAATTGATCTTCAACAACGCAAATATAAATAAAGAGTGAACATTGTTTTTGTAGAAATTACAGTAATCAGCCAAATTACAACGCTTACAGGCCATAAAATTCCTACTTAACTCCAATGTACTTAGACTGAATCACCCTAAATCCCAAGATTAGGGTCAACCCCAATTTGTTTTGGTCACCAATCATTTTGCTTTATTCCGTCTATAGTCGTCAGATTTATATTTACAGCTCTCCTTTGAGACACTTGAGAACTTGTTTGTCATCAAATACACATCAAGGTTTTTGCCATTGTCTGCATACCTTCAGAGAAAGGGAAAAGCTAGACCTTTGCTGTTGTGTCCGACAGCAAAGGTTATATCACCGAAAAGTCCCCTATCGTTGTACACGCAATCCCCCTGATTGAACTCATCAAATTTAATCTGAAGTTTGTTCGCAATAGTTTTAACAAAATATATACCATAGTGAGTAAAATATGAAATATTAGAGTACTATACTATGGCTTTACTTGCGTCAACTTATATGTATCTGTTTTGAACTCATTCAAATCCATCAAGTTTAGGAATTTATTTTCGGAAAAATTGTATTTTGTAGCAAAGTTCCCCCCAGTGAGTAAATTATGAACAATTTTTTTTCGAGTTGATTCATATGCACCAAATCTGGAATAAATCAGTTGAGAAATTATGTCCGGAACACATTTCTGACACCTAGTGTCAGAAATATACCACCGACGTTTCCCAAAATCAATCCAGTTCTTTCTCACATACTATAGGTATAAAATGTGAAAATGATCCATGAAATAGTTTTTGAGTTTTGTACAAAAAACAGTGTTCATTTCTGTACAACACCTCGCATCAGACCTCTTCGACCCTCCCCCTGCTCTACAGAGTCAATCTATTTCACATTCTTCTGCCAGTAGCAGAGTCATTTGTCCTCTAATACAATCCTGACTGGTGAGTATACTTTCTGTTTCTATGGGATGGTTGAATTTTGGTAGATTTCAATTTTGCACTCATTTTATAGGTTTAAATTGCTAAAAAAAAAAAAGGAAGGAAAGGATTTCCTTGCTGCCTGGTGTGTGTAAGCCAGTGTGTTATCACCCTCATTGGGAAACCAGATGCACTAAACCTTAGCTCTGAACTAACTGGAACTGTAGAAAGCCATAGTCAAATATATTTTACACAATATATACAGTACAGCCATGAGATTATAACAACTCACAGGTGAAGTTGGGACAACATTGATTATCTCATCACAATGACAAATGCCAGTGTTTGGGATATATAAGTTGCTGAGTGACCATTTGGTCATGGTGTTGGTGTTTTGAACAAGCGTAAGGATACGGGCACAAATGGGTCATAGAATCTCCACTACTGCAGTTCTTGTTGGTATTCCCGTCTGCAGTTAATAGCATCTATCAAAGTGGTCTTTGGAAGGATGAATCTTGAATTGCCAAACACGATCATAAGCGGCCAAGGTGATGTATACGGGGAGAAAAGGCCAGGCCATGTTTAAGCTGGCAGAAGAGCTACCGTAGCATAAATTGCTGAAATGTAAATGCTGGGTCACACAGAATATCATCACAGATATGTTTTGGCAGCAAAAGAACGACCTATACAATATCCGAGGTGGTTTTAATGTCAAGCCCGATCAGTATATACTCTAAATAAAGAAGAAAATTTGTTTACAAGGATATTAATGATTCCACTATAAAAGTCCTTTTCCTTTGTGTTAATGTGGAGAGACCCTGCAGACTAGGAAAAGCAAAATAACAGTAGAATGAAAAATAATTTAAGTTAAGATATGGACATTTTATTTAATTCATATCTCATTAATGACGGACGGACAGGGTGACCATATAGACCCCTTTATGGCGAATAAAAACATCGTAACAAAAGTCATCAGATTTTTCCACTTTAATATAACTTTACGCTTTATTGGCATTTCTCATAAAGCTAATCAGGACTTTCGTCACCCGTGGCTGACAAGGTATTAACTCACTCTGGATAGGAACTAAATTTGGATATTGTAAATTGTTTATACATAGTATATCAAACAAACACACTCAGAATAATATAAATAAATGATTTTTATTATAATACTATGAAAAGGAACACCCTGAGGCAATGTAAACCCACAGTTTAATAAAATAAAGAAACTTACAAAAATAAAAGTCAGCATAAAAACAGTTGTATGTTCAAAGCTGAGTTTGTTATAGTGGGATGGATAGAGACATTTTTTCTCCGGAAAATTAAGCTGGTGATGTTCACATTGACATAGGCCTTTCTTTAGTTTAGATGTCACTGGTAGAGTTATCATAGCTAAAGTGAGCAAAAGTATGAACCTCTTTGTCTGGTTTAGTTTTCATCATCATCATCATCATCATCATCATCTGCTAGAGCTCATTTACTCTGATTGTGCGCAAACTTCCACCTTACTTAGATTATAGAGTACAATACTACATAGGTTGCTTAAAAAGCCTGTACAGATTTGGCTACAATGATTGTTAAGAGGTTTGGTTAGACGTTGAGATGAAATAAAAGTAACAAATACTGAACATGCATATAAGATAATGTATTTATAATTACTTTTGTTCTCATTACATCTGGAAGCTCTTCGTTTCATATTTTTAGGAGCAATCTGCGGGAATCTCTTCAACTTCCAACTATAATTTCAACTAACTGTAACATTTTCCATCTAATGGGATCGCTCATATCGTGGACATTGGAAATGTCACATTGGTAATAAAATCCTCTGTGTCGAGCTGTAACAGTGACATCCTGTGTAAACAAACAATGACATCTCATTTTAGCAACTCTCCTATTTTGCAGTCTGTGTGATTAAAGTCTTATGTAAAAAACCAACATTAAATATTCGGAGATCATTAACAGAAGGACAGTTTTCAGTTACTGTCTTTGTGTGTTCACATGTAAACATTTCAAGAGTGGTCACCCAATGCAGGTGAGGCATATACTGAAACCCTGAGTAATACATCTCCACGAAGTGTTGCAGGAACCTTGAGTTGAGCAAAACAGGAAAGCATCCTTCCATTGTCAGAATTCACATATTTACTCACTAACAATGGGTTGATGAGTGAATACAGGAATATTACACACAATGATGGGAATGAGCACTTGGAGGTCAGGGAAAACAGATCCGCTTAGGGTCACCTATAGGAGACAGAAGATAA
The DNA here is from genome assembly GCA_037951165.1 of Lophius americanus. Taxonomy (NCBI): domain Eukaryota; kingdom Metazoa; phylum Chordata; class Actinopteri; order Lophiiformes; family Lophiidae; genus Lophius; species Lophius americanus. Next base: position 3,078,226 of record JBBDHG010000024.1, on the reverse strand, counting down.
TAAGATAAAGACTTGCAATTAAATACATTGAGAGTTTTGAACAGGTGAGTCACTGACGATCAGCCTGTCTTACAAACCTCAAAGATGTGGTCAACTACCAGGATGCTGCAGTTAGTGATGGTGAGCGCGGCAGATGACGGTATAGTGATCATGATTTCAGTGTGAACATCATAGGTGTGAGCGTTGACCGGTGTAGCCGAGACAGAAAACAGGGTTTTCGAAGTCATTAACTTGGAGCTTTTGTTTTGGGTGAAGTAAGAGTGCCTCTGCAGCAGTTTCACCTTTGGAGTGACTTTTCGAGATGAGGCGTTACTGAAGTCACAGATTATCCTTGCAGTTTCACCTAAGGGAAGAACAGACACGGCGTTTGGATAAAGGTCTTCTAGTCAAAATAATCAATATGTATCGATTTATAGATAGATAGAGGGATGGATGGATGGGTGGATGGATGGATGGATGGATGGATGGATGAGTGCGTGAGTGGATGGATTGATGGATGAGTGGGTGAGTGTATGATGGATGGGTGCGTGGATGGATTGATGGGTGGATGGATGAGTGGGTGTATGAATGGATGAATAGGTGGATGGATGGATGAGTGAATTGGTGGATGGATTGATACGTTGATGGATGAATGAGTGATGGTTGGATGAATGATTGGATGGCTTGGTGGATGAATGATTGGGTGGATCGATGGATGAGTGGGCGGGTGGGTGGTTGGATGATGGATGGATGAGTGTGTGGGTGGGTGGATCGATGGATAGATGGATGGATGAATGGGTCGATGGATGGGGGAATGAATGGATGAGTGGAAAGATGGATGAGTGGATGGATGAGTGGATGGATGAATGGATGAGAGGATGGATGGATGAGTTAGTGGATGGATGAGTAGGTGGATGGATGGATGAGTGGGTGGGTAGATCGATGGATATATGGATGGATGAATGAGTGGGTGTGTGGATGGATGGGTGGATTAATGGATGGGAGGATGGATGGACGAGTGGGTGGATGGATGAGTAGGTGTATGGATGGATGAGTGGGTGGGTAGATCGATGGATATATGGATGGATGGATGAGTGGGTGGGTGGATGGATGGCTGGATGGAAGGATGTATATCATACCAGGGGCAAAGACTTTTTTCTCTGCAGTGGCTGTCATGGTGATTGGACCTGAAGCGAAACACAGGCAGCACACGGTGCAGCTATTGGAGCCCCTGAGAGGAGCCTGCAGAAAACAATAGACAGTGGTGCAATTCAACTGATTTATTTATACTGTTTATTTTTCATTTCATTAAACTACATAAAAATTGAAGTACTGACATTTAGGAATAAAAATGTCAGCAAAATGTAGAAAACCCCAGTCATGGCTCAAGCTCTCCAGGAGAGCTTAGATCCCCAGGATTACTAATATATTGCTCCTACGTACTCCCTACAGTATATCATGTATATCGATAGGAAACAAGAAACAAGAAATGTACTTTATCCACTATACAAACAGGACATGATTCAGTACGTGAGTCAATTGGTGTCAATCAAACAACATCTTTAGAATGTCATTCAGGAGAAAATAGTTTTCCCACAATCTAACATTTCCTTTTAGGTTGGATTAGAGTTTTCTGTCACTCCCCTCACCCTCAATCACATTTTAATCTAATTTGAGGTGCAGCTCTTACAACTCATGGGGTTTGTTGTAAGAGCATTGGATCCAAAATCCAAATCAGGATTTGTATGTGCATCTGGAGTTTGGAGTGCATTTTATGAAAGTGTGCAGAGAGAGAGGTTTTATCTAAAGAAATAATAGATAAAGATCAGTCAATATAGAATATTTTTGACAACAGAGAGATCCATGCAAACCTATATTATTAGGGTGAGTGCGATACACTCTGTCTAATAATATAACCAAAGAAGAGCTCCTAACAGTAGTTTAAAATGAAATGCACACACGGGCACGCCCATTACAATACAGTAAAGAGATGGCCACTGCAGAGTGAGGAGAGCTTACTACTTTTCAAATATGAGTTGCACTTCAGTTTGTTCCGTCCATCGCACTGTGGGAAAAAAGTGCGCATCAATAAACAACTCAGTTAGGGCCATTGGAATGAGTTGATAAGTAATCATAGAGTCGAGCTTTCGATCCCCGGCTGCGTAAATAAGCATTCTCTGAAAGAAACTGAACCGTAAATTTCTCCAGGTGACTTTTCCATCAGTGTGTGTGAGCGTGTCAAGTGTTATAAAACCGTTTGAGTAGTTATACAATATAAGAGCGAGTCTTTCTACCGTTTACCAATAAGTTTGTCTTTGGAAAACGTTCAAATCTAGTTTTCTGACCTTTACTGTTTACATTTTTCTTAAATGAAGGGGTATACCATATAATTACAATAGTCTCTGGGCAATCTGACATAAAAATAATCAAAGTTCAAATGTAATAAAAAATAGGATAGGATAGTGAAGAATGTCCTTTGTTCCTCTACAAAGAATGTGCAGAATTTCGATCAATTCTGTCCAAGAGTTTGTGAGGAAATGTGAATAAACCTTTTACTTTTAGAAACAAAATCATTGAAATGAAAGATATAAATGTTGAAATTCTTCGACCCAGTTGCCTGGCCGTCATTATTTTGCCCGTGTCAGAATCCTTACTCTTGGCAAATTTTCCTGGTTCGAACACTTTGAGGACAAAATTTTCTCTGAACTCTGAACATATCTAACCCTCTAACAGGTACCATTGTAGACGAGGTAAACAATGTTATTCACAGGACCTGTCATGGTACGGTGTTACGGCCAATTGGTGTATACAAAGTGCAATAATACAGTACGACGAAAAGATGGTTACACAACCTAGAGACTTGGACTTAAGTTTGTGATGGACTCAAGCTGCACACTGGGATTCAAGTTTGACTTGAGACTCAGATTGGAATGTGGACTTATGTACACTATTATTTTGTTCTTACTTTTTTTTATATTATGGTCACATTGTAAAAGAAAACTGGAATGGCACCACTCTGCAAAGCGCATACCTTCACAGAGAACAGTGAATCCTGTACATGTCGGTTTAGCCCCTGCAAAAGTGTCTCGAAATTGGATCCAAAAATTTGACTCAATTTGGGAAAATGTTTAAAGAGAGGGGAAGCATTTGTATATCTGTCAATTCATTTGTTTGATGTTGTCTCTGGTCAAACCCACACATCCATCAGTTAATTAAAGCGTAATTGGTATAAAAAAACATCAAAAAAATACCTACAGTGTATCACAATGTTGAAAATTAAAATAAGATCATCCTAAATCCTTAACAATATTTGATGTTCATTGGTACTAAACTATATGAAGAATTTTGAAATACATGCTAGAATGATTCAGAATGTAACAAGGAATGCCACCAATTACAGCGCCAGAACAATGAACACCATTCACTGCTGGAGATGATTCAGAAAGCGGGGCAGACACAGAAAATTCCATCTTTGTCTTTGAACATTTTCAGAAAAGGTTTTTTGGACGGTTTTTAAAGATAAACAACAAGACAGATTTCCATGACAGTGGGTGGAAGGATGGGCCATGAACCAAGGAAGAAATCAACATTTTTTTAAATGGATCTGTATAAAGGAACAGATTGGTGAATGAATACCGCCTCTGCTCTGGACTCAAGCTTCACAAGGTGATTCAAGATTTGACTTGAGACTCAGATTGGAATGTGGACTTCTGAAAACTATTATTTTGTCATTGCCTTTGCAGCATCATCTGCAGAGACAAGGAATGCAACAAAGTGGTGAGCTGACTTGGATATGATTATTAATTTGTAATGACCTTTGGCAAAAATAACTTCAGTTAAGGCCCTGCAGCAAGAGCATGGCGTTAATTCCCAAGGACCTAAGCTTTTTTGCAACAGCACCCCCTGGAGGGTTAACATTGTCATTGTAAACTTACCCACAGTTCTGGCTGATTGGTATCAGTGTGGCTGACAAAGTTCAACTGAGACACAAAGTCCTTGGACATATGCCAGGGTCTGTTGATGCCCACTGTCAAGCTGTACGCTATTTGTCCATTAACCGTGGAGATGGAGGATGGGAAGTCTCTGTGAGATTGCAAAATAATAAAAAGAAGAAAAAAAAGAAAAAAGTGGAACTATTATAAATTAAATGTATTATTATTATTATTATTAACAAGCAGATCCAAGCTGGAAATAGAGCTGTCTCTGATGCTAGACAAATCCTATTCGTGAAAAATTTACAGACCCCCATGGTCACATAGTAAAAGAAAACTGGAATGGCACCGCTCTGCAAAGCGCATACCTTCACAGAGAACAGTGAATCCTGTACATGTCGGTTTAGCCCCTGCAAAAGTGTCTCGAAATTGGATCCAAAGATTTGACGCAATTTGGGAAAATGTTGAAAGAAAGGGAAAACATTTGTATATCTGCCAATTCATTTGTTTGATGTTGTCTCTGGTCAAACCCACACATCCATCAGTTAATTAAAGCGTAATTGGTATAAAACAAATTTCAAAAAATCCCTACAGTGTATCACAATGTTGAAAATTAAAATGAGATCATCCTTAATCCTTAACAATATTTGATGTTCATTGGTACTAAACTATATGAAGAATTTTGAAATACGTGCTAGAATGATTCAGAATGTAACAAGGAATGCCACCAATTACAGCGCCAGAACAATGAACACCATTCACTGCTGGAGAGGATTCAGAAAGCGGGGCAGACACAGAAAATTCCATCTTCGTCTTTGAACATTGTCAGATAAGGTTTTTTTTGGATGTTTTTTAAACATAAACAACAAGACAGATTTCCATGACAGTGGGTGGAAGGATGGGCCATGAACCAAGGAAGAAATAAACATTTTTTTAAATGGATCTGTATAAAGGAACAGATTGGTGAATGAATACCGCCTCTGCTCTGGGTCAAAATTAAACAAAATTAAACATGGCGAGACAGCATATCCTGAAACAAACTCCAAAAGATCTGTGGGACTGCCACAACTCTCTAAATCAAGGTTGATGACCTTTCCATTGGCCACTGCCTTCAATCAATAAATGAATTACTCTGTTATCCTGCACTGTAACTTCTACTGTAGTATTTTTTAGATCTTTTCATTTCTAATATAATAATTTTAACCTCTGAATGTTTAACTTGATACTTCTTTAAGTGGGTACTTCTCTGTCCACTGCAAATAAACAAAAGCCAGTGACAATAAAGTATGACAATATTATCTTCAAAATATAAACTGTCATAGGGATGAGGTAAAAAATGAATTTGGTTAGTGACATCAGACGCAGTTATTGGGGATTATTCTAGACAAATAGATTTGGACTCATGATAATGAACGATAATTCAAATAATAATAATAATTATTATTATTATTATTTATAACGCACTATACATTTGGGGTGTGTATCGGGTCTCTGTAGTACCCTGTGAGAGTCAAAGGGTAGAAGTCAAACCAGAAAGCTCAAACACACACCCCTCAGGGATCTGACTGGAAAACGGGTAGACATGCTTGCCGGGTTGAAGTTTGTTGTCCCAAGTACCTGCAGACGGAGCACAAAGAGAGAGATTAATCAACAACGAGTTCTAATTTGTGGTGTTAACGTGTATCCCTGGTTAAACAATACCAGTGTTCCCTTGCACGAGGACGTATTTGATCTTAAAGTACTCCAGTTTTGCTGAGTGGACCCGCCGTCTGCGTCTCTTCCCTCCTCCGGAGGAGGTGGTCCAGTGGACGTGCGCCATTCCTGTCAAAGTCAATGTTATGGAAGAGATAGCCGTCTTCTTGGTGAGGTCAAAGGATATATGTCCCGAGACCACATCTCCACTGGAGAAGCTGCTGCTCTCATTCAGAGCGTTGTAATTGAGGTTGAAGTTCTTTACCACCTGGAACATCGCCGCGGCTCAAACTATTGTTTTTGTTTGAAAACAAAGGCCAAACAGTGTCCCCCGTGGTGAAACAGCGATTAAAGGGTCAGTCTGATGAACGCATAGGAATAAACAGTCACCAAAGGTAATAACAATGTAACGCTAATAAAATACATAACACTGACTGCGCATGTGCCGGAAGACCCAACCCGGATTTTAGGCGGAGTCATCTAAGGCATTTTAAAAGGGAGTCACGTGACTGTCGACACCCTCAGGGCTGTCGATTGGTAAATCACGTGTCAAATGGGCGATTCCCTGATCCGGGTGCCTATTGGGCCGTACAATCTTTGGAAATAAATGAATCTAATAACTACATTTCAGATCTGATTACACATCTAATTATGGACCAAACTTCTGATAAAGTTAGTTAAATAGAACCTTTGTTTTAATACGTGTTGCCCTAAAAAAGGAAATTTGAGTGGATGATATATTTACTAAAAAAATATTAATTTTGTGTATTGAATAATTCCATGTTTGCAAATTGAACTTTATTACACGTAGGATTTGCATGAATTTCAACAACTTACTTTTACAAGAATAAGTCAGGTTTACATGAACTAAGACGATATTCTACCCTTGATGCCAGCTATAGGGAAGCTGAAATTTTTTTTACTGTAATCAATGTTTGTACTCAAAAAGCATTCTTTAAATGAATTACTCAATGTCAGCTGGAAGGCTCCAGCCCCCACCATCTTGAACAGGATAAGAGGTTACGGAGATTACATGAATGAATGAATAAATTAGTTTTTTTCAACACTCAGCAATTCTGTTGGGTCAACTTAATTTATTTTGCTTAAATAAACTCCATTTTTCCACTTAATTTTCTGATTGCAATATTGTTGAATCAGCCTTATTGAATGATGTTGGACCTATTCCAAGTAAAAGTTGCACCAACCTCAAATAATGTTATAGTCCCAAACAAGTACATTAAGTTCGACCAACATACGTGTTTATTACTGAAAGAAACCCATCATCTGAAGATACTCCTCATGATTTTTTTTCTCCATTGAATTAAGAGTTATTTTTGGAGTGCATCGGACCTTCAAAGGAATTTAAAAAACCTTCATTCTTTTTTTTTATAGGAATTTATTTGTCGTTTATCTTGTTCCCGATTATCTTGTTAATTATACAAACATTTCCTCAAACATCAAACTCATGTATTGTCTTGTCATGACAATATTGACCTCATGTATCCATATTATAGTAAATATTTTAAAATGACATTATGTGATTATTTTAACTGTAATGACAACACATATAACAAAGTGGAGTGTGAAATTCATTTAACAGAGCGTAACAAACAAATTTTAAAACCATTAAGCTAAAACACAAAACAAGAGTGGCCAGAGGACACTTTTCCACTTTGTGTCAGTCCATCTCAGAAAGAGCCTGGGTTCAGAGAATTTGGCAGTGTTTCTGTTGAATTTTTTGATATATGATTGTGTGTGTGAGATGTGTGCATCACAGGACTCTTAACTTACATTTGTAGAATCAGCCATGACCTGAGTTTAGTGACACCTTCTTCCCGAGATGTTCCTGAACCCATCTCGGTACATGCTTCAAATAATTCTGACAATTTTTAATGCACCTCCACCTGACCATTGTTCTGTGTCCGTTTTGTGCCCCTCACACACAGTGATTTCCCCAGATCATTAAATATCTGGGAACTTTAGTTTGTCTGTTTGCAGATTTTCACGACGGTGGTGAACCTCTTTCCATAGTGTTTCCAGGATTCCACTTTCATTCTCAGTCATGATACCATCACATCATGTGACCCAAGAACCTCCTTCACTGTTTGTGGACTGATCCAACCAAATGTTATATGAGCCTTCAAAACTTTCTTTTGTCTAAACTTTCTTCAGACATATTGCTGTATAAAACAGTCAAACATTATTTATAAATATCTTAGTTCAGTTGATGAAGAACAACTTTAGAATTATATTTTTGGCAACATTTTGTGAAAATGTGATGTGGTTAATGTGACAGGGTTTAAGTTCTGGATCAGTAGTATCCGTAACTCCATATGGATAAACTTACATTCCAGAACATTGTAAAATTGTAATATTTTGCAACCCTATCTCTTAACAGTTCTTTAGCATCATTTATTCATACAGCTGGGTTGAACCATGAGCCTGTTAGTCTCAGTATGACAATAAAGATATTGAAATATAAGTTGTAAACAGAAAAGCAGACACTGACCATCACCTTTGTGTGCTCGATGTCTGTGGCGGATTTTTTTTTAAACTGTTGTCATTGGGACTGAACCGTTATTTTATATACAGTGGACGTGTGTAAACAGTGCAACTTTATACATATATTTTATTTTTTTCTTCCTCAAAAGTATAGTTCTAGGTAAAGGGTGAAGCTATAACATTTTAGTATAAACTCTAATTTTGTATTAGTTTGATATTCAATGAAAACATATTGATGTTCCTATCTGACAACCAATTATAATAAATAAATATTTTGTTTTGCGTTATAATGCAAAAACAACTTGTTCAACTATTGGTTTTAAAATGAATAGTTCCTTTTATTTGGAAATCTATGAAGTAAGTCTGGGGGACTTAAAGGGCACTAGATCCAGAGTGTATTTTGTTATCGATGTTTTTATGCTCCAAATGTTGAATTTTCTTACTCATGAAAACTTGCCTAAGAAGTTAATTTAGCTTGACTTGAAAAGTGAATATTATTTCAGCTGATTTACTAAAATCATTCTACTTAAATAAAAATCAAGCGCTTTTATGTGAAGAAAATGTTTTATATATTTATATATGATGGCCTGATTGGATATGAATTGTTTCTAGCTTCCTTTGTTTGCCTTTAATTTAATAGATCCTGTTTTTAATAATTTGAAAGGCCAATGTTCTCTTTATCTTCATCCATTTGGTTTGAAAGGATCATGATAAAAATGTAGAATCTGAAATAGAAAAACTGTGTCGTTCATGTTATGTGCACGTTATACGCAGTGCTATAATGGAGTAACATGGTTTCGAGTTCAAACCTGTTTCTTTATTTTTCCCAAAAGCAAATGACACTCACCGCAGAAACAATAAAAGCAATGCTCACACAGCAGTCGTACTTTCACCACAAACCAGAGGCTTTCTTGTCACATGGGCACGATTAATAAGTTTAAAGGGTAAACTTTTGATTTAAGCTAACAATTGATTTTTACCAGTTTTTTTTTTTTTTTAAAGTTTAAATAACAGTTACTTAATTTTATTGCATTTAAAAAATATAATTAATTAAAGTAATACAGTAAAATATGCAACGTTTTTTTAAATCTTATTATGAAATAAATATTTTATAGATTTTACTACAATTCTATTGTGAAACATTTTCACTTACTTTTTTAAATGTATATTACTGACTAAAAGGATGTTATTCTTTTTATTTTGATTAATAAATGTCACCAAATAAATATAAATTTTCTCTGTGAATTTAATATGATTTTATCGAAAGTCACAAAACTATAATACCGTTCAACTTTTTACTTTTATCAACATTAAAACAAACTGTATTGGAGGAAATGTTCCTTTTCACAGTGTTATTTGAACCTTGGAAACATGAAAAACAAGCCATGTACAAACAACAGGAAATGAGGGACTGTTCACCCCAAAAAATAAAATGTAAAAAAATAATCTCGTCGGTCCAGAGTGTTTAAATGTGAATTGATGAGTTTTTGAGATCTCAGCTGTATAAATTCACTGCATGTCCTCTCTCACTATCTCGAATGATTTGCACAATCCAGTTCCTTTATCCTCCATTTTATTGGCATCAGTAATAGTAAATTGTAGGTCTTGATATCATTGAGTGTAATTAAGTAATGTGTGCACAACGGACTGAAGCGGGTTTATAGTCGTTTAACCACTAGATGGCGGTAAATACCTTATTGTTAAACATTATATAATATAAACAATATTCTTAAACCCTGATTTAAGAGTTTGAAATGCAATTGTTATATTTCCAATGCAGTGCAATAGCAACTCAAAAAAAATCTAAAAAAATCTCTTGCATTTTAAAGAGATTACATTTTATTATAGTTTATGACAAGGCATTAAGCGGTCCTTTGAGAGGTTTATGGGGTACAACACAGCCAATAAAAAATGAACACAAGCCGTATATTGACAGCATAAGGCATAAAGAAACTCCTGGCAAACATTAAGGTGACCACATGTTTGTGCTCACATGCCATCCTACCCCCTTTGAAAAGAGAAAATTCCACTCTCACAAGCTTCCTGTCTTTGGACTACAGTGAGGCTATAAATGACTTGTCAGAGATTAGAGCTGCTACAGATGCATGGATACTGAGCTTTGTTTACTACACTGGAGTCGCCCTTTGCTGATGTGTATCATGTAGCAACATAATAATGGACAAGCAGCTCTGACCAAACAGGGAGTTGCAAAAACCACACATAATTACATAAAGAGTTTGGTCTAGACCTGCTCTTTCTGGAAAGCACCTTGAGACGGCAGTTGTTGCGAATTGGCACTATATAAAGAAAGATTCATTGATCGATTGAATGTGTACCAGAAAAACAAAAGACATCTCGACTTATCAGATCTAAATCCAAAGTGAAGTGAAAGAACCCAGAGGATAACCTACGTTATTGATCTGCACTTTCTACACACCGCCTCTCCTCTCCAGTTAATCCACAGGGTCAGCTCTAATGACCTTGAGGAGCTCCTCTGCCAGTCTGCTTTGCTGCCATTTGCAATTTAGATAGAAGAAAAGGAGAAGAGGAGGAGGTGTATGAAAACCAGGCTGAAATATGAGGAAGGGAAACGGCGGAGGAAGAGGAGGGTTGGAATAAGTGACAGGGATGGGGGTAAATGATGATGCGTTCAGGGAAAAGAGGGATGCCAAGAGGGCGGCTGAACTGCGGCATAATATCTTTAGGAAGGAGAATTTTGAATAGGATTTGAGTGACAGAAGGAGATAATTTTCCTGCTGATTTGCAGTCACGTCTCAGTCAATAAATGCTTGTATTTGGCAACTTCTGCTCAGTTTTTGAAGAATAAATGCTTAGTTACCTTCCTGCCAAGAGATTGATGAGAAGCTTGATGTTATTCTCAAATTCATTAAATACTAACCAGCAGCCTGTTCACTTAGCTTAATCTATCAAAGGAAAATAATGCACCTATCAACCCCTCTTAAGATTCAACATTCAAGCTGTAAATTGGCTTGGATTCAATGATATGTTCCATTATAACAAGATAATTAATGGTAATCACTTCACTATCAGCGGTTTTAATGGTTGATGGTTGAATTGTTGATCAGTATATGGTGCAGGTTCAAGTTAAAACTGTAACGCCTCAGGAAGTGCACTGATGGGTGAATTGTATCTGAGTCCGTGTGTGACGTACAGAAGGGAAATTACTTCCATTAAAGGCAAAGAAACAGAGAAGGAGAAGATAGATAGATAGATAGATAGATAGATAGATAGATAGATAGATAGATAGCCTTTATTAGTCCCACAATGGGGAAATTGCAATATTACAGCAGCAGAGCATGTTACAGAGTAAGAATAACACAGAGTAAGAATAACATCGTGTTATGTGCAATTAAAATAAATTAAAATAAATTAAATTAAAATTAAACGTTATGTGCAATTAAAATAAATTAAAAGGTAGATGTGTGTGTAAGTGTGTGTGTAGTTGTGTAGGTGTGTGTGTTGCTAACAGTGCTGGTTGTGGAGTCTGACTGCTGCAGGAAGGAACGATCGGCGATATCGCTCCTTCACACACTTGGGGTGAAGGAGCCTATCGCTGAAGGAGCTCTCCAGTGCAGAGATGGTTTCCTGCATGGGGTGGGAGACGTTGTCCCGGAGAGATGACAGCTTGGCCATCATTCTCCTGTCTCCCACCTCCTGCACCGAGTCAAGAGGACATCCCAGGACCGAACTGGCCTTCCTGATCAGTTTGTCCAGTTTCCTCCTGTCAGCAGCTGAGATGCTGCTGCCCCAGCAGACCACTCCATAAAAGATGGCTGAGGCGACTGCAGAGTCAAAGAAGGTCTTCAGGAGCGCCCCCTGCACTCCAAAAGACCTCAGTCTCCTCAGCAGATACAGTCGGCTCTGACCCCTTTTAAAGAGTGCCGTTGAGTTGTGGGTCCAGTCCAGTTTGTTGTTCAGGTGAACACCAAGGTACTTGTAGGACGTGACCATCTCAACGTCCATTCCCTGGATGTTCACCGGTGTGTGGGGGGGTGTGTGCCTTCGGAAGTCCACCACCAGTTCCTTGATTTTACCCGCGTTGATCTGGAGGTGGTTCCACTGGCACCAGTGCGTGAAGTCCTGCGTCAGTCCTCTGTACTCCTTGTCGTCCCCGTCTGTGATGAGACCGACGATTGCAGAGTCATCAGAGAACTTCTGCAGGTGACACGTGGGTGTGTTGTATGAGAAGTCTGCAGTGTAGAGGGTGAAGAGGAACGGTGCCAGGACCGTTCCCTGTGGGGCCCCCTTACTGCAGACAACCACGTCCGACACACAGTCCCGAGTCCTCACATACTGGGGACGGTTGGTCAGGTAGTCCAGGATCCAGGATGCGAGGTGCTCATCCACTCCGGTCAGTTCCAGTTTGTCCCTCAGAAGCGTGGGCTGGATGGTGTTGAAAGCACTGGAGAAATCAAAGAATGTGATCCTCACGGTGCTTCCAGGCTTCTCCAGGTGAGAGAGAGCTCGGTGAAGAAGGAAGATGATGGCGTCGTCCACCCCGGTCTTAGACTGGTAGGCGAACTGAAGGGGGTCCATCGACAGGCTGACCACCGGGCGGAGATGACCAAGGACCAGTCGCTCTAGAGTCTTCATCAGGTGGGATGTTAATGCCACCGGCCTGTAGCTGTTGAAGTCCTTTGGGTGCGGCGTCTTGGGGACAGGTACCACACAGGATGTTTTCCACAGGAGTGGTACCTTCCCCAGCTTCAGGCTCAAATTGAAGACGTGCTTCAAAATCCCACACAGCTGGTCTGCGCAGGTCTTAAGGAGCCTGGAGCTGATGCCGTCCGGGCCCGTGGCCTTCCTCACCTTGATCTTCCTTAGCTGATTCCTCACCTGGAGTGTTGTGAGGGACAGACTGGTGCAGGGGGGCTGACACCAGACACCAGAGACTGGATGTGAAATACTGAGAATACACTATTTCGACTATTCTGACTATGTTGAGGTGACTAAAAATGACCTTTGTCCAGAAGCCGACAATGAAGCGTGTCTGAGTATTAATCAGCTGGAGTGACGGAGGTCTTTTCTCTGGCTGGTTGTAGGATCTTTCAGCACCCCTGTAGAGACCTCTTAGACCGGACTGGCATTGTTTGGGAAGAAGAAAGCTGTCCGAGGATCTGGACAAGATTAGAGCCGCAAAATATTCCCTCTGTGCCTTCCTATTTTGCAACTGAAATTCTTTTGGCCAACAAATAAAACAAACAACTGCCCAAAAGTTAAATAGTTAATTATTTTCTCTCAAACTGAATCAAAGGGCTCACTCCTTTCACTGTAAAACAAGGTTTTCAAAATTTGTTTTGTAATCAGAGATATGAGATATATATACTCTATGCCACATTTGATGCATTGTGCACATTTTAATTTACACAAATATTCCCCTGCAGAGGGCATATTTGTTTAACCCCTAATCCCTCAGATTTTAGATTCAGGTCTGATTAATTTGATAAATATATTACAATGTAAAACAATTACTAATTGAGCTCAGGTCAGATAATATTTAAAAACATTCAACAGGTAAGAGTGAACTGATTTCAAAGAGGCGCTGTGTTTTGTCCATGAATCTGGCATACTAAAATTGAAAGTAATATTTGCGGGTTTAAGTAAGAAATCAAAAGTGAAAGTGAATCTGTCAACCACCTTCTTTTTTTCTTTTCTTTTTTTTTATAAAAAACAAAAAAAAGAAGACCATCCAACCCCATCATAATTATAGAATAAAATTATGTGTTCTTTCACAATGATAGGATAGACCAAACCCAAAATTGTATTTCTGTAGAAATAGCTATCTTTTTGCCTTAATGAGATGAACTACTAGAAATCAAAAACCTGAGTTTTTAGTATAGGTAAAGATATATATATATATATATAAATTCTCCTTCCGAACTGTACACCGAACTGTACATGAATTAATAGTATCTTTACAGAAAAAGATCAACCCAGTCACAAAGGGGTCACAAGCCAGTGTACCTCTAGTGTCGTATGTCGTGGATAAATGGGGTCCGATAAAATGGGGTGGATAAACTTGGGAGGACTACTAGGGATGCATCACAAAGATCATCCAGCGTGAGATCGATGCAAAACCATATGCTGAACACAAAACTGATTTCCAAACCCAATTGGTTGAGCCCCGGATTAACAAATTCTGTTCCTGGTGCTGTTAGCCAGCAGGACACGGACCTATGGGTGGAAACAGGTGATCCGCTGTGGCAACCCCGAAAGGGAGCAGCTGAAAGACCAAGAAGATTATACTAATAAGAACATTATGAGAGCTCTGCCTCTGAATAGATAGCATGAGATCTATTTTCAGTGGCATTTTAGGTCCTTAAGAATAAGATATTATGAAACATCTTGCATATTAAGTAAATAACTTATTTTTAACAGCTAGATGGATGCTATCTGTAACAGCACTATATCATCTGCATATATTGGCATTACAGTCAAAGATTAAGTAAGGGTGACTCTGGTGCAGGAATAAACAATATAGTTGTCACATAATTTAAAAAAAAGAACTAGACTAAAAGCCCTGTGGAACACCTTCTGTTACTGATGAAAACAGAATGACAGCTCCCAATTTTAATAGTTACTTCCTCTATGCTGAACCAAATGGATGTTAATCTCAAATTCAGTACTACACAACCTCTGCAGAAGGCAAGACAGTGGCCTGTGCCATCAAATGTTTGCATAGATCATGTTAATGTCCCACTATTGCTGTAAACTAATGCTGACGTGAGCTCAAGATGGGGAGAGTGTGAGAGATTGACTCTCCCTTTGTCTGCTATAGTCTATCTCTGTCTGTGTGGCAATTACATGAGAGTCTGCCTCTATTAACACTCTTGTGCGAGTCGAGCTATGGGAGAAGATAAGTTTGGGGTTTCCTGAAAAGTTTACCACACGATGTAGTCATAGGGCAAACATCCTTTTTAAAGAGCATCACAGTTCATCCACTCTGTGGTCATAACTTTTAAACCTACTAGTGCTACTGTGATGTCATTCCCACAGGGTTTATCCAAACAGTAACGATACAGGAACAAAATCAAAATTTACAAACATATCTCTTTCTGTCAGTAAGTCTTTATCTTTCCCTGTGGCTGGAACATCAACACCCTTGCACAGTACACAAAATGGAACATCTGCCAAACGCAGATGTCATGTCTGAAGCAGTGCTCTATCTACGAGTCTAACCGTTACCTCAGTGAAACAAAAGAGGGGCTTTGTTCCATCGTCAGGCTAAATCCTCTCTTTGCAATTATCGTTCACCTTCCAAAGACCTCGGGCAGGAGTATAGCTATGCTCCGTATTTCAAGGTAGGCAGTGAAGCATGAAGACACAGTCGCCAAAACCGGAAAGCATGATCGCCCTCCTTTTTGAGTGTTCAGTGTTAGGATTCTACACCTGTGTTGTTTTTTGCAGCTGGTATGTTTGCCAGAGATCAAGTATCCCTGAAATATCTGGATTTTTATGAAAAATAAGACTGAATTTGTTTGTCAATTAAAATTAAGCTGACCAGAGATGTATTGTACAGTAGGATGCAGATTCTATTTTTGAGGTTTTTGTTATGAACAACACAATGCAAATGATTCGTGGTCTAGGAACCAACGTTTAAAATGCATACATAAGTCATGTAAATATGTTAATACGTTTGAATGGTTAAAATGTGTACATTTCATAGATTAAGAGTCAGTTAAAACATTTTTTTAATAACCCTTATTTACCTTTGAATAAAAGTCTGCCTACAAAAAAACGGTAGTGACGTTTCCCCTTTAAGAGGCTGGTTGCAAGTTTATATCTTAGCTTAGGCTCACAGCTGAGCCAACAGCCGATGACAAGTAGAGGAATGAAAGAGTGAAATACATAAATAAAAATAATTCTTATCTGGTCAGTAATTCATGAGGACCTTATCTTACTGAAACACAATGGTTTATAGTGGGTTTTGACTCCTGTAATTTAAATTTTGCTCTTGACGTACTTCGCCGCTGTTGCTACCCTTGAATGAGCGATGCCGTCACGGACAGCGCCGCACCAGCCAAATTGGTTCCAAAAGCGGGATTTGCTTATAGAAAATAAACGTATATTTTAGAAAAAAAAACAAAAAACCTTCGAGCTAAAAATTAAAATAAATCAATTAACAAATAGTATAATGAAGAAAATAAGAGCAGCCAGTCCTTCAACATAATAAATTTACTTAACGTTACTTGAACCTCAAACCTCATATCGTGGACACAAACAGCAATTTAATAACATTATCAGATAAACTAATTTTAAGTTATTACAATATATAAATATAGAATAGAATCTAGCTGTTTTGGTTTTGTTCACTTCTAATAATGATCTTTTATTTAAGTTTTTGTGGATGTATAAACAAAAACAGTTTTATTTGTCCTAACAATCATTAATTTAATATATCATCATCATTTTTATCAACCAAACATATAAAAAATTTAAAATAATATCCATAATAATATTATTATTTTTTATTGTTTGAGTGTATTTCTCTGTCAACAATAAACTGAAAAGGTAATGTTTTCTACAACCTTTTGGCTGTTATAAATCAAACCTATCAAGCCACTAGTACATACCTACTTTTACTAAGAATGAGGTGCTGGTTTTACCACTTATGAGGTAACGTGTGGGCACCAGCCTCTGGCTTACCAGACCACCACCAACCATGATCAAATTCCCAATACGTCCAGAAAATGAAATCCCAACTTGAAATAAGCTACAGAGTTGCTGCAGAAAATGCAAAGAAAAAGATGAGATTGCATTAAAGCGATATTTGACAAGCATGGCGACAGAGTCTTGGTTAGGAATGTCCACCTGAGGTTCAAACACAAGTGAGCCAACAGGTGGGGGTCAGATATTTATGTTGCCCTTAGAGAGTGGTCTGACACAACAAAGGCAGCTATGCAGCCAAGAACACTACATCCTCCAAAGAGCGAAAGCTTAGATGAAACTGATGGGATGGGAAGGTTTTAACCGTACCACTGATCCCATGGATGACTTACCAGAAAGGGACCAAACCAGAACCTTTTATAAAGGTGACTCCTGTCGAGAAAGATCCCTCAGTAAAAGTCGATGTTTTCCCTGAGGGTGCTCCAGTAGAGACTTGTGACTTACCTTATCCTGAAGAGAGAAACTTCGGGACTTCCGTTCAAACTCCATTTAAACCTAGGATGTTTTCATTGGCTCCCTTATTGTATGTGCTACATATGTTATTATAAGCATGGCTTAAAAACACAGTATTTCAATGTCCCCCTGACCATCAATGAGTAGGGCTAGATACATCTGTATATACAGTATGTTGCTAAAACTTGCACCATATGCTTCTAACTCAAGCACAACCAACACTGGATGCATTTCGAGAGCAGACTGAGAGCGTGAGTTGTCTGCCAAAGCTGGGTCAAACATAGGCCTTGGGCTCTCATCTGTTTCAAAACAAATCTTCCAACCTGTGACGGAGATCCTTGAAATCAAATCCAGTTGATCTTCCCTCTGAACTCCTCTTTATGACGCATTCAGTAACAAAAGAGAAGCCGTCATCGCAATCATTGACTCTTACAGAACTTGTTTTCATTTCCTTTCTAAGGGGAATGCGGTGTGATTGTGTTATGAGGCATATAAAAGACCACGAAAGTCATGTTGTCATGACATATTTTGTCATAATGAATGTTTGGGACCATTCTCCTGTCGGCCCACACAACCCTTGGTCCTGCAGTTCTTTACATCAGGGTCAATGGGATGCTTCCTGGTGCAAATGCTCTGGCAGTCTATTACTGGATGTGGTTAGTTAATATGAGCACACAACCTCTGTCCTGACCTTATTTCAGGACCACAATACATCATCCAGGCTTAGAGAGGGGATGAGGTGGAGAGGTGTATACAGATGGAGGACACTTAACCTAGGTTGGAATGCCTTCATCCTAGCCAGTAAACCCTCTATCCTGACTTTCCTGATAGGCGGATGTAAGTATTTTGACATCTATTGTTATTATACAATTACAATGAAACAGAAATACATTACTGCTGAATAAAACAGTTTTTGATTATTTTGCCATTGATTTAGGATTTCCTCAGTAATTTACTGCAATAATGAATGATAACACCTGCATGCAAAATTAATGGTACGTGATTTTCAAATAAGCTTCGCAAAATTAAAAATGATAAAATACTGATATCAAATTGTAAAATATCTATGCACTCAAAATGCCCTTCTCTATCTAATTCATATCTGTAATTTGTTAAAACTTAGTTCAGTTTTAGTACCATGTGCAGACCGAGGGCAATTCAGGGATTTTGATTTAAAAGGTCCAACTTCCAGGCAAGATTCAAAGAACATACAGGATAAGGTCTATGCAAAGTTAAACGCAGGTAAAACAGGTTCGTGGACAGGCGAACTTTAATCTAAGCCAAGTAAAAAATCTAATAGGGACAGGCAGTCTAAGAAGAGACATGACATGGGGGAAATAAAAACATTCAAAATAATCTAGAATCAACCAATTATCATTGTAGAATTCCTTATTATTTCATGAAAAATGGCAACATCATAATATGAATATGAAGATTTGTTACACTGTGATATATCAAAGGAAAAATGTGACATATGGGAGCAACGGCCTCTCTCCTTGTTAAATAGAAGTTTCACTAATGCGCAGTCTTCAAATCAATCTGTTCAATGTCTGTCACAATACTGTCAACTAAGTCAACAGAATGAAGTGTTGCACATTGGCCAGCATCTCCTTGGCACTTGGTAAAATCTAGGCATATGCTGTTGTCCCGACAGCGAAGGTATGTCCCCAGAAAGCCCCAAATCCCCTACGTTGTATCAGCAATCCCCCTGATTAAACTCCTAAAATGAAATGTTGAAGTTATATCATAAAATCAGTGTTTTTCGTTGTTAACTATTCCAGTAAAATATGAGAAAAGATGGATCTCCTCAAGTCAATTCACATGCACCAAATTTAGACTAAATCAGACTAACAATTTGGATGTTATGTCCAAAAAACAGTGTTTTTTATGGAATAAAAAGCTCCCTGTAGTGATTAAAATATTAATTAATAGAATAAAATAGGATATATACCAGATATATCTCCTCGACCAAATTCATATGCACCAAATTTTTTGATTCAATTGAACAAACGATTGAGAAATTTGGCTCGAAATATGTTGAAGATTAAGCTTCCCTTTGTGTTGGAAATATGCAACTGCCTTTTCCCAAAATCAACCCAGTGCCACCTCTCACAAAAGTCTAGATGTCTATAAGATTTGAAAATGATCCAAGCAATAGTTTTTGAGTTATCGCGATAACACGAAGGATCTGTCGCAGCGGTGAAAATGGTAATTCCATAATATCCCAAACTTTTCGCGGATATATTTAAACCTACATATAATTAATAGATATATGGGCATTTGTGGGCAACGGAACAAGCGGGAAACACAGTACTGAGAGACTGAACCAAGATGGAAAACAAGACTTGGGTTTTTACTTTACATTCTTTCATCTTGTTAGTTTGGTTGACTGTGTAATTTTGCAAGGACACCAGAGAATAAACTTTTCCTGACATACCTACTGTACGTAGACTGGCATGCTTCAGTCCCCTCCCCTCTCTCATTTCTCTTCTATCCATGCAGAAAACAAAAAACAAAAGCAAGAAAACAAAATACTTTATTGTTTTACTTACAATTTACAATTAGATGATTAAATTAAGATGAAGAACCCTGCCATAAATTATTGTGATTGGTCTGGATCAAACTGTAGCATGGTTTAGTTTGATCCACATTAAGACCAACTCCTTTTGTCAAGCCAAGGTCAAGTGGTCTGATCCAAACTTTGACCTATGGGAGGTTTTTCTTTCATTTTTGGTTTGGTTCAAACTGAAAAGTCTGAAAGTATCGACCAAACAAGATCGGGAGAAAGCCCCCTCAATCTCTTGATGAACTTGTAATTGCAAAAAATTTTCTTTTGCAAATTATTAGGTATTCAATGGTCCAGAAGACACAGAGCAACATAAATATTAGTTTGGGCTAGTGATTCTTGCCACCTGTCCAATATTCAGCCTCTTGAAGCTCTTTCTCTGAACTTCTACCAAGTGACTAGTTGGTACCTGCATGTTTCACTATGTACATCGAAAGGCGCTGCCTTTGTCCATCAACTTATTGTTATCTGAAAAATAGTCTAGAGAGAGTTTTTGGGGCTTTTTCATAAAAAACATCCATCTAAGAGCAGGAAGAGTGAACCTGAAAACTAAATTTGAGGGCCTGAAAACCAACGCAATGATGAGAGATGTGGAGAAGCTACCGAGGGGGTTATGTGATAACTCCCTGTGGGTTTCTCATGACAGGCCAGACTTTTACCCTTTTATCACATACAAGAATTTATTTGATCTGTTCGTAATACAGAATTATTGATGTTGGCTGGAGACTTTTTTTCAGCTAAGGGTGGTTTAGGGTGAAGTTTAGGGTTAGG
Source organism: Lophius americanus (assembly GCA_037951165.1). NCBI lineage: Eukaryota > Metazoa > Chordata > Actinopteri > Lophiiformes > Lophiidae > Lophius > Lophius americanus. Next base: position 3,057,643 of record JBBDHG010000024.1, on the reverse strand, counting down.
TAAGTAGTGGTTGTGGTTAGGGTAAATCTCCAGGAAATGAATAGTCTATGTAATATCTCCAAAAGTGATGAAAACATGACTGTGTGTGTGTTATCTGTTCTTTCACTTAAGCACTTTGTCCTTTTTGAAGAAGTTTGTCTTGGGGTCATCTCAGTATTGCAGATCAGAGAGGGAGCTTTTGGCCCACAGCAAAGTAAAAGTTGTGTCCCTATCCAGTCTACACACAAATTTGCACGTACACTAGTCCATCCCCCCTACACTTCTTTTTTTTTTTTTTTTTTTGGAAAGCACTCATCTGCACCCTTATTACCAAGGATCGTCTGTTCCAGCCTAACCAGCACTGCTTTGCTGGGTTGTTCTGTTAGTCATATCAGCATTCCAGTGGACGCTCAACCCAACTCAGATAATCAGGAATTTCATCAATGGAAAATCTGCTCTTAATTCAGAAAAAGGCATACATCTAATGTGAATACATCTAATGTGAATACATCTAATGTGAATACATCTAATTGTGATGTAGTTTTTCACCTCAATTTCTATTTTCTCTCCACTTAGTAGCTGCATAAAATCTTTTTGTTTCAACTCATCACTTTAATAAACCGAAGCCACTGAATCTACAATACATTAGAGAAGACATGTTAGGCATGTTAAAATTAAGTTGGCTGGGTTTTCTGCCCAGTAGGTATATTTCAATCGTCATGATGAATTGTGACATTTTGATGATCATTAAAATGGCCATATGTTTAATTTTTATATCCATACCCATGTCATAAACATGAAAATTATATTCATTTCATTTCTAATTGCATCCCTGCATGTGGCTCGGTCATCAAAATAAAGTAATGTCATCTGTTTGATTTCTTAACATATGCTGTGTAGAAATGCCAGAGGACTTTTCAGCAATAAACCACTGAACAGCTGTCTAATTGCTGAATGAATCAAGGTCTGTAAAATATGTCTCTGTGTGTCCAGAGGATCCCTTTCTCTCTCATGCAGAAGTCTTTATTAAAGTTACTTGTGAAGCGACTATCAAAACAGCAACAATTAGCCACTGAGTGGGATCATGTGGGAATGCCTTAAGAAATAAACACTTTCACACTAAGAATTTATTGCATGAGAGGACAACTAAAAAAGGTCAACAGAGAAAAAATTGCCACCAACTAAAAATCTTGGTGACAGGGTGCATAGTCGTCAAAATGACGACAATGTCTCACGGAATTAAACGGCACTTATGAGGCTGAACCTGAGTTAAGCCTCATTTTTTCCAAAACAAATTGGACATACAGTGTGATTGTTTCGATGTGTGGCAAATACAGAAATCCTCCTTTATAGAAACAGGTGGCAAAGATGGCTGACTTTTGAGGAGCAGATGGTGGTTTGGAGTCACAGCTTCTAGGTCATTGGTTTTGTTATTGATCTATTCAAGCTTCCACTTCACAAAGTAGTGTGTGGAGACTTTTCTCATCAAGTATTTGTATCCTCATAGTAGAATTGCTCCTCTGTGTTGGGACCCTCTTGGAGGATTAAATGTAAAAAATAAAATTTAAAGGAGAATCGCTCGACTGTGACCGGTATTGCCAAGTATTGTCAAAGTCATTGATGACGGAGTTAGTAGGACTATCACGATGCTGTTACTCAAATATCTACAGCTCTTAGAGCAAACCAAGCAGGTGAATATAACTTTTCCATCTTTTCACTCAATATCGTTCAAATCCTAACATCAAATGAACCAAAACAATATATCCCCACTGAGTTCAAAGGTGGTTCGTTTTGAGATATACGTCTTCTTCCGGCTGCTCCCTACAGGGTCACCACAGCAGATCATATCATTCCAAAAATGTATTTGGCACAGATTTTACGTCAGATGCCTTTCCTGACACAGACCCTCCCCATTTTCCGGGTTTGGGATCAACCCAAGAATTTTTTTCGTGGCTCTGTTCATTGGTAGGTTTACCATTGTGTGGAAAAATCTGCCATCGGTTGGCTGCCCAGAACACTTTGTACCCCCCTGCACACAACACAGTTTTGCCACGGATTTTTCCAAACAAAGCAGCCAACAAAACCCAATTCTTTTAATGCTGATTTTTTTTTCTACTTATGTGGACGACTTCCTTATGGACTTGATGATGTCCATATATTTCAATCTCATGCCAGTATGAATGATTGCTTTGTCTCTTCAGGAATTACAGTCATTACATTCTGGCTGTTCCTTATCCACTTTAAGTTGAAAGCCACCACTGGCAAAAATGGCTTGAATGTCACAATAAAACCAACAACATGAGACTCAGAAGCCATTGAAGCAAGTCATCCACTTAAATATTGTGCATAATGATATCCAGCTCTTGTTGACTAATGGCAATGAAGAATTAATGACAAAAAAATTAAGCTCCACTGGGCCACCAGAGAAACCAGAACAAGTCACCACTTGCTTCTTCTCTCCCTCCTTGACCTTCAGCTGAATACGTAACACGCGAGGATCTCTGAATAGACAGACTTTGCATGACAGTCGCCCCCTGCAGTTGTCTCTCATGTGCACAAACAGCCACAACAGATTTCCAACCATCACATTACAGCAACCTTTCTTCCCCTTAAAAGGAGACCATAAGCTTGTAGTGCTTTGACATCCTCTGATTGAATTACTTCCCATGAGAAGACTTTGTCCAAACAAGCTTACACACTCTCTCACTGCCACTTTCTAGCTGGTTTCCAAAATGTTCGTTTAATAAAGCCTTTGCATTATTATGCCCTATGTATTTTGCAACTTGTTAGAACTTCTAAAAAGCTCTATTGGTAGACTCCTGATGTAGTGTGCCAGGAAGTGCAGACAGTCTCTCGCATCCCCAGTCTGTTCTTTAGTATTTTGCTCATAGACTCATAAAAACATGGAAGAGTAAGGAATCTGCTTCAGACACCTGTAAATTCCTATAAAGATGAGCGATTTAGTTTTTGCACCAACATAGTAGTTACTTTGTTGCCGTTAGAGACTGAAAATATTTTTTGTTACATGGCAAGTATTTAAGCAAGTGCATCTCCAAACTGAGGCTTTTTGTGATGAGCCCCCTCCCACCCCCGCTGTTGTGCTCACTTTTCATATATGCTCGGTCCAAGTTACCTGCTTCATGGTCTGGGGCATTAATTGATATCAGCTGCACCAGATAGCTTCATCCATCCAATCACTGTCACACCTGCATGCTTAGCATATCACCATCAGATTCTGTCTTTAAAATATGACTCTCTCTCCATCCATCTAGTTCTTACATGCTGCTGGTTGTGAGTGCCAAAGACTTTCTAAGAGATTCATTATCACACATCATTGTTGTAATAAATCATTCATCTTTTCTTCATTTTGTCTTCTCTGATTGAAATGTCTTTAGTTGTCACTGATATTGTTAAAAAATCCTTTAAAAACATTTCATTAGTTAGCGATGGGTAATCGCTGAAAAGACATCCCATGGTAAAAATCCTTCCATTTCTGTAAAACATGCTTTAGATTGCAGATTGAGGTGTGTTTTCGACTCCCTGCAAAGAAGTGACAGTCTATTTCTCAAACAGACATCAATCCTTTGAGTTATCAGCATCAGGATATAAGAGAAGGCACAGCAGGAACTACGTTTTCACAACTGTTTTACATCAGATATCCGTTCAATCAGCGAGATGCACTAGAAATGCTTATTAGTATGTCTTTATATCTTGCTTTCTTCTTGCATCACCTTGCCAGGATGGTTTTTGGACTGCAGAACTTCTATGTTTATTCCTGTTAGATAAACTGTGTTTCTAGTTTGTTGCATCTGTTTACATGCCGATCAAATTAGGCCCAGAGTATGTAAGTTGTTTGTGGAGACCGTGGTTGATGTACCGTTTTGCTTATGAAGGCAGGATCTTTTTAGTCAGTTGTAGACAGTGAGTGAGGGGTAAATCTTTCCATCATTAACCAAACCCCAGGTTGGGACACCCTATTCACCAGAACAGAGGAGGAGGCATGGGGAACAGCAATAGTTGTTGAGAGCAGGGAGTTACAAGATGCCCCTTGTATAGACTAAACAAAACTGACTTATCTTGTGTCCTGACCTATATTTTTTTATATGTGTGAAAGTATTACAGTCATAGAAGACAGAGAATGAAGAAAAGATTAATAATTTTTTTCACAATAGATGTGTTATAATGAGACTATTAGAAAGTCTTTGGCGCTCAGACTCGTCTGGGAGATTGAAATCGAAGTGTATCTAACCTGAGCAGCAGCATGGAATATCCCCCCTTCGGAGTCTGGATACTGGTGGTGGTGGCTGATGACTCTGCTAAGGCTGATGGATCTCCGAGGAACATCTAACCCGTGAAAGAACTAGAGGAATGGAGAAAGTTATGTTTGAGGACAGCAGCTCATGTTCTTTGCCTAAGCATGCAGGTTTGACACGGTGAATGGATGGATCAGGCTACCTGAATGAGTGCAGCTGATATCAGTCGACGCAATAACTGTTCCCCTAGTGTGCGAGAGGTTAGTCTCTCTGATTGAACTGTCGACAGATCACCATTTATAGATGTGATCCCTCCATAGCTGTGTGCGGTTTATTTCACCACAGGATGGGATTATATGCACGGTAAAGATCTCACATGTGTAAACGGTACCTTATCTGAGTGGCCTGTATGAATCATACAAGCAATGGGCCATCTCCCATATATTAGCCTGGAATATATGCAAAATGATTTACCAAGACACAAACCTTTTAAACTTCTGCGTCAGTAAATCTCAAGGAGCGCTTCTGTGTAATTGTTGGCTATTCCGCTCGCTAACACACAGCCTCAGTAAAAAAAACATACAATTACATAACCCATCGACAGGCTCAGCAAACAACGGCTGTTTGCCAGAATGCCAACGCAGTTTTTGCAGCGCTGGAGAGGGGCGGGACAAAGGTTTTATTTGTTGGCGTAGGCAGCGTACTGTTTGTGAGCGTGCACGCTTTCACGCGTGAACAAGTGACAGACGGAAACAGGGTAAAGTGAGACGCAGGAGAGCCTAGGGGGCAGGCAAAGAAAGACCGGGATTGTTGTGTACATATTGATATCAGTCAGTTCCTCACTGCAAGTGCATGTTTGTCATATTTAATTGAACAAGTAGATTTGTTTTTGAGCAATAGTTCAGAGTCCACGGTGTAGATGGCCTGGGATAGGTACCATCAACCAGATGGTTAAGTGCTTCAAAACTGAAAGAAAGGACCAAGTAGTTGGTTAAACTTAGAGATAGAGAAGAGAGGAAAGGAAATTGAGGCCAATAGAAGTGGTGTATAAGAACATCATGTTGTTTTACGAGCACCGGTGGAACTACACTTACCCACGTACTGTAGTTAAGTATGATTTGGAGCTGCTGGTGCTCTCTCTGAGCATTTCCACTTTCTTATTCAATGAAAACTAGACATATTTGACAGTTATTTTTACTTTTCAAATTAAGATTAAAAAAAAGATATGTGGTAATCATCAAAATATGTTATTGCTTTTTAAAAGATTTAACTCATTGCTACATTTTAAACATTTAATATTTCAAATAAATGTTATCTTGTCCATAAAACAGACATTTTCCCCTCTAATCATCCCAGATAGTTTTTTATTTAGGTAAATTTATTAAAAGAACTATGAGATGAATCAATAATCTCATCAAATGAAAACAAATTTATCAGGCAAAATTATTTTTCTCTTCTCTCCCTCTTTCTACTATATCAGGCTGATTTAAAGGACAAAGTTTGAGTATGACACCTCGGCTCCGACCTCATCAACCAGATATATAGTAGATATATGTGGTAAACATTTTGATATGTAATGATAATAACTTTAGCTAGAATACCTCTAATCCCAGATATTACAAATTGCTTCGACAATGTTCTGATTATACCATGATGCAAGAATATTAAAAGTTTAGTAACATAATAAAACACAACAATATGATGATGCACATGTCTGCAGAAGTAGGTTTTATTTTCCACACTTTATTTTATGTGCATTGTGCAACACCACAAAGGAATGTGACCAGGGAATAAGCGCTCACTCGTTATGTTGAGCTCCTTCACAATGCGGCTGCTGGGAAGGAGGCTGGGGGCGCTGAATCGAGTCAAATCCACAGTGCTGCCGGAAGATTCTACATCTAAACGTTTAAGGAGAATTCATGTTCGCTTTTTCACACATTTTTACTTTCACTTGAAAGTTTACATACACAAAAAATTGTTAGGAATATTATATTCCACTGGTTAAAAAGATTCCCCCCTTTAATTGTACATATTGGAACTTTAAGGGAAAGCGGAAACCTGCACAAGTCCATAGGTTGCCAATAATTCTAACTAAAAACTATTATTATGCTGTAGTTATTGGTCTGGAGATGGTCCCTGTGGGCTGTACTTTATTTAAAAAAAAGTTTATGTTTGACTTTTTATCATTTTCAGGGAAACAGAAAAGAATGCTTTGTTGGGGCACCAAAATGATGGACAGAAATCCCAGCTCAAGATTTCCACGCTTCATCAAGGCCTGCTTTTAACTTTATTAAATAAGTTGAAGCAAGGACTTCTATCTATCTGAAAGGTGTTATGAAATATCAATACCTTACTACCAATCTATCTACATTTTTTCCAAGCGTAACTGTTTCTTCCAGTGGTGCCAAATAATGCCAGCTGATTCTTTCCATGTAAATATAAATATGATGATATTACCGAAACCATTTTTGAACAAGACAGCATGCAAGTGACCCAATCAAACCCCATTTGATCCGATTTGACTTTATTTGCATAATATGATCTGTTAACATACTAATTAATTCACTCACTCACTCACTCACTCACTCACTCACTAACTCACTCTATCTCTCCTTCTCTAGTTGCTTCCCTTCCTCATTTTCTCTCTCCTCATCCCTCCTCCTCTTCCGCCATATGGTACACATGCTTATCGCCTGCTATTGGTTGTCATAGTGATAAACCCCGAAGAACTCATCCCTAAACCAAAAATTCTGTGTGTCTGAAATAGAACGAATGCCTCTTTCCATGGGGTTCATTTGGCAAAAGGAAAGAGAGAAAGAGAGATAGACGAGGATGCTCAGTCATGGAGAGTGACAAAGAGGGAAAGAGAGACATAGAGAGAGAGATGGGGAGAGGGAGGGAACTGACATGAGGGAAGTGAAGACAGAGAGATGAGACAGTCTGCGTCCATTCCAAATGGGTCACATCACAGGAGCATTGCATAAGCATAAACGCTGCTGTCCGTGTATTGTGCCCTGAGTACACTAACACACACACACACACACACAAACATACACACACAATCACACACATACGCACTCAAAGCTTTGCTGCCTTCCTAAGCTTACAACTGTCTGGGAATCAGACGTTTTGTACAACAGTATGTGGTGCTGTTCACATTCTGCATGACACCATGCTAGAGCTAATTTTTTTCACATGTGTTCTTTTCTTTGGTGAAGTAGATTGTGTCAGCGGAGTGAACCCTCCTCGTTGTTGGCTGCCAGACTGGACAACAGCATGACGTAGCATTTCTTCCAAACTCACACAGTGTTCTGTGGAGAAGACACTGTGTTTCCATAAGGTCAACGTGACCTGCACTTTTTGTAAAGTTAGGCTGTAAATGTAACAAACATACATCACTCCACTGATGAATCTCATTTTGCATTGCTTAAGGATTAATACATAGAGCGTGAGGCATTGAAAGGATTATATTGTTAATCCAACAGTGCATCTTTGTTCAGACAGGGAAACCTGGGATGCCATCGGGCTTTTTCAGGGGTGCCAAAAAAATATTTCTATATTCAACTAAAATTCCAAAACATAAACTAAACCATATCATAGAAATGCAGATCATTATCCAACATCATACATCATCAACATTTGCCTCACATACCCCTTTTTTCCTCTTTCACAATAATAATAGTATGTGACTTAGTGTATAACCCGTCTTTCTATGACTGTAATACTATCTAGCTACAACTTTCAATTATGCACTAGGCATTACAAGAATGTAGCATGAGGCAGGTCCAATGGTTTTTGACAATAAAGGCTCGACCTCCTCTACTTGTCATATGATTTCATCTTTACCAGGGATCCACCATGCACACTACAATACCTACGTCATAGGTATGCGGTGTGAAATTGTGAAACTGAGCCATATTTAGAGAGAACGAAACATGGCAGATGAGGTGAGAAGGTTTGAACACTGGCCTGAGTTTAGAATTAATCAAGCCTTGCTTGACCTAGTGTGTGTGGGGGATTTTAGGCTGAAGACAAATTTGAGTGGGAAAAGGTGCCAATTTAGAAAAAGGGTTAGTTAGTACAATGAGGAGGATAACCATTCCCAGATACTGGACCTATCCAATATTAGCTAACTACTTCAGAATCAGGATCAGAAAACGGTTTACTGCCAAGGTAAGTCACACTGACAAGGAATTTCACCTCGTATCTTGGTGCAAAGGATGTAGTACCAAAACTTCAATAAGAATATAACAATTCAACAAAAAAATAGACATGTACTATTAATATACAATATAGAATAACAGTGCAGTAGTGCAGACTGTGCAAAGGAATAATGGTATTATGACAATATTTAAATATAAAATATAGAATGTAATTTTCTATTATTATAGAATAACATACCTCTCTGTCGTAAACTTCTTTTACGCATTTTATCGTATCGGAAAAGATCACAGGTCTCGTAAACAGGCAACTGACATTGCAATTCGGAAAGGTTTAATTTGTTATATGAGAAAAGTGTCCCATGTAAACCCACCTAGTGATGTACTGCATGCAAGAGTGTCACAAAATAGTCTTGCCATTTCTGACGTATGGGCAGCTGGCAGAAATCCGGGAATATCTAAATAGAATTTCAAGACTTGGCTCTGGACAGCATTTGAATATCTTAGGAGAAGGAGTACCCAATAGTTTCAATATGTTCCTAGTTTGCGCCATTGCTATTTTGCTCCCATTCTTGATGCCATATTTGTGTGCAATGAGCAATGTGAGCTTGACTTAAAGCATAGGGAGTGACCGGGGGCAGGGGACCAGGAGCGTGGAATCTGCCTCTCATCCATCCCTGAAAGAAATGTGTGCACTCTCCTAGGCACAGACTTCCCACATGTAATAAGTCACATTTACGTCCATTTGTTTCTCAATAACCACTTACTGTGCATGTCAGAGTGTTTGTCTCCATTTTATGACCATTGTGTTTCTCACTCAGTGTTCTGTAACACTGCATTCAACGAGGACTTTATCAGGTTTTCTGCAAAAGTCAGAATGAACTTCCTCTTCGGGCTGCGTTCTTCTTATGTTCACTGAACACAGAACAGGTCACTGAAACAATATCACACAACTTAAATGTCTGAAAACCATGATGAAATCTTAATAAGGAGGACACATCTCACCTTTTCTCTTATACTCACTGAGAAAGTACAACATTTTTATGTCAAATGTTTCATCTCTTTGATAATATTCCAGATATGTTATCACATTTTTTTAGTATTGGATGTAACATGAGCTGATGAAGAGATTAAATCAGTGTTTGTTTCAGTAGCGGTGTGCAGCTTTGACACTAGCGCAGGGGAATTCTGTTTGACCAAGTTGTCAAGTGCCAACCACTCCTTAATATAATTCTACAGCGGGTTATTGGGACAGGCTATTTCTTTTCACATTTGGCAGCTTAGTAAAAACTCGTAAGCTGATCATAACAAGGTTTCAACTAACTGGAATGTCCTAAAGGATGGCTAAGCAACTTACCAAATATTGTGCCTCCCCTGTTGGGGACTTGCACACCATATGTATTCTTCATTGATGTTTCGCTGGACATTTCTAGTTTTTTGTGAAGCAACTGGTTAAAGCATATTTTTGCAGGAAGGCTCATTTACACTCCCTCTAGGTACAAAATGAAATACTCTTCTAAATGTGTATCCATCAGCATCGTCATACTTCCTTTACTACTTTACGCTTGCATTGATACATCCACAGGAGGGCCGTGATGAGTCAAGCTTTGAGAACAACATCAACAAAAATGGTGATGTTCAAAGAGGTTATAATCATTGCGCAAGTAAATAAAAAGAAGCAAAAGCAGCGATGGTCTGGGAAGCCATTACATACATCACACCATGCCGATGGAGAGTTTCTCTTTTCACTTGACTTTTTTGCTTCTTAATCCCGTCTACATTTGTTTTGCCATACTGCCCCAAAAGATTTCTGGTGTTACTACTTAATTTTGTCGATATATATTAATTCTCAGGAGATGTGAACAAATGCTGACAAAATGAAATTAGAGTATAGACGGAGGGGAACTGTTTGTATCCATCTTCAAGCATGAATGAGCCTTAAAGTGGCCACAATTCCCCCCAGCCTTCACCCTGTGCATGCAGTCTGTGTTGTTTACAAGCCCTCATTGGTGTGTGTCTGTTCCCATGATGCTCTGTTCTGCACATGTTTGGATATCCTAACACTTTTGTAAATAAACACCATTATAAATGTGGTTCATGTTTGTGAGAGCTGTTTGCGCAGTGCGCTGTGTGTCTAGGTAGAGGGTGTGATTGCCCATAAAAGGAGCAGCAAAAGCCAGTTGTTTAAACCCTCTCTGGACGGTTTCAAATCCCCCTTGCTCGTAGAGGATAGAAGGAGGGAGTGCAGATGTGTGTGTGCGTGTGTGTTTGTGTGTGTGTGTGTGTGTGTGTGTGTGTGTGTGTGTGTGTGTGTGCGTGTGTGTGTGTGTGTGTGTGTGTGTGTGTGTAATGTGTGTGTAATGTGTGTGTGTGTGTGTAATGTGTGTGTGAGTGTGAGTGTGTGTGTGTGTTTCAGGAGTCTTTCCAATCAGGGACAAAATGGGACAGACTGACAGACAGACAGCTCTCAAAGAGACGGGGGGATAGGAAGAGAGAGACAAAAAGAGATTGGAGAGAGAGTGTTGGGACAGAGACAGGATTGAGAAGAGAGAGAATGAGAGTGAGAGAGAGGTTGGGGCGATTCTCCAAGGGGCGTGGCCATACTGCTGCCACTCATTGAGGTTGCCATGGAAAGTGGGCGGTCCCGAACAGCGGGACATCCAATGGGAGAGGACGCTGCTTGTGTCGCCATGGTGACGGGGCTGTGCCCAGGGAGGTTGTGATGGGTTGACAGGTGCGTGACAATCGCAGCTCTCTGCAAGCATGTACGCCAAAGGCAAGAGTAGCAACGTGCCGTCCGACAGCCAAGCCAGAGAAAAGTAAGTTTTATTTATGGGGGAGGAAACGGAGGGTGTGAGGGAAGTTTGAGAACGAGCAGGGGTAGTCACACACGTACCTGCAGCAGTGGAGGGCTGAGGCGCTGCGCTCAAAGGCATGGGGAGCTCTGCGAGGCTTCAAAAGTTGACTGTTTGATTTATTTGATGAAAGACAGACATTTAAACGTCGCGATAATGCTGTCATAGGACATTACCACGCAGCTTCTGCTCCTATTCATAAGTGCGTTGACTAAGTGACAGTTTTGCATGGCAATTAGCCTATGTAAACACGCGGAGCGACACAAGACCTTCACGCTGTCGGCGGTGGAAACGGCGGCAAAGTCCGCGCGTGAGACCGTTCACGAGACGCGGTGCCTCAGTCTGGTGTTGAATGCCACGCGCCTTAAGCCAGGTCGCCGCAACAGTAGACCTGTGACTGAGCCAGCCTTCTCGCTAGAATGGAAAGGGTCGATCCATGCGGCTTTTGTAGAATATTTGCTTATATAGAAACTGATGCACTGTCATATATGTATACCCATCAGAGTTTGGTATGGCGGATCTACGGTTTCACAGTTTTCACAGAGAGCAGAGAATACTTAAGTTTTTTTTCCTTTTAAATTCAAACTGTAAAATAAATCTATAAGAACCAAGACCAGTTTATCTGTCAAGGAAAATAATAGCGAATATAAAGTAGACCAAATAGAAAATATTTCTGAAATTATGTTTTGAAATGTTGACCCTTGTCAGAGACTTGAAACATAAATGTTACATAGGACTCTCGTGGTAATTTGTATCCTCATTTGAAAATAAATCATTCAGACAATTTCAGTTATTTATTTTTTTAGGAGCACATATTTCTCTTTTTATTTACGTATATCAAATCATAACTTTGCTGATGAGGTTAACATTGAAACAATCCAAATATTTCCTCAGCTTGTTTTATATTCACTTGTTCAAAATATGTTGTCAGACGAGGTTAAGTGTATTAACTGATATGTTAATAAAGCATTAGAAATGTTAATTTGATTAAATATGCATTTAGGAAAAACAGTTGAAAATGATAGCTCATGTAGGGACTTAATGAGTTATAAATGAAGGCTTATGCTTAATGAGGAACTTCCCAAAGCATAGAAATGTTTTTGACACCGGGGTTCCTTGTGGTTTAAGACAATTTTTAATGGGTACAAGTTAGAGTAGAATTAATTATCACATGCACCCAGGTCATTACGAAATAACTTGCAAATACAAATTAACAACCAATATATAGTCCGTTTGTGCTGCTTTTCAACACAATTGATTTCATTTTACTTGCTACAATTTCAAAAAAGATGTGCAAAATAAATTCAGACATTCTGAGGCGAATGGAAAGAGATCCAGTGAGAGTACTGAAGGGTAAAGCCCCCATTTAGTTGTATTGAACCCGGCATGGTTGCATTAGTAGGCTTACTTTTGGAAATAACTCTGCATTGCACTGTGTTCTTACACACATCAGAGGCAGCTTGAGTATATTCAGCAATTTTTGCTACGGTAAATTTTTTGTGGGACCAGACAACACAGGCTAGCCTTAGCTCCCCATGTGCATTTTTGAGCCTCTGGTGTCCCTGACCCTGTTGCCAGTTCAGTTTCTCTAGACAACTTGTCTCTGTGCTAACAAATGCAGACCAGGAATATCCCAAAAGACCCAGTTATTGGTGAAATCACAGTTTAGTCTTTGTCAAAGTTGCACACATGCTTACCCTTGCCTATTTTTTTTCTGCATTCAACCCAGTAACTTGGAGGACTGACAGGTACCATTTATCAAGATAATTAATGTTAGTCTGACTTAACGGGTCAGTGGTCATAATGTTATGTCTGACCATTGCATTGTATATCCATGAGAAAGGAGGATCATGTACTCACTGACAATGTGTATTTGATTGTGAAAAGATGAACGAATGTATGGTTGATTTGCTTCATAGTTACAATCTCTGAAACAGATTTTTGATGGGCAAAGTTATATGATGACAAAAGTAGGTGTGCATTTCATCTGTATTTTTTCAGCTGCTAAGTCCATTTGTTTCAATAACATGTCCTTAAAAGACTAGATCAGTCATCCTCTACTCCGATGTACTGTTACTCATTTATGGTGTCGTTTAAACCGAGGTTAATTCATGTTTGTCAACAGTGAAATTGACCGTCAAGCTCGTTCCCTTGAGCCTCATTCTTTATGCCCAATCGATATGAAAAGGATAGGACTCAACAGTGTGGCTCTATAGCTGACTTCTTGCATTCCCTGACAGAGGCAGTGATAGAAAGCTTCCTCCAGGCCTGGAAGACACACTATGTGAACTCATTGAATTGTGTTTATGTCTGTGTGTGTCTGTCGTTTAGACTCAGCTTTTAGAGATATATCTTATATGTACTTATTCTGAAGAAGAGTTTTCAGAAGATACCTTGAATTTGCTCAATTAACCTTCGATAAAAAGACCTCAATTTTAATTTTCAGGCGTGCCGTATAATTGTGGCCTATAAATGGATTACCTGCTGTCTTAAAAGAAGACATCTACCAAAACGTTTTTTTCCCAATTTTATCCTTTCGAGCAGGGGGGTTTAATATGTCCCGCCACATGTCTACTTTTTGTGTATGAATCATGTACAGCAGTATCGTCTGATTATACTGGCAATCATTGTATCCATTTTTTAAAAAACTATTTAATAATTGATTTACCGGTAAAGTGGGGTTCTTTAGTGCATTGATTCTCAAACCGGAGTATGTGCACCACTAAGGGTTACTTTGGGTTCCTGCAGGTGTTATGTGAGATTTTTTATTTTTTTTATTTTCATGTTATGAAAGATTAATCATGCATACATCTTAAAAACCTTTACCAATAATTTTAATAGAAAATGTAAAAATAACAAAAATAAGTCCAACAAAATTAATTACATATGAATTTTTTTACTATTATATCTGCCATAAGCTGTGAGCCAGGATTGAGACCATATTCACTGTGAGCAGGACGTTTGGATATAGAATGACAGATGAAAAACAACAGAAATTCCTCACGTAATTAAAAAAATGGGGCATTGCGGTGATCAAGGGTTACTTGGCTTAAAAAATTATTTAAAAGGGATACATTATTTAAAAAAGTTTGATAAACACTGCTATGGTGTATTCCAGGGGATACAACTCTGTCTTAATGTGTCATATAAATATTGAACTCATACATCAAAACAACATTTTGTTATTATATTTTAAGACTTATATTTCATTGGTTGGTCCGTGACAGAGATGAACTGGGAAAAAGAAGGACTGGGTGACAAGAAAATATCATATGAAACCATAGTTAAAGGCAAACATCAGGAAAGGAGTTTTGTGTGTCTTTTAACAAGCAGACTTGTGTATCAACGGTGTGCATTTGAGGAGCAGAGGGTTCCCAGTGCTACCGAGCCTTCAGTTGTTTCTCATTTCTGCAGCGCAGCAGGGGTCCAGAGGGTGGGTAGAGAAAGAGGGCAACAACAAACTGAGGGAAAGAGGGAGAAGGGGAGAAGAGCGGTACTGGAGGAATGTTCTGGATCATTAGTTTACAGTGTTGTAGTATTGACCTCAAAAAAGACCAGTACTGACACACAGGGCTCTGGCGTCTCGCCTATGTACATGTAGAGGAGCTGTAAAAGCATCTAACCTTTTAATCCAATCTGTCCGCTGGTGTGCGACTGTGTGTGATGAGTATCACATTTTGAGGTGTGTTCTTGCTGCAAATGCATTGTGTGAACTTTCTTTTGCTCAGGTCAGGTTAATAGATTCCAGGTTTCAAAATGTTTATCCAAGTATTTTGTATATTCAGAGGTAGATGATAGCAATATTAAAGTCCTAAAATGTAACAATTTTTCTTCCTGATTCTAACGCTGGACGAAATTGCGAGTTAAAACTATGCAGATTGGGCATGAAATCAGCAGAAAAAGTAAATTAACCAAATTTTTCTCTGTCTGAAGACATTGCATGGACACCGTATTTTTGTGCGCACCAAGATTATCTCTTATTGTTTTGCATGTCTGTTAAATCTATTTGCTCTTGCAAACCTTCAGATTGGTGGGGTTTTCAGCATTGTATTTTAATGTCTTAAAAAAATTTAATTCATTTACTAGATTGCTATAGGAACATGTGTGGAATTTAATTTTCTTTAATGGAAGAATTAGGCCTTTTTCCAGATTGTGTGTCCCTTAATGCATATTTTTTAACTGACTACGTACAGTATAATACGAGACACACATTTCATGAAGTCCACTGAAGCTGTGGATTTCCTTTATTTAATCTGAACTATTTTGTATTTGTAGCACTTTGAGATTTGATCCAAATGTAAAGTGCATTATAAATTAAATGTATTATTATTATTATTATTTGTGAAAGAGTGTGTGCAGTAATTGAAATAGATGAGGGAGAAGCAGATTCTTTTGTGGATTTTATCACTCAAAATTGAATAAAAAAATCTCTCCAGAAATGTACATGCTTCAAATTGAAGCACCTTTATAATAATAATAATAATAATAATAATAATAATAATAATAATACATTTAATTTATTATGCATTTTAAATTTGGATTAAATCTCAAAGTGCTAGAAAGTAAAAGCAGATAAAAGCATCAATAAAAAATAAAATAATAACTATAAAAAAAACCTCTCCAAAAAGCAGCAATGTTAATTAAAGTTATAGGTTCTGCTAAAAAGGGAAGTTTTAAGTCATTTTTTAAATGTGTCAGCCGTCTGTGGAGCCCTCAGATGGTCAGGGAGGGCATTCCACAGATGAGGGGCAGCAGAACAGAAGGCCCGATCAACCATGGTGCTGAGCTTAGTTCATGGAAGGAGGAGGCGGTATGAGTGGGTAGAACGGAGGGATCGTGTTGAGGTCAGTGGGTCGAGTAGTTCTTTCAGGTAGGAGGTTGCATTACCATGGATGCACTGGTGGAGGAGAGAGATCTTATAATCAATCCTGGTGGAGATGGGAAGCCAATGAAGGGAATGAAGAACGGGGGTGATGTGGTCGTCTTTACGAACTCTCATCAGGATCCTTGCAGCACTGTTTTGAACATACTGTAGTCTTTAAAGACTTTTATCAGGGATCCCGATGAGAAGTGCGTTACAGTAATCCAGTCTGGAGGAGACAAACGCGTGGACCAGCTTTTTAGCATCACTCAAGGTGAGTAAAGAACGGAGTTTGGAAATATTTCTGAGATGGTAAAAGGAGATCTTGCAGATGTGTTTGATGTGGGATTCAAAAGTGAGTTGAGGGTCGAATCTTACGCCGAGGTTGGTGACTGATGAAGAGAGGGGAATGTAATGCTGGTTATGGAGGAAGACTGGGTCTGATGTGGGTTGCCAATTAAAATGGCTTCGGTTTTGGAGCTGTTCAACTGGAGAAAGTTGTTTATCATCCACACCTTTATCTCCTCCAGACAAGCGTGGAGAGTTGACAGGGGAGATGATGATGACGATGAAGATGGAGAGGCTGCGGAGGAACATGTGTCAGTTTTTATGTAGATTTGCGTGTCATCAGCGTAGCAATGGACTGAGAGTCCATATCGACTGATGACATGGCCAAGGGGGAGCATTTACAGTATGAAGAGAATGGGGCCAAGGACTGATCCCTGGGGGACCCCACAGGTGACGGTGTGTGTCCGGGACCTTGAACTTCCAAGGGAAACGTATTATGTTCTGTCAGTGAGGTAGGATTGAAACCAGTTTAGGGCGGTGGCAGTGAGTCCAGTGGTGTGATGTAGGAATTGTAAGAGTATTCCATGGTCAACTGTGTCGAAGGCAGCAGACAGATCAAGGAGAATCAGGAGGGAAGGTGAACCAGCATCTGCTGCATTATTTGGAAACTCAACAGAAACATGCCTTCACAGGAACAACGTACCTCACCTCGCCAACAATAGTGTTAATTAGGACCATGTCATGAGTATAAAGTAGTAGTCATAAACATTGAAAGCGTGGCAACCGCAGCACCAGGAGTTTTACTCTGGGTGGGCCAACATCATTGTGGGTGGGGCTTTTCATTTTAGTAGTTGATAGGGCTAACTGTTTGCGTTCCTTTGACGGTTCTTAAAAGAAATGAAAATATCAGAGAGTGATGAGTACCTCCGGTTCAATATGAAACATTTGAGAAATGGCTCTTAAATGCATGTTGTAATTTTCCATGCAGATATATCTTATGATTTAAACCTAACATCTTTTTGTATGTATAACAAGCGCCACACACAGATGTTTTACTCAGAACGTGTGAAGAGCGCGAGAGAGAGCGAGCGCGAGAGAGGTCGAAAGCGAGCGGGAGAGAGAGCGAGCGAGAGAGAGAGCGAGAGAGAGAGCGAGCGAGAGAGAGAGCGAGCGAGAGCGGCATGGATTGCGAGGTGAGCTACATTAACTGTTAACAATAAAGTCATCATTTTGGACATCGTCTCCTGTTGATCTAGCTGCAGACCAGACACAGCTACTATATGATCCAACCTGTTGAGACACCAGTACTGCTGGTTTAGGGCTAGTAAAGATGGCAGGTTCAGTATCGTTTTGGTGCAACGGCAGCTGTACATTTCTTCGGATGTGCTATGCAGCTGATAAAACCTCTCTAAATGTGCTTAACTACGCTCATAGAGCGCAATGTTGTATAAAAAATATCATCCAATACTGAGGAATGACAGTAGATCCATTATTCTTATGTTTAGGTTTATCCTGAATGAACATAACTTTGGCTATTATTTATGTATCTCGAACCCAAACCCTAATTTTGTATTTCATCTATTAATAGAAGTAATTTTTTGTACATCTACGAATCATAGGGACTATGGTCTTTATACATATGCATGAAAATGAGGTTTTGCAATATGTATCCTTTGACACAAGCTCACATTATTAAAGATAATCTATTTTCTTAAATGACTACATATTTTGTGGAGTGGAGAGGTAACAGGAAGCAGTCTTAACACCTAACTTCTGGGTTGAACTCTCTATCCGTTCAACTATCTACCCCCTTTCTCTGGCTGTACCTGTATAACGGTCTGAACCTGATATTGATTGGGAGTGACAATACATGACCACTCACTGTGTACTGCAGTTGTTCATCTAGTGTAGGTTTCACTCACTGGCATTTAAGGACACATTCCACATAGTTCTGGGATTGTGGTTCAGAGTCTGTTGCAATGCAGCACTTGGCACACATTCCTTTTTTTCCCTTTACTATGTGTTTAATGAATCACGGAACAACCGATGGTTCAAGCGCACACACATGATTTTTAAGTTTTCGTGACTCCATCTATTTCAGTCATCAAGTGTGACTCAGGATTTTAGTAGTTTTCCTACAAAAATGCAACCTGCGTTTTATTATTACTATTATAGATATCAGGTTAATAAAAAAACTCTTAACTCACATTTTTGCAATGAAATATTACAATGTCACTCAAATCTAGTGCAGACTTAAGCATTTCTGGTGATGTAAGGATAGGCTTTCTCCACACACACACACACACCCACATACACACACGCACATACACACACGCACACACACACATACAGCTACTTCTGATCTGAGACTGCTCAGAATCCTGCCAGGAGGCTGCCAATGCAGCATTGCGCAGACTGAGGCAAAGCAATGCATGCTGGGAGTGTTTATCCGACAGAAGCAATTCAAGCTGCCACTCTGCCACTGACAGAGAGACAGGTTATGGAGAAGTACAATAGAAACAGAGCAGTGTCTCACTTTCATATGCCCATCCATCCCATGATTGCAGCACCTTCTACCGCCTTCATTGAATCTGATTTTGTTCGTGCCAGCTGCCACCTAATGAATTTACTTAATGAGTGTTTGTTTTTTCATTTAGTTACTTCATATCAGTATCCTTGAGAAATGATGGAGGTGATCTCATTAGAGGCAAGAAAGAGGAAAATTAGTTACTACAGCATGAACAGTAGCCAGAGGAGGAATATATCATGATGTTCACCCAACTTAAATTGTGTAAAACACACTTAAAATTTGATTTTAGTTCGGCCGCGGATGGAGGAGAAGAGAATCTAGGGTCAGAATGAAGGAAAGATCAAAGAGAAAGTGAGTGTTTTAGATTCCAGGGTCAGGTGATATCCCAGCAGAAGCTTATGGTTGAATGCTAGATGAGGGTTGTGTGTCAGAACGTGTGCACTCCACAGGCATCTCACTCCCTCTGTGGATCACTTACACTGGTAAGTGGCCACATCTAGTTATGTTGGTTTAAGTCCAGTGGCAGAATAAAAGGATCCAGTGAGGAACCCCTCACGCCATACAACAGAGCCACATGAGGAGGCTTCAGCTTTAGCTGACCTCTGCTCCTCCGGGTTAGCCTGGGTTTTGGCATCTACATCGTCGGGTCCAGTCTTTCAGGCTTTTCTTTTTGATGGAGGGATGAAAACTGTAGATGTGAAACTTCCCCCTGACTAATGCAGACAAACAGCTGATGGTAAAAAAAGGAAAAGGTAAAAAGAGTGATTTTGCCATCCATATCTAAATGAACCACTGTCTGGTTTGCCTTGAATTAATGTATGGTTTGAATCTTTGGACCAATCACATTATGTACATCAGGCTACCGGTTTCCAACAAATGAAGAAGCAAAGATAGAAGGAGGGACATTTGAAGAATTAAGAAATCAAAAGTCATGGATAAAATACATAAAGACCTTGAAATTTTTACATTTCTGAAAGGAGTGGTCATGGATGTACGACAATATATCATCAATTTTATGTGGACCACAGCCTGCATAGATGATCACGACACGTTTGTCATGAAATGTTCTTTATGACTTTTCATTCCTACCTTATTTAGTCTGGACTTTTGGACTTATTAGTTTGATCTAGTGTGAAATCTCCCCCGGACCGAACAGCTGGAGAAGCCACGGTAGGTTTTTGGGGGAGGAGAAGGAGATTTTATTTTAGTAGTGTGGTGTGAAGGAGAAATCGAAAGTCAACTCGGAACTAAAGCATCAGAATGTTCAAACTTTAAAAAGGACTAAAGTCAATCATTTGTCAATTTAAGGGGACAACGTTCACATAGATGATGACAACAGGGCTTAGATCTGTCATAAAAAGTAACTTTAGTCCTCTTGTGAAACGAGAGCCCACTTCAAACAAAGACAAACTTGGATTAAGGTTTTCAGATGTGTTAGCGCTGTAAGTCAACAGACAACAATACAAAGCAGTGTAAAAATGTGTATCTGTATCTGCTCTTGTCTGCTTTGGGTCAATAGAGAGCGTTCTACTTGGGTATTTCAGTAAGACCATCTGAGCTGTCTGCTTATAGCACTATCCCCATATGTTACATCCCTCAAAATCAGCCTCCATCTGTCTGTCAGGCTGTTTGCGTGATTGTGAACTACGTTTAGTGATCATTACACAGCGTATCGCCTCCTCAGCTCTCTTGGGATGCTTGTGAACAACTGCGAGAACCAGAGAACTGTCAGAGCTTCTCTGTTGTTGTCTTTGGCTAACACGTTTGGTCAGTGAAAGATGTCCGTTTGGAGCTGCTGCCTATGTATTAATCTAATCCTCGCACTCCTTTTAGATTAGCATATATCAAGCATGGCATGAAAACCTGAGAAGAAATGGAGCACTGGGTGTAAAGAGCTCTCTTCAAACAAAAGTGATGATGACAGTTTGACAAGGCCCTGATAGAAAACACTTTTTAACCTGCTGAACACAGAGAGGCTGTTTAAAGTCCTCTTTTATCTGTTGGCATCCCTCCTAGTCTCTCTCTTATCCTCTCCGCCAGAGATGTTACTTGCCACAGAACTGCTATCAAAGGAGCAGCCTCTTATTGAGCTGTTTGAGGCGGTGGGGAGACGGCGTCTGATCGACGAAGGCAGAAAAAGGGTTGACGTGTCAATCATCAGAGAGGACCCTGTAGAAAGGGCCCTCGCAGGATGCCTCAGATCCTTGGGAAGGATCAGCATGACAAAAGTTCTCTGTTTGCATGGGACAGTATGTAGGGAAAGAAGAACAGAGGCGTAGAGGGCATACTATCCCGAAAGTCATCTAGCCCCCCCATTCAAAAAATGGATACTACAGAAGAATGAGTTTATGGTGCTGGTTTCCGTGGGACCCCATGGGTGTCACAGAATGCCTCTATTTCAATTGGAAAGACACCATCTCATCCTTCTCTTCTCTTCTTTTCTCTTTTCTTCTCTTCTCTTCCACTTCCCTCTCTGCAGCAGGTACAGTAGTGAGGTGCTGGCATTCAGGAGGTGTACATGAAGCAGAGAGGGGGGATTTCGTCGCATGCTTTGGCAACCATGACTGGAACGGCAAACCATGTTGTCAGGGTTTGTTTATGTTGTTAGTCGAAGCACTTGTGGTTTAATCCAAAGGGTTGTTTTTTTGTCACTCCCCGTGACACCAAATATGTACAGCTTTTCTCCAGACCACAGCATGGTTGGTCGGGAAGCTCCCTCAAAGTGCTTCCTGTAACCGGAGAGCTAAAGCCGAGCACAAATGCTGTTGGGGGAAACAACGCGTCGTGTCTATAGGCTCGGCTGAGAAATGCCTGCTAACTGTTTATTTGTGTGATTTGCCTTTTAGTCATGCGGAAACATACATTTTATCAGCCCTCATTAATTGACCTCATCTATCTGGAAATATATAATAGCCATCTATATTTTTACCGGCATTGGTCGGCTGTGTGTCGCTGCTGCTAACTTGGATCTCTGTTTGAAGTGCGACAGTGTAAGTGTAAGTAAGGATTCTGCTGTGCTTCCCCTGCTTGCCGAGTGTAGTGGAGGTTGGTTAGAGGCCTCTCTGCTGATATTCCACTGTCATTGATATGCAAGCTGCATTGCACAGTCACTAGCGCAAGGTTAAGCATGCGTGACGGCCAGGCTTCGGGACTTTTTCAGACTCTCTTTCTCTATCTCTCTCTCTCTAACTCTTTCTCTCTCTCTCGCTCTCTCTCTCTAACTCTCTCTCTCTCTCTAACTCTCTCTCTCTCTCTTTCTCTGTATAAGCTTTAAGATATAGACAAACTGAGGGCTGAACTGCTTAAATTCTACATAAATGCTGCATCCTTGGCCCTGAACATGTGCAGGCCACCTTTTCCCTCATCCCTGGTCCTTCATGACATTTTCTCCCCTTTGAATACAAGCTAGAGGTGTAGTGCTTCTCTTTGCTTAGGATCTAAATCTGACACTGAGTTTGCAATTTTAAGGTCCACTAAATTCCATTATGCATCCATAGCGGAGCAGCCACGATAGATGAGTGACACAAGGGGCAGTTAAGGACAACATTGGGCCTGCGTTAGACTTTGTAAAACTGGGACATTATTGTTTTTTTTTTATAAGTGTGTTTTTTTTCTGTCTTGTTATGAAATGTTGCTCGCTTACAGACATCTCTGTGCCTACATTTCACTGCTAATATATACAACCTCCTGTCACAGCTAGATTTAATTCTCTGAATGCTAGTCATTTATTTATACTTCCTGTGGAGCGTCTGTGAAGGGCTTAATAGCCTCACATTCTCCCCTTAATTGCTCTCGATTGCCTTCATCTGTATCAGTGTTTTTTTTTTAATCTCATCTCAGGCTTTGTTGTTCAAAAGAATAGAGGCCAATTAGATCCCGTCGAAAGGGATTCTAATCCTATAAGATTAGAGAAGTGCCGTCATCGCTGTCATGTACTTCTCTCTCTCTGGGTTTGTTAGAGTTGCTGGTGATTGTGGAATGTTGCTTTGTTTGAGCTAAATAATGGCAGTGAATTGAGGAATGGTCTGTGGAGCAAGTGGAAGACAAGAGCGGAGAAGTCCTAAATGTTGTCAAATGACACTGAGCTGTCCACTAAAGGATGGCAGCTAAAAAAGTCAAGCACGTGTAAAAGAGAAGTAAAAATATGTGTAAACAGCATTGTGTGTGAACAAATACAAATACATTTCTTATTTATTTTCCTTATCATATTATAATACTTTTGAAATATTTCAGCAGAATCATGAATCTAAAATATGCTTAAATAGTTTGCTGTAAGGTTTGCCCGAGACAAATGATGCTTTAGCCGTCTATAAAAGAGCTGCTTACCTATGTCTGAAATCAAGGAACCTTTGTTATAACAAGGCCTTCAACTGTCTCTTTTAATTCACAGTTAATTAAATAAATAATAATGAATATTTTTTGTATCATACATCAGCTATAACATTAAAACCACCTGCATCATATGGTGTGAGTCCCCTTTTACTGCCAATTGTGTGGTGCACTGTGTTTTCCAACACATCTCTATCAGATCCACCATCAGCTTGTTCAGCTGTTTGTGCACGGTAGCTCTTCTGGGTTCAGACAACAAGAACTAGCATTCACTCTTCACGCACATCAGTGAGCTTTGGGCGCCCTTGACCTTGTCGTTGGTCTACCAGTTGTCTTTCCTTTGACCACTTTGTTAGACCCAACAAGATTTGTATTTCTTGAGATTGCCTGTCCCAGTCATCCAGCCATCAAAATTTGATCCCTGTCAAAGTTGCCCAGATCCTTTCACTTGTCCTTTTTTCCCCGTTCCAACGGAGCAACTTCTTGGAAAAAATATTCCCTTGCTGTCCTATATATCACAATTACTGACAGATATTATTGTAACAGGATAATCAATGTTATTCTGACTTAACCTGTCAGTGGTTATAATGTTTTTGACGATAGATATAATTTGATTTCCCATTTAAGTTTCCCACTGTTTGATAAAACAAGGACTTTAAGAGGATTCCTGTCAGTTTTTACAATTCTTAAGATGAATTTTGTTTTTGTATTTTAGCATTTTAAAGACAAATTTTTTTGTGAGTTCTTCTCTTGTTCTGCAGTGTTATTTTGGTGTAGATTAAGACGTGTCTATTTTCCAACATGAATATCTTTTGGTAATTTTGTAGAAAGGTCTTGAATCTTTGACAACACATACAGCTGCTATGTATTGCGCCGGTCCTCACAACCAATTAAACCCTCCTCTTTCCCTGAAAGCTTGAAACAGACTATAAAATAATACAGCATTAAATTTGTATTAGCATTGCCATCAAACTCAAAGTTTTCTCTGTAAACAGCTGTTTTCATTCCGGGATTCATGGCAGTGTAGCATTTAAGATTTACTGCAATAGCTTGTAAAGAAAGTTGAACATGGAAAACACTCCTAAAAATCATTGCTGTTCTTTGAGCTGTGAAATTAAACAAACTCCCTATGAGAGGTGACTCGATCTTAACAAATCAAAGCCAATGAAATGGAACTCAAATTAGGAAAGCAGTAGATTGCCCTCCACTTTTACATGGATTTTCTAGACTTAATGTTTTCCGCAAGCAGATTCCACTTTGTGGAAAAGTGGCTGAAACTGGTGCGCAAGCAACAGAATTTTATGTCACGACAAAACATATTTTGTCTGATTTTGTCAGGAAGTAAACATCAGGCTCTCTCACCATCACTCTCTGTTTCTCCCTCCCTCTGATAAGCTGGCATTTCCTGTTATCTCAGCCTTGGGCATTGTTGTCTGCTGTGTGAGACAGCAGACTCTCTGCACTGTTGAAAGAACAAGAACTGTTTTGCTTTGTCTGATTGTGTCTGTATGAGACTTCCTTTTTATTCTATAGTCTGTACAAGTCTTAATTGTAGCTGCACCAATTTGCTGTTTTCAAGATGTGTGAGTGGGCTTTATATCCTGCCAGAGCTGCCACTGGTTAGGGTAGCGAGGTACACACCACCCACTGAATCCACAGATAGTATTTCACCGCACACCCAAATGAGGAATTCATCAACATTTCTCTGTACTAGGTCCTTTAGACTTTTTACATCCATAACTACCAAATTTTACATTTTGGACTGTCATATTTAACATTGAACCAAATATCTTTGTGAGCTCGTAGTGTTGCTCTGACATAGCAAATCATTTCCGATGGTATTACCTATCCTCAGAGGTGACCATATTCTTTACTCAAGAAGAGAAACAGATACAGAAACAAAGCTTAAATCAGAAGTGATTCAATTTCTCTATTGAAAAAAAAACAAGACAAAAAGTATAGCAGAGTCAAACAGAACCCCTTTGAATGAGATTTCCACATGCTGTTATTGCACAAACCTTTCATTACCTCTGCCAAGGAGGTTGTGTTTTCACTCCTTTGGTTTTGTCGGCTTGTTGGTAAGGGAGATTATGGAAACACTACAGGACAGGTCTGCATGGATTTGTGTACCCTAGAGGTGGTCACATGTTGGGGACCTTAAGTTACAGCTGGGTGATTAATAGTAAAAAGAATGCAATCTCAATTCAGACGTATGTACAATCTAATATCTCACGTATGGAAGTTGTCCAGCTTTTTAATTAATAACGTAGTCTGCAGCAAAACTCACTTGCTTAGCCCGCTCTTTATGTTACAACGAGTGAACAGTTGAAATAAAAATAATGGATCTACTAGCTGTGTCTCTGTGTTGGCCTATGTAACCTTTTAGTATTGAATGTGTTTTTAACCTGAGATTGCAATGAGTTGCTAACAGTAAATTCTAATTTAGCAGAACGTAAACCATGAAGGACTGAAATTACTGAAAGCCATATTGGGAAACTAATAGTTTCAAGGGATTTTAATTTAGTTCTGGGTGTAGAGTCTGACCACACACTTCATCAATGGTTAGTTTTAAATATATATATAAGAATTAGGCCTATGTTAGTTGACAGTGTGGAATGCTTTGTGTTTCATGGGTTTAAACACCAGGTAAAAGGGAAAAGATCCTTTCACAGTCGTTTACTCTGCCGACTTGAGTAATCAGGGTAAATAGAATAGCTGTAATCATGGTAACAACAACTGTGTGACAGCGTAAAAACTCAGTGCTTCAGTTAGGGTTAACTGTGTTGGACACGGTCTGGTTCCGACATGAAGACGGGCCGGGCTAGTTGAGTAGCCTCCCAGACTCAGTGGGGCTTGGATTCTTTGATGTTCACTTGGGGCTGGAGCTGGGGGCTCAGTGGGCTTAACAGAGACGCGCAGTGGAAGGTGCAAAAGACAAATGACTACAGAGTATTTTAGAGATACTCAGGGAGTTTTTTGGAGTTGTCATTACATTTAAAGGCTGGCAATAACTTAGACAAAAATCTACTATTGATTTTTTTTACTAAACCCTGGCTACTGTTTTGCCTTGGCAGAGGTTTGTGCTCTCTGAGTGCTTTTTGTAGTTATAAATTGATATTGGTTTAAGGAATAATACATTTTGTTTCGACCTGTATTACTGCTATTCACAGATGTAAAATGGCTTCATCATGACTGACAATTATATTGAATACAAGTAGAGAAAAACAAAGATTATAGAAAAACGCCGATATTGTGGTTGAATTTCTGGCATGTTTTGTTTTCTAACTTGTTATATGCCTCTCATACTCATATGCACGAATGGTGACACTAAGGGATCCTCTTTTATATCATCATAGAGTTATTGTCCTTTAATTTAGGTACAAATCATTTTCCATATAGGAGGAACATGCTATGATCAAAATAACTAAATAACTAAAGGTACAAGCCTGTTTTGAAAATGTGCGGAGTACAAAGTAATAATAATAATAATAATAATAATGCATTTAAATTATAATGCACTTTACATTTGGATAAAATCTCAAAGTGTTAGATAATATACCAGTATTTGGGTTAAAATGTAAGGAGTAAAATTAAAAAGTTTCAGAAAAATAATCACTCACAGTACAAATACTGGAACCTCACACCTTGGTCTTATACATAGACCAAACAATAATTAATCATTGATCCAGATCATTTTCAGTGTATCATTACACTCTGTCATCTCAAGAAATGAATTATTCTATATTTAAAGGCCTGTGAAACTTTAGTTACACATAAGTTCTTTGTTATCATTATTATAATTACAATTATTCATTCAAGTTCGATCAAGACATTTCAACAGTTTCAATTTATTTATGTTACATGTGTTCTATCCCTCGTCTGTTTGGGTGTAGTCTTTAGCAGAGCCCTTCTGGTCCTTCTGTAGAATATAAGGGTGGAGGGATGTGACTTCAGTTGGACTTGTGGTGAGTATCTTGATGAGCTGGCTGTTATCAGTCTCTATTCATATTGTAACTCAGACTACTACCTAGGAGTGAAAGTCCCTTAAAAACTGAAGCCAATTTCATTACATGCTTTTGTAATGAAATGCTTTTATCAGTATTTGCTGTGAAAATCACAAAAAAATGTCAAAACTCAAATGGAATTTATGAGTACATCAGTTATATACATTATAAACTCAGACTCATTTCATATGCCATACATTCAAAGCTTTTTAATAGACACAATAAAATAAATTGCGTAAATGCAAGCAGTAAAGTCATTTTTATTTATGTTTAATTGTTCACTGCCGATAAATAGCTGTTCTTCCTCATGTGTATTTATTTATGTTATTAAAATTTGATTGGGCCTCTACTGGAACTGTGGTATTAAAAAAAGAGATACAATTAAATTGTTAATTGCAATACTTTTGAATGATAATTAATCATCAAAAATCTATTGGGTGCTCAATTATTGTATTTCTTCATTTGCCATTTTGAACATAGATGCACAATAGCATTGTTTCTGCTTAGTTTATAAGTCAAACATTCACGTTGTCTTTGGAGCGCCTGTTTTGCTGCATTAATCATCTTCCATTGGACTGCTTCAGTGGTGGGGAGGGTAGATGAGAGTATTCTGGGATCTCAAGTTAATGAAAGGTAAACACAAGGTCTACCTTCAAGTGAGCCAAAGAATGCAGGAGTCATCGTCTCTGTCAGGATATGAGCTTCATTCTTTTGACTTATATTGCTTTTCGTTACATTTCACCATCCTACTGGGTAGTAAATTCCTCTACTCTCAATAGGAACAATTCTCTGAAAGCCAGCCACATGTAGATTTTTGCATCTTTATTGCATTAACTATGAAAAACTTTCCTTTCAATGCATCCCATTCCAGCACATGCAGCCCACAGTGGTGCTGCATGTCGTCATCATTCCCCTCTGATGGGTACCTATAAAAAGGATTTTAGCATCTTGCTGCCTGATGTCATGATGTCTATTTGTTGTTCTCACATGGATCTGAGTTTGGACCACCTTTCTCATTTCTTGCGGGCTACGTAGATCGATGTCAAGCTGGAATCAGAGCTTTCCAGCCTGTCAGCCAGCTTATGCTCCACTAAGCGCTATACTAGTGATGGGGTTAAAGGCTAAGATAAACATTTACTCAGTAAAGCGGCCTGCTAGACCATCTAAGATGTGACGAAACATGGAACATGGGCAGATAAAGCACAGTTTATTTGAGTGCGAGTGTCTTTCCTCAGGCGGCTTCAATGCCAGTTTAGGAAGCGGGTTTTTTTAAGCCTCCAAGCTTGAGTGAACTTTCACTGCTCCTCTCAACATTTGAATATGTACCGAACCAGAAGCTGAAGTCGTCGTAGCGTCCAGGTCTTATCAGAGAGAATATGCGTTGTGTATGAATATCTCAATAGAAGGGCTCTGCATTTAGTGGAAGCCATTAGAGAGACCCAAGAGGATGCAGTGGTGGGGTAATGGAGAATATAGATTTAACTTGTGCCCATCAGCACAAACACCAATTAGAAATGCATCAGCGAGCAGACAGCGATAGAGCCACACCACACTGCTAGTTGGGCAAGTATCACCATCATTTTAAAGAGTTTAATGGGTGTGTTGTCACGCTTTAATGATAAACAATCTTAATTTCGATCCTTTTTCTGTCTTCAATAATTTTATCTGCATGTAGGTTATTATTTGATGTTCTTCTAGATGTCCTATTATGCAATAATCACACTTTATTTGCCAAATTACCATGCAAAACATCTCAGAAGCACTGCTACACACTGTTTTTTTACTTTAGAGATTAAAAAAGGAGAAATAATCTCATTCACTAACAGCAATTAAGCCGGCTCTTTGAGCACTTCTTGCACCTCATGTTTAGTTCCACGTATGTAGCAATAATGGGATGCGCTTGATACAATATACCCAATGTTATCTGAGTCTCTTCCGAAGGTCTTCCCTGATCAAGGTTTGTGACAGCTGGTATGTTCAAAAGATTTTTTCCAGTTACGCTCACTGACTGCAGCATCACTGCTTGGTCTGATCGATGCACTTCTAACTCCTTTAATTAATCATTTATTCTCTCCCTCATTTTTGCATCTCCGTCTTTCTTTCTTTCTCCTTCTCTATCCTTGCTTCTTTCTCCACTTTAGTCCTTTTGTTGCTGCTAACTTTATCTCATCGTCTTTTGCTCCATTGCTACATGTAATCTCTCTGTTCACTGTTGAATTACCTATCTCACTGCTTCCCTCAGTACTTTCAGTGTGTCTCGTTACCTTTGCATTCCATAATCGTCTTCTTTTTTAGCTTGTTTTTTTTTTTTTTTCAAAACTGTGCATGACTTTTACCTGACATGACCTCAGTTGTATGAGACTTTAGCTCCTGGAAAAGACTGAAAAGAACCAACCTTCTAATGCATACGTCCTAACGGTGCTTTCCATCAATTAATTCAATAGAACCTAACTGTGCAACTTCCAAACACAGTCATTAAAAGAATATGTTTGCCTAATAAAAATTATATAGGGATAAATTCACTGGAACCCCCTGCTTTTCTGAAAAAGTGATTTGACCATGATCCTTTCGTTGTACCATTCTCAAACAAGATATATACATAAATAACCTTGTTTTGAAGATTGTTTTTCACTTTGCAAAAGGTTCCATAATCCCTTTGGTTCTTTGGGATGTTTTGTTGTCTGTTGTTCTCATCAAGCCCTGTGTATAAGATGAATTATTCAACACAGTAATGGGTCTATATTTGTCATTGTTTATCTTCCCCTAGTGCCTACGCAACCCTCTGCGCTGCCTTACCACCATCCCTCTCAAAGCTTTCACATGTCTGCCGGCCTGTCTGGTGATCATAGGCCCCTCCACCCGCAGACGATGCTCCACTTTAATGAATGAAGTGAAGTCATTTTGGATGGCTCTTAATTGCACATAAAGCCCTGCTTCTAGGCTTGATTAATCAGGCAAAGTGTATGGCCGTGACACACAAGGCTGTCCTCAGGACGGGCAGCAGCTTTGTAGCTGCATTCTCTTGTTCTATATGGTGGCGTCCATCTCTCCATCCTTGCCAGAGTAGGTGGAACCCGAGCTGCCAGTGTTCTCTCGATCTATTAGTTGCATCTGTTTGATGCTGGACTTGGTGAGTGTGTGAGTTTGAAATGGTTCCCTGAAGGCTGGGTATAATAACAATGATAATAGCGCAGGGTGATTAATCATAAAAGTTTGAAGATCTTACATTTAAGAATTAGGCCTATGTCATGGTGTGCCAATGATGTGGAGGGTTATGTGAGTTGTAGTTTGTTGCGTTGTTTAGCTACAATTGCGTGAGAGCATGTTCAGTTTTTCCCAATAATTGTTTTATACTGTGGTGGCACGCCAAAGTTTGAAAATGAACTAGAAATTATTTCAAACTTCAAATATGTGTTTTTGCCCTACTGCTCCTTCAGTTTCCCTTCAACCTGAGTCAATCAGTCCCTCCCGCCTGCTGCACACGCGCAAGCAATCCAGCTTATCCTAAACTAATTACTAGTGAGCGAATCCGAACCGCCGCACAGTGCGGAGCCGAGGTACTTTGAAATAACGTTAATTATTCTTACAGCATCTGCTGACTGCAGTTATGTACCAGTCCAGACATAATCTTATCATTGTCAATGTAGGAAAGCAAAAACCAGACAATGTAATTAAAACTAACATGAGCTGAGGTTCAGGAGAGCATCAGTAGGAAAAGGTAAGCAAAGAAGAAGTCGGATAGCACAAGAGATGAAGAAAGTACGCAGGATTACAAAGACACGCAGCATAAGGCAATGAGTGTGGAGGAAAAGGCATGTGGCGAGTTGTATGAGAGATTGGACACTAAAGCTGGGCTTACACTGTGCGATGAGAGTCGTGGACGTTTGATTTCAACTCACACTGTACGAATCCAACGTTGGCGATACCTCCCGATTGGTGGGCTCACTCTGTACCCGTCCGGCTCCTGCAGCCCTTTGTCACTATTGACAATTGTCATTAAAGTTTTGTTTGAAAGCTCCAAGACAGAATAAAAGCTTGTTTGTTAGTAACATGCTAACAAGACAGAAACGAGCTGTCTTGACTATTTTTTGCCATTCTATCTGCCAAAACTTTCGATAAATCTTTTCGATGAGGTATATTTCTAAGTGTGATCGTGCAGTGTACGCCTGGCTTTAGGAAGTAGAATTGGTGTTGTACCGGTTGGCCAGGTAAAGGTATCTAGATGGAAAGGACCTTAGGTTAGTGTGATCAAGGATAGGGACAGAAATGTACACGTTGGGAGAGTGTGAGGGCACAATGGAAAGAGTACTTTGGGGAACTGATGAATGAAGAAAATGAGAGAAAGAGAAGGGTGGAAGGTGTGAGAACTGTACATCAGGAAGTCCCAAGGATCATTAACGTCTAAGTGAGAGCAGCCTTGCAAAGAATGAAGATGGAAAGACGGTTGGTCCTGATGACGTACCGATGGAGGTATGGAGGTGTCTAGGAGGGGGGGCAGTGGAATAATTAACTAGATAGTTCAGCAATATCTTGCCTGAGGAAATGGAGGAAAATCGTACCAGTGCCGATTTTCAAGAACAAGGGTGATGTGGAGAGCTGCAGCAACTACAGGAACATAGAGCTGGGAAAGAGTAGTGGAGGCAAGGTTGAGAAAAAGGGTTTCAATTAGTGAGCATCAGTATGGTTTAATGCCCAGAAAGAGCACTACATATGCAAGGTTTGTTTTGAGACGCCAAAAAGAGTTGAATTGAGTCTTTGTGGATTTAGAGAAAGTGTGCCAATGGAGTAAATATGGTATTGCATGAGAAAGTGTAGAGCAGGGGTCCCCAAACTTTTTCCTGTGAGGGCCACATAACTTTTCCCTTCTCTGATGGGGGGCCGGGTTCAGTTTGTAACAGAAAAAGTGTGACGATCGCAGGGGTGCCTAATCGTAAAAATGTATTGTTTTCCAGAAAGCCACACATAACCAAATAACCCTTTCCGGGTTTTTCACAGAAAAAAAAAAAAGTCAGGAAATAAATAATAACACTATTAATGAAATAAATAATCACCAAATAACCCTCTCTGGGTTCTTCACAGAAAAAAAGTCCATGGAACATTAACATGAATGTCAGGTTCCATTCTAGTCACAGCCAAACACAGTGTCTCAAACACTGATGCAGATGTTCATCTGTCAATCTTGATAAGAAAATAATAGGGAAAAAAAAAAAAAATCAAAATCAAAATGAGTCTCTGGTATTGTTCAGGGGGCCGGGCCAAATGTGGGGGCGGGCCGTATTCGGCCTGCGGGCCTTAGTTTGGGGACCACTGGTCTAGAGAGACCGAGAAGTATGTAGTCCAGGATATGTATGAGATCAGCATGACAGCAGTGAGGTGTGCAGTGGAAGACAGAGGTGGGTTCACGGTGGAGTTGGGACTGCACCAAAGATTGGCTATGAGTCCCTTCTTTATTGATATATTAATGGACAGGCTGACAGATGAGGTCAGACAAGGGTCGCTCAGGACTATGATGTTCGCAGATGACATTTTGATCTGTAGAGAGAGCAGGGAGCAGGTGGAAGAAAACCTGGGGAGGTAGAGGTATACGCTGGGAGGAAAGTAATGATGGTGGGTCTCAAGACTAAAGAACAGGGTAATATGTGTAAGTGAAAGGGAGGCAGGTGGAAAAATGAGGATGCAAGGAGTAGAGTATTGGAAGGTACAGGAGTTGTAAGTACTTAGGGTCAACTGTTCAGAGCTGTGGGGGACAGAGGCAAAGAAGTGAGTGCAGGCAGGGTGGAGTTATCTGTGACAGAAAAGACAGCAAGAGGGAAGGGAAAAGTTTACAAGATACTGAGACCAGCTCTGCTGTACGGTTTAGAGACGGTGGCACTGAGCAAAAGACAGGAAGCAGAGCTGGAGGTGGCAGAGTTGAAGAGTGGGGAGTGACGAGGATTGACAGCATTAGAAAAACGAGCCTATCAAAAGGACAGCCCAAGTTAGTGTTTCCTAACGCATAGAACATTTTTGTTTGTATAACTTCTGTATGTAATGTTATGTGTGGCACGGATGAGAAGCCTTTTCCTGGGATGTCCACCACAAGATAGGATATTACTTTTTCATTGTAAAATTCAGCGTTGATTTTATTTCTTGAACAATTCTTTTCAAGAAAATGAAGGTATTCTTTTACATCATATTCATATGTATCGATGGATAGATAGATAGATAGATAGATAGATAGAGCTTAGTAAGACTTAGCTGCCTTTACACCTGTGGTTACTGCTGATATTTCTTGCATTACATCAATAATGCAAATCTCTCAATGCCATACAACCATGATGCATTACCCAGGAGGCACAAAGAGGTCCTCACCAACACTGAGTTATAGAGAAGTATTTGGATACATAACAACTAAATACCGGTACAACATTGCAGATGGTGCTGTAAACTTTGAGCTTTACCCAACTGAATTTTACTGCAAGTCTCATTCATCAAACGGTGTTACAGTTATTTCCAAGGGAAATTTAAAAAGACTCGCTTTATTTCTCCTTATTGCTATACAATACTACAAAGTGTTCAATTTTCTTCCAAGCAAATTGCTTCAAAGAACTTATAGGTCTCACCACCAATTATTTTTCTTTACGTCATTCTTCAATCTGAATACAAAGCAGAGATTTAAAGCAGCAATTTAGTCTTGCATAGTAAGTAAGCATATCCAGGAGATAATAAGAGTATTTCAACTTCCCTTCTGTGACTTAGTTCAATCGAGGATTACTTCTCCATTTTCTTATTACCTCTCACGCACAATCCCTTGAATTCTTTAACAAAAATACAATGAACTTCAGTGCATGCACTGAGGCAAAGGGTGCATCTGTGTCTTGATTCTGCCCTATCTGTATGTTATGCTTTCAGCACTGCGTGTAGTCCTTGGGTTTTTCTCCCATTGAACAGTAGCAGCCAGGTGTACTTTAGCCAGACTGTTTTCATTACTGGGTTCTCTGTTAATTTGCAGAAAGGAGGTCACAGCAGGGTGCCCGGCTAAATGAGACAATGCTCACTAAGGTTCTTCAACTTTGCAATATGAAACTTTACAGATCTCACGAGTATTCATCTTGGGGCTCACCCGCTCACACCCATCACCTCCAACCTCCTCATTTGCTTTTTTGTTAGTTTAATCCCCCGTCTTCTCTTTCTTCTCTTCCACAGAACCTTTCATCTCTCTCAGCTAGGCTCCTGTCACCCCATCACTCTCTCTCATTTTCTTTCCTATTCGTGTAATTTTCCTCCTTGGTGGAATTGGAGAGGGGAGGATGTGTCACTTCCTGGCTGTTAGTTCTCATTTTCTTGTCTTCATTTGTCTGTTTATCTCACACTTGTTTCAAATTTTTTTTTATATAATAGAAGATACTTTTTTTTTGCCTGTTTTTAAAAGTTGTCAGTACAACATATATTAGAAGTGTGTTTGCCACGGGGGAAATTATCAATAACAGAATATTCCCATCAAATGTGAGGATACTAGAACAAAGTGAGGACGCACTTGAAGCTTAATTTCAATCGAAAAAGACAGAGAATGCGGATAAGATGAATGATTTATTACAACAGATGTGTGGTAAAGTGTTAGATATGCCTTAAATGTAACCCATTTCATTTTTAAAAAGCAAGAGATCAGTGAAATTTTCAGTATCGCTCCAGTTCTAATTTACAGGATATATTTGTTATAAAAATTCACAAGCATGGCATTGTTATTAGAGGAAACTGGAAAATTTGCTAGAAGCTAAGCCTGTCATATTACTTATAGCCTAGTCGTATTTACCTAAATATACCTGAAGTCCCGAATCCAAGATGTTTTGTACAAGGAGTCCCCCTGTTTGAAATCCTCAAATTAAATGTAAAGTTATCTCCTACGGCCATTCGATCGGGGCACCGCAATCATTTTATAAGATTCACCATAAGGGACAAGACATCTTCCTCTGACAACAACAACCTCAAACTGATGAAGGAAACAGTTTGTACTCGTCACTTCCTGTGGACAAAAGCAATTTCCTGCCACTGTCCACAGCACAAACTTCTAAGATTAAACTAACAAAGTTCCTACAATCTTACTTACATGGGGGTGCAAAATGTTACTGTGTCTTTGTAATTCTTTCTTCTTCTTTTTTACATGAAATACCTGTAGCTTCAAAAGGAACATTGACTTTAAAAATTGAAAAGTGACCTGCAACAGATACTTATAACACTAAACCAGTATACTGTGGGAACCTGGGGATTAAGATTGATATATGGTTCACAACCAGTGTAGATACTCATCATGAGTAAGTCTACTCTACCTACCTACCTATAACTTTAATTAACATTGCTGCTTTTTGGTCATGTTCTTATATAGTTATTATTTTATTTTGTATCGATGCTTTTATCTGCTTTTACTTTGTAGCGCTTTGAGATTTGATCCCAATGTAAAGTGCATTATAAATTAAATGTATTATTATTATTATTATTCCACCAGGAAAAAACTTATGTCAAACATGAATAATTGTATGCGTCAACAATAAAGTTTTCTTCGTTTATATTGTAAAGCATTTTTGTTAAAAACGTTCAGAATCAGTAATATCTTAATGTTTTAACATAAGTTAGCATACTGTAATGCTTTGAAAGCACGAGTTACTGCATGAAATATCTTTTGATTACGATATTTTTTGCTATTACATGGTAATGCTCCATGTTTTATTCCTTGACATGGCAGAAATGTACTGCTGCAGTTAAGTTATGTCAAAGTAGTAGTAAATATGTCAATTAACATGCCAATACAGATCAGAAGTATAATCACTTTTCCATTTAATCTTTAACAAGGGTGACATAATCCGGAGCTAATCTATAACAGGCAAATCCAATCACTGAAGCCATTTTCTGTTGAAGGTTGAAGCTCGGCCAGATTTTGATTGCCATGGCAGTAAATTTATTAGCAGTGATCTACCTGTCTTCCATCATGCTTATGTCGGCAGAAACTGTTCTCATCTTTGCTGAGGTTATGGTGTGCTCCAAGCTACTTTCCTCTCCATGCTCTCCCATCTGCATGGCTCAGTAGGAAACAAAGTAACCGTTTCCACCTGCTGCCTTCATTAAACTAAGCTCAGATTCGGGCTGTTCAAGCTCGCTGTCTCTCTCGCACAGATTTACAGGAGTAGCGAGAAGCCCTGGATGGGGTAACTGGGAGATACAAATTTAATTAAATGTGATTCACAGAAGACAAAACCACTTGAATTTGAAGGAGAGGAAGGTCAGGTGTTGACCCTGAGTCTCAACCCATCTCTATTCCGTCCTCTCCACTTGTTCCCACTCACCGCCACCTCACTCGACACATATGCATTTGCAATGGCGCTTAGGATCATATAGAGTTTAACACATCAGAAGAGAAAGCATAATTGGCGGAACCTGATCTCTTCAATCATCCTGTTAGCAGTCAAGTTTAATGCAAAGTGGTTCTTATTTACAACCCAAATTGCCAAGTAAGACAAGTAGGCAATGAAAAATGTCTTTAATTTTCTAGGGTGTGTCCAACAGCGAGGGCAAACTGGAAAAACCTTTAATTTAAAGTGATTGATATGGAATCAGGAACAATTATAAATACATTGGTTTGAGTACTTTCACCTCAAATCATAATGTAAAGATTTTTTATAGTGACACTTAATTTAGATCATTTTGCAATGCTTTTACTTTGTGTGACATTTAAAGGATTGTTGACCTTGAGTAGTACGACATCCTCTGATCCTCAGATATTATCTCTGCTGAGTATTTTGACTTAGAAAGTCAGTCAGGTTCAAAGTTTGTGCTATTTCTTTCCTAAGTCATTATATTCAGCGGAACATGTGGTAACTGAACAAAGAGGGAGCAACATTAGGGGATACCATGATTTCAAAGCCCAGCACCTGTCTCTTAGGAAATTAGTAGTTTTAAGTTAAGGTTCAATAGATATTAATTAGATCAAAGTGTCTACCTCTGCTGCTTTGCTGTAGTGGTCTAAGGAAGGACACCAGTTCAGCAGTGAACATGTGACCGGATCATGTTTGGCAGAGGCTCAGCGATGCCCATTGGGAGGGGAGGCTGGCCTACCTCTGATGTCACAAAGAGCTATTTCTGAAAAATGTCAATCCTGGTTCTCATTGAAAGATGTCAGAGCAGAATGTATTGCAGCTTGCAACGTATTGGACTGCGTAGCTGCAGATTGCGAAAATTGCAGATGCTGACCTTTGTCCACCACTGAAAGCCCCCAAAATGGGCAAATGAGAACCTGAACTGGTACAGACAGCAATGAAAGAATGATGTGTCAGGTTGTTTTTAACATTATGTTGTAGGCCTGGTTTCTGTGCATGGCTTTCCTGGGGAAGAGATGGCACTAGGCTGCACTATTGGAAGAATGCAAGGTGGAAGTGTGATGCCCTTGCCAATGTTCTGCTAGGAAAACTTGGGTCCTGCCATTTATGTAGATGTTACTTTCATACATACTGCCTACCTAAACTTTTTTGCAGAACAAGTACACTCCTTCATGGAAATGGAAATCCCCTATGGCAGTGGTGTCTCTCAGCAGGATAATCTGCCCTGCAGCACTGCAAAAATGGCTCATAAATGGGGTTTTTAACACAACAAGGAGTACAAATTGTTTACTAGGCATCCAAATTTCCCAGATCTCAAACCAGCATCTGTGGCATTTGCTGGACAGAGAAGTCCGATCCAAAGAGGAAAAACAAGACAGGATCTGCTGCTGACATCTTGGTGCCAAATACCACAGCATACATTCAGAGGTCTTGGGTCTTGATGGGCTCTGATTTTGTTGCTAAAGGGAGACCATGGTAAAGTTAGGCATAATAAAAATAATAATACATTTAATTTATAACGCGCTTTGCATTTGGATCAAATCTCAAGGTTCTACAAGGTAAAAGCAGATAAAAACATCAATATAAAATATAATAATTATTATATAAAAATATGACCAAAAAACAGAATAGTTAATTAAAAGTTATAGGTTCTGCTAAAAAGGAAAGTTTTAAGTCCTTTTTTTAAAGTCTCAATCGTCTGTTGAGCCCTCAGAGGGTCAAGGAGGGCATTCAACAGACGAGGGGCAGCAGAACAGAAGGCCCGATCACCCATGGTGCTGAGCTTAGTCCGTGACAGGTCTCATTCCGGACAAAGAAAATATTAGGTTGTTGCCAGGTCTCTGTAAGGCACATCACGTCCAGACACTTTTCCAGAATGTGGTCATGTATGAGGCATGATTTGTTTGTGAGAGATTGTGTATTAAAGAGTTCAATTTTAATACTAGATGGAGCAGTGAGTCTCTCTATCGGCCAAAGAAGACTGAAATCCACTCCACGTTTTCTAACCCGTTCAGTGAGGAACTTTATTGAGGAACCTCCAGTGCCACTAATGGGAAGAGCGACAGCGTTCTGACGACGCGTCTGAACCGCGACGGTGCGCACGTCAGACCAAAAGCACGGAATGGAGTTATCGGAGCGGGAGTAAACAAACTTAGAACGGCAACTTCTGTGAATGTAAAGGGGCCGGCAAAAGAGGCCAAGTTGTTTAATAACCGATATGCACAGCCGAGTGTTGTAAATGTTGAATTTCATCAGTCGGATGGCGGAATAATTTATCATCATGCCAGTCGTGGAGACTAGCCCGTTATTAGCCGTTAGCCATGGACGAGACGCTCAAGAGGACGTTAGTAGCCGTTATTTTCATGGACATCATGCCCAGAAAAAAGCTATCAAACACAGAAAGTGATCAACAGCGGCCTTTGGTGAATATGTCACGGTGGCAGTGATGAACAATACAGATGCACAAACTGACATCAACGATGAACACACAGAAACTGACATAAACGCTCAAATAAACATATCTCAAACAAGTCTCCCAGTGATGGTACACTTGCAGCAACAGGTAGGCAGACCGTCACAAGACTCGGTAGAATCTGTACCAATGCAAATACAAATACAGAATAACAAATACAAATGCGGATAGTTCTCCAAACAGTTTGCCGGTGAGCAACAATAAAGGTATAGTTGTCAGTTTATAATATTGCAGGCTATAGAAATCTGATGGAGAAAGGGCGAACAGACAACGCCAGCGTCCTCTCCCTCCAGGGTCCAGACTGCAACTGACGTGGTTATGTTATGGGTTATCGGTATTAGTCTTATTTAAACTCTAGCTTCTGTTGGTTGTCAGAGAGAGAAAGAGAGAGAGAGGGAAAGATGTTCTTTTAAACCCTTATTAGGACCTCCTTCATTTCCGCCTTCATTTTACATTTACATTTAAACTATTAGCATGTTCACCTCTGATACCCTCTAATGATTCTCCATTTCATTGAATTGCTTTTCTCCCCTCTGATGCCCTTCTACTTCCACCCTTCCTGTGTATAATCACTGTCTTTAACTCATTCTCTATATTGGGGCCAATGGTCTCTTCCTACAGTTCCTGTGAAATCGATCATGGAGCAAAACTCTCATTCTGCATCAATGACCGAGGTCGAATCGACCAAAGTTTTTGTATTGTGCTGCCAAAGATAGCTGGCTGGATGCTGGCCACCACATGAGGACGAGCTGCCATTTTGTAATATACACGCCACTTTTGTTCATGCAGTCCATCAATTTGAAATCATCACTGGTAATGCATGCATCACACATACATGAGATCTTTCTGAATGAATCAATAGCTCCCCAGTGATGTTGCATTATTTGTGCATTCAGTTAGGCTGACAGGAAAACAATGCAAAACCTAGCCATGGAGCAAGTTTGTTCCTTGAAATGTTCAAAAATTGTGCAGTCCTTTGGAAAAAAATGCCACATCTTTTATTCATGTTCAGAGGCCGAAGTGTCAAGAATTTTGTCAGGCTTCTCTCTGTTCTGTTAACCTTGTCCCTGTGAAATATTCTGTCTCTATCTCGTTGGTTAAACATTACTCCCAGGCCACAGGGGAAGAAATAGAGGAAATGAAAGAAATAAGGAGGGAAAGGAGTTTCTGTGCTTCCCCTTGTCCTTTCTTTATTAAACAATGGCCTCTTACCCAAATGTGAAAAAAACAACGCCATCAAGACAGAAAAAGCAAAGCGAGGTTGAGGAAGAGGAGGGACTGAGGATTAAAATGATCAAGACGAGCAATGGAAATATGAAGAGGGGTGCATGGAGACATCGACATGGCCGCAGAGCAGATAGGTGTGCAGTCCATCATCTTCAGATGGGCTGACAGGGCTGTCTGGGGAGTTTATTTTTACCTTGATAAAGAGTAGCATGAAAAGGCTGCTGTAGGCTGGTTGCACCTTTCAGTGGGTCGTCTAGGACAGCGGCTGTCCTGCTGTGACTGTCTTTCAAACCTGATGATATACAATCATAAACATACACACGTTTGTGCTCTGTCAAGCATTGTCTATTCTATTCTCGTCTCTATTGACGCCCTGAGAAGCAAATGAGGAGGGAAAAAAATCCAATTTGATTTGTTACTTGTGTTTATGAGGAGATAGGAACATGTTAAATAGAGCTTTTGCCAGGATAATTACAAAATATGTAGTGAATATGGAGATGGTTAGTGCATTGCTCATCTGTTTGGAACAAAAGATCGGAGTTACTTTTTCAAACAGTTTAGTCATCAATGAGCCATAACATTTAAACCACATGCCTAATATTGTTTTGCTGCTTAATCAGTTCTGTGATGCACTAGGTACTGACACCGTATATCAGATATGGCATTATTATATTCCCGAAAATCTGAGTTATTATGAAATTCTCATAGCATACACTGCCCGACTGACGCAGATCCTTCGTGTTAACGCGATAGCTCAAAAACGGTCTCATGTGTCATTTTCAAATTTTAGACCAACATAGACCAGAGGACCATGCGAGGAAGAATTTGATTTGATTTTGGGATAGGTCGGTTGTATATTTACGAGATTAGGGGGAGCTTTATATCCTTTTTTGAAAAAATATTTCAACCGTTTGTCTACTTTAGTTCAGATTATGTGCATGTGGTTTGACTCAAGGAGATCTATTGTGTATACATCGTGTTCTACTCTAATAATTCATATTGTACTCACTAAGGGAAGTTTTTTTATGGGAAAATGCTGTTTTCTAGCAATAAAATTCTCACCGTTGGTGTGATACAGTCCAAATTTGGGGTAAAAAAAGTACCCCAACACAGGAGTTGGGGTACTTTTTTTTAAATACACCTTAACTGTCAGGAACGACAGGACGTAGGAGATCGGCCTTAGGGGGATTGGACAACACAGGCTGGTTTAAGCTCCCACGACTTGGGCCCACTTCACCAGCGGTGCTTAAATTACTGTGGAAGGTACTATCCACTGCAGACCAGGAACATCCACCAAGACCTGCAGTTCTGGAGATGCTATGTCATCAATACATCGCCATCTGGCTTTGTGAAAGTCACTCAGATCTTTACATTATCCCGTTTTTCCTGCTTCCATCACATCAACTAGGACAATATGTTCACTTTCGGCCTAATATGCTTCCCCCTATCTAAAATGCCACTGTAACAAGTTTATCGGTGTGTCCCAACCTGTAAGTGGTCAGAATTTTATGACTTATAGATTGTTCTCATATTCCAAGTCTGGTTTGTTTATATCCAGAATATTAAAAAAAAATAGGCAGCACCTAAGGATTCCCACTCTTCAGACCCCTACCGTTGTAATTATTGATTTTTAGAAAATGTGAGTAGAAAAAACCCCACAATTTAACGCTTCATTGCTCCTCTGTTAAATTCATGACAAACGTAATTTTTCATGAACCTTGTCCAAACGCCATCACAGCTGAGTCACTCCTCTATCTACAAGGTGTAGTTAGGAGTCGGTGTGATCTCCTATTGATCTCCAGTGGATCAATGTTAATCTTGTATTTATAAACCCTGCAGAACATCACCCCCAACCTCCCTGCTGTAAGTTGCTGTTAGCACCTGATCAGGAACACTGAGAGGGGAATTGATTAACAAATCAAGCCTGTAATGAATTCTTACTGTGTTCAAATCTATCTGAGGAAGTCTGTGGAGAGCTCGAGGGATGAGATTGAGATGTTTTACAATGTGGTCCCACTAAGCCGACTCTTATAACTGTGCTGTTTATTTTTTATACAGGTGGGTTTTAGATTGAGCTTTTGGTGAATTTAACCCTCTCGGTTTGGCATGTTGGACTGGATAACTGTCTCCTAAGCTGGCATATGTCTTTCTGTATCTGATGTGCTCATTGCATCTTAGGGCTGCTTGGCAATCAATATCAATGCTGAGGTTCCTTTATTTTTATTTTCTGGGGAATTCTTACTCTTATATAAGGATTTATCTTAACAATGGAGATAGATGTATAATGGTTGTTTGTCAAAAAGCATTTGTTTTCTAGCCCCAGAGTTCGACAGCGATGGGGGGAAAACATCACAACAACTCAATAAAATTCTAACTTGTGAATCTTCTGTGGTGCATTCTAATTCTTTATGACGCCAACAAAAGGGAGGCATATGGGGTTCCTTCTGTCCATCCTGTCCCTTTGTCTGTGCTTACATAATGAGCTATGATCATTCCAAATCTCCTCAGAAAACCACTTGACAGAAATCAGTAAAATTTTGCCCGTACTGTAGAGTTCGTGGAGGGGAGGGGAAGCTGATTCGATTTTTAAACTTCTCCGCTTTATATGAATCCTACTATGGGGACACCATGACCTGTCATGCAAAGCCAGTCAGAGGCAGAGCCGTGCGAGTGATGGCTTTGCCATAGTTGGATTGTGCATCATAGTGTCCTCTAGTTTTTATCCTGTGATTTTCCTAATCTAACATCTATTGTGGACTGTGTGAATATTCATGAACAAACTAACTTGTTTTCTCCCTCATTGCTCTCTGTTTCTATATGCAGGTTAGCTCTTTACGTGTACGAGTACCTGCTGCATGTAGGGGCACAGAAGTCAGC
Source organism: Lophius americanus (assembly GCA_037951165.1). NCBI lineage: Eukaryota > Metazoa > Chordata > Actinopteri > Lophiiformes > Lophiidae > Lophius > Lophius americanus. The sequence continues at coordinate 3,014,460 of JBBDHG010000024.1, read as the reverse complement.
ACAGACCTTTCTCTCAGAGGTAATTGTAATTGTGTGTATGTGTGTTTGTGCTAGAGACAATGTAGTTCATTCGTTCACTCTTAAGACTGCTCTGACCCTCATACATTCTGTCGAGCAAGATAAGCAACTAACTGAAATTAGCCTGGACCTGGTGGTCAGCCAACGAGTTAGTAACAACCGACAGGCTTTTAAACATTACCGTTGCTTTAGTGGGACTGGAGCTGGATCACACGCGCTCAGCCCGTAGACGACGTCTTCGACTGACATCATTCTATTCTATGATCTATTTCAATCTCATTTTGCCCAATCTGAGATGAGGTGAAAATGAGGTCAGGTGCTTCCGGGATCTGCTGTAAATGACTACGTAAAGGACAGCGGCTGTTGTACAGCGACTGTTGAACCGCAACTGTTTTACGCTGTTGTACAACGCTGCGAGGAAGAGGAGAACAAAGGGAGTTGGAATGGAAAAGGTTACATCATCAGTTGGCACCATTTCTCATCACTCTGACTTATGAGTGTGTTTTTGAACATGTGCATACACACACAGACTCCCTGACACCTTTTCCTCTCTGCCACTTGCTTGCTCTTCCGCAGATGTGGGAGATGAGAAGGATAGGCGGTGTCGTATTCAAGCGAGGGAGAACATTAGCTAAGGGTGCAGCAAGTATAAACACATCCACTTGTGTACAAAACACATGGGCGTGCATGCGTGAGCTCACACACACACAGGGTTACATTATGCCATAATGTTGCTCTTTCCAGAATTGTCGGGTGGAGCAAAATATGCCTTTAAAGGCCCGTTAACAACGATATATCATCCACATCTCTTTACAGTGTATCCTCAGGCTCAGGAACAAGAACCCAGAAAACGAGTCTCAAATCAAACCTGAATACCCAAATTAAAAAACAAAATCTAAGACAGACCGCTGAGGAGAACAAGAAACTCAAAACCTTGCATTTCCATCAAAATTAATTGATTGCTCGAACGATAATAACAAATAACTTTAAAAAAAAAAAAACAGGCTGGCGAGACTAAAAATCTTAAACAGCAATTTGAAATTCCCTCTCTTTGGTAGAAAAGTGTCTTTTCCCAACTGTCAGTCCAGCGTACAGCGAGAGCAGACCCTGCATCTACACAGCCTACATCTGTTTGTAATCACGCCGGAGGGATCTCGCTCTTAGATGGTGACGGTAAATGAAGGAACCTTCCGGGAGCTTAGCCCGCAAGAAGACAGGATATGTGGGCCCAGTCGATGATGTTTTCTTCCTTGCTTTCCTATTGAAGGCTGATAAAAAAGATCACGCAAAAATGTGGCTTGGCCTGAACTGTCTGCCCTTCTGTCATTTTGGACTGACCCAGAGTCATTTTATGTGAGAAATGAGGTACGTCTTGCATATTCTGCATCTGTAGTACTAATTGGGCAATTATGAGGAAGTAAATCCCTCTTTGTGGTGGTCTAAGTGGACATTTCTGGCTGTCTGTAGTGTCTCCAGTTAACCCATGTCTTTACGAGAACTGCAACTTAGACTAAGAGCATATGGGATAAACAAAGAGAAGCTTTTTCTAATGCCCCCCCCCAATAAAAAAAACAAAAAAACTTCAAAGTGAGGCATTCTTTCCAAAAGTCAGTTTCTGATGTGCAGCTGAGGTCAGGACGATCTGATTGAAAGTTTACTGATTCAATTGTTGCTATGATCTGAATGCTTTTTCATGCTGCTATGAGTGCATGTGGTATGAGGGTCTTGTCTTTGCTCATATGAAACTCCTCAGCAAAGGAAATTGAATAGGATGATTGTGCGGTAGCGTGCAGAGTTACAAAGAGTGATGTAAGCCTGTTTACGGAGAGGAGTGGTAGACTAAACAATTGTGTCATAATCTGACAAGAGAGGCCTAACTGCTGCCAGCAGTCACTGCTCAGAATGTTAGAGGCGTTTTTATGAATCTGCAAAAAATTCAACGTTGTGTGCAAACTTGAATCACCCTCCTTGTGGATGAACTCATGTTAGTCACCAATCGTGACTGAGATATTATGGCGTCAAAATGTCACATGGTATCTGAAGGCCAAACCGTTTTGCAGGAACCTTGGATACATTATTGGCCCCTGTCACAAGTACTGAGGAGGGTGAGATAGGTATGGTGTCATACATCTATCTGTCATACTAAATTTTTGTCTTATATATCAAAAGATGTGTCACAAATTGTACCACTTTGGTACTATCTTTTTCCACCACCTTTTATAGACAGAAAAACAAAGTACCAAAGTGGTGCAATTTGCTATGTAGGGAATTTTGTCATTTTATTATTATTTCAATTCCCCTGGTTACAACTATACTCATTTTGATACTTGTTTTGATTCTGGAGCAATTTCGAAACACTAGTTCGTACTTTTCGACAGAAACTTCTACAAACAACAACCAAGTACTGAATGAGGAGGAAGGGACTTTTAGTCCTTTTTTGTTGCGTGTTTATATGTTGAATGTTGGCTTGTTCTGTCAGGGAGGTTATGTTTCCACAGAAGAACTCAGACTGATTGACAAAACTATTCAATATTTTTTCACAAATCTTTATCTCTCCTGCAATTTTATTGACTCTCTATTCGTTTCTGAAGGTTGACGATATTCTCCATAGCATAAATCCAAAACTGCAAGGGGATGGAGGATCTGTCATAGACTGATGCTGTTGTTGTAAAATCTCTTTAAAAAGTAATCTGAAATTTTTTTTCTCAGACATACAGGGGACAGGAACTCAAATAACTGCTAATAGTCTTAAATAATCTTAATATTCTCTCAAAGACATTCCTCCGTGGTGGATACCAGACAATTATAGCATCTTTCACTTAAAAAAGTGGAAATCTCGCTTTCCTCGAGATTTTGTGATGTCAAACATTTATAAGAAACCTGGCGCACTTCTGTACTGAGAGACACAGCAAATCTAAATTTGTGAGCCGACCCAGAGCAGCAGACGGGAAGCACATTCATACAGTAGAACAGCAATATTTAGAAAGTATGCAAATTCGTTATGATCACAAGCAAGGGACCAAGCTGCGCGCTGTATTCAAATTATGCATTATCCATCCGTGGCTCAACGTCAGAAATGATTTTATGCCAAGCTCTGCCCTCCTAAGTCACTGTTAATACATCTGTCAATCTTTCTTTCTTTCTTTCTGTTCTATTTTGCAGATTGATAAAAAATGAATTCCGCTCATTGAAACACGGTCATTTTATGTAACATTGACCCATTGAAGTTTCCAGGCAGTGGATTATTGTACCGTTAAATAACCATTTTATTCAAAGGAAACTGGTCACACAGGTAAATGGAAATTGCAGTTATATAAACTTGGGTGACCTTGTTATTGCAAATCGGTGCATCCATGTAACAGCTCAGTTACTAGAGTCCCCTTCCCAATCATATTTGGTAAACATCGCATACATGAAAATGCAAGATTTTGGAAATTTTTTCCAGAACGCAGTCTTATGAAAACAGTGATGACATGTCTCCCCCTTACAGTAAAGCCAATATAGCATGGCTATAATGTTTTAAGCTCAATAGCCATGCACAAACATCAAAACAACAAAAGCAATGACGGACTATCGAGTGTTCACAAACCATGGTCCTGGCATGCAAACAATAATGTTTTCCGCTTGTTTTTGAGGACCCATGTGTACGAGGATCGTTTTCACGTGGGATGAAAAAGGGAAAGTGCTGGATGTGTATTGTTAACCAGTTATCCGTCAAAATAAGCTTTAAATTGCCTCTGACGTTGGAAGTAACTCTGGATCTAGTGTTACGCGAACATAAAGGTACAGAGAGAGGAAGACCAGAAAGTATAGAGGAGGGAATGGAAGACTGGAAGCAGACAGAAGGATGTGTGTCTTGGTTCATCTTCTCAGACTGGTGCATGTCTCTGATATCTGCACACCCTGTGACTGAGTAAACACACATACACACATTTGCACGCACACTGTTTGACACACTTGAATAAATGGGCTTTCCAGGACATGACACATATACTCACTTATCCACTTCTGAATCCATGGCCTGAGAGCCATAATATAATTTCATAATGGCATGTGTTATAAGAATTCCCTCACGTCCTCTCTAACCTTGTAAAGAAGATAAATCAGATGTTGACCATTTCTTTTTATACCTAATATGTTTCTCTGGGTCTCTCCAGATCCGATGGGAGAAGAATATCACATTAGGAGAACCTCCAGGGTTCCTCCACTCATGGTGGTGGTAAGTGTTTTTATTACTAATGACTCAAGTTGCCTGCTCCTTCATGTTGCTTTTCCTCACTCCATCATTAAGACAATTAAATAAAATGATTATTCTCCCTCCTTCTACTCATGTTTTCATGCATCCTCCACCCCTGAAAGCCTCCTTAGGGTATTATTTACAAAATGTGATGCTTACTTACTTAAAGTCCCTTATTCCATCTTATATATTGGTTCTATTCTTGATTTACATAGTTTATGTTCACACTGCCAGTCTTAATGATCAATTCCGATTTTTTTAATTAGTTCGGATTTTTTTGTCTGTGCAGTTGTTCACAATTACTTTTTAAATATGGCCTATATCAGACTCCATTATGAGCAGTTCCTAAACTCACCAGCATGCGCAAAAAAAAAATAATAACAAAGAACAGGCATTATGCTGTCAATACAGAAGCAAAATCAGAAGCCATTAAAGTTAGTTTGTTTTTTTCTTCTCTAACATGTTATGCAGTGTAGGCCAGAAAATTTATAAAAGAGATAAAACTAGTTAAAAATGTACTTCCGCCCGTGCAGATTTTTTTAAAGTAAGTCAACGGAAGATGACGTCAAAGTCGCATTAATTCCGATTTGACAATTCAGACTGAGGTCGCAGTGCGAAAAATTCAACCACTGTCTGATTTTAGCCCAATTCGAAACTGGAAGAGATCAGATTTCATGTTGTTTGTGCTGGTCAAACTGCCATGAAGGTCACACATGAACTTAAAATCAGAGATAGGCTCCATTTTTACTGCAGTGTGAACATAGCCTAGGTTTCTTAAATGGAAGGACGTCTTATCTTCTCTCTGATTTTTTTTTTTTTAGTGTTTTTTGGGACCTGTACTGCGCAGCTCCAGAGAGAAGAGACACATGTGAACACTCCAGCGAGGCCAAGGCCTTCCATGACTATGTGAGTCTACTCTCGTGTGGTTTTCTTTACTCTCTCTGGCTCCATGGCACCAATTAGCAAATTAAAGTCTGTACTGCAAGATGCTGCATTGTGTGGAAAAATCCAAACTGTTAAGTATTAAGTAAGTAATAAGCATCATAACAATAATACTGTAGCAGGTTGGAATTACTTAATACAAGAATGGCAAGGACAAACTCTCCTTTGAACAATGGGTTTATTGGTGAACTCAAATTTGCCACACACTTGGCACAAGCACAGCCTAACTAGAATCAAAAGGAATTTCTCTGAGAGGGCAGAACACACTCACACAGTCTCAGTGTATGCTGGGAAATCCCACCCACCAATCTTCACCAACACCCTACAACATATTTTTGGATCCGACGAGTACATGACATTTAGTTCCTGCAGCATAACTCCCAATGTTCCTATTCTTCCAGAGAAACTTTTTACACAAATCAGTCATAAGAGTTTGTGCGCTTGCTGGTTATTGATCTTTATTCTTTTTATTTCCACGGTTACATATTGGATTCACTCATTCCTGGAGTGGGTTTGTCTGTGGAGCAGATCTCTACCACTACTCATAGTTTTTTTCACTAAAATTTCCATACACAACAAATTCCTAAAATGGTGGCTTTTGCTATTTCGGGGCTTATTTACTTTATGTTTCCACGGTTTCTACTTTAATTTAGGCTCAATCTCTTTCATTCTCTCCTTCTGAGGTGTGAGTTTTTAGGGAAAAACTGAACAACTTTTGAGAACAACAGAACTTGTATGCACACACTACTACCTGTATGTACAAAGTAATGATACCAAAGTAATCCTAATTTCTTGGAGTAAATTTTGACGATCAGTGAGTCACTTCATGAGGGTCAATCTATCATGGGATTGTTGCTCTTAGATGCAATGACATAATGGGGAAACTGAGCTGTGCAATTTTGACATCAAACAATTTGTGTCTATAGTATTAATATTGATTGGTTGATGTGTTCCTAAAGATGTAAAATTGCTAAACTAATTGGACCAATTCTCAGCAAATCAAAGCAGATCAACCCTTTCACACATTTCCTTCTTCCTCCTTGCTTGAATATTTTTCATTAATTTCACATTTTGATATAATACGGCTCTTTGAAGTGACAAGGGAGGACAGGGTCGAGCCGAGCAGATCAGAAGGACAGCCCAGGTTAGACACCTTGGAGACAAAGTAAGAGAAGCCAGACTGAGGAGAGACCAAAGAGGAGGTGCCTGGATGTGGTGAGCGAGGGCATGTAGTCTGTTGGTGTGAGAGTGGAAGATTGAGAGGACAGGGCAAGAGGGAAACACGCGATCCACAGTGGCGACCACTAAATGGGACAGCTGGAAGAAAAAGATGGCTCACATCAGAATGCAAAGAATTATACAAAGAGTGACAATGTACACAAATGGTTTTTACTGTTGACTTCTGGATACCAACAATATGTCTTTAGGCAGAAATCAAATCTGAGGATGAGGATAGGGAACTGATTAGAATAGGTGACAAAAAAAGGCAATCAAATTGTAAATGTGAGTTACGCTCTATTAATCGATTCCTGGAAGACTTACTGTTGGTTTGGCATTTGCAGCATGTCTTCATGACATTGTCATCTGGTTTTAATCTCTGGTTAGAAACATCCTTGTTGTGACATTCAATGGGTGTGTGAGAAAAGAGCAGAGGACATAATGCCTCAGGTTTGTCATACCTTATGTAGTCTACCAGGGCGCAGCAGCTGGAAAATGCAGCACACACACTCATATACTCCTAAAGTGTTGTGAGCGCGTTGCGCTGAGGAGCAGACTGGGCAAAAAGGCAGCGTGGATTTTGTGGCTGAATCATTGTTCATAGCTCTCTTTTTTCAACGTGACTCCACTTCACTGCTATCGTAATTCCTGTACATCAAGACATGGCTTGATATATTCATGCACAATCCCGTAAACAAAATACAAAGAGCATTGCTAAAGCTCTTTAAATTCTACACTATCTGTTGACTAAGAAAGAGGAGTTCCGTATTTTGTATCTCTGCCGTGGGGGATTATGGGAGTTGCTAAGTGCTAAACTTAGCTTTAGCTTGCCTAAACTCAGCACTAAGCTAAACTCTAAGCTAGCGACATATCCCTTACTCGGATGTGTACTGAGTAGCTGCAGAGCTAACATCATGTAGCACAAGCAGAGAACGGAAGTGATAGTCTTTAACTCTACTAAACTCCTTCATCATTTCATAATTTTTGTTTCTAACACTTCATATCTCCGTTGTTTCACAGCGGCTACTAATATATTACTGATTTAGCCAGAATCACCAAGCCCTATATAAATGTATTGTTCAAAGTGCAGAGGTCAGGGCCTTTTGCCTACCAAAGCAGCATAATCTCTTTTCTTCTCTGTCATCCACTCCCTCTTTTCTTTTAGCTCGTAACCCTTCAGAACTTGTGGTGGCAATGCGGGTGAAGGTGTGTGTGTGTTTGTGTTTGTGTGTATGTGTATGTGTATGTGAGGGATCGCGCTTCTCTGTTTGTGCTGTGTGTATGTGCTTGTATCTATGTGGGTACATAGGTAATGCTGTTGATACTGCCGATGATGATCGGGGTGATGAATCTTCACTCCCAAGGACGAGCCAGCTATGTGATGATGTCATCCTGGCTCAGAGGAAGGGAAATGGAGGGCAGTGTGACCTCAGCCCTGGGAGACAGACAGGAAGGAGGGAGGTGGAGAAATATGGGAGAACATGAGCATTGATAGCAAGAATGAGCAAAACAGTTCTTCTCTTCACTTCGAAACACCAAAACCAAACAGAACACATTTAGAGTAATTAAATATGATTACACTGAAGATGACACAGTAGTGTCATGTTGTTTCTCCTTATCTGATCGGAATCAATTAAATTCAGGAATCATTCAGAATCTTAATGTCATTAGCAGAGGCCACCAGCAACAACATCTTTTTACATTTCCTGCAGGGCTGTAATCAGAGAAATATAATCAGACCAATTGTAATTAGACCAAGGTCATTTTCAATCAACTCTTTCGACGCTGTGCTGCTTCTCTGATCCAATCAGATCTAATACCTGCATATCTACAGCTCAATTAAAACAAAATGAGGGGACAACTGTGGATGCTTTCATTTGAAAAAGTAGCCTGCATCAATCCGATGTCGGTGTCACTCTTTCAGTCTCCTGACTTTGAGACTGATGGAGATTTTAATCAGACATTTCAAAGGTAATTATTTTCAGGTAGCTGATTCCAAACTGGAGTCTTAATTAATGCCAGAGAGGGGTGGGAGCTCATGCACATCATCTTTGGGTCCTTTTCCTTTGATAATTGACGGGACAGGGACAAAGCTTTTGGCTTGATTTGCACCATTATCGATGCTTGAACTAGAGTCAATAAAGTCGGCTTTGAGTAAATCTCATCTAAAGAAATAAGAAATAAGAAATTGAGAGTATCCGCAACATGTGTGGGATGGCTGTGCTCTGTGCACATCGACCACATTACCAGACCGGTTTGTGAGGATGTTCTTCCAAGGCTTGAATCCAACTGTCTAATGCTTAAAGGGAAAGGAAGAAATCAGCGAGGAACAAAGTGAAGGGAAATGCAACGATATTGATTACCATCCGCCATGACTTCTCATGCATCAGAAAAGCCGTATACAGTCCGGCTAAGTGCTTTATGAATTGTGTTGTTGTTACCAAATGAGCAGTTCCCATTTGCAATGAGCCATGAAGACATAAAAGCAAGTTATTTATAACTTCTTATGCTTGGCCAGGAAATGGCCCCATTGTAAACAAAAGTCAGTTGCTTAATTTCTATTCTCCCTTTGAAGTGTGAGTCATCAACCCATGGGGGTCATTTTAGGAATTTCCTAATGGTGTAGGTTTGACAGCCGTTACATGTTAGCACCGCATTCACTAACAGGAATGTATTTATATGATGATGATTGATTGACGGAGACAAGTTTGATAGTAATATCATATTTCTAGCTGATTTCTGCAGAAAGATCGGGGAAATTCCTGGGATTTTCTTTTTTTGTTGTTGTTGTAATTATAGCCATAACATTAAATTCATGTGCTTAATATTGTGTAGGTCTCCACGAAACAGCTCTTAGAGGTATTATTTGACACCTTATATAAGAACTGGCACTAATTTTGTCAGTTTTCTGTGCTACAGTAGCTCCTCTTTGGAACCGGACAACACAGGGTACAATTGGCTCCCCATGTGCATCAGTGAGCCTTGGGCGCCCTTGTCCTGTTACCAATTCACCTTTTGTCTGTCCTTGGTCCTCTGTACTATGGTAGGCACCAACTTCTCTCAGACCCAGTTGTTGAGCCATTACAATTTTGCCTTGTCAAAGTCGCTCAGATTCTTACGCTTTCCCATTTTTCCTGCTTCCAACTCATCAACTATGAGGACAAAAAATTCACTTGTTGATAAGTATATCATGCCTTCTGATATCCAATGTTATGCTGACTTCACCTGCCAGTGATTATAATTTCCCAGCTGATCGGTGTTAATTTGATGAGAATTTCCCGCCAGGAATCCCCAATATTGATAAGATGTATTTCTTCATCTGCATTCGGACATTAGGCGCTATAAGATGTCAGTTTACTGAAGAAAACAGTAAATGTATCGTGTGTATGTGTAAATACTGTTAAATACACTGTTGTGCTAGTAGTTGTGGCACTTGGCTTTCACATTCTTTGCATAAGAATATAGGTTCACTTTCCCTCAGTGGTTCATAACAAGCTGACAAGCTCTGGAAAAAAAACTGTTGATGGGGTAAAGAAGCAGATAGGTGATGAAAGTGCTGATCAGTTCTAAAAATTGGAGGAGTTTAGGAGAACTCATGAAAAAAAACTCCTCTGAGAAAGTTATCTCGCTCCTGATTTCAGCTGATTATCAGTTTCTGGCAGTTGTACTGGTTGTGCTGTGCAGTTTCCAGATAAGAATGTGCTTATTAACCACAACTAGTCATGGGCTGGAAAAGTACTCCTGGTTTGTGTATTAAAATGATTACGGGCAGTGAAAATATGCCCTGAACTGAATCTCATAGGTGGTTGTCAGAGTCTGAACACGCACCATTTTCTTTATCACATTATTTGAGCTTAAGCTTTAACATGTTTCTCCCATTAATGCGAGTGCCCCACAAAAAAAAGAACCAGATGAAGAAGAAGTAGATATATATTAGGACGCTAGCTCACATATGCAGAATCAAGCAGGCATGTAATAAGTAAATAAGTAACAAAAAAACAAATGAATTACTCAGCCAACCAGAGCTAGAGGTTACACATATATTTAGCTTTGCTTATTCAGCTTTTTTTGTTTGGTTATTTGTTAAAATGCCGGACATTTTTAACGTTGTCAAAAGATTTCGATGGGTCAGTGTAGATTTCATTCATCCAGGTCATGGTAACCCATGTGAGTTGAATCCAAAGCAACTGGTCTTCTGTTTTGGCTTGAAGACGCTTAACCTCTCATACAATAGGCTTCTTCAGTTCCGACTGGCCGGTGAGGAGTCAGGGATTCTGTACATTTTGTGTATGGGTGAATTGGGGGCCAAGGAAAAGTTGATCTAAGTTTGGGGTAGAGCTTGGTTGCAGATTTGGAATCACATTTTCACTTTATTTGCAAGATAGGACCTTTAAACCTTTAAATGTACCTAAGAAAACACCCAAGCATGGACAGTTCATTATTTTTACTCAATAATGCACAATTAAATCCTTATCCAGGATTCTAAAATATTTATTTGCATACATATAGGGTCCCGGTACAGGAAATGAGAGGTTAAGAATTTTGCATTGCCACCAATGCTGTAGCTGAAAAATGCGGATTCTAGGAATCTGGATATAAAGTCAATTAGGACACATCGCTATTACAGGCTTCTGTTTTTGATGATACTATTGATGATCAGCTGTTTTACTGGTGATAAACATATGATTCCAAATGTTAGGAGAAGGTTTCCACTGTCCAGGAATGAGGCAATAGCACTTACCTTTGATATGAAACAAAAGTGAATAAAGGGACATCATTGTGGTAATATTACAATAGTGTGTGATTTTCCCTGGATACATTGATACATCAAGATTGTTCGTGACTTTTTACAGGACGATGTTTACATGTACTGGTAACTATTTTCAGATTGTTCAGGTGTTAGTGGAACCAAAGTTGTCAGATTTATGCTCTCTCTGAATGCTCTCTATTTAATCTCATTTTGAGTCTTTAAATTATTTTATTTCAACAAAGTGGGCGATGCCACATGGACAAAGGGATTTCATTTAATCCAATCATTTATTTTGGTAGAGCCAAATCAAGATTTTTGATACAAGTTTGAAGTTTCAAATTTTTAAATATTGTGTGGTTAAGCAGAAAATGTCTTCTAGGCTGTTTATATATTGTGAACTTAGTCGTTGTATGTGTAAATAAAGCCCTCTGAAGACTGTCATCATTTTGTGTAGTAGGTTAGAAATCCATTTTTAGCAGTATCACATTTCGTTTTGGTTCATATGACCATCCAACAAATAACAATACCTGAACAGGGGATTTTGTGAAGTTAATTGTCTTGGTACTTTAAATTATCTTGGACACTCACAAGTGTCAACCAGGGGTTTGTCCTCTCTCCGCTTTCATTTCTTTTATACACCTACGAATGTCAGAGTCATCATGAAGGCAGACGTGTCATTACGTTTGGCAAGACTCTGTGATTATGTCACTACTTAGAGACAATGACACTGATCACGGCCCGGTGGTGGATGATTTTAACTGCTGGTGTGAAAGCCTCTTCTTGAATAATAATGTCCAAAACTAAAGGAATTATTGGGAGATTATAGGGACTCAAGGAAGAAGCCAGATTTTTCTGCTGTTTTTCTGCATGTCCTGGCTTTTGAAGTGGTCCATAGTACAAATAATATACAATATAAAATATATATATTACATAATAATATAATTAAAGTGTGTATTATAGTGTATGTGTAAGCATTACTGTTTTATTCTTTGCTGGCTTTATATCAAATTACCCCTCATGGGTAATAAAATGTACCTTAATCTTGACCTTGAAGCAAACATATAATTCAGGGCATACACTGATATTGAATTTTTGGTTGGCGGGCAAATAAATGAAAAGAGTTGCATTTGCAACAATTGCAGCAAATCCAAAAAGATGAAAAGCAATTGACATTTAAGTTTCAATACATTAGCCAAAGAAGAAGTGTGCAAAATCTGAATACTTCGTAATACTTAATCTATTTGGGGTTGTTTTTATTTTTGAATGGATGAAGATGTATAATCCCTCTCTATCTGACAACTTAAAAAGAATAGGAATATCTTTCTTTCTTTTACATTCTCCATTTATCTGAGGAGATCTTGAGCAACCCCCCTTCCAGGTTGGGGATCACAGTATTATTTTTTTTAATTTGAAAAGTCCAGTGTCATTGCACAGTAATGACTGCCTGTGCAACGTTTCATTACTTGAGATAAACAAGGAAAAGGAAAATGTGCGATCGAAAGGCGTTAGAATTGCATGTCTGTAAAACAAGGAGAGCTTGGCAGAAGAAGAGATCAAAGCTGTGTCTTATACTGCTGCTATATCTTAGATCCATCCTCTCTTAAGCAAATGGGTTGTATTCAAACTGCTCGCTTTAAGAACATCACCTACATTCAAAAGATACACACATTTGAAAATTTGAAAAAAAAACACCGGATGGGGATTCATTATCAGAGTTGTGGGAAAAAGCGGACGACCCCTCCATCCTGTGTGTGTGACCGACGGACAGGACCCTGGGGTCGAGCTGAAAGCGGCACCACGGACAGAGAAGGTCCATCATCATGGACATATTTGCTGAATTCCACGATCATCAAAGCACGTCCCACCCAGAGCTCTCCACAGTCTAAATTTATGAATCCGTCCACGCCCGGATTCTGCTCTCATAAAACCCTAGCCTTCCTGCTCCAGGTCAACTGTTGAGCCTTTCCACATAAGTATGAATGATTGTTGCCTCTTTCCACAAACCAAAACCAGCCTCCTTTACGGACAGTTTTAGGATCCCAGATCAAATAAATGTATTACCCCTGGAGTAGACTTGGCAAAGCTTTTTCAAATATCTTATATCCAACGCTCTAACTCGCTTTTCCACATCTCTCACGGATATTGTTGCAATTACAACAAGATGCTTTCAGCTTTTTCAAGATAACCATACCTATTACAGGATCTAATTACCAACTGATAATTAGTTGGTTCCTGGAATTGTTTTAATTTGCTCGATTACTGGCATTACCGTAATTTATCGGGAAATAAATTATAATAAATGAACTGCAAAGAGCATTGCGTTTGAGCATTAAGGAAGTACAAATTCTGCCATTTTGTCCAGTAATAATGACAAAGACAAACAAACAAACAAAGAATATTACGTCGGGGACTGATGCTTTATTGTCTCATTATCGATCAACATTAAACAAACCTTAGAATGAATCACTCCATTCAATTGCATGGAATGCAAACTTGAATTCTGACCAAAATGTTGTCTGTGTATTTACGTGGAAATGCATATTATCAGACAGAAACAGAAACAACCTAGAAACAGAGAGTCTGTTGGCTCCAAGCATTGTGGGCAACAAGCTGATTCAAACCAGTTGAGAACCAATGGGGGTAGGGGAGACCCCCGTCTGTTTCCAGGGAAACAGAGCCCTTTCGCCTCTCTCTCTCTATCTTTCTCTCTCTCTTTCTCTCTCTCTCTCTCTCTCTCCTTCCCCTCTCTCTATGGCTCTCTCGCACACGCTCCCATGTTCCTTCTTGGGAGTGTTGAGGAGGAGGGAAATGTGGAGGTGACTCACTGTAACATCATTGCCATGGCAATGATAAGTGAGCCGAGAGTAGAGTGAATAAGAAGACATAGGATTGGAATTGCCATAGGTTGAGCAGAGATGGAAATTGTTCGAAAAAAAAACATGGGAAATTTCAATGTTGACACTTTAAATACTACTTCTTCTTTTGCACCACTTCATCCTCTCTGTTTTCTATCACTGTTTTTTCATTTCTTCTTTATTCCCTCTTCCCCCCCTCATCTCTTTTGATGTTCTCTTCCCTTCTGCAGTCCTCATCATGTCTCTTATCAGCTTCCTTCCTCCGTCGCAGACCTAGTGTGTGCAGGTCTCTGAGGACATTTGTTTTCAAGTGGCGACTTGTGCTAAGTCATGTTATAAGCCTGTTTGGACATGCCAAGCTGGAGTATAAACGTGATGTTGACACAGGCTCATCTTGCTGCTCAATAGCCGGCAGGGCAAGAGAGGTGGGCATGGTGTAGTGGAGGTTAACAGAGGGCAGAGGAGGACAAGAAGGTGTAAGAAAGAAAGAGCTGTGGGGTACAGAGGAGTGGTTTTTAGTTTGACTGCAGATCTTATGATTGATGGTGATATTTAGGGGCTTAGTTGTCTGCATATGCCGTATGTCCACGATAGTTTATGAGATAGTGCTGTCTGAATTTGACATTCTCTATAATATAAAAAGCAGCCAAAACATAAAAAACACTTGCTTCATCTTGTGTATGCCCTCGTTTTAGCACCCACACTGCTCTGCTAAGCACTGTGACCTCTGACAACTTTCTGTCAGCAGATTTTAGCAATTTGTGCTTTACCCACCCACACATCACTGACAATTGGGCACCCATAACCCTGTCAGTGGTTCAACAGTGGTCTTTCCTTAGACCCCTGCAGACCAGCAACACCCAATAGTTTTTTGTCTAGCAATCAGAATTTGGTCCTTGCAAAGGCGCTCTGATCCTTATGCTTCCTATTTTTCCTGCTTCCAACACATCAACTTTGCGGAGAAAGATTTTCATTTGCTGCCCAAAATGTCTCACGAGCTGACAGCCGGGTGTTTATGGAGACGGGTATTAAGTATTTCATTTTGAAATTGGAAAGTGAGAAAAAAATGTTTTACAGAATAGACAGTATGTAATTCAACGTGTAGTTTTCCCTGGCAGACCTGGGTTGAACTGTAAAAATGCTGCAAAATTTTACAGAGCTGCAATCTTACGGATTGTGTGTGTGTCTATCATCACAGTGAATGATCCACTGTCTGAACTGTAGAAACAGCAGCAGGACTACGGAGAGAGCATTAGGGCAAAGCAAGAATGCCGACATGATCTGGCCAGCACTTTATCTCTTTGACCCCAACTAACCCCCGTGTGTGTGTGCGTCTGTGTGTCTGTTTGTGTGTGTGTGTGTGTATACACCAATATCTTTCTCTTGCGCTGACTCATGTGTTTGGCCCTCTAGCCTTAGAAAGACCACAAGAAGAGACACAGAAAGTAACGTCTCACCTCTCTTTCCTGTATCTCGGACTGAGGAGTGCTTCGCTGTTATATTTTTAAAAGAATTGTGTTTGATTCAGCATCAAAGAATCACAAAATAATATAATTTAGGTGATCCATATTAAATATTAAAAGGAGCATGACATAGCCATCTCCTCATCTCAAGCCGTCACTTGAGAACAGATCCGTGTGTGTGTGTCTCTCTCTCTCTTCCCCTGCTATGTCTTCAATTCATCTCTCTTATCTTCACCGGTGTCGTTGAACCAAGTGAGATAGTGGTAGAAGAAGCAAGGCTCCGGGGCACCAGAGTGACTATCATTTTAAGCACTGTATGTATATCTGACAATACATCAGCCTGCAGCTTACCCCTAAATACAACGGCTCCTCGAACCCTCACAGATGTTTACAGGGGTCGATAATGGCAATCATATGTGTATGTTATGGCATATATACATCAGCCATAACATTTTAACCACTGAAAGGTAGAGTCAGAATTACATTGATAATCTCATTGCATGGCACTTCATTGTAGGTAGGATATATTTCGCA
Organism: Lophius americanus; assembly: GCA_037951165.1. Lineage (NCBI taxonomy): Eukaryota > Metazoa > Chordata > Actinopteri > Lophiiformes > Lophiidae > Lophius > Lophius americanus. The sequence continues at coordinate 2,998,443 of JBBDHG010000024.1, read as the reverse complement.
GAAAGTGAACATTTTGTCCTCAAAGGTGATACACTGGAAGCAGGAAAAATTAAAAAGTTTAAGTGTTAGAGCGACACTGTCCAGGGCAATATTGTAATGGCTTGATGACTGGGTTAGAGCTCCTCCAGAACATCAGGTGTTTTTGGATCTTACCAGTCTGGTAACTACTTAACTGGTGATACTCTAATCCAGTGGTCCAGCTAAATTATCCTTTAACAACTAAAATGGATAACATTGCTTGGTGTCTAATATATCGCACCCTTTGACAGGTTGAGGAGATAATCAAAGTTAGTCACTTACCTAACTTGTTGGTGTTTACAATGCTATGGCTGATGAGTTTATTTTCTTTTGAGATAATACGTGTTCAAAGGATGAATTTATTGCTAGTTTTGTTTTATTATTAGCTCGGTAACTTTAATAATATATTTACCTAATTGAATTATTACCAAAATATAAAATTATGAGCCACAGTATATGAAAATTGCAATATCAGTAAAAGCAGCCTGAGTGTCCTCGCTGTGTTTTACTTGTGTATCGTCTGACATGTAATGGTTAAAGGATCTTTGAATGCCAGAGGACAACTTTAAGCCTATCTGCCAAAAAATTAACAAGCAACTTTTGGAGGATTGGGCAGCGGAGCATGTTGATCTCTGTTTCTGGCCTTCACATAAAAATAGGAATATTACATGGTTGACGGAGAAGTACGCATATTCTCTCTTTTCAGTGTTTTGCTTGAGTGTCTGTGTCCTCCATTATTCGGGACGTGGACTAATGGCACTTGAAACAATAAAGAGAGTAGGAAAAAAGGGAGAGGAAAGAGTGAAGGAGTCTTGTGTCATGTGTGGTCCGCTATGAGTAAATCCCGTGGGTGGCCTTGAGACTAACATGTAACCCTTTTACAACCTACCGTTGCCCCCTAGCCCCACCCAAGTACTCTCCAAAGACACTCTCGCTGCCCCCCCTTATGTTATTTTTGACTGCAATTGAAACAAATGCAAAAAAAAATTTTTTGCTTTGTTGAAACGTATTCGTATAATATTTGAAATATTAATTTATTATTTGATACGTTTGCAACTTTTTGGAGGACCCTTTCCTGAATTACATCCCCATTAGTTTCCTGTGATCCTCACCTCGGCTGCCATGGACAAAGCATGTAAACTAAGAAAAATAGCAAGTGAGAGCAATAGGGTAACTCAGACAACAAAAGTTGTGAAATTACACTATCTGGACAAACGAGAGCCAAATGAGATCCTTCCTGTCTTTAATAGAACCGGTTAGCCAACAAAACCGAGCTCATGCTTCGACCCTCGCTGACAGCTGACAATAATCTTGAAGGGATGACTGTCTGATGTAATACAGTATGTGTTTTAAAATCTCTCATACGCCCAGTGTTCCCTATCCACATTAATCCCTATCCTTGATTCTTGTTTGTGTAGCCGCCAAGATGGCAGCCGTCACATTAGCCTTGCTTTCGCCTCTTACAATAGGTCTCAGGAAAGGGATGTGTTGGAATATAACTCTTAATGGTAAAAACTCGGAACATTCATTAGAGTCATTACAGCTGTTTGATTGTAGGAGATTGCAGTTGTTCTGTGTCTGATATTAAAGTGAAGTAAATATCATTGAGTTCAGAACAGGTGGTTGTTCATGGATCAGGTAATAGAAACAAGGAATTGTTTGCTGCTTCTCCTTCTTCTTACTCAAATGAGAATAAACAATAAAAATGCAGATCAAAGGATGGGGCTGGTGTTTGTATACTGTCTGTTTTTTTGTTTTTAGACTAATCCCATTAAATAATCCAGAGCAATATAGCATAAGACTGTTTCCTATTATTTTTAGACTTTCCTTTCCTGGCTCAGGTTCTCAAACCCAAGCCCATTTATTCCGCGCAAAGATGTAATTCTTTGTAACTTTTTATGGTGTAATTTCATTTTTTTAATGTTTGTTGATTTCCTAAATCAGCTGGCTGTTCTCCACGAACAACCTCAGACAGGGGTACATGTTACATTTTTTAGGTGCGGTTATACGTACCAATGTTTTATCTGGATATATCTTTACACAAACATCTTTCTTAACTACGCCGGTAATGAAGGGATATTATATGTCACCCATCGAACATTCAGTTATATTGAATAGTTTTCTAACATCAGTAAAGTAAAAGGGTTTTGCCTCTGCTGGAAAAGCTGACATTAGTTGACAGTAAGGAAAACAGAATATCAGGAGCTCGGTCCTTTATAGCGGTGTCCAAAAACGTGTTAGAAGCGCATCGTTATGAGATTGTATCTAAAGACAAAGAAATGAGACAGAGCTCATTTGTCTGAGAAGAAAGTGTGCCTGTCAGAGATGGAGAGGTGGAGAAAGCAGGCAATGATGGATGGAAGTTGAGATAGTGAGAGAGGGAGAGAGAGAGAGAAAGACTCAGACAGGCTTTTGACATTCCACTCACGAATCCCTGAGTGTCTCTGTCTCTGAACTATCGAATGAAAGTGACTCCCCACCTTCACATTCACAGACACACGCACACACAACTTAAAGATGCATCATGCATTCACATAAGTGGAATGAAAACGGGTCAATGTATAGGGACGAAAGAGTTAGAGAGTTATCTCATTATGTGTTGCTGAGGCCTTTAGTCTGATGGGATTAGTGTACCGTGAATGTAGTTTGGAAAAAGTCTGATTAGGTTGTAAAGTAGAGAACTATTGTGTAATTGCATTCCATTCCAGCTTTGTGTGTTTCCTGCAGGAAAGCACAGCATGTTTTTACATAAAATGTTTTTAATCTGTATCTTTGTCTAATGACTCAACTTTTATTTCAGCTCTCATTCCACAGTAGTGTGGAGAAAAAGCACGACCGATAAGATAAGGGACTGTGGTTGCTGGATATGGAGAGAATGTACTACTTGACACATTGGGTAGAACTGTGATGTCTTCCTAGCCTTTACTGTTGTCTTCACACATCTGAACCTGCGCTTGGACAACCTGACCTCACACTCAAAGTCTTTTTGATTTTGACTTACGATACAGGTGACACAGCTTTTCCTTTGGTGCATGTTACCTCCGTTATTCTTTACCACCTAAGGAAAAGGTTCTGAACAAATTGTCGGACTCCCAAACATGACATGCAGTCCACATGACTTCAGACACATCGTTCTCTGAGTATGTCTTGTTGTCTATGTCTACTATACTGTGGCCTTCTGCTGCAGTGAGGTGGTTTGAATCATTTATGCCAAAAACAAGTTTGACAGGCGGTCCACATTCACCTGTGGATATCATAAACCTATAAGTAGCACTTTGAGATTTGATCCAAATGTAAATTGCATTATAAATTAAATGTATTATGATTATTATTATTATTATTAAATAGGATTGTGAGGATCACAGTATACAAAAATCCACATAGAGAAAATGATTGAAAAGCGTGACGGTTCGTGCATAAGGGGTGAAATTCGTGAACTGAAAAATTAAGTAAAGACTCATCAAATGATTTGTTTAATTTAAAGCTTATAAGAGTAAAGCAGTCATTTTCCACGCATTCCTTGTATTCATCATTCATCAACCACAACACAACATTGGCATGTAAAGTAGCCTCAAGGGCCATCAAGTAAAAAAAAAAATCTAACTGTAAAAAAATGGAAGGATGAAAATGCATCTCTGATTAACAATGGGGGTGATGAAAATGCATATGGAGTGAAAAACTGTGCAATGAGAATCTTTACTGCTCCTTTTTTCCTGTTACCATAACAAATGTTGGGGTAAGAAAAATGGTCGATTGTTATATAATATATCCCACCCACTGGCAGATACCAGTATAACGAGATACTCAGTGTTATTCCGATTTCAGCTGTCAGTCGTTATAATGTTATGGCTGTTTGTGCATTTGTTAATGTAAGTTTGCATATCTAAGAATGTTTTATTTTGTTAATCATTCCAAAGATAATGTGGATCTGACAATGGGTCACAAATTGAATTAGCAATAAACTCCAATGAATACTATCAGCAGCACTCGACTGTGTTCAAGCTCAGTCAGAAAATGTGCCAGAGCTGATTAAACAAGATGCTGTTGACACACACATCCAAACAATGAAGTATAGTGCGATCCAGTGTGATACTTGTGCAAAGTAATTAGCACGATATCTCCCTGTTCCTCTCACACCACAAAGTGTAAGCACTGATATGGGAGAAGTGCAAATGATGGACTCTAACAATCTGTGTGCTTTAGATGTTCACAAAGCTAATGTAATGTTGAAATGAGTTGAGCTCGGCTTTGAGGTGTAGTCAAATAGAAGCAGCTCACAGGAATTCTGTAAGGTGAACGTTCTACAGTCGTCTATGAATGACGACCAACAGTGGGCACTCACTTCCTTGTTGCTACATCATCACAGCAAGATTACAGCCAACACACAAACACAGAGTCAACACATTGTTAAACTGTCTATAGCCATGCACAATTACAGCATGTAGTTTTTTGAATGGAGGAGCTAGATTATTTTTCTTGGCATATCAATATCTATCTTTTGTCAGCTGTTATCTACACTATTCTTGAATAACATAACATTCTTTGTTCTTGACCTAATGTTAAAAAGTACAGCATTATATATTATATTACCTTTTTTTAATTATTATTCTAAACAGTATTAGTACTATTACGGAGGCTATGCTCCAAACTGAGAGGAATAGTTAAGTATTTTTATAACTAATTTGCCAAGACTAACACTCTAGATGTGATCACTGAAATTGCTGTATATTATTTATTAACCGGAATGCTCACATTTACTTATTAAAAACAAAAATAAACACATATAATGGTAAATGGTATTCGATCAGCCCTTTCCTTGTGCAATGATAAAACGTCAGGCGCAGCGCAGGTTAATGGTCACATGACTCGAGAATTCCATTGAAGGTATCATGAAGGTTCTAGAGAATTTCCTGATGCCAGAGCCGGTTTATAAATGGGTCTGGCAGATCTGAACAGAGAAGAGGACGATCATCGCGGATAATAGTGAAGACACTCTGCATGGACCGGATGTGAATGCATTGATTGAGCGAGAGAAATAGAGAGCGTGATTGAGAAAAACCTAGACATTTTATGGTAGAAGTAAGCTTGCAAATTGTAATGTCTACTACTACAAAAATGACACTAATAATAATCATATTGATAATAGATTAGCACATTGACAAGATGATACAAGTGTTAAAATATAAATTTAAATATACTAGGCTAGCCTGACTTTGTAAAAATGAAAAATATTGCTAGAAAAGTCAGAATATATCTTTGCTGAAAGCTGTGACTTTATGAAGTCTCCTTTGGTTACTTATCATGGTAAAGTCCTGCATATATAATCGGCCATAACATTATAACCACCTGCCTACTATTATGTAGGTCCCCTTTTTGCCTCTAAAACACCTCATATCATATCAAGGCATGGACTCCATAAGACCTCTAAAGGTATGCAGCAGATCTTTTAAGTACTTTAAATGGAGGTGGGGACTGCATGAATTAAACTTCAGCAAATCCTACAGATACTTGGTGGAGTGAGACCTGGGGACTGTCGGGGTCTAGTCAACACCTTAAATACATAATTGTTTTTCTCAAACCATTCCTGAGCAGTTTTTTCAGTGAGGCAGGGTGCATTATCCTGTTGATAAACCCCACTGTTATACAGGAATCCTGTATCCATGAAGGGGAGTACTTGGTCTGCAGCAATGTTTGGATAGGTGCTAGGTGTCAAAGATAAATCTGCATGGTTGGCAGGACCCAAATGTTCCCACCAGAACATTATCCAAAGCATCACACTGCCTCTCCCATGCTAACGAACAAATTACAAACAGTCGCGTACATATTTTTTCTATTCAAACTTGGATCGAAACTGTTAGTAAATAGCAGAAGTCTGGGTTGAGGTGCTCAGGGAAATACTGTCTTCTAATTGCTGTGTGGTAGTGGTGTAACAAATGACACGTTATAGTTAAGGTAGCTTTGAACTCCAGAGGGAATCTTTAAGCTTATCTGCCTTCAAATTGAAAAGCGAGTTATGGAGGATTGGGCAGGGAAAGCTGTTGATCTGTCTCTTGTCATCTCTTGAGAATGGAAATATTACATTTTTGAAAGAGGAGCACACATATTCTCGCTTCATGCCACATCAACTTTGAAGAAAACAATCTTCATTTGCTACCTAATGTATACCACCCACTGACAGGTGCCATTATAAGAGGTTAATCTATTTTATTCTGACTTCACCCGTCAGTGGTTTTAATGTTATGACTGATAAGTGTATAAACTCTATGTAAAATGGTGGATTGTCATTTTCACCTAAAGACGCTTTATGCATCCAACTCAGTATGATTAATTCTGATTTGTAATGCCATTTCAGTCATTCTGAGTTCATCAGAACCAGAGCAGCGATTATCAGTGTTGCTGATGTTTCCATGGATGGAGAATGCAGCTGGTTTGGGGGCTGGGATATATCCTGGTGGTTTTAGTTTTTTTGTTTTTTTCTCTTCTTGTTGCTGTATTTGGAATAAACTGCTCTGTCAGCAAGTCAGGTAGATTTTCTCCTCCCCCAGTTATCCTGCTCCTGCACAAACAAACATAAAGTGCACTCACACACTTATTGCCACATACGAGCACACAAACACACACAAACACATACATAATCTCTGCTTTGTCCTCTTCTCACCAATTTTCCTCCCTCTCTATGCGTGAAGGCAAACTCAGCAGAGCTCCAGGCTGGCAGGGAGTAAAGGCATTCTGGGTAATCCAGGTTGCGAGATGGCAGAGGGAAGGAAAGGCAGAAAAAACACACATGATGTTGTGCATGATTTTGCACCATCAGACACACACACACACAAATCAATCTAGTGGGTCACCACTAAACAATCATGATACAATACCCATCTGTGCATTCATCTGCTAAGACAAATATCGTTTTCAGCAGAATTTGCAGCCAAAAAGCTTCATCCTGCTCCTTGTTGCCAAACATTAACGACTGGAAGATATGAAGTAGAAAGGGGAGGGGGGAGGCAATAGTGAGGGTAGTGGGTACAGATGAGGAGGATAGAGGAGTTTCGTCAGTCAGCTTCTATCTGAGCTCTGATTAAACCTTGTTCCTGTCTGACCTAAAGAGTCAGCTGGCGGAAACTTCAAAGAAAGAGAATCTCACTGGTGCTCTTTAGACCCAGCCGGGAGAGAAAGTGAGAGTAGAGAACATATAAACAGAACAAAGAGAGGGCAGACACGTGCAGAATGGCTCTGCGTGCTCCCTGTTTACACACTATCATATGTATATCCAATACTGTATGTTGTCTGCTCTGTATTCCTAATGAGGATGAGGGAGAGGCCAGTGCTGGGTAGTAACAGGACTAGTTGAATGTACAATGCAGCAGGAAGCAGACAGAGGCTGTGCTTAAATGTGTCACCACCGCCTGTCTGGGACAAGCACAACAAAAAACATAAGGTATAAAAATAAACCTGTGCCAGCATGGCAGGGCATCTGCAGGAGCAGGAAATAACTCACTGCGGGAGAGACAAAAAGCATGTGTGTGTGTTTTGTGTGTTAATATGTGTGTGTGTGTGTGTGAGAGAGAGTGTGTGTGTATGTGTGTATACATGTGTGGATGTGCGTTTGTATATTTGTGTGTGTGTGCTTGTGTGTATGTGTGTGTCTGTCCATTATACAAAAAAAAATCCTGCTTCGTCACAAAAGTAAAATACATTAATAATATCCAAATTAAGAGCATGCTTTCTTATATACATATACTTACATACGTTACTTTCCTACTATTCATGTTTAAATCTTTATTTGTTGTTCTATTACGTCCCCTGTATTTTTTTATATTTTTATATCTTTATTTATTATATATATAAATGTCTATGCACCCTTTTTATATATATATATATATATATATATATATATATATATATATATATATATATATATATATATATATATATACTTTATATTATTATTTTCTTCAGTTTTACATTTATTTCTTCAGGTTTATTGCTGCACGGCATTCAGAGTGGAATGCAAAAGAAGAATGTCATTGTACAGGGAAACTTTCACTGTGCATATGAAAATAAACACTTTGACTTGACTTGACCTGAAATGTGGTGGCATAGTACAATATACATAGTAACAGTCAAAAGTATAAAACTGCTTCAATCTAAAAACAACTGCACTCGCACTTTTGACTGGCTGATATGATATGTAGTGGAAATAGTGGTACTATGACATGAAATGGTAATATTCCAGTTAAATACTTTGAACCCACAGTGAAGTTCCTGTGTGTTATATTTGGTGTCATCTCACTCTCCCTAATGATGGCTGCTAAAAGTGCATGGAGGCCTCCTCTTCCAGAGCCCGTCTTTGGTTTGGAGCATTCTGGGCTACTGTGGAACAATGGTGATATACTGTAGCAGACTCTATGGAAGATTTGTAGATATAAATGCTCGTTTTAAAAAAACACTCCTAGTGTCAGGTGATTAATACTTTAATGAAAACATAATAATCAATATTAAATTCCATTACTGCGACTTTGCTTTGCATTTTGTCAGAGTGCTGCAGCAGCTCCCAGCCCTGTTCTTGGAAACCTTCCACCAGGAGATGGCATGCCAGTGGGGCCTGTTCCTCCAGGATTCTTTCAGGTACACAATGCACCCACACATGTACACACACACTCACACAAATGCACACAAATGAAGAATGTGTGCGAGATGGTTCCTTACAGCACATACACATTAATAAGGATGCATTTTGTTTCCATCTTTGTAGGTACTCAAATATGCTTAAAAGTTTATAGGTTAAGAATATTTACATATGTTTAAATATTTTATATAATTATTATTATATTTTTTATTGATGCTTTTATCTGCTTTTACCTTGGAGCACTTTGAGATTTGATCCAAATGTAAAGTGCGTTATAAATAAAATGTATTATTATAATTATTATGAGTGTCATTAACAGCTGGTGAGTTAATTTGAGGAGTACAAACACATTTGTCAATTAGAAATGAAAGCTTTCTCTATATACTCCAGGCACTTTTTCATTTATGTAAAGTGCTCCTATTTTGACGGAGTATGGCAGAAGTTGAATATGCCAGTGTGCCGTGAGTATACAATTGGCCCTCCCGTGTTATTTTAAAAGTTTAAGTGTGTCATAAACCTTCTTCTACACTCACTCTAAAAAAAATAAATAAAAAATAAAAACACTGTTCCAAATTCATCTTTGCTGGTAAACTTTTTAGAGCATTTATTTAATTGCTAAGCTAACAAGCTATCTGCTACAGCAAAACAAATAAAATGTATTTGGACAAGACCTAAATAAAATATATTTCTTGAAAGTAGTTCCCAATGAACGTATTTATAATCTGCAAACAGTACGTCTGCTGAGAGATTACCAGCAGTACTTCTGCTGGTAATCCCTCCTTTACCAGCAGTATGTCACATTAACACGCTTTACAGACGTAGAGAATTGAAGTATAAATATGGAAATTCTCAGTGAACCAATGCAATGTCAGTGTTTTAGTCTGCGTTTTAATTGGTTTGGGCGGACGCGCTCCCTTGCATCATCATTTCCCATGTTTTGGCACATTGCAGATAAGCATGAAGTAAAAGACACATTGAAAAACATGAAATTGATCAAATAGATTCTACTTCCAGACAGATAGCGAAGTCTGTCCTCCTCTGCCCTCCTCCTCACAGAAATTACCTTTCCACTTGCCTGCCGGGTAGGTGCCGCTGTGGAAGCATGGTCTGAATTTCTATAATGGATTTTTCCCGGGGGATATGAAAATGATACTGAGATTTGATAGTGGTTTATTTCAACCAGTTACTCTTTTTTTAATTTTGATTACCCAAGCTCCCAAAACCACGATAATATAGGTCTCAAATATTACGTCACTCAGCCAATCAAAAAAAAAATCCTATAAAGGATTTAACAATTGTTTATAATGAGGTTGTAAATTATACATGAGAATAACAAATTATAAATCATTTTTAAAAATCTGTAATAATCATCTTATGAAACATGTTTAAACAATCAATACAGGTACACCGTTTGGCAAGGAACAGGTCACTGTCGCCTTTTTGAACGAATGAGTTCAAGCAGCTTATTAATGATTTTTAAAATAGTCACAACTTACTTAATAAACTATTCATAAACCTTTACAATGGTAAACTTATTGTGGTACCTAAAACGATTCTAAATTACAAACATATGAATAACCATTGCTGTAAAGAAGCAGAACCTTCCCTACCTATAAAATCTCCATTCCTCTGTGTATGGGTGCATTGCAGTGTGTCTCTCAAAGCAGACAGAAATAAATTAAACAAACAAATAAAAAGGGGCACATACAGCTTCACCCCCAGCCGTTCTGATCTGGTCTCCATCAGAACGACTCAGCCAGATGTGCATTGATTAATTGTCATTATCAGTCAAACGTTTCTCGACTCCGCTCTCAGAAACTCACATTCAACGTTCAAACAGCCTCATCCATCTCCTTCTGAGGATCAGGCTTTCTTTGAAGACTGCTTAAAGAGGTAATGCAATTACCAGTTTGGCAGTTCTGCATGCAGGTTCCAGGAAAATTACTTGAATATTCACTTTGAAATGTCAAACAATAAACTGCCTAATGTTGTGATTAATACAGAACTGCATTTCACAGACAATACTGTCTCGTTTCTTCACTGTTGTCATTTTACATTTTCATGCACAATTGTTTGCAGTTATTTCATTATTCATGTATAAAAAAGGATTTTAAAACGTTATTCTAGAGTTCTGGAATAGACCTTGAGAAGAGAGGAGATGAGTAATTGATCAAAACAAGTGAACTATTGCTCTCTAGTGGCAACTCACTGTTCGGCTCCTCCGAAGCTCCTGACTCACTAGTCGGACCGCGTTGGCATCAGTACAGCAGACATAGCAGCAACTTTGCTACTGTCTGTGTTGAGGACAATTGAAAACCCACTCACAGCCGTAAAAACACGCACATGCTGCCAAAGTGCACACTGTAAGCATATTCACTGACATAAGGATTATGTCAGTGAATATGCTTACATAAGGATAAAAAAACTCATCTTTTTCTCTCTTTTTTCTTCTATGAAACCAATCCTGTGAAACTGGTCAGCTTCTGGAGAGTTCCTAAAGAAAAAGTAGAAAAAGTTTGGCTGAAGGCCACAAATCCACGAGCAATGTACTTCTGTTTTGGGCATTAATAACTTTCTAGCCCTTTGCAGTTGATTTCAATATAATTTGTTTAATAAAGTTTGTATGTACTGCTTTGTAACAAAATTTGCCTTTATAGTAACTATTTTCATGCTTTTTTTCAAAAATCTTAATATGGGCATGTTTATAAAGAGCCATTAGTGTGTTATGCATCTAAAAGATGGTTTGCTTAGTGAGTGATTTAAACTGCATTTATTCTGTGTTTTCAGCCATTCATGTCCCCTCGATACCCCGGAGGACCCAGACCGACCCTCAGATTACCTAATCAGGTAAGAACAGTGCTAACAACTGCAGGCACAGACGGAACTATGGATTGTCGAAGCAGGCAGCATCAGTTGATCAGTGATGATAATGGTGGTCATGGATGCTACTTCTTCTGTAGGGACTTGGAGGAGTCCCGGGTAGCCAGCCCATGTTGCCCAGTGGAATGGACCCCACGAGACAGCAAGGTACACATAGACAAACTGCCGTAAACCTTTACCTTTTAAATAGACAACATGTCTCCACTTTTCCAAAGCACAGAACATAAGGCAGGAGCACTGCACCCTGGTACTGGTGATGTCATTTGAAGCCAGAATCTTGGCAGCAGTGACCATTCTATGCGCTCATCCTAAATAGCAAGCATAAGATGGCAGTTAACATCTGTAAAGCTGTCCCTTTGAAATAAATGCTAACATTTATTCACCAACATCATCACAGAGACTATAACAACAAGCCAAGAAGCCATGGGATAGCCATGGACTGAACATTGGAAGCCGTTTTATTCGTCTATTATAATATCTAATCATTGAATGTTGTGATATTATTTAAATCTTTATTGTTTAATGTAAATGTAAAAGCAGAAAAAAAATCTGTTCTTATGGAACGCCCATAAGTAATTTAGATTTTCAGCATTTCAGAGTCCCAACAGTGTCCTATTGTCTTTTTAATTATTTAGTTATTGTTTGTTTCTTTATGGGTTTATTCTAACTTCTCTGCTTATGTTGTTTTCTTTTGTGGATTTTGGGTTAGGTAAGTTGTTACATTCCGTCTCAACCATGAATATTTTTTCCTCTGCTTTTAAGTGTCTGCATCCACGAGCTCTATTTCTCCCTGCAGACTGACAAACTGCCTCACATATTTCTCCATTTCTCCCTTCAGATTTACTTCAGTTTATTCTAAAATGATGCATTATTTTTTATTTAACTCCCAAGAGACTCAAATAGTCAAATAGTGGATGTAATGTAAACATAAGCCTGACCTCTCTGTCTGATATAAATTAAACAAAACAGTAATAATTAGCAGGATCAATCCTGTGTAAGAAGTCGTAACACGGGATTAGTTTATAACGATCCAAAGACCTTCTTATCCTTGAATTGTACCACCCCTCACTGACAACATAGAAATGATGCCATGCTGAATGACTGTCCCTCTCGACTCAGTCATTTCCTCTTTCTGTGCTTCAGGACATCCAAATATGGGCGGACCAATGCAGCGGATGACTCCACCCAGAGGCATGGTGCCATTAGGGCCCCAGGTATTGGACCAGATAACTTGTGGCGATGTTCTCATTGTATCTCTCTTACAAACCTAAGTCAGGGTATTTTGGTGTCTTTCTTTAGAACTATGGAGGTGGAATGAGACCACCACTTAATGCCCTGGTTGGTCCTGGGATGCCTGGCATGAACATGTGAGTTGGATCTAGATCACGCAGTCCACATCCACAGTATAATACAGCAAATGCCCTTCATCTCTCGCAACACTCTCTTACATGTCCATGAGGCTTTTAATGGTGCTTTTATGTTATATTCTCGGCTTTCATAGATGTTCAGGTGGTGCTAGGAGAACTCTCCTCTATTTATTTTTTATTTTTGCTATACCTCTGGTTCTCATCACTTCTCTCCGATTTCTTGTCTGTTGCTGCCAGTTCTGTTCAAAGTGGTTGGGAACAAAGAAGTTTACTAACGAAAAAGTATCTCAACCATTTGTGTGTGTGTGTTCCAGGGGACCTGGAGGGGGCAGACCCTGGCCAAATCCACCAAACTCAAATTCAGTAAGTGCTCTTCTGCAGGGGAAGGTGTAAGAGTTTTTTTCATTTCTTTCATGATCTTCTGGGTTGTTGTTTTTTCAGACCCCTTACTCGTCTGCATCTCCAGGAAGTTATGTGGTATGTTTGTTTCAGTGTGTTTGTCATGTGATTCATTAGTTCCTGAATCTTGATGAATCTAATGGAAACCAAAATTGTAATTTCAGGGACCTCCAGGAGGAGGTGGGGCGCCTGGGACCCCAATAATGCCAAGTCCAGCAGGTAAGCTCTGTATCCGCACATGAATATATACCTCCTGCTCTGTTATTCTCTGATCAATTCTCCATTTGTTTTGTCAGATTCAACAAATTCTGGCGACAACATGTATACTATGATAAACACAGTGCCACCAGGTGGAAGCCGACCGAATGTAAGACATTTCTTTCTCAATATCATCCCTTTATTGGTTTATATATAGTGCCCTCCCGAATTATCAGTAACCTTTAGAAAAATACAAAAATGTCTTTGTCCATACGCTTTAGGTTTAATTCAGATTACTTTTATAGATAGACTTTTATCTCTAGTAACATAATTAAAATAATTCTTAACGTAAAACAAATCATTAACTTAAAAAAATGTTTTTCTCTATAACATGTGTGCCATAATTATTGGCCCCCCTAAGAAATCCTGTGGTTAAAAGGTAACAGAAACATTTTTCCAGTCCCTATTTAGTATTTTTAGTTTCACCTGTTTGAAATCAACTTCCTGTTTTACTGGGGTATACATATGAGGTGACAGAGGACCAATTCTCCTTGACGTTCTTCACAGAAAAGACAGCGATGATGTGCAAAGATAAGTTGTAGAGCTGCACAAATCTGGCAATGGATGCAAGAAAATCTCTTAAGGGTTAAAAACGTCAGTTTCAACATTTTTATCACAAAGTTGGAAGAGACTGGATTTATCAATAATCGTCATGGAAGAAAAAAAGTCAAACACTCCAATGATTACAGCGAAGTCAGACACACAGAGGTCAGTTGAATCTTGGGGTCAGAATGTCTCTCTAACTACCATTAAATTGTACCTACACCAAGACAGGCTGTTAGCAAAGGTAACAAAAACAAAGCCTCTGCTCTCATACACACAAAATCAGGCATCTGTTAAAATACCACTGGGACTTTCAATGGAACAGGGTCATAGGTCAGATGAGGCCGTAGTAGAGCTTTTAAAGAAAAGCACTGCATACTCTCTGTGAAGTATGGTGGTGGATCTCTGATGCTGTGGGTTGTTTTTCTTCTGAAGACCCTGGACATCTTGTTAAAATACATGGTCCCTCGGCCTCCCATCAAATACCAGCAGATTAAGGTTGTAAACCTTAAAGCATCTGTCAGAAAAGTTAAAGGGGGTTGTGGTGGATGAATGAAATCCATCACACACAACAGAAAGAGACTCAATGCTGTTACTGTGTCAAAAGGCGACAGCAAAAAATATTAAATGAAAGGTACCGTTAATTGTGGCACAAATGTTGTCAAGAAAAATATTTCATTTATATTAAGTTGTTGTTTTTTTAACTTGAAAAAAAGGTTGGATTTTTGAGAATACTTTTATATATATATGTATATGTATATAACAATTGGCTGGAGGTTATGATATTATGAGAAATCACTATATTATTGTGTAGTAGGGATGTTAAAATTGATAATGTTTCTGCATTTGTTGTTTAGTAAATGTTAAGTTTTAAAGGACTATCATTGTCTCATATACGTATATGTTCTCCTCAGTTCCCTATGGGGACAGGTGGCGATGGTCCATTAGGGGGAATGGCTGGAATGGAGCCCCATCACATGAATGGATCATTAGGTACAGGAAAAAGTCATTTCAAGTCAACACTTCATATTGCTTTACCTTTTTACCCAAAATTTAAGCATCATAGCGGTGGTTTGTGTTATTTAAATACTCATGTTCTCTTTCTCAGGGTCAGGGGATATGGACAGTCTCCCCAAAGTGAGAAAATGTTAATCTATATTGAAACTCCACTTTGCTTATCTACTGAATACTTGTTTGTTTTTTTGTAATTTCATTAACATATTTGTCTTTGTGATTTTTGCATATATATTTTTACAGAACTCTCCTGGTAATCTCAGTATGAGTAACCAGCCTGGGACCCCAAGAGAGGATGGAGAGATGGGAGGAAACTTCCTCAATCCTTTTCAGAATGAAAGTGTAAGCCAAATGTCACCTACTATATGGAAAGATTGGTGGGATGTTTTCTGACTGGTGTGAAAAACTCCATAAATTCAAACATAAAACGTTAATGCTTTTAATGGGGAGGATTTATATCTTCTTTGCTTCCTCACAGAGATACGTGTCTCAAACCTGTCAGTATAAACTTAGAGCTAGCAACTGATTAGCTTAGCTTACCATAAATGGTACACAGCTAGGTAGTCTCTGTCCATTGAAATGGGAGATGGAAACTGATATGGGAGATTATGTACTTGAATATTTTTTGGCTTAGAGCAGGGACTTCCAGGAGTTTCCACCAGTTGCCTGGAATATTTCCCAATACGCCAGAATTCTAATTTACTTAATTAGAATTGAGTAAATACTATATAACAGAACTTTTGGCCAGCTTTGGGGATGATTGTAGGTAGATTTGGTTGCACTCTGAGCCAAGTTAGGAGTGCAGCTAAATTAACAGTATGGCAGCTATCATTAAGTGAGAGTAAATACGAGGAAATAAAGCTTCATTGCTTTGACAACAGAGGGGCAGCATTTAAAAAAACTACATATGCAAACGGCAAAAAAAAAAAATGTTGTTGAGACGCTGAAGATAGACACCCTAAAACTCCTTAGAAAAAAGCACATTGCATGTGCAGATAAATTCAATGGAGATATTTCCAGAGGAAATTAGTTCGGAAGACACATTTGTTGTTGCCATGTCTTGTGAATCGTGAAAAAAGAATCGAGGAAAGCAGTAGTTTAATAATAATAGTAATACTTTTAATTTATAATGCACTTTACATTTGGATCAAATCTCAAAGTGCTAAGTTAAGTGCAAAAAGTAAGTTCTAAGTCTTATTAAGTCTTATTAAGTTATTAAGTCTTCAAGTGCTAAGTGATAGTTTGTAGCAATGCTAACAAACCAGGGGAATTGGTGACTCTAAATAATATGTAAATGTCAGCTGGGACAGGCTCCAGCCCCCTGTGATCTTGCACAGGATAAGCGGTTACAGAAAATGGGTTGATGGATTTTCACACGCACATTTCTCCCCATCTTATCTCTGCAGTATTCTCCAAACATGACAATGAGCGTTTGAAGGCTCTGAAAGCCCGTCGGGTCAGTGGCTCAGTGGGCTGGTCTGGATCGGTGGGATGCCGAAAGAAATGAGATGTGATGTCATCCAGGCCAGTGACTCTTATTCCACCAATACCTGCCCAGTCAGGACAATTGCCCCAGTCTTCATCCTTTTTTTTTAGCCCAATTGTTTCTATCAACTCTTCTTCTCTCCTGCGGTGACTCTGCCACAGTCATCAGTTCTTCCTCTGCGACTATGAGACTGTACAAAGGAACCAAATTGAATCAATCCAGAGGAGAATTATTTGTGTGTTTGCATTTAGTATCTATGAGATGCTATCCAATCACAGACAGATGTCTCTGCATTCTGCATCACATCACGCCCAAAACTCTCATGCCCAAAACCAAAAGGTCAGAATCTATCCTCATTAAACGTTTCCAGGATTTTAAAAGATCAAGACATTTTCTGATTGATGATGCCATGTAATCTAAGTGGTTGTCACGAGAAACATCGTTTGTCCGATACTGGAATACATTCAGACATCACAGAGACATCTCATCAAGCCGTCTGTTGTTGGGCTGTTTTTGTGGTCTAATGAATCACAAACACTGTGTTTTATGTTTTATATTATATGTCTAAGATATTCAAGCCCCAAACTCAGCAATAGATTTGGAAATTCTTTGCTTCTGCATCACATGTTTGGACGGCCTGATGAGTTGAATCAGAGTAAAGAGATAGTCAGTTTAATTGTGATTTTCAGAGGGGCCTCATTTTAAACTTGAGGCCTCACTGAACGGCTACTGAGAATGAAAGAACTTTGTTCATGGCTTAAGGGACCAGGTGACGGTTTTCGTGACGTAAATGTCCTCCCCTGACCCCTCCCTGTAGGGAAAACAGTGGCCATTCTGATGCCGGTGTTTGGTTTGTCTGTTCTAGGATAACAAAAACACAGCATTTCTTTCATCTTAGTGTGCCCTTATTTAATTATGATTATGAATATTCATGTCTGCCAATAGATCTCTCTAAAACCTACACACTGGATGTTCAAAGTAAGATCACAGCCGTTTTTTCTTTTCTACACAAGCACAGGACAAAGTTTAAGATTGGATCGTTTTTTGTAACATGACCATGTTATCTAAATAGAAGGGGCATTGAACCTGCACGCGAAGACACGTGATTTGCTGCTTTGTTTGCCGAGGCCTCTTTCAGTTCTTTTAACCATTATCCAAGTGATTATCTGGTTATGCGTCTGAGCCTCATGGCCATTATCCGGATATTTAAATGAGACAGAAAAGTCTGACACAGATGACCAGTACGGATTATGAACTGCAAGACACAAGCTTATTAAGTGACTTTGGTCACTCTCACTCATTGTCATCAGGATAAACTGTGATCTCAGTGTGATGTGAAAAGGTCAGTGGGTACAAAAGCTAAAATAAGCTTGTTTTTTAATCAGTACTTAATAATTTTTTCACTGCCCAAGATGTATTATTATGTACAAAAGGTCAATATGCCTGTTACATTCTCCTCTCCCCTCATTTCCTGCAAACTGTACAGCTCACAAATGTAACTGCTCTGTCTTGTATGTGTATTTGATATTATTATTATTTAAAGAAAAATCCACAGTGAATTATTGCAAAAGGGAGGTAAGGACTGATGACAACAATTACAACAGAAAAGTTTCATTTTATTTGTTTTGTTTTGTCTTAGATTTAAGCCATAAATGGGAATACACAGACATGCATTTGTAAATTTGATCATGTTTTCTGATTTGTGGCCTTGTGTGGGACTCCATTTGTGATGTGTGTTCATTTTCTCTTTTTTATTCTTGTATTAAGTTTTGTAAATACACAGAGAAGTGTTTCATGAGTTTTGAATATGCTAGTATAAAGCTTCTCTTCCCTTGGTCAGAGTCTAAGCTGTTTTATTTCTGTGGACCTGAAAGCAGAACCTTCAGGGTGTGCTTGAATTGGTTTTTAGACAGTTTAATTTTATCATGAGGTATTTCTCTCCACGCTGTGTGCTGCTGATCAATTGCATCCCTGTATTGTGAAGCGCAGCAATGTTTCCAAGCTGACAAAGACTGACTGTGTCTGTGCCAAAGCCACTTCTTGCAACTAAGCATAATTCCAGGCTTACTTGCACTGTCATGGCTGCCATCCACTTTGTTTGAGAACTGTGGGAAAAAGTTGTTTAGAGGAGGTGGGCTTGTGACGAGAAGGTTGCTGGGATAACCAAACGATCGGGTTGCTTAACCGAATAGTGGTCCATCCAGGTTCATTCTTCTATTCTCCGATAAATCTTTCTTTTGGAAAAGCAACATCCCCTTTCAGAACAGACAGCAAGAAACAGCCCTAGAGGATGTTCCCGTTTTCCGGTGTTTATCTGAAGATTAGATTATAAATCAAATGTATTATTATTATTATTATAATCAGATGCAGCCTTTAAGTTTGTTTTGATTCTCATTCAACCAAATGGAACTCCTAGAAAGGTTTAGGATGACAGTGTGCCAAGTATCTCAGACCTGAAGAATGCGGAGGAGATGAGTTGTGAAATGTCTTAGAACCTTAAAAAATCATTTAACCTCCATAACCATAACCCCATTGGTCCACCAGAAGGAAATTTGTGTTACCACTGGACATAAATTACTACAAGTAAATAGCATAAGTTAAAGAAAACCAGCGCTTTTGGAGAGAACAAATCAAGCCAAGGATTAGCTTTCCCTCCAAAGGGTCCCAGCTGCCATCAGGTGACATTCCTGTACATATATTTTGAACATCTGCATTCCCTTTCTTTCACATTGGAAACGCACCTTAGATCTTGGATACACCCTTCTTATGGAAAGAGCTGTCCAAGAAGAGTCAGCATTTCCTGTTGAACAGAGCATCTTCTCCCTGATATGTTATCACGTGCCCATCAGCGATACCTGCTTCCGGCTAATGTTTCATGCAAACTGTCTATAAAATCTTTAGTTAAATGGCAGCCCGCAGGGATCTTGAAAGTTTATATAAAGTCAAGTGAAAATGAATGCACTCTGTTATCTGAACCATTCTGGATTTAGTCCAGATTTTTTTCAAAAAGGTCAAAAAAGTTCTTTAATGCATTGTTCGTAAAAACTCACACAAAAAATAATTAGAAAGCGCCCTTTGATGTGGATCCACTTCAAAGGCCAATGGGGTCCTCCCTGCTACATGTATATCACTTCTACCCAGTTCATCAAAACCAGTCTCTTAGTTTGTGTGTCATAGAATGGAATGGTAAAAAATGTATATTTTGTGTTGAAACTGAAACACTGTATAGAGATAGATTTGTCTTAATCATGCAGACATGGGAGTGGAATGAATTATCTCACCTGAGAAGACAAAATCAAAATATCTAATTCTTTATATAAGGCAAATATTCCATAAAGTTAGTCGCGGTCCTGGAGCCCAGGACCTTTTGCTCTGCATATTAAGGGTTAATTTTCATTGTTTGAGTACAAGTATTGGTAGTTAGCGTCCATTTAAACTTGATGAACTCTAGTATGAGAGAATGTAATATTAGAGGTTTGCCAATTAAGAGCCCTCTATTCTGAGGTCACATTGCAGATGCAAGCAGCAGATTGAAGTATAGTGGAGAGCTCAAAAGAAAGAAGTCAGGAATGATTCCTCCTGCACAGCAGAACATGGTAGAAGGGCACCTTTGGCAGGACCACAGACGGGCACAGTATTTCTCCTCTATTACTGTATAATATATCATGAGAAATATCTTTGTCACACAATATTCATATCTAGGTTCTGCTCCTTGAAAGCATATAGAGGAGTGATTGACAAATATTGTGTTCCAAAAATCCCTCTGTACACATATCCTTTGCTCTCTGCAGCGATCAATTTCAACCATGTATTACACAACCCCACCGTTTCACCAACAATCAAACATCCACCCACCTGACATCTCTATTTATCCTCCCCCAAAACACTCTCTCTCTCTCACCCATATATATCTGACTTCCACCCTGCTATATCTCCCTGGCCTCCCCTCAAGGATACACCGGTCCTGTTTTCTCTGTGGTATCCAGTTGGCTGTCATCTTTTACTACTGATCATGTCTGTTGGGTTTTGTGTAGCTGTGCTGGCTCTCTGCTCTCTGACTGCTGCGTCAGATCCTGACTGTGAAGTTCTGGTCAAACCTCTGGAGGATCAGAGTCAGGTATGTTGTCCTCAGCATTTACATCTGGGTCAGGCAGAGTCAAGCTTTCAAAGTTCGCACCAGGAGTCATCCTTTAATTGCCATCAATTTTGGAAAGGAAGACTTTTGTCACATCAACTTCAGACCATTTCATAAAGCTCACTGTGTAATCAAAATTCTTCATCATAGCATGTTAAGGACAAAAATGTCGCCCATTGAAATTACAATTGCAATATTTGATCATACTGGCATTAGTGGAAAGGATACAATTCTATGCTGTTGGGCATTGATTCTGATACATTGGCTTGATAATAGTTTTTTTTACATGTTTATTTAGGTACATGGGGGAAATACAGACTGTCCTACATCCTAAAATAAGATCGTAAAGATGATTTGATAGTATCAAGATAGGACTGATGAAAACCAAACAAAACATTAAGTCAATTTAAGTTTCAAATAATATTAATATCTTATGGTTTATGCATTTACCCAGAGATGATATTTTATCTCCTCTAAGGCAATGAAAGGGACTAAATAAATCCACGGCTGAACAAGATGTAAAAATCAATGTTATGGCTCATAGCAGACGTGTCCCACAGTGTTAATCACAAAAAAGAATCCTCTTAGCATATTGAGTATGAGGTATAACAGATATGTTTTTGTCGCCCCATGATAGCCTCTGTTTATCTTGCCCTCTCTTCTGCATCTACTTTTGTCCCACCAACCAACTGCATGTCCCTTATCACCACATCCAGAAACCTCCACTTTGGTCTTCATGTTTTCCAGCTCCATCCAGCATCCTTCTAACAATAGATTCGCTATCCCTCTTCTTCGTATGTCCAAACCATCTCAATCTGGCCTCTCTTACTTTCCAAGACGTCTAATCTGGGATGTCCCTCTGATGCGGTTGTTTCTAATCCTGTCCGTCCTCGTAACTCCAACACAACATCTTTACATCTTCAACTCTGCCACCTCCAGCTCTTCCTCCTGTCTCTGTACCGTACAACAGAGCTGCTCTCACCACTGTCTTGTAAACCTTTCCCTTCACTCTTGCTACTACTCTTCTGTCACAGATAAAGTTACTCCTGATAAATCTCTGCAATTTCAACATTGGCTTATATATAATTGAAGTTCCCCATTAACTGGATTTCAAAGATATTCCCTTAAACTAGGAGCATTCTCACAACTGTGCCCAAAAATCAGTTCACCAGAGGTCTCTGAGTTCAAATGTGAGAGAAATGCAAATCTTAATCTTGCAAATCCATGTCTAGCTTTCTGGAAAATGGATATTTCATGCTGGAACATCAGACAACAAATTGCTCCTGGACAAACTGAAGACCATCAACAGCTCCTGGATCACACTCTCACTCATACCCAGTAGTGAAAACATGACCCTCCGCTGGGGAGACAAAGCGTAAGTGTTGACCTTTTCATTGTTAATACCTTGAAGGCATCCAGAGCTGAAAATAAGAGCAGGTGATTGTGACTGCTGTTTTCATGAGCTTCTTGTCTTCACCTCTCTTCCAAAGGAATGGAAAATGTTATTATGGAGGTTCTAACACTTCCATCTCAGGAAACATCACCAAGGTGTCATGTAAGTAAATCAACCATGTGTTTCCTTTTTATAGTACTTCAATCCTTAATTACTAGACATGCTAGTCGCATCAATATGCTAATGTATTTCTATTGAATAGTTAATTACAACTCCACCACTCATGAACATGTTGGGAGGCATCTGATGACCTGCCCTGACTGTATAGTCTGGACGGACGAACTGAAGGAGGACAGAGATGGGGAAACCAGAGACGGCAGAAGCCTCTACCTCTTCAGTGAGTTAACAGCTTTTCTGAGCACCAGGGTCTAAAAACCCCAAAGCCAATACATGTAACACTCAGCTAAGTGACCAATAACTGAGCTTTAACTTTACCTTTTACTTTCTTCCCACTGTCCTGTAGCAAAGACTGGGGCGTTAGATGCATCTCCCCTGCAGGATTTCAAGAAACAGGCTGCATGCCTCAACTTCCCACAAGACTTCCACTTTGGAGAGTCCACAGGTGAGACGCTGTGACATCTCTCTCTCGTCACTACCACACACAACAGGGGGGGAAAGTATTTATGACTGGATTTCCTGTTCTGTTTCAGATTTGTGTCCTGAAGA
Source organism: Lophius americanus (assembly GCA_037951165.1). Taxonomy (NCBI): domain Eukaryota; kingdom Metazoa; phylum Chordata; class Actinopteri; order Lophiiformes; family Lophiidae; genus Lophius; species Lophius americanus. The sequence continues at coordinate 2,975,598 of JBBDHG010000024.1, read as the reverse complement.
TGAAGAGGAGGAAGAACAATAGAAAAAACATGCATGGTGCACCACAAATCTATTGTGAGAGCTGAAATCACTGGAACTAGGAGTCCAATTATTTTCCTTTATGCTGGTGTGTAAAACAGATGTCTTCATAGTGCAAAATAGAGGAGCTTTTTTCATTGAGTGCAGACGGCTGAATGTAAGACAAGAGGAGTCATGGTGTTTGTTTGGTTTATTTCTCTCTTCCTTGTAAAAACAAAATGATACTTACCTGTTTTAGTTTCTTTATGCCAGGCTTGATGTTTCATTAATGCGCTGTATTAAAAAAACCCAAATACACTCATTTCCCATGCAGTGTCGGATTCATGATGGACACCCCTCAAATGCTGCTCTCTTTTATTCATATAAAGTATAACAACAGGCATATTCTTCCGGTTTGCGTAAATTCAGGCCGTTTGTACTTTATAGATCTTGGCATATATTACTGAAACTATTAATTCACTTTGAGGGATTTTGTACATAGTGCTGTCAAAAGCAAGTGGTACCAGGTGTCTATGACACAGAGCAATGGCTGTGGGCTGTGACTAACACATTGAGTCAAAGACGGGAATACTAAGCAGGGCTGTGGACCAGTGGCCTTCATGAATACCCTTATTCTACCTCAACACTAGTCTTTTCTTTTTTTATCTCTTTTTTTTAGTGCCTTCGTCCGAAGGCCCTTGAAGAATGGAAGCAACTACTTTACTAGCTTATGAGATTTGAAAGTAGGGAAAGGTGTTTAACCTCACTGGGTCCTCTCACTTTGTTTGAACAGTTTCAGTCTAAACAATCATGTATCCAACACATTTACATCACCATGGAAACTATAAAATATCTCCCTGTTTCAATATGGCTCAAGCATCTCTAAAAATATATAACTTAATTTGCAAATAAACTAATTTATTAATTTTTTAACCTTCCCTTACTAGATATGATAAAAAAATATTTATCCGAAAGTAATAGCCGAAAATGGATCACAAAAAGATGCTGTATGACCAAGTTACACTTGAGCTCACGTGCATGTTTGGTCAAACACATATTTCTAAATGTTCCGAATAGCGTAAAGTCACCAAAATATAAACAACTCTAGTAAATAACAAAAACTACATCTGTGTAAAATTTCATGCAAATCTGTCTTGTAGTTTTTCCATAATATTGGTCACAAACAAACGGCAAACTAGAAAAAACACAACCCTCCACCGAGAGCCAAAATCTGCCTCGGAAACTACTCTTAAACAGACATTATTGTGTAACTTCCTGTTGTTCTCTGGGGCACCATTTGTAAGAAGAAAAAAAGAAGAACATGCTGGTTTTAACAGCAACATTTTTTCATATTTAGCTCCAAATGTTAAATCTAAATATCATCATTTCCTGTTATTCTCCCAGCCGCCGGAACATCAGAGGAATCAAAGGAACAAAGGCATGAAAAATAAAAACACACAAAAACAGCAATAATAAAATGATAAACATTAAAATAATGTTTCATTATTTTTAAATGTCGCTAAACACGTAACATCACCTAATTGTATCATCTGTAGGAAAAGCCAAAATCTAACTCTGGGTAAAATTTCATGCAAATCCGTACTGTAGTTTTCCGTAAGCCTGCTCACAAACAAACAGAGGCACAAAAGTGAAAAGATAAAGTCCTTCTTGGCCGAGGTAACTAGAAAGCACTCAGAGAGCAAAAAAAGGAAGCCATCAACATGTTTAGAATCAATTAAAAACTACAAATTGGTATATTTTGCAAAAGGTTAAAAAAGGGTAATTATGACATCCAATGGAGACGTCATGCCGTAATGTTGTCAAAATGTTATCGCCTTTGGGATATATCAAAAACAAAATAAAAAGCGGAAAAATAATCACACATTCATTCCTTAATTTATGAGTTCTTGAAAGAAAAAAAACCTCCAAAAATTCCATATTGTGTAATGGTCATGACGTAACTTCACCAAAATTGAATTGCCTCTGGGATATGACAAAAACTACCTCTGGGTAAAATTTCTTGGAAATCCGTACTTAAATTTTTCTGTATTCTTGCTTTAAATAAAAAATCTGACGAATGAACATAAAAACATAACTTCATTGGTAAAGCAGGTCAAAGACTTTTTCACAGTACTTACTGTATGCAGCAAGCACCATTTAACAACCAATATGTGGGTTGAAAGAAGTGAGGCAGGACGTATTATGTAAGCGAAATGTTTTTTTCAAAAACAATGTCCATGTTATTTGTTTCACGGAATTAGCATCAAAATGAATTAATATAAGTATTTGGAATGTTTTGGAACCATTGTGATTGGTGAAATAATTGATGAAGACAGGAGAACAGATGGGCCTGTGTGTGTTGTTCTCTCAGAACAACACACACAGGGTGTATTCAGGGGTGTATTCAGAGTCTGCCTGATGGCTGTTATATAACAAGATAAATGGGACACCACCCCTTTCTGACTGCATGTGAACGCTCACAACAGGTCATCAGTTGTCTGCCATAAAAAGAGCTTCCTGGAACCCCAATTCAAAACAGGCCAGGGACTTTGTGTAAAATGGCAATAAAACAGAATTCACTGATTTGCTAACACTTTTAACCCAAGATTTATGAAATCTCAATATCCATATAATACACGTCTTACATCACCTTCTCGTTGAGAACAATAAGCCTTTGGGAAGAGAGGACATTGGCTTCTGAACAGGGGATTCTATCTCATTCCTGCTTTATGTAGGATTTCAGTAGCTCTACATGCCAAGTTTTGTGCCTCATAATGCTCCAGGCCTTTTCAAAGATTAGTAGGTGTGTAACCCAGACTCTCCTACTATGACGCCACACTTTTTTAAAATGGCAGAAAGTATCTTCATCTTCTCACTGGAATAAGTAAAGGAGACGCTGAAGGGGACATCATCTGGATGTCAAAAAAAGCCGTTCCAAAATCTGTATGTAACTTTCAGCATTAGTAATACTTAAGGGAGATCGGGATCAGGGTATAAGGAGTCTGGATACTGGTGGTGGTGGTGGCTGATGACTCTGCTGTAAGTCTATGCTGAAGGGTTTGCGAGGACTATGCAGAGATTGGGGAGGGGATGAAAGAACTAGATGAATTGAGAGAATCATAATTAAAAGGTCAAGAGCCGAAATCGGCGATCTTAGGACCGTGATCGGATGGGAGCCAGGCTCCGGCAAGTGGATGTAGTTTCTGGAATCCTCTGATTCATGTCTGGTTCATCACAAAGTATTGAGTCTTAACTTGCCGTGACAAACCGTTCACTGACTGCTTTTCCAAAATGTTCCCTTTAGTCCAAGTAGTAACGTGCTTCATAGGATCATGTTGGTTTTAATGTAGTACTGTCTGAGGGATAAAAGGTCACGAGAAATCTCTGCATGTAAATTGTTCATACAATTTACATGCGGAGATTTCAACAAATCCTCTGAATCTTTTTAGGATAGTTTTCTAAATCTTGACAATATTCTTTAACATTTCAACTCTATCCTGCTCAAACCTGAAAACATTCCTAAGCAGCCTAAAGGTGTATTTCACATTAAATCAATGCACCGTCATGTGTTTTTCTTGTTTATAACGCACAAGAAAACACATGAAGAAAAGCACTGACACATGTTGAACGGCCGGGGGAACGTGAATGCACCTCGCCAATTAATGAAAACGTGCGTTCTATTTACTAATAAGCGCGAACGAGTTACAAATACGTTTATTATTTGTCGTTATAATTTTTTTTTTATAAGATTAGCCTTATGTTTATCAGAGTAACTGAATGAAGGCTGAAGTCTGACTTATAGGAGCAGGGAGAAGCGCCGAGGCGACTGATTGACGTGCCGGCTATCACAGTGCATTCTGGGACTTGTAGTATCTGTGGTGTTTGGACTATATAAACCAGCGGGCCAGTTAATATACAAATTAAATATTGTTAATTGTTAACAATTGAATATAATTGAGTTTGACACGTTTGTTTTACAGAGAAATACATTTATTTTGGAATTAGGGTTGCACGTCAGGAATTGGGGGCTAGTTTGCCCCTCCGAAATAATGTGTGTTTGTGCCTGTTTATGAGTGTTTGGCCCAGCCCACTGTTGCACAACACTTGCTCTGCTCCCTCTGAAGAGGCTGAAGCGGACAGCATCTCTGACATAAGTGCTGTTCTCTGGCTGCATGCTGTCTGGAGTCATGGCTGCACAGCTGGTTGTTGCTTTCCTGGCTCTCTGCTCCCTCAGTGCGGCGTCGGAACCGGACTGTAAAGAGCTGGTTAAGCCTCTGGTACTAGATAGCCACAGCCCTGTGAGTATCCGAGTTTTTATTTGTCAGGACTACCATGTATGTGAGGAGGCTCTGTACGCTTTTGGTTGACTTGATTAGCTGAGCTTTGCTTTGGTGTTAAATTTACTTACACTACAATATATTACAGTGTTATTAAAGACTAATTAACACTCTATTTACTAAGTATGTATAATATCCCTTGCACAATTGTGTGTATTTTGTATATCAGGCACTTTACCTAATGTTGCTTCAAAGCCCTCATATTGACTTTTAATGTCCAGATTATGAATTATTTTTGTTTTACGCTCATCACAGTTTTTCTTTCTGGCAGAAAACAAAGCATCATTAGAACACTAATAAGTAGCCCTGCCATGTGAGTGAGCAGTGTGGAATATTTACCTCTGTGTTGTTGGCAGATCTATGGGAAATGGGTGCTCCACGTTGGGTCCTGGGACCAGCCCAGCCTGAAGAATGACCTGGTGTCAGTGAATAGTTCTTGGTTGGAACTGTCGGCTTCCTCCGACAGCGGAGTCATGACTATTTACTGGGCTGACCGCCTGTAAGGACACACCGCAATATAAATAATCACGTTGTCAAGGTCAAAGGTGTTGAGACGTTGGGTGCAGGTTGTCATTCCTTTGTCTGTTTCTTTCAATACAGAAAAGATGATAAATGTCTTCAAGGCATAGCCAATGGCACCATATCCGGAATGACCCGGCACACTACCTGTAAGGATTTCGTGACATTCTAGTGTTCTACTGTTGCATCTCTCCCTTCATGCTGTGTAATATGGATGATGTGTTCAGCTAATTTTATTTCACAAGACACACAAGGCTGCAAATACAATATATGTTATCTGTGTAATTATTATCCCACACAGTCCTTGACACAGTATGTCCATGACACTTTGTACACACATCACTTGTGAGCTAGCGTTGTTTTTGTGTTTTATTTGTTTTGTTTCCATGGTTACAAGCTGCATTTTAGGCTCTGGAGTCTGGACTTTGTTTGTGGATCAGATCTAAAATACTTTTCAGTATTTTCTTTACAAAATTACACACAAAATATATTTTGTGTTCAGAGATTTTTGCTATTTAGGAACTTAAATTCTTTGTAATATTTATTATTTTCATGGTTGCATGTTGAAATTACAATTATATTAATATATAGTAATAATTAATAATAATTATGTGAGTGGGATTTTCAGGCAATACCTCAAACTGCTGAATTTTTTTTTTTCAAAAAACCCAATTTACACTTTTTAGGTACACGAGAAGTTCCTTTTGAAATAGTTTAAATCATTGAATTTTGTTTTTGAAAACGGATCATTTTCTGAGAGATGTACAGAAAAACAGACCAAGCCCTACTTTCTGAAGTTTTTTTTTTCTCATTACTTTTTTGGCCTATCCTTTCAGAAGTGAATGCTTCTGAATTTCGATAAATTGAAATATCTATATGTATAACATCTCAAGAGGAAATGCTGTTGTTTGATAAAAAATATATTCTCACTAAAAAAATGATATTACAAAAAAAACTCAAGATTTACATTGAGAAAAAAAAAAATCATTACTCTTTTCAGTATAATAATTGACTAAGACATTACTGCTTAATCATATTATTTTAATATAAATCTATAATACAGTACAATAATTCATATAATATATAAATATAAATTAGTATTATTTTGATTATTATGAGGTATTTTTATGCTAGAGGATACGGGCACTTGAGATCAAAGTTGTGTGTTTTTCTATCATTATCAGTGCAGTGAGGTTTTTATCACATGCCGGAGAATCCTGACTATTTCATGCTTGTTATTGTTTTTCATGTGATATTTTCTTTTTTTACAATTTGAAATAGATGTTTTAAATCTTACATTATGGTTCCATTCATGTGGATATATTACTCTTCTGGTGTTTGTCAGTCATTATTAACGGTCACACTTCATACCATGATGGAAAGTTCTATGAGACATGCCCTGATTGCCTCCTGTCTGAAGACATCACCCTCCTCCCCGATGGGAAGTCAAAGGGACGATACCTTTTCCTATTCAGTAAGGCTTTTTTTCTTTCCCCCTATTTAGTAAAGATACTTTTGGTCAGTAGATTGAGACAAAAATTTGCAATTCTATTTCCTACCATTTCTGACCTGATTTCCTCACCACCTCATTCCCCACATGTGTCTGTTTGTCTTTCTAAAGCACGGACCGGTAATCTGGAGCCGTCTGAGTTCGAGACCTTTAAGAAGCAGGCAGAATGTCTTGGATTCCTGCCAGAGTACCAATTTGGAGGCAGAGGTCAGTCATAATGTCCGCTCTGTGTCTTAATAGTGCAAGTATATTTTCTTCATGCTTCTTTCTTCACTGAACATTATCTCTTCTTTTTTTTAGATGTTTGCCCCGATGACCGGGAAGCTGCTTCACCTGCTGCAGTGGACACAGAGAATGATCAAACTAATGAGCAGCCTGCTGCAAACTAAAGCAGATCAGAGGGGCATTAAATCGAGCTTAATGTGTACAGACTAATGTGCTGATGAGATACTTTGCTGTGCAATAACTTTCCAATGTGTACCATCCTGCAGCAATAAGTCATGCTAGATCTATGATCAGTCATGTATTTGCTTTTATAACAGTCCGTCTCTGCCTGCTGATCCGCTTGACCTTTCATTTCTTTAGTTTAGGGAATGTGAAATCCCTTAGGGAATGTGAAATCGATAGAGCCTATGGCTCATTCCAGCAGGAACACTACTGGCTAAAAAGAATTGACTTTAATGCTTCCATTTAAACAAATGATATATCTGTAAACATATGTTGATTGTGGGAAATGGTTCTGTAAGGTAAATAAACAAGTTCTAATGTCCCTCTATGATGCTTTTCAGTCTTTATTCTGATCGTCAAAAGGAAAAGCTTTTGACCTCTGACCTCCCAGCAACTACATGCTGCAGCTCTCGTCAAGTGCACATCCTATCCCAGAACTTTAACAAAATCTTACCAGCAGCGGAGAAAAAAGAACGGTCACCTCGAGAGGCCACAGAGAAGCAACCTTTGTCTAATTGAAGAAAAGCTCCTCCAGGACCTTATAAAACGTCCCAGGAGCCCCACATGAGCGGTGGCACTTTGCCCAACTCCATTAAGAGGCACCAGCTTTGGCAACAGTGGGCTGTTGAGCTGACCATTCAAAGTGGAGGAGAAAGAAATCTGCAAGGTCATTACAAAACCTTCAACAGTGCTGCTGAGCTTGAAGACGCCCCCCTCTTCCCCTACAGCAGAACTTGCACAACATTTTTGTTGGAAACCTTAGAAGGATTCATGAATCAGCTTACACCTCTTTCTGTCCTTCCTCAGCACTGCCACAGTCTCTCACTGTTCCATCTACCCTCCACCATCAGTAACAGCATGGCTCTGCCTGTCGCCGTGTTCCTATCCGTTATAACTTTTACTGCAGCTGCTGCACCCGACTGTACGGATCTGGTCAAACCGTTTATGCCAGAGGACCCTAAGCTGGTAAGTTAAGCTTTTTGGTGTTGTGATGGCTGATCACATTAATTAAATATAGTGACAAGAATGTTTTTGTGTGAAGGTTTTTGGGAAATGGGTGTATGTGATGGGAGCTGGTGACCCCAAGCAATACCACAAGGCACTGGAGTCCATGAGGAGCTCCTGGATTGACTTGTCTCCTACTTCTAACAGTCAGATTGTGACACTGCAATGGGGAGATGATCTCTTGTAAGTCCAACAAATACCATGGGCAATCATCTTCAGGGTTTACAGGATTTACATTTTTTTTAAAAACAATTAATTTCTGCTGTGTTAAATTGTAAGCTTGTTAAAACAGTCAGTCACAAAATATACTTATTTCTCAGTAATCGCTGTATTTACGGGGAAGTGAACACAACAGTCTCAGGAATTTCTACGACATTTCGCAGTAAGTGAGCGTCATAACCATGATAATAACACGATAATTATATGAATGCCTTTTGTATCCACAACACACCTTGATGACGTTGTTGTTGTTGTTGAAAAGGTTGTATGTTGTAATAAACAGCCTACCTATCCAATTTATAGAGAATCTGTCCGACCACAAAGGCCACACCCTGCAGACCTGCTCTGACTGCCTGCTATGGACAGACACCTTCAGAAATGGTGACTTCACTGGTCGATATATTCTGCAGTTCAGTAAGTTCTCAGGTCTCATTCTCAGTTTTAAGACGCCGCTGGGTCAGGGGATCAAAAATAGTTGTTGTCTTTACATGATTATTGTTTATTGTTAAGACAATTGTCTTTGTCTTTCAGCAAGGACAGGACACATAGATCCCAAAGATGTTGAACTGTTCAAGAAACACATTGGGTGTCTGAGCTTCCCAGAGAACTTCCACCGTTATGATGGTAAAGCAGGTAAGTAGCTGTAAGTTGAACAACATCTCCACAAGGTGGAGATGTTGTTCAGCTAAATTCAACATTTAGATCATCTGTAGAAAAGCCAGAAGAAGTCCAACACACATTTTTCTAAACCATTTTTCTTGTTTCAGAGCTGTGCCCTGACAACAGAGATGGTCCAAAGTGAGCAGCAGACACAGCAGAAGTCACTTAAACACATTTAATGTTGTATGTTTTTTGACTGACATTAGAATACATAAACCTTGTTATACACACACATACACACAGTTTGCCTGACAAGGGCCAGTTTATCTATAGATTAATTATTTCACGTTTACTTATTAAAATTTACAGCACATGATAATATACTGAACTGTCTATGTCTGAAAATACTGCAGTCACTGCATCACGTGTAATGCTTCAGAATAAATCATTTTTAATATACAGTAAGTGTGTATTTGGTGGTGGGTTGAAACAGAGGACAGGAAGTAGAGATAATGTAATTGTGAGTGTTCCATATCCTGCACATGATGGCAGGTGGTCACGCCCAGGTGTTTAAAATAAAGGGTGTGCCCACTGATCAGCAGGAAGAACTCCTCAAATGGGGGGGGGGGTTTGGAGAATCTCTCAGTGGTAGGCTCCTCTTGTCCATGTAGTTAAGCCACCAGCCTGCTGTACAGGCTCTGCTGGCTGTTTTGACCGATCTCCGTCTTGCATGACCTGCTGCTGTTTGTGCTTTGCGTTTCTGAAACACCATCTGCTTTATCCAGTCGCCAACGTCTGAGCAAAGCTGCCACCTGTTTCTGGCATTGAGAGGATCCAAAGTAATAGAGTACCGGATCCACACAGCAGCTGAGACTGCCTACACACACGGAGAGCAGGTAGGCCTGATAAGATCCGTCACTGGACGTGTGGGACAGCCGAATATAGTGAACAATGAGGATGATGTTTGTGGGGGTGAAGCAGACAACAAATACCACCAGCACCACCACAGCCATGAATATCGCTCTGGTCTTCTTGGAGCGGTTCTCCACGTTGGCTGCTGCCAGAGCCCGAACGATGCGAATATAACAGACAACAGAGAAGACAAGAGGGATGAAGAAGAAGACAGCGGAGTAGATGGGGAAGAAGTAGTGATAGTAATATTGCAGGGTCTCCATATCTTGCACATCATGGCAGGTGGTGATGCTTAAGTCCGGCAAATAAATGGTTTGCTCGCTGACCAGCAGGGGGGACGCTCCCCCCAGGGCTAAGATCCACATGGCTACACACACAGCTGAGGCTGTCTGAGGGCTGCGCCACGTCAGTGAGTTCATGGGGTAAACCACAGCCAGGAAACGGTCCACGCTGATGCACGTGATGAGCAGCACAGAGCAGTACATGTTACAGTAGAAGGCTGCTGTCACCGCTCTGCACATGAAGGAGCCGTAGATCCAGTCGTTGCTGTTGTAATGATAGGCAATCTTGAAGGGAAGCAGCAGGCCGAACAGCAGGTCAGCGCAGACCAGGTTCAGCATGTAGATCACCGCAGGTTTCCTGGGTCGGATGTGATGCACAAACATTAGCATTGCAACTAGGTTGAGAGGAACGCTGATGATGAAGACGAGGACGTAAACTGTCGGCACAAAGCTTGTGGTGAGGCGACCCTGGAGGAAAGCTTTAGCTTCTTCTGAGACAAAATATCGCCTCTGGGGATGGTGATGGGGTCCGTGAAGGCCCCGTCCTTTCACCAGCCCCGCGTCTGACCCTGAGCTGGAACCCGTGTCATCTGTCAAATTGTCCAACACAGAGAAGTCGACGTATTCCACAGGCTCATCCGTGACCAGGACAAAGTGGCCAGCGAACGTGCGTGGACGGAGGGCGGAACCTTTGAGGAGAACAGCAAAAACAGAGTGTAGTGAGAGGAAACATCATTGACGTATTCACACATACTTGTATCCACACCTCGGAGTTGATTGTGTGGCTACAGCACAGAATCAACTACAACTTTTTATTATTATTGATATTTTCCTTTTTAGAGTAAGTGTGGTATTTTTCCATTTTCACAACTATTGACATTAACAGTGGAAGGATTAATGCAATTGCAAAATAGGGGCGAATTAATATTTTCTGTTCAGGAAACAAAGAAATGGTCGTTGGGGTAAGAGGACTTCTAGTTTTTGGTGACCTTAATATAGTGATCCACGACCTCAGACAGGGTTATTGTCTGAGGTATTGTAATCTTCCAATCTCAAAGTCAAGTATTCTAATGATTTAAGTTTGAAGCATTTCATGTAAAAGTACTCCATTACTAGTGATAACCCGAACTTCAAATATACAAGTATGAGCTTCAACATTTACTGTAAGGCGTTTTGTTTGTTTAAGGACAATAGTAAAGTTTTAGTGTACATGGAATTTACATGTAGTTTACATTTATACTTAAACTGGTAAGTTACATCAAGGGTTTTTGTGTTAGTATGCCCAGCATTAAAATCTAAATATCCAGTGCAATAAAACCTCCGACTTGCAAAGTGCCCAAGTACCTTATCTTTATTTTCAACCACATACATGGACCAGCATTTGGCAGAATTATTATCTACTGACCAGTTAAAGGAATAGTGGTTCAAATGTATTCTTGCGTTCCAGTGATTATATTGCGGACATAATGGTAAGTTGAACCTTACTGCACGCTTTTCAATAACTTGAAAAACACAATTTCAGTAGCTTAACTCCATCTGAACCTTCATTTGTAAATCTCAACAGGGTATAAACCAAATTATAGGCATAAAGCTGCACAATCTTTGTTTATCAGTCAGTTCCAAAGAAACTTACCATTGTGGGCGCCGATTGCTGAACACTGGAGAGAAAACACCAACAACCCTTCCAGCAGGCGAATCATAACTTTAATGTAGATCCACCAGTTGTTTTTTTTACATCGAACAGACAGCGTGTTGAAATGATCTGTTTGCCAGAAGAGAAGGAGTGATGTGCCAGCTAAAGACCTGTTATTCAAATGTGGTTCCTCCTCTTCTTTGTTGCACCCTCCCATCACACAAACATACATAATATGCGACCCTGACCGGCAGACAAACATTCTTTCAAACTTATTTGGTTGAGAAGTGTAAAGGACGTGGATAATCAATCTAAAAAATATGGAAGGATGGATGAGAACAATTTAGACATGTGTAATTTATTATGCACATTTCTCAAACGTTAGAAATCACTGACAATAATCCCTGACAATACATATTTAAAATATATTAGTCAGAGCTTTTCAGATGTTTGGTGTTTTATTAATTAAAGCACTGTAATTAAAAGGCACTGGTATTACAACAGGTAGGACAATTTCTCCAGAGCTCTATAACTGAACTAGGAGACAGATGTTTCAACATATAAAGTTTACATACAAAATACAAACCTCATTACAAATTCATTCTTAAAAATATATTACATTTACCATCACCAAGTGGAAAAATAGAGAATAGACCTATTTGGTTGAACAATAACATTTGATTTTGGTTTGATCCATTAACTTATAATCAGATGAAAACAAAGACACCTGCACCAGTTCATGTTTGACTTCATTATTTTTTTCCCTTCCAACAAACAGTGTCTGAAGGCATGAGCCGTTCCCCCCCAACCCCCCTTCCTCTGTCTCCTTGGTTCTTTACTTGCTCATTTTCCATAGAATTTTTTATTCAGGAGGAAAATGAGTAGATTGACGTTCACTTTGGCTTTATCAAACATCCTCATGACGGCCACGCCTTCATACTGCAGCTGAAGGAGGTCCTGCAGAGAAAATTTGAAAGACATGCAAATAAGAAACCCGCGCTATCAAACAACAGACTATGTTTTAAGCAAGCCTACTGAGGGTATGACACATTTAAGTTTGCAGCCACAAATGATTCTTACTAAACTAATATAACCACTGACAGCTGAAGTCAGAATAACATTGTTAACTCGTTCAAATGATGCCCGTCAGTGGGAGGAAATAATAGGCAGCAAGTGAACGTGTTTGAGGCAGGAAAAAGGGGCAGCTGTAAAGATCTGAGCAACAAGATTTAAAATGTGATGGCTAGACAACTGGGTCAGAGCATCGCCAAAATTGCAGGTATTGTTTTATGTGTAAGGAAGGACAGGTGGGGAACCGACGACTTGGTTTTGCGTGACCAAGACTCTTTGATGCACATGGAGAGTTAAGGCTTGTCCGTGTTGTCCAAGACCAAAGTGGAGCTACCGTAGCACACGTTGCTAAATAAGGTTAGGTTCTTTCTGAGAGAAAGGTGTCCGAACACACGGCTCAATACGGAAATGTCTGCTCCACAAATATGCAATCAGTTTTAATGTTATGGGGGATCAGTATAAACAGTGGGAAAAATGATACTGGAAAGGTCTTTACTGGAAAGTATTAGCCCTGTCTCCATAATATTTCCTGCTATTTTTCTGATTACGGGAACAGGAAATTAAACCATCTGTCAAGTGATGACTAGTGAGCTGCTTTCATTTTGTCAAATTGCGACACTTGGGAAAGGTTTACCTGAAAGTGTAGTTGGACCTTTTCCATTTCAACGCCCATGAACTTGGCCTTCACCTCAAAATCCCCAACTTCCACAGTGGGTGAAATGTCAAACATGACATTTCTGAACCTAAATGAAGGGAAGGAAAATATGATTTGTTAAACTAAGTGATAAGTCAGTATATGAACTACAACTCCAATCATTTCTTCGCCTTTTATTTATCATTGCTGAAATACAAAAAGTTAGTAGTTTCAGCACTGCTGATGAGACTTTGTTTTGTCAAATACTTTTGCTCAGGAAGACAAAGAGCATGGTGATGGTTTTAGGAATAACAGATTTGCAGTCATCACCCTGAACAACAACCCTTATAGACCTTTTAATTTCAAAGACAACGAAATCTGTCAGGAAACGGACGTCTCTTTATGTATGAAAAGCAGCTAAGCCTGAGCATTATGAATAGGGGTCTCTCCTCTTTATGGAAAAGAACAGCAGCATACAAAACAACAAAATTATTGAAAAGGTCTTTATCCAGGCTTGAACTACTTGTCTTTCTCTCAAGGTGTCGCAGAGCAACTTTAGCAATGTTGAAATCGAAGTCACAGAAATTCAAAACACTAATATAAGTGCGTGGGTTGGCTGATTGATTTTATAGGTTACAGAGAAATCAAATTATTAATATAATTATTTATTTTGAAATATATCTGGCTCCAGTGAGCTAAACTTCTCCTTCTGCTCAAAGGCCTCTCAGCAATCCCTTTACCAGATGAAACTGAGACTTTGCTGTCCTGAAGGAAATTATGGACCAGCCAGCAAGTGGCCTATTAGTCTCTTGTCTCTATTCTTTGGGCAGAAGATAGATTTGCGTGTCAAAATTCACCATCTTTCAGGTCTGGTGTTTCCACTTTTCCACCTTCTGGCATGACAAACCGGCCGTGTGCCGTACAAGAGAGGCTGTGAACCCACCTCAGCTATTGCAGCAGAAGAGGATATTTGAATGATATTACATATAATATCTATAATATGTCTCTTCCTTATGTAGGAGAAAACGGAGATGCTTGCAAGATTTTATTTCTTAAACTGCAATCTATTGTCTTTTGTGCTAAAAATATTGCATATTCATTTTGTCAAAGTCAGTTTTTAACATCTGTTATCTCACCATAGTGTGTTTTCCTAAATTAAATTAACAATGCACTACTGGTAGTTAGAGTGTTAGTAAGTGTCTCATATCCAACGGATGGATTTTGTTTTCAATAGCTATCAACATGGTGAACCGTTCAACTCACTGGTTTGCCTGAAGTCCTTCTATTTCAAGGATGACACCCTTCTCATGGAGTCTTGCTGCAGTGTACTTCAGAGATTGAGGCTTCCACTTTTTGCTGCCCTTATCCTCTCCTTTGCTGTCCAGTTTTATAGATCTGCGTGAATTCCTGGACACATAAAACATAGCAATACATATTGTATGACAAATCTAATTAATACATATCGTATGACAAATCTAATTAAACAACCAGGAAACGCGATTATCGTTCAGAGGGGAAAGATTTAGAAAATCTCTGGATCTACAGACAAGCATGAGATGTTATGATTACAACTCACTTGCGGTTGAGATTATCCAGGCACGTCTTGATGTAAGTATCATAATAGTTCATCTGGTCCTGGTAGAAGACTGTTTTTGAGTTGAGTGCTGTCAGTGTCTGCTGGAGTTTCACCAGCTCAGTCTTCCTCCTCTGTCTGTAGCGTCTTTGGTAACGAATGTCCTGTCAATTACATTTTCGCATTACAAACTGTGAAGCGGAACAGAGCGAGAAAAAGGGAGAGCATCTTCTTCTTTACCTTAGATATGTCATTGATCACGTCTTGGTATTTGTTACTTGTAGCAACAAGGCCAGCCTGCTCCAAATTACGCAGGTTCCTCAGGATCTTTCTCTTCTTCTGTTCAAGAGGCAGCTGACTATCCTCCAGGGCTGCGGGACTGCTTTTCAGACCCTCTGGTGTCTGAGCATCCTGGACTGCACGCCGCCTAGCAATATTGTTATGCTCAGACTCCTTCAAGAGCAAAGGCACATGAGAAAAACTGTTAAAGATCTTAAACATTTGAACACATATTTGAATAGTGATCTAGTTGTTGAGTATTTGAGTTAGGAAAAGCATGGAAGAAAATAAAGGAAGCATCTACAACCTGCGGAGCAGTAGCCATGGTCTCAAGAATTTCAGGCAGGTTCTCTCCAGGTTGAATACGGATCACATCCACAATCAGCTTCTTTGTCCTGACAAACACGTACAATCAAGAAAATATCATGTTTCCACTCTCATTCTATTTAAGGCGTAATATTGCCTAAATGTCAAAGGTTTTGCAGTTTGCCATTATGATAGGATATATTAACATTGCGCCTGTAGATTCTCATTCATCCAGGTCACGATGATCCAAATCAACATGACTTCTATCAAAACAGAAGTCTAGTATCTTCGGATTCAACCCACATGGATATATTTATCTTCCACTCTTATGTAGGTAACATCACTTTCTCTTAACTGCAATGAGTTAAACAAGTCCATGTAGTTGTTGAAACAAAGCAAAGAAATATGGCGGGATGTTACTGAACAGCATGCCTGGCAGAATATCTGATAACATTTTTGGTGTATGCTTTAACTCAACAGCTCCACTATTTGTAACTTGTCCCATATTGTATTCCAGAAAGCAGGTTCCACAAACTCTGAGTTTGACCATGAGGTCTGTGTTGATCAAATCTGAGATGAGAAACTCAAGTGTTTTCGGTTCCAGAAACGCTCCTTCGAGTTGGATCAATCAACTCTAACTCGTACATGAGGAAAATATAAAGCCATCATTAACAGATTTCAGACACGATGACAACCACTGAGATGTTCTGGTTGCCATACTTTAAGCCATTTGAGTTTTACTGCCCTAGCGAGGATATATTTAGATAAAAAAAAAAACAAGGCTTCATCAGAGGAGGAGACTTGAATGGGAGAAAATTGCTGCCCAAGTAAATTTATCCATTAGTTTAACCGCATTTGAAAATCATGTGCGAAAAGGTTGGGGGGGTGATATTGAAGAAAGCACACATGAAAGCAGCTGAAAATGATATACAAAAAATTCTGGGTAGACCTAGAACTCTAGGAGGAATTCTATGTTTTATGAGGGAACACTTCAGGAGTCTAACCAACCTCCTGGATAAGACGGGAAAGGTTGCAGGAAAGAGGGACGTATAGAATATCTTGCTTGGACTGCTGCCACCACGGCCCACAAACCTGTATAAACTTAATGGATGGCAGATCGGTATTTGATGATACCTTTATTTGTGTCAAAACGTTTTTTCTATCAGTCAGTGCCTATTCCAGTAGTGTAGGAGTAGGAGAACAATGCAAAGACTTTTCTCGGTTGTGAGAGACACAAGCAGTGTGTGATGTGTCAGAAACACATCCAATCTGGGTCTCACAGTCCTTTACTGATGTAAATCTATCAAATGAGAATCGGACCGATGATATGCGATGGCTCTGCTTCAGGCTCAGAAGGAGGAGTCAGGAACAAACCATGGTAGCTGACTCAGAGTTTAACTTACCTCAGATGAGAAAAACTCAAGGTTTTCTGTTCCAGAAACAGAGTTTCCACTAAACCTGCTTTCTGGAATATCTCTCTGCAGTGAGAGTCCTTACAGTTTGACTTGAATTTAATATATATTTTATGTAATTACAACAACATTTATTGACAGGTGCATATAAATAAAAAACTTTGTGTTTACATTTATTTAACTACTTAAATTGTGTTTGCCAGGAAGTTAAAATAAGACCAACTCTCCGATACAGACTCCTCTGAGAAACTGATCCAGACGGATGAATGTTTATCGAGAAGATAACACTAACCACTAAACTCCTTCCCATAAGGACAGGAAATGATAGTAGAGCAGGAAAGACAAAAAGACACGCTACTGAGTGATAGTCATAAAGAATGACATGCTGTGTCAGAAAAGGTTACGAACAGTGCATCACACAGTATTTAAGGCAACCCTCAAGTCTGTATTAATCACTTTACAGTAAGTTTTATTCACTCTTATGGTTGGAAATTGAAATCCAAGAAGATTCTGACAGAATATTCCACAAACTGAAATGGTATAATTTAGAAATGTTCGAATTAAAAGAACATTGTTTATTGCCCCATAAGAGTGTGATATTGGACAGGTTCGACAACAAACAGGATTGGTAGTAAACCATCTTAATATTTATCCATCAATAACTTACTTTGTCATTAGAGTCTTTAAGTCTTTGTCATCCCCTTCGAGGAGCTCAAATTTGCTTGCAAGTGTGAGGGAGATCTCCGTCTTGGCCAGCTGGCTGAGTGCACTCTCTCGGTTTGGATCATTTGGGTCTACTGCTCCTTCACCTTCAATAAAGTATGTTGTAAAAGAATAAAGACTATTTTTGTGTGATACATATAAATATAGTAGTTTAAAGAATAGAGTGTTTGGCAGTACCAAGTAATGTCTCCACATCAGGGACATCTCCCAAGTCCTGCAGCAACTCATGCAGCAAGTCATTTTGGTCCGGAGAGATGGCATCCAAATGTTCTAAAAGCAGCTAGACCAAAGTAAATATGATTAGTCCTGTTAATGTGCATGACCACAGGAAAAGATTGTGACACAAAGGATGGATCTTGTTGAATTATTAAGGTATAAAAAGAATAGAAGATATGAGTTACAAGTGCTAAATCTAAAGCCACTCTCTCTTATTAAATTGACGAGAAATTCCAAAATAAATGTTGAGAGAAGAGATGCTCAGACAACATGCACGCAGTAGCCATTGTTGTCCTGCCATGAGTAAGTGTTGAGTGAACCTGATGATGAAAGGACACAATGTTGTAACCCACTGATGTCCTCACAACAAAAGTGTTGTTTCAATGAAGTGATCAGGAAATGTAAAGTAAGGAAATGGAATAATGAGCGAGAGAAAATGAAGATGATAAAGAATCCTGATAACAGGAGAAAACATTTTGGGATGTACACAAGAACTGTAGATCAACCGAGTGCTGTAAACATAAAACCATCTGCAGTGAAAACTGAAACATTTGAATCTAGATTCAAACAATACCGTTATTGTAGTATCAGTGCAAACAACATTGTTAACTGAGGGAAGTAAAGTCAATCATTAGCTCTTCTAGAATCACTGTAGTTGGGTTTACCGAGTGAGTATTGATGATCTCCTCTATTGAGATGTAGATGATTGGCTTGCTTAAAGTCACCATGTCTGAGTATTCATCAATATTAAACTTCTCCTCGGGTTCAGGGACGTCACATGCTGACTGGAAAAACACCCTTGAGAAGAAGAAAAGAAAAATATCAGCTTTTACTGCTTATCAGTCTGAGACAAAGGTCACCTTTAGTCACCACATGAAAATAAACGTAATGTTGTTGGTATTAAAAACAATTAAAAAATTAATTTAATGTGCCTGTGACTTTTTCCACAGACTAAAAGGTTGAAAGAAAATTGACTATATTAGATTTCCAGTATTTCCATGATGACCCAGTAACTGGAAAGCAGAGATGACTGCACGTATGCTCGCCCACCCTTCTTATGAGTTTGAGTTTGTACAGGAGTGGCCCAGCTCCAAGCAAGTTCAAATTTGTTTTCCATTTGCAGAAACAGCACATTACTGCTTCTTCTTTAACACCATTTCAGCTTAACCTCAAAAATGGAAGCTTGTTTATTTACAGGGTTTGGTGTTATTCCTTTGTTATTGAAAGGAAGAATATCGGTTGGCGTTTGCAGCTTCACTTGAATCAAAAACACAGTGTGTAACAATGTTCAAGAGCTGTTTTACTTCATATGTTTTTATGATGTCATTTAACACAAACCAAAAGCACAATATATAATTATGGTATAATGAAAGACCCGTACTCTCTGAGCCAAAATACATGTTTGAGTTATTGTGTAGATGTTTTGTTATTATGAATATTGTTATGGTACTTAGCCGTCAACATATAAATAGTAGGATCCATCTTATGTAAGGCAGGTGTTCCACATGGAGGGGGAACAGTTTTGTGGACCACTTATGTGAAGCTAAATAGTCGGAGATTGTCTCTTATTTGTCGCTTGATGGACAATATAAGTTCTTTGAATTATCTATTGAGATGCGCCTTGAGTTATTGAACCCGATAAATGTTTGAATTGAAAAACAAGTTCAGCTTCAGTCAGTTTCTGTTTCTGACTGATTCATTGATGTTGCTCTGTGTCAATGGTGTACAATTTGGGTTTTCACGGTGCAACATCCCGTAGCTACAAGTGTTGGCTAAGCTTCCATAAGACTCAGTATTACCCTTAGACACACAAAGATCCCGCTATACCAGCTATAAATTGGTTTTAGACCAGTTTGTCTTAAAATCAGCTTTATAACAATGTTACATTCCTCTTACCTAAACCTCTCATAGGTCTGAGAGATGTAGTTGTTCATCGGTGTCATATGTGCGTTCTCGCCCTCAAACAGCTTATTGGCCGCAGCATGTTGCAGCATCTTTGACACCGATCCCAGATTACGTCGCTGGTCTAAATGAAGCTGCCCTCCAGCCGACATGTCGATGATGTCAAAACCATCGGGGGCTACGATGGCTGGGTTCATGTAACGGTAGTAAAGTAAGTTTCCTACAATCTTTCATAACAAAAGAGAATGCATAATTAAAATATTTTGTAAATTTATATAAATATATAAATATCATTTACATCAGCATGCTCATGATTATAAAGCTTGCCAAGAAAACTGACTCAAGACATACTGCGCTGTTAAAGGAAAGTACAGGAATATATTTTATACATTGAGAACTTCTACCTTCATTAGCTCATCTTCTGAAGCATCTGGAAACTTTTCATGGAGGCTTTTCTTAAGAACTTTGGCTATGTATCTCATGCCATAACTACAAGCAAAACAAAGAAGGTTTGATTGTACATTAAGTTCAAAACATGCACTCACATACAATATGAACATTGATAAAGCAAGCCAATGAGGGAAAATAAGGGGATTAATTACAAATCTGTACTTGGATTAATTCATGCAAACAAAACCGGTTTCAGTTACTCTTTATATCTTTTAAACTTGAAAACGGATACCACTTAGTTGTATATAAAGTATAAAGTAATTGTTTAATGATAGTGATTTTATGAAATTTGATGTTGATGAATTTAATAGTCAATTAGTCTACCTCACCGGACAACACCTCTGACACCACGTCATAAGAAAGAAGTAAATAGTAGCATTTGAAGCGGAGAAACATCAGACGATGAAGACTCGTCTCTATAAGCTAGTTAGTTTGCCGACAAACTCATTGTTAAAAGGCACGTGCGGTTTTTTTTTGTGTGTAATGCTTTAACGTATTTCGAAATGTAATGAATTGTTAATGAGGCCGTGAGTAACAATCAACTATTTAAAAATCACAATGATTTTCTTCACGTTACAAATGTGCCCCTTCGTTAAAATCATACACATAGCATCGCTTATGGAGATGTTTCACATTACTGCTGAAAGTGTCTTGTAGGCTGCCGAGTGCACAATTCTCTACGTGTGTCATGTCCAATGTGGGTTGTATCCAACTTGCAAACGATTAGGCCTAATGTAGTTGTTGACTACAGAATGCACGAAACACTAAATGGTTTTAGACTGCCTTTGTTTATTTTCCCTAAATTTACATGGATATTTGACTTGATTCCAGAGAAACTACTGTATTTTTATATTGCATGTTTCATTGTAAATGCCTTATCATTATCAATAAAATCTTTGTAGAGCGAAAACTATTATACTATAATTACCGCTACATTATAAACAAAATGTAAAGCCAACATTGAAAAAAAAGGCTATCGTGACTAAAGGTTTGTCCTGCTGAAAATTCACTGAATCAGAACATAGTACGACCAAAAACAAACAGGGACTGTTGAGAATACAATGTCATCACAACAACAAATAAAACTAAACAACTAAAGCCCCCTAACTATGGCTTCAAAATCTGAATCAACACCTCTCGCAATCCTCTAATGTCATGTTAACCGCAACACTGTGTTTGTGTGACCCTTTTCTAAAACACTTTGTTCAATGTAAAATATCATGAGCTCATAATTATCCTTTAAATGATAAATCTATATGAAAATGTAAAGAGCAAGATTTTAGAGAATAAACTAAATTCAAGCTAACCAACATGCTCAGGCACTAACATGCAGAAGTGCCTCCCAGAACAGAACGGAACAGAGGACAAACTTACGGGATATTATCCAGTGAGGACACAATGGAGTTCAAGACCTTATCAGTGGCAGAGCGTAGCGCCAGACTAGAGGCCTCCAGTCTGTTGCGTACTTCCTCGTGTGACATGGCCTGCTCTGGAGTCACTTCATAAGGCAACTTGCTGAGGGTTGACAGCAACATAGGACAACATGTAAACATGTGTAAAGATCTTAGTTATCACATTGTGTTTTTTCAAAACAGCAAGGTAAAAAGTCAGTATTTTTTATTACTGAATGACCAATAATATCTTAAACAAGACAGCATTGGCATCAGTCAGTCAGTCAGGTGTAATTAAAGAACTAAGGCTTGTTTTAAGTTGAAACACTTTTTTTTTCTGTTACCCCTTTTCCCGTTCCTAAGTAGTAAATTTGTTTCCAAATGTCACCACGTTGAGAACGGAAGAAGACAGAAGCATGGTCTCTGAAGAGGTGAAGTGGAATTGTCATAATTGTGCTGCCTCCCATCCTCTTCCCTCCTCCTCAGAAATATTTTTGAGATGCATTGCAAACGTAGAGCACATGATAGAAAAAGGATCCATCCCACCCCTCGGAGTCCATTTCTGTTCTACCATCAGACAAAAGGTTGATGGCCAAGAGAGCAAATAGTTTTGCAGCATCAGAACCAGCTTCACGAGTTTCTGTGAAAACTTCACGCTGCTGCTATCTACTGCTACTACCTACCAAGTGGCAAGCAGAGTGAATAATGAAAGCAAGGGGTCCTGGGGAACAAATCAAAATGCTAATGTTACTCTAGCAATTAGTTTGTGCAATAAATATTTACTTCAAAGTGATCATTTAAAACGGAAAACAATTGTCTGTCTTTAATTCAAACTAGCCGACCGACATTATGACCATTCTGTTTATGCATTTTCATTTAATTGGTTATTTTATTATGACATGACAGTTAGATAAAGCACTAGTTTGAGAGTTTTTCTTTGGTGTTAATGAAGTTACTGAGTGGAAAATAGTGAATTACTGATAAAAAAGGTAGAAAACAATCTAAAGTATTCGTTATCCTGTACTGATGCTATCGAAAAGGTCAGCAATAAATTAAAGTACATAAAGATTGTGGGTAATGAGATCAAATTTGCTGATGACTCTCAAACAACACAAAGAAATTAACCTAAAAAAATCACGTAACATAATTATCAATACGACTTACTACTGGGGCAAAATGTGGAATTCAAGCAAACATATCTATCGAAGCATACTACTGACCAAACCATCATTGTGTGAAATATTCTAATCTGGGTCACTTCCCCCTACCTGGCCTCTCCAGTAGTCATCTCTAGCTGGTTGACCCAAGCTTTGTACATGTCCACTGGGTTTGTGTTGATGCCTAATTTCTTGTCCTCAATGATGTCTTTGACCACGGGTGCCAAAAGCTGTCTGAGTGTATTGTGACCGCGTGCTCCTCTGTTGAAGCTCACCACCATCTTGATGACTGTTGGGTTTCCTGTCACAATGTCCTGGATCTGGTCCACTTTAGAGCTGAGACATATGGACAAGAATGTACAGTTGTAATTAAAGTCATGAGAATGCATTTTAACCAGTGCCTAGCTGATACAGGGGTGGGGGACTGATCGCATCTCTCACTTAATTTCCTCCTCCAAAGCGGTTTTAAAGAGTTTGAGAAGCAGGTATTCTTCTCTCTGATTCGAGGCGTAGTTGTACAAGGTGAAGATAACTGTGTCCATAAACTTGGTGGACTTGTTTTGGGGCATCTGGAAGATCAGTTTGGCAAGATAGGCTTGATTGGTCTGAAGGTAGTGAAGATAGAGGGAGAGCATTAAGTCATTGTCAGCAACTATACATGGACATTGGAAAGTTTGATGTCGGGAAGACAAAACTAAGTACACTGAGGCAAAGTTGGAGATCTATTTCTAATCACCTGCAGCAGGTAGAACAGATGTTGGTAAGCCTCCAGTTTCCTTCTTTTGCCTTTATTTAGGCCCTTAATACCCAGTTTTT
This sequence comes from Lophius americanus, assembly GCA_037951165.1. NCBI lineage: Eukaryota > Metazoa > Chordata > Actinopteri > Lophiiformes > Lophiidae > Lophius > Lophius americanus. The sequence continues at coordinate 2,952,208 of JBBDHG010000024.1, read as the reverse complement.
CACCTGCAGTCAGGTCAGCTGTATTTGCTTTATTCTTCTTGCTTTTCATTTTCTTATTATGAGACACAACATCCTTTTAAAAAGAAAAAAAATGTGAATTAAGCAACCAAACTGGACAAGATCTTGATAGAAGTCCACTTCAGTTTTTGAAGAGGAATTATATAACAGCCTGCCAACCTGCAGAGAAATCCTGTTCTTCACCAGTAGTCCAATTTTTATGTCCATGAGATTCAAGTCTTTCTCCATCTGTTGATTGGCGCGAATATTGGTGACAACTTCCTCCCTTAGCCGCGTCACTTCCTGCTCTTCCTGGAGGTCCAGGGTGCTTTGCTCTAACAAATGGACAAACTTTCGCACCACCGACAGAGGTGGATCATTGGCCCCAGCTAAAATATGGTACAAAAGAAAGTAATTGAAAGCAGTAGTCTTTGATAATCACAAATTATATTTTCCGATTTTCATTTTTACCAAGCAATATGGAAACATTATAATATTTCAGGGCAAATATGTCAACATCTATATATACACTGTACATATCAAAACAACACTACACCACTCCATAACATAAAGGGAGCACTTAAATCACACATGCAAGATCTGGATTAATGAAATATTCCAGTTGAGATCTCTATTAATTACATAGTGTAATTTGGTGAGAATTAAATAACGTTGAGAACTAAATAACGTAAGAACCATCAATGGAAACCAAAATCATTGACCCATTAATGAAGGGATTCAGAATGACACTCAACATCAAAGTGGAAAATTAGATCCCAGGCTGATCCAACTAGTGTGAATTTCCTCAAGACATCTCATAAGATGTGTATGGCCTCCACGAGACTGTATGCACTCCCTACCCATGTCTGGGCACGCTCCTCATGAGACGACGAATGGTCTTCTGGGGGATCTCCCCCCCAGACCTGGATCAGGGCATTCGTCAGCTCCTGGACAGTCTGTGGTGCGCCCGGACAGCAGGGGATGCAACGATACATGATGTCCCATAGGTGCTGGATTGGATTCAGGTCTGGGGAACGGCGGGCCAGTCAATGCTTCTCTCATCCAGGAACCACTGATACACTCATCCCATGAGGCAAGGCATTGTCATGCACCAGAAAGAGCCCGGGGCCCACTGCACCAACATACGGTCTGACTATGGCTCTGAGAATCTCATCCTGGTACCTAACAGAAGTCAGGGTACCCCTGGCTAGTACGTGGTGGTCTGTGCGGCCCTGCAAGGACAAGCCTCCCCAGATCAACACTGACCACTGCCAAACAGTTCATACTAAAGGATGGCAGCAGAACATTCTCCACGACGTCTCCAGACTCTCTAACATCTGTTGCATGTGCTCAGTAACCTCAGAACCTATTGGGCTGAACGGTGCCCTGCTGTGAGGACAGGCCCCACTTGTGGACGTCGGCCCCAAATGCCCCCTTCATGGTGTCTTTTTCTGACGGGTTGGGCAGAAACTTTGACACGAGTAGACTGCTGGAGATCATTTTTTAGGGCTCTGGCAGTGCTCCTCTTGTTTCTCCTTGCACAAAATTGCAGTCAGCATTCCTGCTGCTGAGTTGTTGACCTCCTACACCCCCATCGAGCGCTCCAGGTTCAATGGCCTGGGTCCTTGTATCTCCTTCATGCTCTTGACGCTGTGCTGGAAGACACAGAAAACCTTCGGGCCACGGCTTGTAAGGGATGTGCCAAACTGGAGGAGCTGCTCTACCTGAGCAACTTCTGTAAGCTGTAGATACCGCCTCATTCTACCACAAGTGACAAGGGCACTGGAAAAAAACAAAACTAGCCAAGAATCCGACAGAAAGGATGAGGAGAGGGAAATAGTCTGTGGCCATTAGCTGCAAAACCATTCCTTAATAGGGGTTGTCTCACTAATTGTCTGTCCTTTCTACCTGTTGTCTGACCCATTTGCACAACATCAACTGAAATTGATTCACAATCATTATTGCTTCCTGACTGAACCAGTTGATATCCCGGAGGTGTGATTGACTTGGAGTTACACTGTGATGATTATATGTTCCCTTTATTTATTTTTTTGAGTAGTGTGTATTGTATTCTTTAAACCCAGGGACATTATAACAAAGTAAATAAAGGGACATTAAGTTATAATGTCCCTGTAAGTTAAATTCATCCAAATCCTCACTGTTGCGAGATTAGCAGTATGTCAGGATTTTGATATCAGCTATAATTACTTTGACTCACTTAGGATTCTGTAGTCCTCTCTGGCTTTGTTGGCTTTTAGAAAAGCCTGGATTTTCACAATCTCTTTTTCCTAAACGCACAGATAATAGCGAGACTTAAACAACATGGAAGAAACGAGATGAACCCAAATTATGTTAATCTGTCAAAGTTTTACTCACATGATCTTTGAAAAACTGCAGCCTCTGGTTGTATTTACGTTTGGATTTCCACATTTTCACCATAGACTGGATCTACCAACATCAGCATTTAATTTAAGGTTTTTTGAAACAGTGGTGAAATCACTCAAAAGGTTTACTTTTTGAATACAACAAAACAAGTCATCACCTTAATGACAGATGCAACATTTCTTTGAAGCAAATTCATCCTGTTTTTGTACATTTTTCTCTGTTTGTAACCTTTCCAGCATGCCTGCAAAAAAAGGGCGATCAGAAATAAATGTACACTGAACCAGTTAAATTCAGTTCTACCACAGCAGGGATAACTGGATTTCCATATACATTCAACATTCTGACTGTCGTCATTTATGAACATTTCCTTTCATATCTCTCTATTAATGTACTGTGTAATTACTGTAAAGACCCACAGCTGTATCAGGGATCACTGAGGTAATCTGCTTTTTGATATCAATAATGGAGCATAATTGAGCCACACACTACCTGCAATTTGACAACATGCTGTTCATGCTGGCGTAGATACTCCATTCTCTGGGCATACTTTCTCCTGACCGAGTAACCACGAATCCTCGCCTGTAGTTGGGTCACTAAGGATTCATTGGCCAACCATAACTGTTCCCTGTTAAATTCTGCAGTAACACTGCTAACAACAACCTATGGGGGGAAATTTTTTTAATTTTCAAGTTGAAAAAATTATCGACATGAATATTGCTTTAATACATTCATGCATATATAATGTGATTTTTAATAGAATGTAATTGAATCCAATTGTTACGTATGTTACGATAGCATTACAAAATGGATCAAGCAGGGGTACCTGGATTTCTTCTTTACTGAGATGGTCACAATTGCATTCAAATCTTTCGGGCTCCTCCCAGGTGCCTTGTCCTGTCTCAAGATTATAGTAGTAGTCATACCTCTCCTTGATGCAATGTTTTACCCACACACCTTCAGCGCTGCCTAGAGGAAAGTAGAAACTGCCACTTTAAACACAGTGAATGTTATTTTGAATTCCAAATCTGAAAGCAGGGTGACTTTTAACTGTACTGTCATAATTTTTTTCAACACGAGTTTCTTTCTTGTGGTATTAATAAATCACCTTTTCTATCATTGTTTGTTTGTCTCTGCACTAGTTGAGCCTGGTATGATTCAGCACATTCAGGGAGCACTGCTCGCAGTCCAGCGCTGGGGACTTGCAAAGCTTGCAGTATGTTCTTGGAGTCACCGTCTGCCACCATCCTGTTAATATCCGCTACTGCTCCAGCCACTAGCAAGTAAGGATTGAACCAGAGAAGGAGTTGTTCAGTCAAATATGATTGTGTTTACAATATAGAACGGATCAACACAAACCTTCTACAGCACAATAAGATACACAACAAGCCAAATATATAATTTTTTAACAAGCAGGATTCAACTGTTTATTGTATCAATTCCTTCACTCTCTTAAGAAAAGCTAAACGTTTCACAGCACTAAATAGTAGCATTGTCTCAGCCACAGCAACATGAAAATACATTCTGATGATCCTATGTCAAACATTCATTAATGTCCAACAGGAAAAAGTGAAAAATTAAAGAGCTGATTATGTCTGCCTCCGTAAAAGAACTGTAATACTGCTGTCAGCAGTGAGTATTTACCATGGTTTAAAAAGTTCATAGCAGATTATTGGCTGACCTTTCTCATATATAATCAATAGGCTAGTTTTTTTAAAGACATATTGTGCTACTCCTTACTGCAAGTGCCAAAATAATTATTTTGGCACTTGCAGCAAGGAGTAGGAGCTATCGCTTCATAACAGTTAAAACAAGATAAGAGTATTAACTTATATACAAACACACATACATACATATGTATACATATCTACATACACAACTACACTCAATAATTAAATGTTCCTGTTGATTAGTGTGTGAATTGTCTAGTGTTAATAAGAAATAAAGGGATAGCTGAGTGAACTTAAACTATCTACACACGTGAGAGAGCATCCTCTTCATCCTGGTTCGCTGTCTGTATTGCCCCTTGGATCTGGTCCAGCCACAGTACTGCAGACTCATCCCCAGAGCTCTATAAGTCCAGCAAAAAGCACAAGATAACCCATTGTCTAGTAAGAAAAAAGTGATTGAACTACACGTAATTCACACAAGTCATTGTTCGTACATCGCAACATAATCAAATTAGTTTAAAACCAGAATTGACATGTCCAAGGTCAGAATGGCTTCTAGATAAATGCAATACACAGTCATCATGGTGGGATTGTAAGGTTGTGTTTTTTAATGTATGGCACAAATGCTAAACCCAACACTGCTAAACACCACTACACAGGGGGGTTTCAGAGAGCAGCAACAAAAAAACAACCCGTAACCAACCCCTGTCCATAGGAAAATGAGAAAAGGGAAAAAAATACCATTGCTGATAGTTGGTGTTAGTGTACAGCAGCAGTGTTAAAACTCAAGAGCTTTGAACAAAAAAAACAAAAAAGACGATGAGAACTGAAAAAAAGAATGTTTATTCAGCCCGACATTAGTATTTGTTCTCAGGCTAATTTTAGAGAACTCTGGTGGGGACGTGGGGGGGGGGTATCCCTGGCCCCCGAGCCAACAGGAAGGAAGTTGCTATTAAAACACACTGAACCAAATATGTACAGCTTCTTTGTTTATATCTAAATTAAATGAAAAAATCTTTTTACCCCTGCCAGAAAGGTTATGTTTTCATTTGTGTTGGTTTGTCTGTTAGTTAGTTGAACAACACAAAAACGACTCTACTGACTTCAACAGAGTTTTTGACATGGTTAATAATTGTCCAGAAAAGATATATATCTCCAATACCAAACTCAATCACAACTAATACAATCTAGTACCTACTATAACAGTTATCAATGCTATATAATTATGGCTAACACTTGTGTATAAACCATTAAGCAGTATCTTCCCAGCCCAGTGAGTCAGTGGGCAGTGATTGACTCAAGCAGAGGGGAATTTAAGCCAGTTTTTAAGCCCGAACAGGAAAAGTGCTCACTGCACCACAAGCATTCCACTTACACTAGCAGGAAGCTGAGCATGACTGCACACAATTATCATTCCCACTGTAGTGCCGCAGAGATGCAAACCAGCACATTTCAGTATTGGAAAACTCTTAGATTTACTGAAAAGAGGAAACACTAAGGGACGAAGACAAAGGAAACCTTTCATAAATTAGGGTGATAGACTGGAGAGGAATATGGCCCACCTTGTGCCAGGACTACTCATTTGTTTGGTGGCGGCGACAGCTGTTCAGTATGACGGTAAGTTTTTCTTTAACTATTTTTATTTTGTTGCACTGCTATTTTTCAGACAGCACAGGTTTAACTATTAATTAATTTGAGTAAAAAAAGGATACATTAAAAAAAACAGTACATTCTGTATAAACTTTTAATCACTTTAAAGCCTTAAACATTTCTTTTTTCCCATTTATAGGTAATAGAACCAGCAGCGAAACCAAAATATCAACTGGTTTAAAACCAAAATCCTTTAAGGGGATGATGCGCAAACCCAATCACACAAGCCAGCTACCGATCCTGCTCTATCCCAGCACCAACCCTTGGCTATATGTGAACCCAGAGGATGCAGTGACAGCTTATACCAATGGCAGCCTCAGCACCTTGTTCATACCGTCATCATACATCCTGGCCATGCTGGTGGGCATTCCATCTAACACCTACATTCTGGCCTTCCTCAGAAACAAAGCAAAGTCATGTTCCTCAGTGGTTCTTTACATGAACCTGGCTCTGTTCGACCTGCTGCTCCTGCTTTCCCTGGCACTGCGTGTTCACTACCACTTCAGCGGAAACAACTGGACATTTGGGGAAATATCCTGCCGGCTCATCACAGCCTTATTTTATGGCAATGTTTATTGCTCAGCTCAAACTATAGCATGTATCAGTCTGAAGCGCTACCTGGCTGTGGTCAGACCGTTTTTATACAGAAGGCTAGTAAAGACAATGCTGGCTTTTTGGACGTGTTTGGCTGTGTGGTTCCTGTTTGCTGCTGCTGTTGTCCCTGAGCTTTTGGTCACGCAGAGCTTTCTAGTTAGCCCACTGGGTGTCACCACTTGCCATGATGTCCTTCCTCTAGAAGAAAAATCTCGCTCAATACTGGTGCCATACAGGCTGCTGCTGGTTTGTCTGGGCTCCATAGTACCATTCCTGATTTGTATATATGCCCATGTGGCAGTTGTATACCACCTAGGGCAATCAGGTTGTGACTGGAGACCCTTTATCAGAGTTAGCACTGTGGTTTTCATCATCTTTATGGCGTGTTTCTTGCCCAGTAGCATCTTGCAGATCGCCCACTATAGCCGCCTGTTATTTCATGGAGATGACACACTGTATGGATACTACAAAGTGGCGGTGTGTCTTTGCTGCTTCCACAGTTGTATAGATCCCTTCCTATGTATTCTCATTTCACAGACAACGACTTCAGAACTAAGATTCAAATCCCTGCACAGATCACCTCAGCGGCCAGCTGTTATGTGAAACTGAGTGTGTGGAAGCGCAGAATAAAGTTATCCGCGCTGCAGCAGGAAAGCAATAGCGCAATAACCAAGATGTGAAAGTTAGAACTCCACACTGTCAATTTAACAAACAATACTACAAGCTGAACAACATCAATGTCTTTGAAATCCAGTTTTACACCTTTGGAAGTATCAGGACCAGGAAAGGACCATCTAGACTGTGAATCAATATAATCATATCACTTTGGACTCGCCTGTTCTAAGATTGGAAATAGAATGTGAATATAATGTATAATAATAATGGCTGGCTAATATTGGTGACACCGCAGTGTTTCGTTTCTAATGTATTTTGTGTTTATCAAAATATTGCAGCTTCTGCTATCTCCATACTGTGCTTTGCAATGTTGCAATTTCAATAACATATTGATTATTGATATAGATTGTTAAGTCCTTTTGATATGTATAATATGTACTTACAAGTTATATCAACATTAAGCAAACCAGACCTGATAAAACGCAGTAATGTAATATGTCCTTGCCATGGATTCCAGTCTGCTTTGCAATTCCAATAAACTCAATTAATAGAATGAGATAATGTTTTGTCCCTGAATAAATCAAGTAAACTCAAGAGTCCAAATACCTGGCAGAGAAGTTGTTTGGTATATTGTAGGACATCATGGTAGTGTTTGGCTGTGGCTAGATCCACCCCAATCAACTTGGCTGTTGGAAGGAGAAGGGCTGCAAGCGTCTGCCTGTGATCTCCTGAGTTTAAAGCCTCATTGATCTCAGCTATAGCTATGATACCTGGAGGTTGGCACCGAGAAACATTTGAAACTTGATCAGTAAGTGTGTTTAATTAACTTATTTCTTAGACATTTAAAAGTTATCAGTGAAGGATTCTACCTTAAATTGTGTAAAATATAACCAGACATTCTTACGTTCATGCTCCTCGTGAACTTGAACATTGACGGTATCAATGCATTTTTGAACATCATTCCAAGTAAGAAACTCTTGGCCATTTGCAAGTGCCTCACCTCGCTGCTCCATGAGAGTGTCAGCATACCTAAGGGAGAGAGGCATGAAAACATTTAGAAAGTTTCAATAAGTAAGCACACTACTTACTTGCTACATATCAGCGTACCCATATTTTAACAAAAGTGGTAGGTTAGAGGGGAGATAGAGGTACCTATAGATTACAGTGACATAGGGACTATATTCTCAAAATTATAAACATTTTAAACATACATTCTTTCTCCTACAACAAAACAGTCATCGTAAATCCTCATCAGCACAAACACAACAGGTGGAGAAGGACTTTAAGGTAAGCGTCAGAACCACAACACTGCCAATGAGTCCACTTTCTTGCTAATTGAAAGGTTATTGGTATCAAGCTGTAGCACACTAGTAAACAATTGTCTTGGCAATTGTTCAAAATTTTATACACCGTCATTGTCACGGTTTCTTTTTTAGCAGTCCACGGCTATCAACTTGCTGCCAACGTACCTGTTAAGGTTGTCCTGGTCTATGTTGGTGAAGCCAAGAGGAGAGTCCGTCAGTTGCTCAATCACTGCCTGAAGATCTTTGGTATCCAGCACCTCATTCAGTACTGCTACAGCGGACAGCATCTCCACTGCTACACTCAGCTCCTCATGGCTCAAGCCAGACTAACAAACATAAAAGGTTTGAATCACAAGCACAAATTAATAACAAGTGAACTGCCGTATCCATCAAGAGCTGGCCTTCCCTATTCATTAATGAGCTTGTGGATTCACATATCACATATACTATGTCTTACCCGCCCCCCTTGTAGCTGTAAACTGAAGAGCTCATTCTGATAGAGGTTGGCTGCAGTTTGGTAGACAATTGGCAGTTGTGCCTCAGGGTTCATCAGCTCCTCCACCGTCTCCAATGCATTGCCAAGACGAATGGCTGAATTGATTGCTGCAACAGCCTCGAGTTCTGGTCAAGAAAATAATATAATTATATAATAAACAACGATCAGCAATAGCATTAAAACCACCTATATATTATATTCTCATTTGTATAACCTCCTATGGTATAAAACTCTGCAATGCATTGCAATCCGTGTTCTGAAACCTTTTTCAAACAACATGGGCCAGCCCACATGCATCAGTGAGCCTCGGGCGCCAAGGATCAGTCGTAGATTCACCATCTGTCTCAACTTTGACCACTTTGATGGTTACTAACCACTGCAGACCAAGAACCTCCTAGAAGAACTGCAATTTTGAAGAGGCTCTGAAGCAGACAACCATCAGAATTTCTCTCTTGTCAAAATCATTCAGATCCTTACTGTTGACCTTTTTTGCCAGTAGCAACACATTAACTACATTTTGGGATGTATTGCTGTGCAATACATCCCAGATCCAGACAGGTGCCACTGCAAGGAGATGATCAATATTATTCTGACTTCACATGTAAATGGTTATCATTTCATTGCCATCAGAGTAGTCTTGCAAAGGTTGTCAATATTAAAGCTGTGCATTTTCTACCATCTATTAAAAACTGATAGGAACATTTTTTGGAATATCACATACGACTCGACACGCTACGAGGTAAATGTCATCCAAGAAGCACGTACTATTAATTAACACGTATTGTTGGAAACAAAAAATAAACTTACTCAGTTTCTCTGCCTCAGCAAAGTCATTACAAGAGCTGACAACTCTCTGAATCTCATCTTTGTCCACCATTACGGCCCACTCTCCATCCTGCAACAAAAAAATTAGGGTAAACATAGCTCCAAGATCCTGTAACTATTCAAAATGTTTTAATGCAAGTTCGTTGGAAGGCAAAGTGCCTTGTGGTTTCCATTCCATTCGGACACCACCACAGTTCACTTTGTTCCTTGCATGAGTAGTGTCAGTATCAGCTAAAGTCCTTCAAGTGTTTATTCTTCAATATCAAGTCAGTGCTCAGTGTCAGTGCTCACAGCAAAATTTCAAAAAAGATGAAGTCTGCTCTGTAAGATACATAAGTAACTTAGAAAGTGGAATGAAGGCTACACTGTAAATGCAATGTTCATGATTTGTTTCTCTCTTTCCTCACAATCATATTTGAACACTTTGCTTTAGATTAATAAATACTGTGGCTTGAAAACTGACAAAACTCAATCAAACTTTAAAAATGATCACCCTGAACACCAAATCACATGCAGTCTTTCTATTCTAGCCATTCAGTACACAGGAATAGAGGGAAATAAACTACTAATATAACCAGAGGTGCTCTGATTCCTAATCAACTGAACAAATATGCTTATTCGTCATACCTTCGATTTCTGCTGGCAGTAGGTGGTAAAATGCTCCAGGTACCAGTGAGAGTGCGACTCTTGAACACCCAAGAGAGCCAGAGCTTCAAGAGTAAGTGCAGCCAACAGAGAAGCCTGGTCCTTTGTCAACACCGCTTGATTCACCTGATTTACTGCAGCCTGGACTGGAAACAAAAAAAAACAAGACAGCATTGACTCTGGAATATGTTTTTTTTATTAAACTGAAAAGTATGGTTGCATAACATTATTTTCAGTTTATATGATGCTAGATAATAAGCTACCTCTCAAAAGTACAAGATGGCAAAAATACTAAATATCTTTTCAAAATGTCTCCATATCTATACACATTGTAACATGTAATTAGCTGCCACTTTGAAGAAAATGTACTTTGAAATGAATGGGAATATGGCCTTTTTTTTTTAAGCATTGATCATAAAATATATGTAGCATAGAATAAATTTAAACATTTCACTTTATAAACTGGTTTCAGCGGTCTTAAAAATATGAAAATATGGCATAAATTAAATAATGGTCTGGTTACTATTATAGCATCTTAACAGGTAATGGTTAGTAACATATCATTAACCTCACACTGTGGAATTTGTTTTGAAGCCAAGCTGCGGTCCACTGCGTGTGAACAAAGACCCACGAAGGTAAGACAAATGGCATGCAGTGAATCAGAGAGCAAGGAAACAGCACATGACTACCCAAAAAGGAAAACTGTCCAAAGCTTACTTTAATTATGGACAACATTTTAACAGATCATGTATGAAGACCGATTTATCACCAAGAACACAGAGGATAAGAAATAATTCTACGTAGTGAGCAAAGATGGATGGTGCAATATTCCATAGATTTACCAGAACTAATCTGTCTAATATTTTGTAGGTTCCACTTTTGCCATCGATGCACAATGAGTTCTAACACCAGTCTATCAAAACCAATGTATGCAATATAGTTATATGTATATTATATAGACATATTATATTCTCAACTGCTTAGTGAGACTTTACATGAATGCACTACCACTGTAGCCATATTCAATGGAAAGAAGGAAATGCATGGCTCTGGAGAGCTCTGTGGGAGCAATTGTATATGTGGAAGTATCTACGGCTGAAATGAGAGGTAAATCCTTACTGTTGACAATGTCAAGGCAACCCTGGATCTCCTGCTGTGTCAGCAGCTCCTCATAAACATCTCTTTCTTCAGATGCAATCACGGAGTGCTAATTGTGGGGGACAAGAGAAATACGTATTTATGTCACATTATTTCTTTTTTGTACAAATTTGCACATTATACAAAACAAAACAGTCCTTGAATGGAAAAGAGCATGGCTGCTGTTCATACAGAATACATTTAAGAAAATGAGAGGCAAGATGGCCTATGATGTGGAGGGGTCATTGGGCCTATTATGTGGGGGGGTCATGTTTGGTAATATGAGACACTTTAGTGAAAATCTTATAGCAACAGTTGTCATCATTTTTTGCAATATTTAATTTGGTCTAATATCAACCTTTTATTGGAGGTGACAAATGAAATAATAATATCAAATGCCATTTATGAAATTGAGAAAAACAGAACAAGCAATCAGCATGGATGCTAAACAAACTGTCAAAAGGTCAGACAGTTATTACCAGGAAACTCCCAGTGATGAGCCAAACAATTTTAAGATGAAATGATGACACTGAAACTGAAAAGATGACTAAGTGTGTGGCCTCTCACCTTCTCTGAAGACTGGTGCTGCTTATGAGCCTTAGCCTGGCTCAATGTGTCCTGGTAATCTTGGGCGAGAGCTTCATCGGTGTTCCGAAGCATTGCATTAGGATTATTCAGGGCACCCATTGTCACAGATGCCAAGCTTTTGTCAATTGCGTCATTGATGGCGATCACAGCAGCATGCACTGAGGGCAAGTGAAAATATTTTGTGTTGTTCAAATCTTTGGGAGTTACTATCACAAAACATCAGTGAAGGGATTTTTTATAGTTCAGAGGACTTACAGGCAGCTTCATCTACTGAGAGCTCATTGGTCAGGATTCCACCAATCTTACTGAAAGCTGGCATTTGAATGCCATACTTCTCCAGTTCACTCCTCATGTTACTGATCTCTTCCTCTAAAAACAGATTTACAGTTCAGAAGGAAAATTGTGTCATTTAGAGTAAAACACACAGCATGTTTTAATGAAATGTAGAATATCCTTTATAGATTGTTCTGCAACACCACTGACTAAGAGTCATGATTCTAAAAACTGTTCTTATTGTCTGAATAGCTACAGGAGATATTATGACAAATTTAACTGTTGGATAAACATCTAAATTACAGGCAAATCCTCAAAAACTATGATGCTTGGCAGAACAGAAAAACAGTTGTTTTTCAATTAAGTCGCAACAATAGTAATTGATAAAGGCCTCTTCCATCCAAACACATTAAATCAAAACAGATGCATGCATCATTAGAGTTATACATATCAATAGTTCAATAAGCAACATTTGTCCTTGGTTTCAAAAGCAATTGAATAAAATATTCTCCTTTAATTTTTATGCTTCAAGAAATATATGTACATATTCTAAATAAAGCTTGTGCTTTTGTGCTTTGTGAAGCTGGTATTACCTGTGAAGGCCACTTTCCCCAGCAGGTCCTGAATCTGTGGTGCAATGCCCAGTTTGTACAAATACAGACTAGGAAAAAAAATAAGGAAATACTTAAGTTTGTAACATTCTGATATTCAACAGTCTTATGTTATTAACCTGATTTTTCCCCCATAACTACGATTTCTTCCGATGGCCTCTTCTGCCTGCCTGTGTCACACTTAGACCACACGGAGGCAGCACTGGCTCACATTACAGCACCTACTCTCCACAGTTAGTAACAGGCCTAGTCTGCTACTGAGCATGGCTGTAGAGGGCAGGTGGCTGGAAACTTCATGAAACTTTCATCCTCTCACAGGTACTTGATAAATGTTAATGAATTATAGATGTTCAAGGCGGGCCTGGCATCAGCACAGGTTTGAATGGAGCAGCTCTACTAGCAGATTATTCTGGCCTTTGGTCAGACTGTGTTTACACATAAAAGGGCCAATGTCCTTGAGAGACAGGGAACTTTAACCAACTATCTTAACACAGCTTAAACAAAGGGTAACATTTTAACATGCAGGCAGCTCAGATAAACACAGTCAGCTGAGTAGGGTTAATGAAGGTCGCCCTTTTAAAAGCCACAGAGCTCACCAACAATCAGCTGACTAGCTTGGAGCAACTAGCTCTCTCACAACTGTGGATTCTTCTTGTTCATCTTCATACATTCCTCTGCAGAGCAATATCACTTCTGATTTAACACATTCATATATTTAATAATAACCAACATTCTTTGGTTTTGAACTGCATTCAGAGTCCCTCTCAATTCTGCACAATGAAGGAGCAGGAACATCCTGTCCGTTGTCTCTACAAGTGTAGGAGCCTGGGGAAGCAGAGAATTCACCAGGTCCTTCTGGGACATATAGTGGACTTGCAGGAAGGAAGAGCATGTGTGTGCATACAGAGGGAAGGAAACCAATTCTCTCAGGACCTGACCATAACAAAACAACTCCAGCAGCTCACAAACCCCTCACAATATCTAAAGTTCCTTAATGATAGATCAGACAAATTAAATAAATTGTCAGTTATTTATAACTAAACTCAACTGAAATAGAATACACATGCCACTCACATTTCTTTCTTTTACAGAAATGACAGTATTTCTCACATTGTGGTGAGAAGAATTGGGCTCTGCCAGAAAGTTAGCTTAGATGCTGTATAGAAGTTTATATAAACCGTGCATTGAGTGATTTTGTTGCTTGGTTATTTATCTTGACAAAATCATAGTTAGTGAACTGATAATAAGCCCTTGATGAAACTCATGGGACTATAAGCTTGTGAATGTGCCATAATGTAGTAATACCTGCCCAAATGGTGCTGTATAATAGATACAGCTTTGACCTTTTCCAAGACTTATCATAAAAATGATAAGTCTTGGAAAAGACTTATCATTCTTATTTATTTTCTACAGGTATATGCTGACTTACCATGGAAATAACATCTATCAGTTCATGTTCAATATCTCTAAGAAATATTTCCTAAGTTTAATCACTCTCACGCATGTGTCATCCCACACGTAAACTGTCTTTAATAACCGCACAATAAATTCAATACCGTGTGACTGAAAAATAACCACTATATGTCAAAGTTAAGCCTGAGTGTTTGACAACGTCTGCTTTAAAAACTGGGAGAAGGAGATTAGCCAGTCACTGACCAAGAGTAGGAGCAGACTGCTGCCAAACACATCTGAAGGACAACATTTACAGATGAATGCAATGTTTGCCTTCTGTAACCTGCCCACTTGTCCAGTTTATTCCTAGCTATTGGGTATAAGGATGTCACTTTCAGGACATCTATAAAAAATAACCGTTTAGTACAATTTTTTCATTCCTCTACTGGAAGAAAAATCATATTCAACTTTCATGCTATTTAAAGAAAACATTTAAGTATTACCTCTATGTTTATTGACATAGAGGTTGTTCAAGCGGATCTGGTTGACACTGCAGTATTCCCCCCCAGGATCAGTTGAACTATTATGGCATGCTTTACGGAACTAGGATCATGCATTTTAAATTCATTCAGTGTGACTATGTGATGACTTGAGAGACAGTCAGGCAAAAATTTAAATACAAATATCTATGCTTTTCCTAATTAATTTGACATTAAAAATTATCTTTTTAATTCAGATAAAGGCTTTTTTCCCCCTCAAGTTAGTACACTACACTTTTCTACAATACTAATGCTTAAATTCCACCAATTTCTTCATTCAGTCCAGTTATACAGGTTGAGTAATGTGTGTAGGGCTGGAAATCTGAAAAGATTCCTTTTTTGAAGTTGTTGATACAAGATATTTGGGATGTCATTTTTTGTTACTACAGAAACAGGTTCTGTTGAGTACTGAACCAAATTCCTGTACCCATTTCAGCAACGGTTCGAAACTGGATAGTACCAAACGGTGTGGCACCTTGAGAAAAAAACCAAATGGGTGCTTTTCCATTTCACAAACAAAATTCTTCTGAGATAAGTAAAAAATTACCAATTGCCAAGAGTAAGATATTGCATTAAGAAAGAGGAGTAATTTATCATCAAGTTTGTTGGAATACTTTTATCCTTACCTCAGTGCGTGTATGCAGTACACCACCTTAGGCATGTTTTTGCGATCATACACATCTGTTGTTTCAGGGTAGAATATCTGAAAGACAAAGCCATAATAAATTTGTCAGACTTCTTTTATCAGTGTCTCGAAAATTTTCATTCTTCTGCAGCCAAACATGATCAAAAAGTTTGATCATATTTTAACCTAATAAATTAGATGTTAGAGGTGGACATAATAGAAACATAACATTATGTAATAAATTCTAAAATTTTAAAGTGCAGAGTTTTAAGCACCACTAAGGTGAAACACTACCAGGTATTAGCATTACTTCTAAAATACTGAGGGTTACAAGCTTCGTAGAAGTAACCTATTAGAATGGTTTATATTTTTTCTCTGCTTATTTTATTAATGCCCGTAATACATATTAATTTGTTATTGTTTTCAAACTTGCATCTTAAAGATACAGAAAGTGCCTAATGTTTAAGACTCCACTAAATGCTACTAAACAATACGTCACGTCTTACACATGCGTCATTTGATGTTAGAATGGCCTACTTCAATACTTCTGGGCAGATGTTCATATATGACGTTATGAAGTATAATATGCTAAAGATGAGGTCATCTTTCAGAAGGACAAAGAATATTCAGAGAATTTACTAATTAAATTACTTTAAACTATTTTGCTGTAGCAATCTCAGTATCTGCATTAAGGGATCAATTAATCAACATCTTTAGCCTTCCTCTGCAGCTTTTATGAGGTGGAAAACATTTTAATCTGACACCGTCTAACTAAAGTCACGGGGTGGATTATACCCAAGGACAAGATTGAACTTATTACACAACTTTCGTATATGCCGTCCTAGTTTTGGATCTTACTGAATAGATGCATTTTACTCTTTCTTCATTATAAAATTGTTCCTACCCTTTAATGTGTGATCATGTACCAATCCTGAATGCAGGACAAGGACATATAGATATTTTTAATTAGAATGTCCACATAACCAGTTCTCATGTACAGGTAAATGATGAGTTTTACATCACTTTGTAACATTTTCCGAGTCATTTTATTGCAGCTTGTTTAATGTATCTGTAGAATGAAATCTGAAAGTATATTTTTTACTGCAGTTTAAATTTTACAAAATCATCAAATCAAAATTCATCTGGGAATTGGGTAGGTATTGTTACAAAAATCTGTATTTTCTTAAGGTGTGATGACTGACATTTGACTCATATCTGTAGACTGCACATCTGTTAACATGTTTATAAAACAGGGACGTTGTCTGTATCACTGATATCAACACAATCCCCTTACCTTGGGAAGTCCCACTGACTCCATTGCTTTGAGCCATTGTACTGTGTTGTCGGTATGTCTGAAGTGCAGCCCTTTGCTCTGAGGATGAAAACAGCACAAATATAGAATTCTGCCCATGAGATCATGAGGAATTGCAGAAAAATAGTTTAAACATTACCACTGCAACTGAAAAACCATGATAAAAGTGATGCTATGCAAATATAAGGAATGGGCAATAAATGGGTGTGATGGGCTGCACAATTAATGGCGAGCTAATCTCATTCACGATTTTTGTAATCCACGATTAAATTAACATGAGTTTTAAAATATTCTGCCCTTACAACCCTTTGCTGCAAAAGAAATCAAGCGCTCCCTAAACCACTGATTGACCAATCAGATGTTCTCTGCACTGAGCTGCATGTGCAAACATTTCCTGGATGCAGTTGAGGCGAATAACGTGGGTAGTTTATGGTCGAAATGAAATAATAATACGTCTGGAGTAGGGAAGAGTCTGTCCCTCGAAAATGATTATATATTTTTTGAAAGGATTTCGGATTAAGGCGAGTGACATTAACCAAGAAAAAACATTAAAATGCGTATATAAGCACAAGCAGACATGGTTTTATTCTGTGCTTCAATTTTACATATGAATCTTATGGGGTTTTTTTAGTTTTGGAGATGCAAGGAAATATCCTCAGATTGAAAGGGTAGCAAAAAGCTGGTGGACAGTTTTTCCTACAGCCGACATAATAAGGAGCTATCAAAGGCACAACGGAGGCAGGAACTACCAGAGCGCGCACTACAGTATAAAGGCAGGTCATGATGAGGGTTAATGTGGTTTCACTTTGTCCATCCCTTGAGCCAGAAAATGTTGACAGGCTGCAGTTTCTTTCCAAAACCTATAAACCCTAAAAGCCATAAGCCTTTTCTGAAATGACCTTGAATTGATTAATTAGGCTGCATTCTGTGATGGCGTTTGTATCTTAAGTTAGCTAATATTGTAGGCACAGTTTTATTTAGTTCAAGCTGAAGATTTTTATTGTCACATCCAGCATACAAGTACAATGAAAGTGGAAAAAAAAATTAGTGAACGACCTTTATATTTTGCTTCAGGGAGATAACTGAAATTAGCGGAACAAAACCTTATTCAAGTCTGCAAAGATTTAACAAGAATGTTGCATGATGTAAATGTGAAAGAAATGTGTTGTTGATTTATGTTCTGGTACAATCTTTTTAATTTAATTTTTCTAGTTGGAGATGCACAGAAGTTGTGTACAGGACATTTGATTAATATATTGAAATAAGATTATCAAGAATGTTGCACGAACATGGATGTGAAAGTATTATTCTATTTATGTAAAAGCATAAAAATGTGTTTGTGTGTTCCCAACAAAATGTTTGTGAACCCAACATTCACATGCCATGTTTCCCGTATGTGCTGAGTGAAACTGTTTCAAACTGTCAGGCAGTGCCTAAAATATTGGCAGGTATTGCTGTTTGAGATGACGTAAGCTGTTGAAAAATGAAAAACTACAGCATTACTAAGAGAGAGAGAGATGAAATTTAATAAAACTGAGATGTACCTTATAGCGAGACTGATCTCTATCGTAGATTCTCTTCTCAGACACCATTTTTGGAGCAAAAAAGTTGGCCAGTTTGCCAAGGTAGACACCATTCCTTAGTCCCTCCTCCAGTTCTGTGGTAGGGGGCAAATCCTCCTCCAAGCAGGCCTCCATCCACCTAAGAGTAAACAGATATCAACCTTAATGTCGATTTTCACATGCATCCCAACGTAAGAAAAACTACGACTGAACCAGCTCTCAAGCATTTATACATTTTTAAATACATTACTATTACATAATCTAATCTCAGTTGCACTCAACTCAAAATAACAGGCTAGGCTCAACGAGGCTACTGACTCTGTAATACTAAACAGCCTGTGATTACACTTGAATTAATAAATACATTTTGCTAGTTATTAGTGTTTTTTTAGTTAGGATTATCGCGCTGTAAGATCCTAAAGAAGAGCTACTCTAGCACCAATTGTTTGATAGATCATGGCTGGTTCTGATAGAAAGGTGTCGCTGGATGCTGCCTATGCCATTGATCATCTGTTTCAATCTTGCCCTGTCAACTGCATCTTCCTCTGTCACACCTACCAACCGCATGTCGTCTTTCCACATCCAGAAACCTCCTTGGTTTACCCCTTTTGGTCCTGCTTGGTAGCTCTTTCCCTAGCATATGTCTACCACTATATCCACAATCAGAACATCAGTCAGAATGTCTTCTGCATCAAAATGAGTGATCCTCCCTTCTCCCTCAACCGATGACAGAAGAGGTGCTAGACCAATGTGATGCAGAGCAGCAGTAACAAAATATAACGTCAGATGTCCAGATGTCAGTAAATTGAGGTTGAAGCTTTTCAGAACTACGTCCCTCTCCAGATAATGTTGTGAACTCAGACAAGGCGGCATTTAGAATTTGTGTCTTCAAAGAACTGCAAACCAGCAATTTTGTTTACTTCAGTTGTAGATGATAATTAAGTGAAACAGAAATAATGCATGTATCGGTACCGAAAGAGTGTAAGACTGTATAACTTTGGTTTTGCATTACTCATGCGAGTGACATGAATAATCTGACGATGAAATTTGCATTAATAGAGCGCCTGACAGTACGACAGTTAGATCCTCATTTTAACCATAATCGCCCAGAATCGGGGACCAACACAAAATTAGTCAGGAGGTTCTTAAGTTATTACCAATCAGTTTATAAATAAGGCATCACTATGTAGAGGACCTTTATATTGATTTCTACACTTTCAGCTCAAATTTAGAGAAAGAAAATAGTCTGTAGGCCAGTGAGAAATGGGCATTGTTGCAGACAATACCCACACTGAGCAGAGCATGCTTTAGGATGGGGGCTGTCGGCAAATTTAGAGCTTGAGTGTTGGGTCATTGTAAGGCTTTCTTGTTTAGTGAACAATGAGGGTGGAGGTGAACAGTGAACAAGATGTCTCAATCGACTTTATTTAGTCTAACAAATACATTGATTAAAGTGAAACTTTGAAAAATGCAATACAATAATGTGTCATTTAAAACTATAATATATAGCATCTTTAGTTTATATCATAATTTTGACATACTTTAGAACTGATGTCATTTTCTTTTGAAAGGTTTAACGGCAGCCGCATACCATTATTTCCAGTGTTGAGGGTTTTACTCTAAAAAGGTTTATCGTTTTCTCATAATACAACAGTTGAATGTATCTTTTAACAAAGGAAGCATTCTTGGCTCCCTGGACATTATTAAACGAAGATCTCCTATATCTCTGATGCAAACAATTATGTCCCACAACTCCCACATGTGTGCTCACTGACAGTGTTTAGGTTAATTAAGGATGTGTTTGCCCAGTCTGCCCAAACATGTGTCAGCACATTAAGGATAACAACACACCATGCGGTGTCAACAGAAACCCAGTCAGTGTGTACGCCAGTTACCATCTAAGTCATCTGATGATGCAGGTTATAGAAAAGACCTCTAAACCTACTTCTTTATTCTTTTCATTTTATAAATGGAAAAAAATCAATCAATGAATATTAGTGAAAAATGTTTCTTAAACCATACAGGTGATAATATTACAACACATAAAGAATCACACTACTTCTGTTTATTTTTTGTAAATTAAATTTTTTATCCATCCACACATGAGGAATGTATGCAGGGTCTGGTCATAGGTCAGGGTTAGGGATGAGGGATAAAGAAAATTGTAGCACATTCTCACTGCTATCAGGGATCCAAGCTTTAATGATCAGTCAGTCCCACGGAACGTTTAATCTGAAACTATTTTGTTAATTATTTAAATTAGAACTTTAAAAATGAGGCCCTATATTAAGAAAATGTGGTGCCTTTTAATTTTTTCAATATTTCATTGCAGTAAATAAAATATACCGGTAAATGGGAACACAAGAGACACAAGCTCTTGTAGACCAAGTGAATGTGAATAAGAGATTTTTTACTTTTTACTATGTTTTATTATCACAGCAATTACTTCATTAGTTGGGATAATATCTGGATGATAAATCCTCAAATAAGCTGAAGTCTAAACTTAATGGTACCACTGTCAAGTAGGCATTCTTGGCTTGATACCAAGGGAAGAATGCCTCATTAACATGATGATGCATGTGACAATGAAACAAATAAAGATATACAAACTGAGGCACACACACACACACACACACACACATCCAAATGTT
This sequence comes from Lophius americanus, assembly GCA_037951165.1. Lineage (NCBI taxonomy): Eukaryota > Metazoa > Chordata > Actinopteri > Lophiiformes > Lophiidae > Lophius > Lophius americanus. The sequence continues at coordinate 2,931,340 of JBBDHG010000024.1, read as the reverse complement.
TAGCATAAGTTAAATGCTATTAGCTAAATTCTATTAGCTGATCTGAAACAGAGCAAAGCCGTGCAGCAGATCACCATTTGGTTTTTTTTCACTTCACATCTCTATAACAGTGACAAATACATGGGGAAAAGCAGATGCAGATGACAGAGCTGATTACTGCGGTGGGGGTTGTTTCAGGAACATTGTCAAAGCAACATCCTGCATGGGTATCAGAGCTCTCCTGTGAAACCTCACTTCCTGTACTTAAAACAATGTTGGGAGAACTTGTCTCCTGAAGCAGGACAGGCTTGCACTACTGTTTACAACTCACCAAAACAGGTCTTCCTGTTATTGTCCAACCTGCAACTCACCCAGCTCACTAAACACAGCTTTCTTGACACAGGGACCTACTTCTGTTATAACTGAATGAACAATAATAATAATAATTTACTGTCGCTGCTTGCAGCAGGATAGATTCCGAAAGCTTGCGTCATGCAGCTTGGTCATGAGTTTGTGACTGTGTGTTTGCTTGTGTGCCTGTAATGAATGAATGATTTAGCGCATGCGGATAATTGCACGTCTAAATAATCAGGAAAATATCGTCAAGTTGAAAAAACTGGCTCCGATGTTGTGAGGGTGGCCCTGTGTCAAAGCTAATTAAAAAAATAAATATTTAAACGCAAACTATTAATAGGCGTTTAAGAAAATTACATTTGAATACACACCTGTAAGCATCTTTTTGAAAATAAGCCTTACTGTAGGAATAAAGTTCAAATGCAAAACAAAGGGAAATGCAGATAAGGGTTAGAGTTATGCAGGTCTCTATTTAATCCATCTCTCATGGCAATCAAAAGAGAAATCTGGTCTGGAACAAACAGATCTCTTATATTCACTGTACTGATCTGTACATATATTCATAGATTACCAGTCAATTAACTTTATAAATCAAAAATACAATGTATTTACTCTACACTTTGGACAAATACGGAGACTTTATCTTAGTACTCATGCCAATCCCAAATGTAAAACAATTGTTTATTCTCTAGTAAGTGTAGGGAGAAAGTCTCATTCCAAAAACTACTGTGCATCTGGGCAGCGCCGGCAGTTGAAGGAACTGTCATAAACACCAGCCAATAGAAAAGTTTTTTTTTGCATGCGCTGCTTCCAACATCCTGTCGTTGACCCGTTATTTAAAGGATTAAAGACAAAAATACAATCTTTTTTTTTTTTTTTTTTTTAAAGGGGTTGCTATTCCTTCGATTTTTTGTGAAGGTTTTCATATATGGAGCTAATTTTGACATAAGAAAAAGAAAACCGCACATGCAAAATAGACAGTATTCAGAGTGCACATTTATGAAAAGGCACTTTCCCCATTATATACCTACAATTGACCCGTGATAATTTGACCCTCGCCATATGACATCTTGACTATGAAAGTTTAATCTGAAAATTTGTAAACCAGTTGGCATTATAATTAGATTGATAGATATTTTAAAAAACAAAAAAAATATTTCACTGATAGTGGTTCATTTGAGGATCCTAGCTCAGTAGTTTCCGGACACACCCTACTGAACCAACACAGTTCCAGATTCAGTTTGATCTGCCACAGTTGATTCTCTTTTATATTAGTGATTAACTCACATATTTTCCATGAGCACTCCCAATTTAGACATTCATCTGGATCCAAATGATATCCCAGATCTGGTTATCCAGAATGTTAGACGTTGATGTTTCTAGATCTTTTGCGTATGTCATTGTGCAATCCTTGGATTTTAAGTAATGTTGGCTTCCTTCATGAAGTTACAAGCAGGAGTCTCGTAAATGCTCCCATCAATGGTAAATAATCCTTTAAAATAATTCTGGAACAAAATGATGATGTTGATCCAGATCACCACCAAAATCTGAAATGATTGTTCCTTGGGCCATACTTGACCTGTCAAAATACATTTAAAACATTTTGAATAATCTAAAGTAAAAGTTACACCTTTGCCTTCCCTATGAGGACAAGAACATTTGTAATGTAAAAAGGCCTGAAGCAATATTGCAGATTAGGTTGGAATATCCTTCATTATGTTTAAAGACATATGAATATATCGCATTAACTGTCTTAAAAAAACTGGAATATAGTTGGCATTTTGAGTGCTTTCTCAAATGTTTCCAACAACATTCCTACCCAGACATTGCATACCTTCTTTTAATTGTGTGTTCAATTGGTTGGTTGCACTATTGCATCCAGGGAGAGTTAGTGACAAATCAATTCAATTTAATATTTCTGCATAAATCACGTTATCAGCATATTCAGTAGCATTGGTGTTTTTTTGCAGTGAAGGAAAAAACTACCATGGTTTACCTATACCCATGAAAGTAGGTAGCAAAGGCTACATAATCTGCATTCAAGGCAAAGTTTTTCTGTATGGGTCAAGAAATTCGTTCTTAATCAAAGATAATCTGGAAAATCATAAAACAAGTGATATATTTGTCATTTTTTAGTTTTAATTGCTTGGCTAAAGAACACCATATGTATTTTGCAGTATGAAAATTCAAGCGTTTCCTGATTACTGAAAAAGTAAAGTGCATTCATCGGCCACTTTCATAACCCAGGTGCACTAACTAGGTCTTTAGTCTTACAGGTTGCCTTATGTGAGTCACTGCTGATTCCTCACCCCAGAGAGCAGAGACTAATCCCGTGCTTTCTGTGGAAGACAACTTTATTAAGCACCTGTCTTAATCCTAATCTAATTTGACAAGTTTCCCAGAATAGAGGTTCAAGTCCACAATTTACAGGAGTGGTGAAAAGTCATCGCACATTAGGATGGAATAACAGGAAACTATAAAGTGGAACTGTGAATATGCAGTGCCTTTTGAGGGTTAAATAGAGGCCATTCTATGTTTTAAATATTGGAGTTTTGACAAAAGTATATGGTTCCTTAAATTATCTCTGTGTAGCTGAGCAGCCTCCAACTAAATTATAATTTTTAAAAAATAAAAAACATCACAAGTTAAGTGCACCGTGATTTTTATAATAGACCTATGCTTCATCTGGCCAACCTGCCCTTGTAGACCTATAACATCCTGTGACATAAGCGGATAATGTAGGCAAGTCAAAGTGCAAATTCAGCTGTCAAACAATAATCTGTGGCCGCACACACTCAAAGAAAAACAGAAGAAATCTGAAGAGGAAGCACCCCAGTTGAATCATCAGTGGGATGCAACATTATGTTTAAACATCAAGTGATCATCCTGGGGAAATGTCTGTGACTGGGTGAAACTGTCATCAAATATCTGTTAAAAGAGCCAAAACTGCATTTCTTGTTGAGATGGATGACCTTGTGAGGACAATAAGTGCTTTCACAAGAAACCCCATACCTCTTCTTCAGCCTTCATCAAACTTAAACATTTTTAATCTTTTATTTTATTATTTCCATTAAACCAGGTTCAAGGGACAGTGGAGAGAGAGCCATTCTATCCACCAAGTCAGCATCTCCCAACTCTTAATCACACATGCTCAAATGAATCCACACAACACTCAATTATTTCACTGCACACTGATCTGCTAACTCATCTATCATTTTCCCTAAGTGTTCATCTAGGGCTTGGCTTCTCAACCAACCCTTAAATTATTCTTGACTAATCAAACATTAAACTAAGCTAATGCTTGGCCACACTATACCTATACAAAGTCCATGCTGTGACATACATGTATATATATATATATATATATATATATATTTATATATATAGCAGTATTAAGGATTGATATTGTTTGTTTGTTTAATCTTTCTCTCCACTGATCTTCACAGTCTTTCCCTTTATACCCTCACTCCATACCTTTTGGCTTCTTCCAGGTGACACAGGTACTCATAGGCGATGTTCTGTCGTCTTCTCTCATCCATCTCTTCAGCGGACAACCTCTCATCATCTTGAATTGCTATAAAAGGCAAAGAAAATTTCAGATCACCTCAGATTTTTCAATTTATTAATTTGGAAAACAATGCAAAATATCAAAACATTTTAATAACAATTCATGGCAAATCTATAATTTCAGCCTGGGCACACTCAGAATGTGTGTTATGGTGCCCAGAGCTGATCCCGGCAGAAAGCACTCAGCCAGTGCAGTATCCAGATCTATGTTACATGCTATTATCAATTACAACAGCAACACAGAGGGAGCATTCAGCATTTTATCATTATTGATTGTGAAGAATCTCCACATAAGTATAAGCTACCTTTCTGATCCCAAGTATCTTTATAAGGCAATTTGCATAAACACGTGGCACAACTGGTGCAAATACTATAGAGCAGATGCAATTCTAACATTTGGCATCGTTCATCTGAACTTTGATTGGCCTATTCATCTTAGCAAACATAAATCGTAGACTTCAGCTCATGTTCCCTTGAAAGCTTGTTGAGGGACATGAAATAACCAGGTCTACTGTGGCCTTAGTGGAGTGTCTGCCTGAGAATTTACTTCTGCCGGAGTCGACAATTACCCTACAGATTATGGAGATCTCTTCTCTCTAACGCTTCTTACCCTGGTTTAATCCATCAAATCTCTTTATTTATGCGTGATGGGGGAATCTCAAACCCAAACAACTGAGCTTTTCCCCATTTGTTCTGGGATTGAGGGCAGGTTTATGGCTGAGGTTTGACATTGATTTGGCATAATTTTTGTGGGGTTTTGATTAGAATGCGATGTATTATTATTATTATTATTTGCATACAAACTTTTCTGTCTTCTATCAATCACTTATTTATATAAAATATCTAGTGATAGAGTTAAATTGGTTAAACCTATTAATTTCTTTGTCAAAGCAGTCTAACCAAAATGCCTGGGAGGACCAAAATCACTCATTTGATTATACCATCACATTAAAATATCTTACATTATGATTTCTCACATTCCAGTCACTCATAGATACAGAACTGATTCTTACTTCAGTGACTTATTGCTTTACAATAATACAGTAGCCCAGCAGTGAAGTTGTCATGGATGACAATATGTATAAACAGTCGTCTCAGATATAGAGTAGTCTAACAGAGCCATAAAAAACTACCTCCTCTTCTGACTCGCTCACAGACTTCCTGTTAGAGCACACAGACTCTTATATTTAAACTTCAGGATGGGCTTGTTGCTTTTGTGTGTCACAGGATCGTCAGACATGAGTTGCCATCTTAGCATATGTATATGACTCATGCTTTCGTTTAGATTGAAGGGCTATTTTCCCTAATCTGTGTGTGTGTGTGTGTGTGTGTTTACTTTTAGGGTAGTATCTCTTACTTTTAAGAAATACGTTCAGTCTGTAATTTATTTGAGGAAAGCCTTACTCATGACAACAGTGTCCTGTTTAACAAAATGACAAGCAAAAAACCAAAGACAGACTGTTAGCTTGTCCCAGACGTTTTGCAACAAGTCAACACATTATTTGTTCTCTTTTGTATCCACTGTGACAAAATATAATCAGTTAACACAACTACAATGACCTGTATGTGGAAAAGGAATGAGGCTGACAATAAAATTCCAATGGCCCAGGTCGCCCTAACCCCCCCACCTCGAAAATAAAAAACACCAAAACAAACAAAAAGATTGCCTTGGTGACATCATTGATTGACGTTATCTGTCAAATTTGTACTTTGTCCAGTAACGATGGTCACATGAAGCAAACTCAGATGTTGCCAAATTTTGCAAAAAGTTGCCAAATGTGGATATATATATATATATATATATATATATAAACTTAATTACAGTCTTGACACAGAACCTGATAGAGATTTCTCAACAGCAGCAATATCCCATGTTAATAATTAACCTATGAGAAAATTATTCCTGTGTAGAGAAGCTGATATGATGGCTGACACCATTATATAAAATCACTAAAGTGCAGAATGTGACACTTTGAAGGAGAAATACAGTTAAAAACGCCCCTGTGCGGACCGTCAGAGAGGCTTCAGACCCAACATCTTCAGCCAGGACCCTGAACTTAAAACATTTTAACTCTTTATTTTACAAAAAACAGGTTGCGAGTCCTTCAGCCACAAACGTTTCCATTGACATTTCCCCCTTTTATGAACACGTCTGTTTTATTTAGCCATATTTTGAGGGACCACCACAGCAACGAACAGTTCCACCTGTTGCTCATCAAAGGCCCATGACATGTAGACAGTTTTTATTGCTAATTCTATATCAAAGATCAAGAAAAGACAGAGCTGAAGATTTTACACACTTACTTCCATAGCGTGGTTTTTGTATAGTGGCGGGTTCTTCATGGTACATGTTGCGACGTTTCCTCCACTTATGAACTCCTGAACTGGAAATAACTTCAGCCTGTCAACAGCACGCTGCGCTCGCGGGATACTGATAAAAATTAAATAACTTCCACGACAAGACGGAGAAGAATGAAAGATATGACTCTCAACGGTCTTCAAACGGTTCATGAAAGAGCTAAGTGTTATTGGCGGTCGCCAGTCCCCATGGTGTGCTGTGCTCTAGCTTTACTTCTGAGACGAGTGTTGCTCTGAAATAATATGATTGAAGGAAGAGGAGACGGAGGTTAAAAACCTGGCACCATCTGGTGGTCAGAGGCTCGTGCTGCATTCAGGGACTGTGGGAAAAGAGCTGCATTCAATGGGTCTTGGAAAAATGGGAAATATAGTACAAAATACCTCATGCTGCGAGAAAGAGAGAGAGAGAGAGAGAGAGAGAGAGAGAGAGAGAGAGAGAGAGAGAGAGAGAGAGAGGACTCGAGCTCAAAGAAAGGGTGGATAGTGGATGGCCAGGGACATTTTACAAGTAATCCCACAGTTTTGTCTGTTAATAACTTCCATTAGGTGGAAGTATTCGTTTGATATTATGAATAGAGTAAACACACAATACACAAACTACATCTTTTCGAATATTATGCTTACCTTAAGTAATAGTAATATTTATTTTCTCAGATTCTTTCGAAAAAATTTCAAATAACTGTTTACAATATTATCAACTTCTTTATAATTAATTGCAGCTCTATTAAAACATGCACCAGATTTGTATTATATTGCTTGGAAGTAATTTATACATGCCAGTTAATTACTTGAGGAAAGAAAAAAATATATATATTTTGAGTTTGCATAACTTCTACCAAAGATTCGTTGTCGGTTCCAGATTATCCAATATGCCTATGGAGATTATTCTTATTCAGAGGTTAAATAAAAGCACAACATCATTTGCAAGAGAACATAACTTTTATTGTATATATGTTCAAAAGCAGCAAGTTCTGCGTTCCCTGTTTTTGAGTTTCCAGTATTATTCACAGGGCTTTATTTGGCAAATATTCCTTCCCATATTTTCACATTTATGGACCTCTGAATATACAGTACACCCGTCTTTCTTTAACTAGCAGGCCCTTCACAGTCTACACAACTTTATTCTTTATATACATTTTATTACCTCCGATAAAGTGGACCAACAGAACTTACAAGATACATTCACATTTTCTTCAACAAAAATCTAAATATTGATTTTGTCTTCTGTCAGAAGGATTTACTATAAGATTCAAGATTGAGCATAAAACAAACACAGGTTTTCGTACATACATGCAAATTTTAGCACACCCACACACACAGACATAGTCTCCCACACGCACACACATTAAGTACACACAAACACACAGTGTAGAAGGTGAACAGGGGCTCAGAGCCAAGGACACACAGAGAACTATGATATAGTAGATGAACAAAGCAGGATACGTCTGAGCCAATGGTAGTAGCTTATACGCATTTAACCCAGATGTTCATCAGAATCAGCTTAGATATGTAAATTATTTACTTTCATGCATCCTCACAAACAATCATTACTCTCGCTTAAATACACACACAAACACATAAATACAGCACATTTAAACAATAGCTAAAATATCTCAAACATAACCAAAAACATAACTTCTCCTTAACAAGGTAGATCTGCAACTGATTAAGGTTTGAACACGTCCAGAACCACATCCTTCTGTTATTTTGACTAACAACAGTTTCATTGGTTTTGATACTGGTCAAAAGTCATTACTTTTTATAACAGTGCACTTGTTTATAATCTTAATGCGATTCATTTGCTTCAAAATACTGAAATCAAATGGTCCACTTATCTGTTAATTGACACTTTGTTACATATTTCCAATGGATTTTACAAGTTTGGAAATAAAGAAAATCTGTGATCACAAAAATGGATGCACATGTACAGAAAACACTCTGGAAGCCAGTGGGTTGTTGTTGATTTGCAGTGCGAGGGCAAACTACCTCTATTCTGTGATCACAGATATCATAATTCAGAGAAAAGCAGCAGGACGTTGGCTTTTAGCCACAGAAAGTACAATCCACAACCATAAATTGACTACAACTGAGAACAAATTAAAGTAGTGTTAGATAAAGCTGAAAAATGTTATTAGAAACATGTTGTATTTTTTTTTTTTTAAAGAAAAGAAAAGGAAAAGCAACATGATCCTCACATCATAATCGTCAGCAGTATGCATTGAGGTGCCAAAGTGGAAAAATGAGAGATATGACAATTATTTCTATGGCAATAGATTATGTTTTTAAATGTACCTTTGTGATAAAATTTGATTTTCAACAAAAATCCTTGCAAGTCAGAATAAAAGACGGATGTCAGATCATATTTGTATTTGTTTCACATCTTCAAATTTAACAAATACAATGTGTTTACAAAAGTAATCAAAATCATTCAAAAAACTCAGCCACAAAGTTCCCTTAGGAGACATTTTCATCGAGGGTGGCACCAACTGGCCCTCATAAAGGGGTGGTGTAATATAAATTATTCCTTAGCTGTTATTCCGATTTGTTGTCATGCACAATTTTTTTAAACTATTTAACTATTTGATAATAATGATACTTTTTGAAATATAGCAACAAACTGATTATGTTTAATTTAGAGAGGAGGAGGCTAAAAAATATATTTATTTTTATCAAAATAGGATTGTTTAACATGGGGAAAAATAAATTAATACCCTAATAAAATACTATAATGGCCACATATACTATATTTATTCCACAACCCAACCACGTGGATTATTTTTTCAATCTATTTTGTATTGAATTTCTTTGTATTTCTTTGGATACCTCATGACTAGTGGCAGACTGCTCCAGTTTAGGAGAGGCACATTTTAGAAAAGGCCATTCAGTATTTTTTAAATGAGGCAGGACGACATGAGAGAGACTTCATCTGAGAGCCTTTTTATCATGAAACAACTCATGGAATGGGAGCTGGTGTAACAATTTGGATGAAATAAATAATTAATCATTCTAACATCAACAATATCAAAACAGAAGAAAAGTTAGCAGCCTCGTACCATTATGCTATACAATTATTGATACAAGCAAATATATCTTTCAGTATGGCCTTTTCTTTTCTCAGTTGGGTAAGTAATGCAAAGGGATTGGTGGCCAGTGTGAATTATCTGTTGCTGATGTGATTAAAATACAGTTTTGGGTGTTCAGTGTGGTGCAAGCAGTGAAAAAAAAGTATGTATTCTATTTCAAGATTTTTGTATGTATTTGCACAAAAATAATTTCTATGTTGCTTTTTTAGGTATTTGTGTAGTCTGACTTTCTGCATAGTGTTTACATGTCTGGTGCATTTGGATCCTGTGGGTAATCCAGCTGTCGCACAGCTGTGTCACCGTCTGATCATCTATTCCCAATTTTGTCACATAGCAGGTTGACTGTACTCATTACAGCTTGTTTTTCCACTTCTCTTCCCATCTGTCTCATCTTGATAAGACTTTATCAATATTAAAAGCTTTGAGCTTCAATCAAGCAGCGCATCTACACAACGTTATGGCTGCAGCTAGAAGGTGCAACGAGTCACAGAACAAAGTCTGAGTACTAAACCACTGCAAACTTTCAGCCTGGTCATATTAAAATCTCTCACTAATTTTTGAAAAATGACTGGGCTTATCAGTGTTTAAGAGGATTCGAATGATTTGGATTTGTATGAAAGTCTACAAGCATATACTGGGAAAAGGAAAGCGTCTGTGGCGTCTAGATGCGGTAGCGTGGTTTCTTTTTGGGTGATTGGTGACTCTAAACTGCTCATTGGGGAGTGCGAGTGCTAACAGTTGTTTGCATGTGCTGGCCCTGTGATGACCTCTTGCCCAACGTCAGCTGGGCTGCCATAACCCGACACAAGATTAACATATACAGAAAATGGATGGATTAATGGTGTTAAGATGTGTATGAACAAAGCCTTTTAAACTCCTTGATCAACACTCCCTGGGTTTCCTCTTGGATAAACCAGGTTTTGTAACAGCTGACTAACCCCCAAGCTGGTGTTACATGAGGACATTCGCCCTGGTGTCAGGCAACCGGAGTCCAACCAGGCCTCCACCGACGAGCACAGACGAGGCCATGAGGATGGGGATAGCCTTCGTGATGCCGACAAGAGAGCCAAAAATAAGGTTCCCCAGCACTGCTGCCAGCTTACACAGAGCATTGCAGAATCCAAAGCCTGTTCCTCTATGGGGAGAAAAATCAGGAAGGGGTTATACTTGATGGTGAAAGTGAAATTCCTGACTGAATCACCTCAGTTTTTCTATAAGCACACAAGTCTACTATATGTCAATCAATTATCAATCAATCAATCTTTATTTATATGGCGCCAATTCACAACAAAAGTTGCCTCAAGGTGCTTTCAAGAAAGAGAATGTAAATTTCTGTAAATCTATAAATAAGTCCAAACAACTATTTAACTATTTATATAAGTTTTTACTAATCTATCAATGGTGCCCTCACCTCCTGACCGTAGGGAAGGATTCAGTTGTGATCACGTCCAGTGAGTTCCAGGCAGAGATGCTCAGACCATTGTAAAGGCACAACATGAAAATCATCATTGACTCACTGGTGCCGAACCACAAAAAGAAACAGCTGATGCCAGAGAGGACCATGGAGCCACCTGATGGAGGGGGAAAACAAACACAGAGCTGTTTGAAGTGAAATTCAAATGACTGACAATTAAATCACAGTTGCTACTCCAAATCTCATCTGACACACATCCTCAAGGATTTGAAAACTAAAATGTACATAAAACTTTAACCTCTCTCTTACCCTTCACTCTTACCTAACATGGAAAGACGCCCAATTTTGTCCATGAGAAGGGCAGACACAATGTTGCCAGGCAGAACAGCCAGAGTTCCCAGGAAGTTTATGAAGTAAACCCAGTAGGCACTGTAGTCATCATCAAATGTCATCTGGCAGCCTGTCTTGTTGTGGGTGAACGTGCTGTTGATCACCTCAGTGCCATCTATCAACTTGGAATCATCAATGTCTGGGCAAACAAAAGGAAATACAATATGTTGGTGTCTTGTCTCACAGCATGGGTTGTTTTGTTTTTTTCTCACTCACACATTTACAAGTACCTAATGAATCTGAGAATCATAATGAAACTAGAAAGCATGTGCCCATTTACAAAGATGACCAGCTACTGAAATACTCCATTTGTGCTGATGGGGATAAACCACAACATCTATTAAAGGTGATTCACGTAAAAATCACAATGCCCTAAAATTGAGCAAATTAAAGAAACAAATAATGAAATGTATACCTTTGGGCCCTGCAGTGGCAAAAAAATTGTAATATGCATATAAATAATATGTAATCATGTTTTCAAATGATCCGTTTTGAGTCCTCTGTGAAACATGATTGTTTTCATCGTCATTCGCATCGAATCAATCAATCAATTCATTTCAATCGAGGGAGAACGATGCATTCCTTTTTGTTTCTCGTCTCGGAAAGTCCCAAGAAGCAGTTAACAACAAAGAAAGCTCCTCCTGAGGATATGCGAGGGAGGTGGCAAGTAATGTATGGGACACAAACCCTAAATGGGAGGCCCCTAAGTTTTCAAAAAAAACACAGCTCAGCCAGTACGTGGATTGTTTTTTTCCAATTTTGGTATATAAGGTCGTGAGACAAAAATTGTGCAAACCTAAGCAAAATTGTGTTTGACAGTGTTCATAATAAAATTGACCATGTCAGACTGTGAACGACTCCATTATTTTCCACTCCACTTTGAGTTGTATTTGGTTAAGTGTTGGTAAAGAGTTCCTGACATTTTCTGGCTCAGGTTTTGACCAAATCTTTCCAACAGCCCCTAAAAACCATGTGGTGAATTAATTCTGCTCCAATGTTTTTTGAGCAGATGTAGTTAGACTAATGATAATAATAATACATGTTAGACTACCCTATTCCCAAGGATAACAACATATCTGCATATCTGCAATTTCCCCGTTGTGGGACTAATAAAGGTTTATCTTATCTTATATGCCCTCTTTGCGGCGCATGACAACGTTGTGCCCTAGATGTGTATTCATGTCAGTGTAGGAATCTAATACACAATCCAAAACTCTCACCTGTGTTGAAGAAGAAAGCGTCAATGATTGTACAGTTACGGAAGAAGCATCCTACTGAAGTCACATCATCAAAGTAACAGTTACGAAAAGTTGAGTCAATGAAGGTGACTGACTTCAGCTTCATATTAATGAACCTGAAGAAGCACGGTATAAAAACAAGTACCAGTTTTACTACAGAGCAGCAAGTTAACTCGTACCAATGAATGAATTTGCATCCACTGATTCAACTATCAAGTTCACTTATCCTACCGATCGTTGGTGAAGATGGCATTTTTGTGTATCTGGTTCTCCAATGTGAAGTTGAAGGTGAAGTCGTCAATGCGCTCATTCTCATGGCTCTTCACTTTGGAGGCGTAGTCATCTGCTTGAAGATGTTTGATGACATCAGGGAACCACACTGACAGACCATAATATCTGCAATCAGGTGGATAAAGTGATATAGAAACATCAATCAAAAGTTTGCCAATCAGAGATGAATGCTGATTTTACACAGTGATCTGACAAAAACATGGACAGATGCATCTTTAAATATGCAGCCAGATATAGATGCTGTAGAGGCAGTCAGAAGTCACACAGGACAGACACTCATGTTTTTTGCATTAATTATAAGGGGTGTTCTCAGTGTGTTTTAATCTCTAGCAGCTTTAATTCCCAGGGAGACAACAATGGATCGGAATTGATAGTACGATTGACTTTTGAGAATATGCATCTTCAGCACCAACAAGGCCTCAAGAGGACAGCAATGCAATGCAAAGTGGCTGCACATCTGATGGTCTAGTGCTAATATCTGACCGGAGAGAACGGATTTGTCCTTTTTTTCCCTATAACACTAATGACAGGAAGAAAATGCTCACCCAAATGACAGTGTCAACCAAACTATGGTCAGTCGCATCATGTTTTCTCGCATAGGGTAGTTGAAGCACTTCATGAGATTCAGATAGATCTAAAAGAGAGAAAACGCTCTCATCACAGTTGACTTCAATGAGATTTTGTGAATTTTGCAAAAAAAACAAACAAGGTTTATGCTGGAATCCATGACAGCAAGGGTATAACCCCAAAATACCACCTGCATTGTATAGTCAATCCCCCTGATTCAACTCCTGAAATTAAGCCTAAGTTATGTCCTAAAAACAGCTTTTTTGAAAGAAAAAAAGTATTGGAGTAAAATATAATAAATACAAGATAAATCTTCTCGAGCTGTTTCATATGCATCAAATTTGGACTATCTCAGACAAACGGTTAGATCCGTCGGAGACAGATGTCCCTTTTTATATCCCAAAAAGTGTTCTTCCTAAAAAAGACATCCCTAGGGAGTAAACATCAACAGTTAGTGTAAATTATGATATATACCAGATAAATCTCCTAAAGTTGATTTATATTGACCAAATTTGGACTAAGTCGGCCCAACGGTTAGAAATGATGGCCAAAAATATTTAGATATAACCCTCCTTCTAGTTTCATATACAATCAACAAACCTTTCCCAACATCAATCCAGTTTTTCATCACTCTATGTGAGTACGGAAAATGATCCATTAAACAGTTTTTGAGTTATCACCTTAACCTGACTTTTGTGGGATATAGATAGATAGAGATTATTAATCAGAAATAAAATAAACATCCGATTTTTTTCATAAGTTCCTTCTATAATTGAATATAAATTCAATTACGTACCCCATGTATTTCAGCCTTTATCCTAAAGAAAAATTTTGAAACTGGGTTGCCAGTCTCTGAATCCATTTGTACAAGTTCATCAAGCTGTTTCGGAACCTTGATCCTGTTCACCTGAGAAATCAAAAAATGAAAACAGTAATCAGAAAATAGTAAAATAGGGGCCATCGTAGCCGTGATATTTGGTTAAGGCAGTGGAAGGAAGAGATAGTGAAAGTGGCTCAGGGAAAGGTTCCAGGGAGAAAGAGTCTGATTACCACAGATATCTTGTGTTGATTGTGCTCTAACTATTATACAGTAGTGTATTGGACCTGCAGAATCAAACCTTGATTGTGAGGAGCCGCAGAACAAGCCTGTGAGCTGTGAAAATGTGTGTGCTAAAAAATAATAAAGAACGTTGCAGGTTATCCTTCTGCATGGTCTGTTCAGGAATTAGAGAAACCCCCAGAGGAAGCAAAATCGATGCTACAGTCATCCACTACAAATGTGAACTGCATCAGCTCTCATTAATCAACAATACTGTGGTTATTGGTAAGATGGAACAAACTCATATTATGGTTCTTCAATTGAGTGTTTTTCCTATTTGATATTCTCTAGTTTCTCACATCATTGAAAGCCGATGATACCTGTAATGAAAGTAAATGAATGTAAACAAGCTACACCACAGAATATGATCAAAGAAACGTGTGCTGAAGAGGTTTTATCCAAAGTGCAGCTAATAAGCCTGAATGACAAAAAAGAGCTTTAGGAACTTGGTTATTCAGATATGATCCTGCTGCGTGGTGAAAGCGTTCAAACCTGTCCCAGAGATGACAGAATATAAGCTTCTTTACTTCCTTAAGCATCGTGAAACCCAGCCAAGACGGTGTACGCCAGAGAAAAAAACACTACTAACCGTAAAGACTTTCTCTGGTTGTCCACGTGCTCTCATGTTGGTGTCGTGGATCTGTTTGAGGATCATCCAGGCTTCATCATGCTTCCCCACCTGACAGAATGGAAAGCGAGTGAGAAAAAGGAGACAAGATAAGTTTTTGGGATCAACATCAGTCTTGCTTACTCAGGGACAGAAACAGTGTCATCCAAAATCTTATATATAGCTCATGAATATGTTCCATTGATTCCTCCAAGATGGGGCCAAATGATGTGAGTCACGACAGCAATGCTTCATTTTATTTCAGAGAGTAATAATCCTGCGGCAGCAAACAGACTGTCACAGATCTCAGGCCTCTAAGTCTAACGCCTCCTCGGCTCCTTGAGTGCGGTATGAGTCATACTGTATTGGTCTTGTTTAACATCATTTGGGAATTGTCCAAGGAACTGGTGCTAGTGACCCAACACTATGAGACAACGTGGTCAGGCAGAGAGACAGTTTCAGTGTGAATATTTCAGGAAAATAAAATTACCTCAAGGTAGAACCTGGGACTTTCAGGCATGAAGGTAAGTGCCACCACAGCACAAACACAGGGCAAGGCACACACGACCACAAACACCCTCCAGCTGTGAAACTGGTACGCTGAACCCATACTGAAACTCCAACCTGGAAACAGTTATATGCAACACTGGTGACATTCCGGTTTGATACAGATGTATGATAAGGAAATTTATGTTATTTCTAATTTTGAGGAAAACATACACAACTGACATTTTCTTTGAATGGGTATGTACCTTTCTGAAGTTTTATATTTATTACTGTATATATTTTTTGAGACGGAAACAACGATAATGTAACAAAAGAGGCTACACAGCAACAACATAACTGTAACATACAGCTCTTCCATATCTATGAGTAGGCAAAATAAAATTACATTTTCATTGTTAGTGTAAGTGTTGTATGAGAAAAACAAAACAACAACTCAATACAACTTTATTATAAATGTATACTATTCTTGTGGTGGGGGGGTTGCCAAGCAGATGCTAATTTAAACATCTACTTTGTCACCCCGCAGGAATGTCCAATATTCATTATCTGGTATCACCTTTCAAAAGACTACCCTTATTAAGGGGTTGAAAATAGTTTGTAACCAGTTTGCTGATGAAGTTGTGAACTCTTTATAAATCAATAATTAGCTGCTATAACTGAGAGAGGAACAGAGACCAGATACTTCGTAATAGCACATATTTATAGGTACTGCTTAGCTTCAGAATATAAACTATGGCAGTGACTTGCTATTGCCAAATAGTGAACCCATGTTGACTATTGACAGCTACATTATAAGTTGTTTTTCAAATGTGTATCAATGTATTATAAAGGGTTTGGAACTTAATTACTAATCTAATTATAAACAATTTATTAATCCTGTATAAAGGTAGTGTAATTGGAAAGTTGCACCTATTCTTTTTAAGGTCTGTTTATGACAAACATTAAATCCTCTATAAATATCTGAAGGATTAATATGTCACTGTGTGTTCCAGCACAAAACAACAGCTTGTTGCATTCAGTTAAAAGTTGACATTATCAATCTTTGATCTTACCAGAAAGTCTAATTAAATAACAGATTGTGTTCAAATAATCCGCAACCCAGTAAAAAAGGATGAAAATTCCAATGAAATGAGTATTAAAAATGACATAACAGAAGAAATTGTTCGGCAATTTGTGTCTAAAGACTCGGACATAGATACTACTAGGAAAAACAAAGTTTGTGCCGATATAGGTGAACAATAACAACTGTCGAAGGTGAACATGAGCAAACTGAGATCATCTCCGGAGTTTATATGTGCCTATAATTCTAAAAATAAGCAAATTGAAGAAACCAATTTTGAGATGCTCACTGGTTATTAAAAATTCACCTAAACAGTACAGCGTTCACTACATTTTGCTTGGGACTTTTGGAGGAGAGTGATTAGACTATATCACTGAACGTGAGGCATCAAAAAGTTCCATCAAAAGTTTTCTAAAAGCTGATTTATGAATGTAAAAGGAAAAAAAGAAAACATACTGAAGATGATTATGAGCAAACTGAGATGATCACTGAAGTTCCAATGTGCCAAAAACTGTAAAAAAAAACAACAACAAAATACCAATTTGAAAAAACAAAAGATAGACACATTTAAGAAATCTGCATGAATGAAATTGAACTTATTTCCATTTAAGGGTTTTTGAGATGTGGATTGACCATTCCTCAGTTATGAAGCAAAAAAAACAAAAGCCTGTGGAGTAGAAAAAGTCATGCACAAGAGAAAGTAACAGTTTTGTGGATTCATCGCTACATTACACATAATCAGATCGTTTGACCCATTCTTAGAACATAATTAATGAAAAAACTTTCAAGTTCTTAGAAGCCGTCATCCATGACCCTCTAGCAATAGAGGGAAAAAGTGGGATCCTGTGTAGCGTATATAAAAGGATGTATATATGTGACATATGGTTAATGAATGGTGTCGATACAGTTGCTATGTTTTATATTATTATACGTGTTTCGCATATTTTCATGTTTTTTTAAAGTTTTTGCCATCTTGATAGTTGTTCTAAAAGCTAACACATTTTTCATATAATACGGCACAACATTATTTTCATAATAAAAATTCAGACTTAATTATTGCATTCTTCGTAAATCATCCCATGAAGGGTTCATTCTATTTTTTCCGATTAAGCAATATATTCATGCACTTAGCCATTCAGGTCATCTTAAAAATAATTCTGCTAACCAAATAAATGAATCGTTCCTGTAATAACTGCTTGAAGTGGTTAATTATACACAAATACCCAGTACATCATTTAAAACCAGCCAATCTTCAGCTCGCAGGGGAAGAATAAATGTAGGTGTGAATACAGAATAATGATGCTTTGAGACTGTAATGACTAACAATACTTGATGCTTATAGATATTATTGGATGTTGTTACTAGAAGAGGGACTGAGCCATATGATCTGGGAGGCTAATTCTTAGTGTCATACGTTTTTCTCTAACTACCACTAAAAAAGAGCTGCAAATGATGGAGCACTTTGCAGCCTGAGTAGAGAGAGATGAGATGAATGGCTCTGCAGATGGATCTGAGAGGAGTGCACAGGGACGGGTTAATTGAATGTGTAGGAAAGGAATTGAGAGTTGCTGCTAAGTTAAATCTCGTTGCACCTGATCTCAGCCCACAGGCACTCTCCCAGTGTCATTAATCATTGTAACGCGCTCGCACACAGACACACACACACTCACACACACACTTACACAGACTTATAAACCCTCAAATAGGAGAAACAGAAACATTAACACATGTACAAAGGAGGAAAAAAGGCACAGAAATTAATAGCAAGAGGTACCATATGTATACAAAACTGTCGCAGCTAACATAATACCATAATACCACACTCCCATCCTCACATGCAAATAAACGAAAAAATAGACATCAGTAATGCTTCTTCTGCAAGTTTTAGGCTCAGGCAATACTTATTTTTTTATGTATTTTCGCAAAAACATTGTCAAGATCTCTCAGGAGAAAAAGTAGATTGAGAATATGTCAGCGTTTTAGTCATCTTTCTAATTTTTTATTTAACAAAATATGTATTCTCACAGATCAATTAAGGATGACTATCCAGATTACATTAAATTCAAAGAATTTGGTGTTATTTAACACTGTGGAAAAACTATATCCTCTCAAATGTTAAATTATTTGGAGAGTGGCATTAAAATGTGATTGTTGCAATGTTTAAAAAATTAAAGGGTAAATCCAGGTGGAACATAAATAAGAATTTCCATATATGTTAGTGGCAGAACCAGCCTGGAAGCCTTCATAAATACACCGTATACTAAATATATAGATTTGTGCTCTCATAGACTTCGTGTTTTAGAGCTCTTTTGGAGGAAACACAAAAAAGTGTTGCAATGTTAGTCATGATCTCCTAAATTTGTCAACAAATCGTTTTTCACGGAGGCGCTGTTCCAAAAGGAAGAACACCATTATCCATCGAGAAGCGTATGAGGGGAGTCCGGGGGTGGAAAGAGGGCGACTGGTTGTGCCAGAAAACATCTGCCTGGAATTAATCTCACAACATATTAAAACGCAGCTTTAAAAGCAAGGCATATAAACCGCTACAAAGAAATAAGCATTTTGAAAGGGGACAGGCATCTGTGATGCATCCTAAAAAGACCAGTGAAATGAATATGTCCCAGTAGAAAGCAGAAATCAGTAAAAGGTTACTGAAAAGTAGAAACTACAGAGCTAAATAAGTTAAAAGATGAAACACTGCATTCAACTTGTTTTTCATGTTTACCAACAGTGCATTATTTGATGCAAAGAACTACTATAATATACAAATTGAACTTTTTGAGCAACAATTTTAGATGTGAGATAATGTAAATAACAACTTGTGTGTGTGTGTGTGTGTGTGTGTGTGTGTGTGTGTGTGTGTGTGTGTGTGTGTGTGTGTGTGTGTGTGTGTGCGTGCGTGCGTGCGTGCGTGCGTGCGTGCGTGCGTGTGTGTGTGTGTGCGTGTGTGCGTGTGTGTGTGTGTGTGTGTGTGGGTGTTAAAAAAGACAGCATAGCTGAGTGAAATCCGGAAGATGTTGTTCATCAGTGATTGCATTTTCTCCTGAGTGTGTTGTGGCTTCCTGGTCCACATGATAAGTGTTTCAGCCATGCCATTGGAAATCTCATCACAGGTAATTTGTACATAAATGACCAAGTCTATGGATGACTGAGTCAGCAGTGCTACACCATCTCCTTAGCAACTATGACATGCTGTAGGGATATAAAAACCAGAGGAGTCCACACTTGTATTAGTTTTACATTTTAATGTAAGATTGTTGTGTATAACAATTTTTATTCCTCTTGAATATAGATTCCAAACCAAGCATAAATAGAATTTATGAAATTTTATCTGAAAATAAAATTCAAAAATAAAAACTGAAATACCATTTTGACATAAGCTTTCAGAGCCTTTGCTGCGGCACTTAAATTTAGTACAGGTGCTTTCCATTTCTCTTGATCATCTTTGAGATGTTTCTACACCTTGATTGGAGAGAATTTAATCTTTAATCTGTAAATGTGAGGAGTGTCTAATGAAAGCATTCTTGTGGCAGGCATTATTGACAGCAAGTAAACTCCTCCGACTCCTTCCTTTGTGGTGCAGACTTCATTCACAACCCCAGTTGTGAATCTGGCGGGGGGCTTTAGGAAAACATTTGGAGTCAGTGACTGGAGAAAATAAATGAGAGCGGTAATGGTGTATAAAGACAACAGTGTTTAGACACTTCTATCATAACCTGATTTCTTTGTTCAAAGATATGAAGGTATCTCTGTAGGAAGCTTTTTTTGGCCACACATAGTAGCCCTCCACCTGCAGGCAAAATCATAAAGACCACTGGTGAGTGCTGGAGTATGTGGGAAGATTCTTTGTTCTCTCTCAGGTGCAGAGAGCCAGAATAATAATGAGTTGCAGGAAGAATACAAGCAAACTAAGGCCCCTGCCATTCCTTCAAAACCATGCCAGCAGATCTACAGTAAGGAAAAACTTGTATAATTTACGGTAAAATACCCTTAGCGGTGCTTTCAAGAATTTTGCCTTATAAAACACGGTGACCATTTAAATGACATAACGGTAAATTACCATGAAATAACAGATATAATATCAATATCAACAAATGAAGGTAAATTGCAAAAAATCTAGACTTTTTTTTTTTAAACCTTACATTTAATCTGTCGTTCAAACAGATTATGCTTTTACAGTAATGACTTGCTTGTGACATTATGCTATTTTTGTTTATTTTTATGAAAAGTTTGTATTGCTATAGTAAAATTTTGTTTTTTCCCCATATTTTGACCATAAAAAAATTAATGTATATATTTTTAATTTATTTAAAAGGATTCACTGTATGTACTACAGTCATATACTGTTTTGATCTGTCTTTTCCTTTTTTATTTTTACAGTGTATGCACCTTAAAAATAGGGGAATTATATCCTAATGGCCACATGACCACAAAACTGTGTTTATGTGACACCTACAGAGGGGTTCAGTTTATAAATGTCCAAATTGCAAAAAAAAAATGTCATTGAGTGTATTTCTCTCCTGCTGATGAATGCTCCAAGAGTGAACCTTTTTTTATTATGCAAGTATCTTGGAGGGTCAGATCACTCAGGCATGCCCTAGCACTGCCTGTGTCTAATCAAATGGCAAATTTCTTAAAGGAATGTTCTAGCAAGAAGGGGAGGAATTTTTTTTTTTTTGTACTACATACTATTAAAAATGTGTATGTATGTTGCTCATTTATACTGTGATCCAGCCTTCATTTAAGATACCAATGGTCCCAATCTGCAGTGCCTGATCAATGTCCTCATTTTAATTATGCCTCCTCCCTTAACGTGTTAAATGCTAAGTTTTTCTGCTATTGACAGGCCTCTTGAGTCTTATTTCAGCTGAGGTGTCTTGGGATGAGTAGTAGATATGAGTGGCATGAGGAATGAGTGTAATTCCCTTTTCCTATGGTATAATCTAAGTATTTGGACTTTCTTTACTAACATTAATTTCTCCTATTTATATAGTAATTGTGACTTTTATTTTACGTCACATGTTAATTTGTCGCTTTTACATCACGATACGAAGAGTGTGTGTGTGCGTGTGTGTGTGTGTGTGTGTGTGTGTGTGGGTTAACCCAAATGACCTCTTACAATGTCAGATGTTATTGCCATCAATTTGCCTAGAAGAAAACCGGTATGTGGCTGCAGCTCTGTAAAACATCATCCATGCCACTTACAGCAACACACATACAGCTCACTGTCTCCCTCTCACTGACGTCACAGGTTAGCTAAAGCTTTGCCTGGCCATAAATCACCTCTCGCTGTAGCATTGTCCTATTAGAGCAAGGAGAAAAACCTAATTATGCTTGATCAAGAAGAACACTCTGCAGAGACAGACACAGGAGAGAGAGGAGAGGTAATAAAAAGGAAGGACAGAGTTAGACAGAGAGATGTGGAGGGTACAAAACAGGGGGAGAGGGAGGGACATCAGGTTGGAAGTCGGGGAAGTGAATAGACTGTGAGAAGGCGAAGAGGATTGGAGAAAGCCTATTCCTTTCTGTTTGTTTGATTGCATAATGATTGCAGCTGATATGTAATGCAGAATCATTATAAATCACAGCTTTCCCTCTCCCATAGCTCCATCCTCAACCTTTAAGTAAGTGTTGCCTCCGTGCTGTCTATGCACATGTTAATCTCTTAACCTCGGTCTCTCATAACCTGCAGCCACTCAGGCTTATTAAGTGATTGATTCTCATGGCAGGGAGAGAAGCACCTCAACCAAGGGGCCATTTGGAGGTCTTACAGTTTGGTAGTATGTGGCCTGGAGCTTAGCATGAAACGATTTAAGGGACTTTACAAGATGGCATTTTTACATATCACCTTTCATAATTGTCATCTTTATTAGGAAGCATCCCAAAATGAGCAGATCCAGAAGGGCTTGGCATTATATTTTGTAACTGATAAACTCACCATAGTGTGGTATAATGGCCCAGGCCATAGCAGATGCGTAGATTTCTCCAATCATCCAGAACATACACAACCAGCTCAGATGCTCTCCTCTTTTCTCCCTGGACAACACCTCTGCAAAGAAGGAGAAAACGATGGGCACAGCACCTCCTATTCTGCAAGACCCAAAGAGAATGGGAAAGTTATTGGGATTGAGAGGAGCAGAGTAAAAAACCACAACAGAAATGAAAATGATTCTTGTATTTAAAATCTTTCACATGCTTTTTTTTTACATGGTCGTTTTTCCCTACTTTGTCTTATTTACTCAGTTTGTGACCTGTGTTTGTTCCTCCAGACATACAATGTCATTGAAATGGCTGTTTCATCTAAATTTCATTCTAATAGACTTTAAACTTCCTTTTACCACTTAAAAATGTTTTGGGACTATTTAACTTAAAAGATAAAATAAAATAAAAAAAATAAAATGTTCAGTGCCAGTTCCTGATGATTCAGAGGCTCAGGGTGCAGTGGCAGATTGGACAGTGTTTTCAATAACTCTTAAGGTCCCTGGAGAAAAGTATGCAGATGCAATTACTGAATTAGCTCTTAAAGGAGCACAGCCAAAGGAAAGGACATAATAAATCACCTTCACCTTTTACATCATCATACATTATTTGAAGGAATTCTACGATTGCAAGAATAGATACTGAAGCTATGACAACCAAGTCAAAATTTTACTGGATATTTTTTTCCTCTACTTCTTCTTTCGGCCACTCCCTTTAGAATCGCCGCAGTGGTTCCTCTGTTTCCATCTTCCTCTGTACTCTGCATCTTCCTCTGTCACACCAACCGTCTGCAGGTCCTTTCTCCCCACGTGCAGAAATCCTATTTGGTATTCTACTTTTTTTATCTCAACCTCCAGCATCCAGCTACAGTATTCTAATACATCCACAATTGCTCCTCTTCACATGGCCAAATCATCACAATCTGGCCTCTCTTACTTTGACATTAACATTGAACCTGGCTGTCCCCCCGAAGGGCTCCTTTCTAATCCTGTCCATCCTCGTCACTCCCAAAGAACCAAGGAAAATCTCAACATCTTCAACTCTGCCACCGTCTCCAAACCATACAGCAGATCTGCTCTCACTTCCATCTTGTAAACCTTTCCCTTCACTCTTGCTACTACTCCTATGTCACAAGAACACCTGACACTCAACCTTCTCAACCCTGCCTACACTCTCTTCTTCACCTCTTTTCCACACTCCCTGTTGCACTGAACAGAAGTGTCCAAGTGCTTAAACTCCTGCACCTTCTACTACTTACATCCCTACCATTCCACCTGCCTCTCTTTCATTCTTTCTTTCTGCAACTGACGTTGTTGATTCTCCTCTCCAGCGAATACCTCCACCTTTCCAGGTTTCCCTCTAGCACCCCATAGTGCTCGGAGCTGATGCTTTGTGCAGTCCCACCTCCATTTGGAACCCCTCTGTCACTCCTACTGCACACCTCACTGCTGTCATGCTGCTCTCATACATATCTTGTACAACTCCAACATATTTCTCTGCCACTTCAGACCTCCTCATGATATACACAATCTATGATATACTGGCACTGAAAAGCAACACACAATTGATTTAAATAAAATTATGGATTTCTACATGTTGTGGACATTTTTTGACTGTGTAATCCCAAAGTCACTAAACATATATATATATAATATAAACAACCAGTCAATTTCTTTTACATTTAAATCAGAATGGTGGTGAATTTACATATTCATACTACAAAGTTAAGAACTCAATCAGTTGCAGTTGACAAAAGAAATACTAACAAAAGACATACCAACATAAACCCCCATTCAATCTGATGCATTCTTTAGTCTTACTTAGTCAATAAGTCTTGGCCAACCCATTTTGCAGGGCCATAGTGGAGTGATTTGATTTTTTACAAATGATTTCAACTGATGGCTTGTCATCTTCTTCAGCCCCAGAATGACCTCCTCCTTATCAAACTTACCCAAAGCCTGCGATTAGGCGACAAAGGAGAAATAAACCATATCCCTGGACAAAGGATGACAGGAAGGCAAAGAAGCCGTTGGTGGACATGCAAATGAGGAGGCACTGTCTGCGTCCCACTTTGTCAGACATTCCTCCCCAGAAGAAAGCTCCGACCATCATCCCCAGGTAAACAACACTGCCTGGAAGAAAAGGACAGAAGGTTCAAGCTTTTTTGTTGTGCATTGTTTTTGCATCTGACAATGTAACACCTCACTTTTTTTCATGTGCATATGTTTGTATGAGGTGCATGTTTTAGTATCTAGAACTAAACCGATATTTTGTGAATTGGTTACCTAATTGATTAATTCCTTTTAGAACCAGTATCAATGGATACTGGCTGGATTAATGTCATAAAATTGTAATAGCTTTTTGGAAAAAAAATTGAACACACAATTTTTATGGCTACCTTGGGGGAAGTAGAAACAAACTACAGATGCAATATTGACATTACGTATTATCAAGTTTATATGGGTAACTTAGCAAGCAGCTGTCAATCAACAGTTACTGACCACCTGGTACATTTCAGTCAAATACTGCTTTTCCTTTGACTGTAATAATAATAATAATAATACATTTAATTTATAATGCATTTTATATTTGGATCAAATCTCAAAGTACTACAAAGTAAAAGCATATAAAAGCTTCATTAAAATATAAAATAATAACTATATAAAAACCTGACCAAAAAGCAGCAATGTTTAAATGTGTCAGTCATCTGTGGAGCCCTCAGATGGTCAGGGAGGGCATTCCAAAGACAAGGGGCAGCAGAAGAGAAGGCCCGATCACCCATGGTGCTGAGCTTAGTCCGGGGATGGAGGAGTCCGGGGATGGAGGAGGCGGTATAGTGGGGTGGGGTAGTGGGTAGAACGGAGCGATCATGTTGAGGTCAGTGGGGTGAGTAGTTCTATCAGGTAGGGGGGTGCGTGACTATGACTGTGGTACTAGTTCCCAATTATTTGATTGAAATATCAAGCTCTTCATCATCTTATGGTATAATTTGCCTTCACCAGCTAATTATTTACTTTGTCCACTGTGTGGGCTTGAGCAGAGTTGCCTATCTGAACTGACATTGAGCGAAAGGTAGGATACACCCCAGACAATCTGTCAGTTCATTACAGGGCTGATGAACAACAACCATTCACGCACATTGACATTTATGGCAGTTAACAGTAACCAGTTCACCAAAATTGCGATTCATTATTAGACATACAGTAATTCCCTTTGAGATTTATCTCATTTTACCTTACTTATGAAGGCTTAAAATGAGGGTTAATATGAATGTGACCTGAGACTCAAGTGGGTTAAATAAATTAAACCTTTTGCTGAGGGTTTGTTTGATAACATTAAGGAAGGTGGGGAAAAAAAGTTAAGATCGATCTCTTAACCCAGTAAATTCCAAAGTGTAACAGTTCCTTCCCTTGCTGATGCCCCAATCTTCTTCCTCAAAGAATCCTGAAAATCTATGAGTAGTTTATGTATTATTGATTAAACAAATGCGGAGAAAAAAGTCCTTTTGTGCAATGATAAAGGAAGTGAAAGAAAATCAATGAATACACCCTATTTCCAGATCTAGATCCAATAAAATGTCATGGTAACTTACATATCTACACATCTAGTAGTTAATGTAAGTCACAAAATGCAACAAAAAAAACAAAGAAACTTATCCTGCCCCTTTATCCAAATCCATCTCAAGATTGAATGGATTCCTCTATGGCACATACTTCACCCAGTTTCATAGAAAATCCCAGTATCTTATATGATCCTCCTAATCACAGAAAAACCAACAAACCAACAGTTGTTGAAGGAAGAAAAACCTCCTTGGCAGAGAAGTTAGCTTTAAAATTCCACAGTGCTTCGATAAGACAGCTGTGGGGACAGAAACTTGTGACAGTTCTCAGTGGATACGTTACCACCAGTACTTGTGTTGTTACTATTGTTACAGATGAGAAAGTTCTTGCACAAAAAAATGTCTTTCTCAAGGACACAATGGCAAAGCAGATACTACCAGTCCGATATGTCACAATTTTGTAAGTGCAGTTTATGCTCAGAATATCGAAGCTCATTCACCAAGAAAATAATTCCCATTGAAGTGAAGTCAGGGTATAATATTTTTGAAAGAATCGCCTCCAGTTAAAGACTAGTTCAAGCAATTGTGTACTTCAGATGTACATCTGTGGCACAAGGTGAAGTAAAACTATGAAGTTTGTACCTCCATTACTGCTGAATGTTCAGCAGTGCAAAAACGTTTTGTTGAAAGTCTGACTCCATGTGAAATATTAAAGATGACATTCTTTTATCACCAATTAACAACATTTTTTGTCGTCTTAGTGAAATATCTGTGACATGCTTTGGTTGAAATATCATAAGGATCAAGCACCACTGCAACCTTCTTACCTCAAAGGTGAATGTATTGTGTTAGAGAGAAAAAATCATACCACTGCATGTGCTGATATCAGTAAGAATGTTGTTAATCAAACAAACACACACACATCCCTGTTGTTGCATATTGGAGTTTTCTTACTGTTTTTCTGTTGGCGAGATACTACAAACTACCGACTGATGACAATGAACCTAACACCAAATGGGAAAACCCTCAGGCGCAGTAAAACCTTACGTTGATCAGTAACTACAGTGTGTAAAAGACTGAAAACAGGCTCTGATCAATGAGAAGATAAATGTGAACAGTAATTTGGGCTGACTATAAGAAAGGGCCCACCGCTCTCTTTAATGTCTCTCACCACAAATGGGATTGATGCTCCGACAAAGCAGCATTGATTTCTCTCACTGATCATCATGAGTGTTCTCTGGAGAGTCAGGCCTGTTATTACTGCCTCAGCCTGTATTTCTGTGGGTATTATGCCAATGATGCAAGACATGCATCGGTTCACTTCATCATGGACATACAGAAAAAGTTGTTGCGGGTCCTATTCCAGTCTAAAACCCTTCCAGATATATGCAGACAAATTATTAAAAACCCTAGTTTCTAGGGAGAATTTATAATTTTGAACACAAAGCACAGTTTATATTTCCTTCATAAGAATAATTTTGATTTAGAGTGGGCAGAAAAACATTCACTGGTCTCCCATTTAATTTTCATCCAAATATCCACAAGCGTTTTCATTTTGTTCTCTTAGAAAAGTAAGGCACCTTAGACTCTACTCACTGCAATTGCCAATTTATTTTAAGAGCAATAAAACTTGAGCACAGCCCTCACAGGACAGTCAATTACGTAATGAAATTATCGATTTTCTGTCCGGCTTGTTGTATCTCTGGGCATGTCAGCAGTGCTTACACCAGGAAAGAGCAGAGTGTTCCGTGGTATCCTTCTCTATAAGATATCCCTGAACTTGGGAATCCTAGTATCATCGCCAAAAGTCCAATAGCACATACACAAAATTACAGTATATATTTCAAAAGGATCTTCCTCTAACGGGAATTTATTCAAATCTGATCATGAATCATTCTCCCCTTTCAGTGTCATGTCAGTGTGAAGCAGTCATACTTCCTGCAGCTTTTGGATTCCAACAAGGATTATACTGTATGACAACATAACTGCAGTAAACCTTATCCTGAAAATGAGTGGTCATGATGTGGTCTTGATGAGGCATGCACATGGCCCACTCAGGAAGTACATCTAATATATGCTGTAATTTCCACAAAAAAAGTGTAAATTAAGAAGTTAACAGCATTATCAGCGTATGAGTTTATGCCCCTCAGTAAATTAAAACGTGATTTATTGTCTTGGTATTAAGATCGTGGTAATAATGAGTTTTTGCCATTTCACAAACATCAGATTACACAAGAAATGTAGCATTTTTAACCCAAAACTTAAATGGTTTTTGACATTTTTTGACATTTTTAGAAAAGTGAATATGATGTATTTACTTTAAAGGAATTCTTCCTCATATGTGTCACTGGATTTACAAGGTATGTTACATCATAAGCCTTTCTCAAATTCTAGTTCCCCCCCACTCATAGTTGACGTCTCAGCTACTGGATGAGAAGAGTCTGATACATCTCACATAGAAGAAAAATGTGTCTTGTTGCTGGGGAGAGTATCAGGGGGATGAAAATCTAGGAATCCCACAATGGCAGCACATTGACCCACCCTTTTTTACTTGGTATGATGATGATGTTTTCTCACAAAGCCCCTCCTTGAAAGAAGGGAGGTTTTTATTGTTCTGCTTTCTTCGCCAAATTTGATCCACATTATTTAGTCACAATATTTCCTCTAAACATCACAATATACGTCCTTTTTATAAAAAATATAAAAACATACCAAGCTGCGGCGGCTGAAGTGAGTTAGGTTTAGCACGTTATTAGTGACCATAACACATCCTCTCTGTAATTTAATTTCATGTCATTAATATAATAGCTAAAGATTGTTAAAAATAGAATGTCCAGTCACAAAACAGTAAAACCAGAGCTCCAGTCTCACTGGTCAATGCGTAGACTGCCGCTGATTCATCAGACCTGTTCATGAGTGAATGAGTTTACAGAATGAGCCATACTTAACAACACTAGCTGCTGTTTTCATTCATGTCGCTGATTTTAACAAACAGAGATTGTTTGAAATCCTCAGACAATTGTCTTCTGTTCCTTAAACCACACCAAAGACAGAGTTGAATCAAATATGGAAAATGTATTTTAGAACGCGAACATGGTACATGTTATGGTACCCTTCCCTTGAAAGTTTCTCCTCTCACTCTTTCCCCTGACTTTGTCTGTACGCCTGTGTGGCAGCACCTGATGACAAAGGCTGGTCCTTACAACACCTGCTCACCTGCTGCAATCAAGCTATGTAATATACAGTATAACACTGTTTTCTACCTATACTCTTCATCAAATGCTAGATATATTGTCAGCTCTGTTTTAGTAACCTGATCTCCACTTATCATGAGTTTGCTCCGGGGTCTAGTCCGCATTGTGTTAACGCTTAAACGAACATTCATAAATGACAATCCTTACTGCACAAGCAACACATAAACATGTCTGTACTGTGGCACACATTTTATATGCTTTTAGAGGTAACTGACATGAAACAGTGTTTGTGTACTATTAGTTCAGACAGAAAGTACCGTCTTGTAGAGTTAAGACATGTATTTATTCCTGATAAGCAATATTCTAAAAGTCATCAAGTGGCTGATATGTTTTTCATTATGAATAAAAGGATAGATTGCTTGACCTTTGCTTTAGTTGGGTCATGTGACAGTGTTAATTTAAGTAAAAATCAGCATATTTTGCCAAGCCCTTTGTGCCTATTAATCCACTTCCACTTTAAACCCATGAAAAGTTTCAATATTCCATTAGACTGATCCTCACACTACAGTCAATAGTGAGCCCACAATCAATACTGAACACACTACAAATGATAAGGCTGGACCAAAAGCGCTAAAATGGGAGTGTTATGATTAATGAATTCTTCCCTGAGTACTGTCACCCAGTACTGGCCAGTTGCTGATTTAGTAGAGCTATAAATGCAGGTCCTTTCTCTGGCCTGCAAAATAGGAAGTATACATCAATAGAAATCAGTTCAGATCAGCTGAGTTGAAGTGTTTTGGAGGAGCAATGTTCCCTTTCTGAAGCACTGCTATATAAGTAGAAGCCAAACACTTTTAACGGATTCCAGCAGTACAGTAGTGAATTTTAATCTTGGTGACCCTTGTAAAGTCTGAGTGCCATCAGAAAATGACAGAGAATGATCTCTCAGGCAGAAGCAAAAGGTTGCACTGGTAAAATGTAGACACACTCCAAACACAGGCCCTTGCCCTTGGAGTTAGTGTTTTAGACAAAGACATTGATAAAAAAAAAATCACACGGTTACAATCATACACACGAGAGGCAAACCAAAACACGGGACCGAAGATGAACTCTAATTTAATCATTTAAATATTACACATTTAGTCTCTTTTGATGTTGGTAGATTAGCCGATTTGAAGCTAGATGAGGGAGGGATGATAAAAATGAATAATAGAGCAGGCTAAAATGAAACAAGATTAAATGTCTGAGCAGCAGAAGAAATAGCAAAAGCGATGAAGGCGTGGGACAAAACATAGAGGATTGTAATGAGGGGCCAGAGTTAAGTAACTGCCACATAGGCAGAAAGAATGAGATGGAGGAGGAGAGGAAAGGGAAGGCCCTGGTACAGTGTTTGTGTCTGTCCTGTCACATCCACAGGAGTCCCTTGAGAGTCGTGGGAGCACTGAGCTGCATCACGACCTCTTCTCTGATTTCATGCTCTGATGCTCATAGCGGTGCAAACTCTTTTAGTGGTGTGCAAAAAAGCAATCCTGTTTTATTCATAGTGTTTATTCAAATACAACAGCATGCCAGGTAGATGCTACCGCATCACCAAACCTCTTCCAGTTTGATGTATTTCTATTCCTCCCCCTTTTGTCCTTTTTTCATCATTATCTCATATCCAACCTTTCCTATATTTCTTTTTGGCGTAGCTTGTGTCCTAATGCTTTCAAATTTCTTGGATCACTTCCTCATTTCTCATCCTGCTCCTCTTTCCTGCTCTGTGCTCCCCACTAATTTATTTGCCTTTTTCCCCCCTTGTCATCAGCTCTGTTAAAGTGAGCAGCGTGTAATCACATTTGTACTACATCATGTCTGTTCATGCCTCCGTCTTATGCCACCTCCGCAGCAAAAGAGATGGAAGCCTTTGTCATATTTAAGTCATATCAGCGAGGGCTGGATTTCAATAAAATGTATCTGTAAGTAACCCGCTGTAAGGCTTAGAGTGTAGGGTTAAAAACGACTCATCATCAGTAACCTTTGTTACATTAATAACCGGCTGATTTGCATGAAAACGTAGAGTAGCTCTGAAGCCCTGATAAGAATGAGCAGTTAGACACGGTGTACTTGCACATCATATTGCTGATGGCAGCAAGTTTGATCCATATGTGCACACAAATTCCCACTATTCTCTTCCACATGCACATACAAATTCTCCCACACAATGTGAAGCCGTACTACTCAAGTAGTGTGATCTCTGCAGTGCCTACTGCAGTTTAGCCATGCTCAGCTGCCCCTGGACCGCACAGCCCCTCACAGCCTGCCAGCTGGCTCATGCAGACTGGGGGAAAAGTGACACTAACAGAAAAGAAGTGCGTTAGAAATGGAGCTTGAGAGGAGACAGTGAACGAAGGTGGGAGACAAAGAATCCAAGAAAGGATAAAGATACAAGAGGATGAAAAGAAAAGCAAGAGAAAAGGGTAACAAGGTAGTCAGATTAAATTGGAGAGAGACAGAAGGAGAGGGAGAAACGAGGGTTTCATCAGAAAAAAGACGAGACAGCTGAAAGCAAATAAGTAATGATAGGTTGATGTAGTCCCATTGCCTGTTGTGTCCGAGATGATAGCTGAGCCAATACGACACCTCTTTGCTACCCCTCTCTCCCAATTACTCCCCTTTACTTCACAATCTCTCCATGTCAAAAGCGGCCCTTCCTTCTCTCCTATCCCTTGTTTCTTAAATAGGTTATTGTATTTATTTTCCCTGCTGCCTCCAAGACACATTATCCACCGTCTCTTTTAAAGTATAGACTGCACTACATCGCCTCCTGCCCTGAGTCTCCATCCTTCAATCACATCTAGCCAGTGAGATTGAAATAGGACCAAACAGGACCAAAATCTTTTGATCTAATCAGTCTTTTCTTCCCCTTCATATTGCATTGTCCCATTATGATCAGCCCAGTCTCTGCAGCTGTATCAGTTTTTGCCCTTATGGAGTTGCACATTCCAACCATTATAGTTTTAAGAGTGTATTTCTTTAGCTCCTTGGTCATTTTATGTGCATTTATATTTCTATTTGAAGCTATTGGCTCTTCTGATTAGGGAGGTTCATCTGTTACGCCTTTGTAATGGACACTTCCACCTTCTGGCTATCTCCTTCATTGGCAATGTAGGCAGACTCAGACCCAATTTGAAAAAAATGAATGCATCACAAAGTTTGCAGGAAATTGGTCAATGTACTTACTCACATAGCACACTTAAAAAAAAAGAAACTTCAAGAAAGGGAAAAGACTGGTTTTTGGAGTCTCAATCTTTGTTTAAAATGTAAAGTCTTGTCAAGAATGTTTTGCATTGAAGAAAGTAACCCTCTTTTTAATAAAGTATATCTAGCTTTGTCTTAATAAGGTCTTCCAGCTAATATTGATTCAATCACAAATGAAGGTCCCTTCGATTAATGCATATACTTAAAGAGTTAAGTTCTGTCAACAGTCTTGAATACTAATTTTAAGTTAATATATGATAAACGAGTGAGTATCCAATGCTTGTAATGAACTAAACTTCTTTAAAGTTTTGTGTTTTTGACTTATTTTAAGACCTATTACAGTGTTTCAGTGGGTAGTTAATGTGTTTCTTATTAATTCTAGCAAAATGCTTATCCCATTGGCAGATTCTTTTTTCTCTCAATGCAAGACAAACTGATTATATTTTAGTATGATTTCCTCCTTTCCTTTAGGGTATTTATTACAATGTAATTATCTGTGGAAATTGGCTGATAGAGATGTAGATGATATTTTGTGTTTTTAGCATATTTAATCATGATGAGGTCTTTCATGCACCTGCTCACAAATATAAAAAGATAGAGAAAAAAATGGCCAGCAAACAATCACGAATATAATATATCTGGAGAAAGAGATTCTAAAACCACATCCCAATCGCTTTTCATCACATCTTTAAGATGTTGTGTTCCAGAAAGTTGATAAAGTTGAAATAGATACTTAAGTCCATGAAATGCACTAATTGAGGAGACTCACCAGGATGGTGTTATACTCGACTGAACAGTCCCCTCCATGCAGCCACAAAAAAAACGATTGAGTCACTAGAACAACAACAACCTGAGTTGCAAAACCAGCTGTGGTAACAAACACATGCCCAGACTCCATGAATCATGGCTAGAACTGTTCCCAGGTCAGTACCAGTGACGGGCCGTGGGTTTCTCCAACTGGGTCTTCAGTGCTATACGCCAACAATTAAGCTGCTATCAAATAACTTCACAGTGACTCTACAATCAATCAATCAATCAGATTTTTGATCTTTATATCTTTATAGCACTTGTCAAACACATAAAATATAACACAATGTGCTTTAAAAGAAAATAACCCTCCCCGCCAATACACACGCAGACATACACAAACATACAAACACACACAAATACAGACACGCGGCAATGACATTACAATTAAATAATGCATTAAAATAAGATTAATAAACATAAAAACAGGAAGTTAAGAAATTCGAAAGGAGGAAACGCTGTCATTAACAGTGCCGCACACACCAGCACTCCCACGGCCACGATAACTGACTCCGGAGTGGGCAACCCCTATGTGTGGAAACCCACCAGAGGATAGATACTAAAAATAATAGAATAAAATCAATTTAAAAAAAGGACCAAGACTGTTAAGAGCTTCATAAACTAGTGAAAATACCTTAGAATCAATTCTGGTGCACACAGGGAGCCAACGCAGACATTTTAAAATTGGTTTGATGTGTGCTATCTTTCTGGTCCTCGTCAGCACGCATGCAGCTGAGTTTTGTACTTACTCCAGATGATAATTTTTTTTTAGGAACACCAGAAAGCAGGGCATTGCAGTAGTCGATTCAGCAGGGCATAAATGCATGCATTAGTGTATCTGTGTTGTTTTTGGTCTGTTTTGGGCTGTGATGTCTTGGACAAACCTAAATTCCAAGTCAAATTTTTTAAAAGATCCAGATACCTACTAGTCGATTATAAACAATTAAACTTAGGCCTTAGAAGGCCTAGAGTGACTTCTTTTTTTTTTGCCCACCCACTATAAATCAAAAAGCGATTTGTTAATTCTCTTGTCACTTTCTAAAAAATATAAAAGACGATAGCTTCCTCTCCTGCCTATGAAGTCCTAACCAAAGAGTGAGCCAGCTCTAACCTTTTCTATGGCTAGCAACAAAAATTCTTAAAAATCTTTCTGGTCTCTGTTTTGATTGTTTCAGGACACTAACCCTTTATCTTCTGAAGCAAACCTTGTAGAAAGTTAGAAAGTTACAAGAGAATAATTATAAAGTGAGAAGAAATTAAATATGACATTTGAAACGCTGATATGTTTGGCCTTTTAAAGCCTAGAAGCCCCTGAGGGTTCCCCTCTGATCAGTAGATTGCAGAGTTTGGTGGTTCTTGCCGTGGTCTTGTCTGGATGGATAAGGCTAAAAATCACATGTGTGCAAAATGAGACCACCCTCATGAGATTCAGGGACATTTTAACGGACTGTTGTTTATTTCACTTGCCTTTTAGGGCAATAAAATATTGTCATGGCACTGGTAAAGCATCAGTCCACTGCATTCTATTTTCTGTAATTAAGTGTAATTACTCTAGAAAACTCCAAAGGATACCGACAAGGTCATAGTAATCATGTAGGCTACACTCAGGCATGCATGTGCACGGCCATGCATGTGCACACACATACACACACATACATACACACACACGTCATGTTCACCTCAACGGGGAGGAGCCTTGGGGCAATCAGCAGGAGAAAGGAGAGGAGAATGTGGGAGGCTGGCAAAATAAAAGGGAGGGACATCATAGAGAATTGAGGGTGAGAGAGAGGGACAGTGGGTCAGGGATAGAGTCAGGAACAAGGAGAAGCGGAGCTTAGAGCATGACTGTCTGGAGCACTTTACTTGGTTATAGAGGTAGAAAGGAGTAAACATGGATATTTGGAATTAGACAGAACAGTGAAGGTGCCGATAGCCAGTCGCTGCATGTAAACACTGTTACAGAAAACTCTCTGTTTGAGTTTTACCTGCGCATACCCAGCATTGTGACATAATGCTCTGGAAGAGTTTTCTCAGCTCCCGCACAGCGCCACGACGCATTTTAAGTATGCTGACTTCAAAACAGTACTGGTCTACATCAGAGTATCATTTACTCATTGCACATTTGAAAGAGTTTAACATACTTTGACGGTTAGACGGAAGAAAAATCACTTCCGCGCAAGCCCTCTTCGTCATATTCTTCTTATGGGCGCATGTTGGCGGTTGGTACCCAGCTCATAGATGCATTATCGCCACCTTATGAACTCAGAAAGTGGATCATCTGTGCATGTCAGAAAGCCGTTTTCCAATTAAATGAGTCGATGTATGTAACCACCGGGTCGGAAAATATCACAGGTCATGTAATCAGGCGAATGACATTGCAATTCGGAAAAGTTTGAATTCGGACAGGAGAAGTTTCCCATGTAAATCCTCCTACTGTTGCAGTTACTAAGGTTTGTGTGCCTGAAATAATCAAATCACCAGTCTGTTACTGACACACTGAGTCAGTACACTATACACAGTGCTGTGGTGATGGATTATACACCTGCAGCTGCTGGGACTGCTGGGTTGCCTGCCCAACAGGCAGTAACAAACAGGGAATATTAGCTGCTCCTGTAATTCTGGCAAGAAGATTAACAGACTGAACACCTCATCCATGTGAAACACAAATAGGATAACACAAATACTGGAAACATACAGAACTACAACAAGTCTACCTTTTATAATATTTCACAGAAAATAGTCTGATAGCCCTAACATGGTGGGAAAATAGCAAATTAGAGAATGTGTGCTAATATGATTTATTAGTAAAATAAACTTGTAGTTTTACAGAATCATTTAGTGCAATATTCACTGTATTGAATGCTGTCTTTAACTTACAGTTCATGAAGGTGGGCTGAGGAAGAGAAAAATACCTTTTGACAAGGAAGCTCTTTGGCAGCTTGTCTTGCCAATTGTCGAATTTAGTTATCACCATACTGGAAATAACCTGATCAGGTTGTTTCGTTCAAGGGACACCTATGCTATGACCCTTTTCAAGGCATCAACCCATTAAGTGGTTGGTTTAAGGTTTATTCAATCCATCTTTTCGATAAAACCTTTGAACTTGTGAGGGATATTTTTGTTTCTGTTCAGTAGAGGTAAAACTGTCCTATCCCAAGTATTGGTCAGACTTCAAAAACACTGGATCTTAGATTTCCCATTATACAACCAAATGCTGACTTTTTGACATATCCTCCATGCCTGGTAAGCCCACAATTTTCAATCTGCATCCCCCCAACTGTGCAGTTTTTAAGAGTAATGAAAAATGTATGCAGTTCGTTAATGTTGTAGAACTTGTACATTCACCAATGCTACAACACACACAAGGGTTTCTTACCAAGCCATCCCGAGCTGGAGTCCGGCACACACATGTCTGTCTCTGCGCTGGGCAGCACAAAGCCGACCACGAACACCTCCACCCCGTCTGACATGAGTGCCAGGCCGAGCACCAGGAACAGCTGCCATTGGAACCTTCCGTGGCCACATTCCTGGATTATCAGCTCATACTGCTGGGCCAATTCCTCCTCATCAGCCTGTCGCTCATCTTCTAGCACCTTACGGTCCCTTATTGCGTCTGACATTGGTTGTCCAAGTGCCACTTGGCCGTCCTTATGCTTCCTATCGCCTGCCGAGGGAATGCCCTGGTATTCACCCTCATAGATCTCGTCTTCATCATCGTGGCCCTCTGTAGCATCGCTGGATCCCTCTTCATTGTCATTGTAGCCATCTCCATCTTGCTGTGGGGGGTTCCGATATAAATCCTCATCTCCATCCTCCTCATCCTGGAATCGACTGTAGTTTCGGTTTGATGAGTACTCATCTGTGGCGCGGTCCACCACTTTGTTGACTTTCTTTGTTGCATGCTTCTTGGCCTCCTTGACCATGTCCTTGGCGCCTTTAACCAGAGAAGTCCTGTTATTGTAAGTGTCCTCCATGGTGGCTCCACCACTGGGTAGTCACAGGGATACACAGGATATTTAGAAGAAATATGGAAGATGAGGACTGAGTGGAAGCTGGTGGGAGGGCCGCAATAATGTGGAGATCAGTGGGTCTTGAGTTGCGGCAGGGTAGAAAACCCTTTGGTAGCAGTCACCACAGGAGATAACCCACAATGGCTGTAGCAATCATCGGCCAAGCTGAGAGCAATGGGGGAAGGGTAAAAGACAGACAGATAAAAAAATAGAGAGAACAAGCAGGAGGAAGGACAGGCAGGAGATCAGAGATAAAGGAGGAAGAAAGTAAAAGAGAGGGAAATATTCATCAGATAGTATCTGTTAACTCATGTCTCCCCTGCTACACCCATACCTATCCCAAACTACCAGATGACACCAAACTGTCAGCCCATTCCCTCTTTAATCATTCCCTCACTATTCTCTCAGCTCTTTAGAAATTTGACGTGATCCGAGGGAAAAGACTGGCTGTGTAGCTGTCAGGCTTTACTCAAAATGAGGCTTTCCTCCTTATTTCATGTTCTGGACTTGGTTTATAAGAGATGAGCGTTCCAAACAGTGATGCTGAATCTGCTGACTCATGATGCGCTCTGAGGAACAGAGGCTAATAAAAAAAGGTCACGCCTGAAATCAATTGTCTCCCAATAAAGAGCTTGTTTATCACACAGGGAGTGACTCCACGACCAGGAGAGCACCACCATACTGATTCCATGAAAATAAAGGAGAAATGATCATGAATGGATGACCATACCATGCACATATGTGAATGCATGAATGGGGAAGCCCTTTCATATCTTGGTAGGTAGGGGCTTATCCAAGTGAGACCCCAGCTTAGTAGTTCAATTCATGTAAAATTATTTCATGTGATTGCATCAAAATGATCCACAGCTCATCGCATTGGATTCACAGAGTATTATTGCACATAACAACATCACCAATATTAAAATAGACATTTAAAACGGTCATAACTTCCTATTCTTTCAGCTGTGTCTTGTCGCCACAGCTGATCATATGTTTCCGTCTTGCCCTGTTCTCTACATATTCATCTTTACTCCAGCCATGTGCACATCCTCCCCACCACGCCCAGAATCCACCTCTTTGGTCTCTCCAGTTTTCTTCTGCCTGGCAGCTCTATCTCCAGCATCATTCTACCAATAGATCCGCTATCTCTCCTATTCAAATATCCAAACCATCTCAATCTGGCCTCTCTTACTTTATCTCCAAGAAGCCTAGCCTTGGTTGTCCCTTTGATGTGCTCATTTGTAATCCTTGTCCATTGTCTGCACTCCCGTAAAGAACATCTTAACATCTTAAACTTTGCCACCTCCAGCTCTTCTCCTGTTTTTAAGTCCGTGCCACGGTCTCTAAACCAGACATGGAGCTGCTCTCATTACCATCTTGTAAAAAAAAAGGCACTAAATGACAACGTCCAATTCTGTAAATTTTCCATAACAAAAGAAAATTCAGGATAAAATAGAGTTCTGAAGATGGTCGGCAGCTGTCCACAGTGTGTGTGTGCTCGAATGTGTGTGGGCCGGCGGTCAGAGCTGTCCAGCGTGTGTGGTTCCTGTGTGTCTAGGAACTGCATTTAATGAACATTGAAGCCTTGTCAGGAGGACACAAATCACGGTGCCAGCTCTAGCTTATATGATGCAATTTTATAAATCAAAATGACACTGCTGATTCAAGGTGACTTTACTAATCCCCTTTGGCTTAGTAGATGACTTCTGTGCTTATGAGCACATTGCTTGAAAAATGTCTCGCAATTTGTTATACCTCTACTGATAATTTCTTTGTAGTTCAACAACTATATATTCAATATATATGTAATATATGTATATATATTCAATATATATATAATATTTATAATATATATATTATATAATATATATATATATAATATATATATAATATATATATATATATATATATATATATATATATATATTATATAAAATATATTATTATAATATATTATGTAGGACAGCAAGTTGTAGGAATGTGAAGTAAGAAATAAAATCTTTACTTAGAATTTCAGGTCTTTTCATAAGTGTGCTGAATATTTAAAATTTTTCAGGAGAACTTGAGGGGAGATCAATAGCGTATTATTTGAAAGCAGACCGGGCTAGAGAGTGGCCTATATGATGCAAAATAATGAGGGCAGATGGAGGGTCTTTTTTTAATGGGTGTAATAAATGTAATAACTGTAATAATCCATACACATCTACTATCTAAACTGACAATTTTCTTCTTTTTTGAGTATATCTCTGAATAATTTTGCTATACACTGAAATAGTTTAATAGTTCTTTGCCCTACGGGAAGTACAAACACTTTGAAAGACATGTGAGAGCACAGAGATGTGATGCCAGTTTGTTCTATTAGCATCAGAAAAAACAGTTCCAATCTCTAAATGGGCAGAGCTGGATCTAATCCCATCAAAACTGTGAGCCCATGACCTCATCTGGAAGGAAGAGGCCCAGCCAGGCTGGTACATCTTCTGTTAGAGGATATTTCATCAAAGGCTGATGCCATTACTGACGAGTGGAAGAGCAGGGACAATAGGAAAACGATGTGGTAGTATACGAGAAAAATCTATGAGAAAAAAAATCGGGACCGGGATAGAAATATCCAAAATAAATGAATAAATGGAATAAACCTCACTATGGATTCAAATTAGGAGATACGCATGAAAGCAAAAGGAATGCAATTGTTTTGTTTAAGTATTGAATGAATATGTATCTATTTCTAACTCCACCCAATAGGTCATATTTTGGTTGGCTTGCAATGCTTCGACAAAACATTACACAATGACATCCCCAAAAGATCTACCATACAATAATTTTATCTGGATCCAATTAATATTCAGAATCTGGTCATCCAGAACAATTAAATCTATAGGGCTGATGGAAAATTTACTATAGTGAGATAACAAATAATATTACCCCTTACTATTAATTGAGGAAATATTACTTTTTTACTGAACGAATATTATACTTAGAATAATGATACCAAAGTGGTTTCCGAGATCTGGGTTTTGATGGTCTATGTGTCATATTATGAGGGTCAAATATGTAAAGGCGTTAAAATTAGTTTGATTAAATAGTATAAAAAAAATGGGAACACTTCCCTGGCTCTAAATGACTCATTTTTTGTTGGAGGTACTCTTTAGATAGGGATACATGTATACATGAAAATCACCAAAAAACTCCAAAGCCCTCTCCTTTGCAATACCTTTGTGTACACCACATGGTCATTTGGACCTTTGAAAAACAAACTCCATCGCATTTTTGCTTTGACCCCTATATGCAGGTGGAAAATTCTCATTGGTTATCTCCTTGATAAAAGGTCCCACTATTCCATGAGATCTAGTTGAAGGTTTGAAGCCGCAAAAGTGGTGGAGTTTTTTTTTTATTTGGGTCCAAATTACCTTAATGTGACAATAAAGGTATTTAAGCTGTTGTGAAGGAGAGTGCCTTGGAGTTTCTTTGGAATATTTATGCTAAAATGTGTTGTTTCCTTAGCCAATTCGGGATTGCTGATATATGTTTGATCTACTTGGTAAGGATTCAGTTCCACCAGACATCTTTGCTCACAATGGTTACGCACCAAACACAAAACATGACATGTTTGCCGTAAATGGTGCAGACGTCACCAATTTATATTGCATGACTCAATGGCAAGAGGAATGGGTGGGATGTGACATATTTCCAGGTGCTATCATTAATTGACAAATTGTTGATTTTGTTAGAAAATGTGGTTTCAGGTGCCGTCTCTTTTAGGTAGAATAGAATGACTAGGATTTAGGAGTAGATGCAATATTGGTGAAGCTCATTTATCTACATCCCGACTAGCACAGCATCGCTTGCACTATGACTCATTCCGTTTATCAGCAGTCAAAGTGAAATAGAAAAAATCTGCCTCTCTAAAGAGCTGGCGTGATACTGCGCAAACTTGAGAAAAGTAACTGAATAAAATGGAAGCCAATATCATTAAGATGTAGATGTTACTGAATGAAAATGAGGAATATTCTGAATTGCAATGAGATTCTTGTGTCAGATTGCAGGAAAACAAAAACTTCAATGTCTCAAATCAATAACAAGTTTGAATAGGGAATTTATTCTGCAATCTGCAATCATTTTACCTGACGTAGGCCTAACACTTTTCTTTCACTGATTG
Organism: Lophius americanus; assembly: GCA_037951165.1. Lineage (NCBI taxonomy): Eukaryota > Metazoa > Chordata > Actinopteri > Lophiiformes > Lophiidae > Lophius > Lophius americanus. Next base: position 2,889,881 of record JBBDHG010000024.1, on the reverse strand, counting down.
AGCCTTCAGTGATGAACCAGCAGAATTACTACTGCAGCCTGAAGATGCAAGCAAAGCATTTTGCTACACATTTCCAGTTGACTGCCTGTCAATCGCTCACTGAGGTGCAGTTCATGGATGAGTCAGTTGCCTGCTCCCGCAACCTTTCCTCTCTCTGGCGGTAGTGCAGAGTGCTTTAACTGCCCCGGGCCAGCTGGTTGGACGGTAGAGAAGCATGCACCGACCCAAAAGTCTGTTCATGCTCGGGATGAGTTTTTCATTCAAAAATGCTTGTGAATAAAATGATTGAAAATTGTCGGTTCCAGTCGGTGATCATCATTAGTTGAAATGAGCAGAATGGACAGAGGTTGATTATGTTGCATAAACCAATATGTAGCCTATACATTTTATTACAGGAGCATCTATGTCGCTGGAAAATATTGAAATGATTAAAATCCACAGATAAAAAGGTGCAGAAGCTGGAAATTAAGCTCCCCATCCACAGATAGGATGCATTAGGGTAGACAACGGCATTGCCGGTACGCTCACGATGACATTATATTTTTTTTCTTCGCTTTTTTGCAGGCGACTGATTTTGAACACTTCATAAGAAAACCTACAAACTTTAAACAATTGATACTCAAAGTTTTGAATAACTAATGAAGCACATCCGCATCTATGGTGATAGTTTAAGGAATATATAAAGAGATGCAAGTTAATTAATAAAATATTAGAACCGTTAATTGAGGGGAAAGTGATTATTTTTCAAACTCGGACGAAATATTTGAAAGAAAAAGTAGAATTGACTTACCAAAAATGATTTACGTCGAGACGATTGTAGCGAGCTGATAAACACCCATTTAAATAGACTCCGACTTGGTTTTATGAAGAAACAAAAAAAATCTTGTATGGGGTTCTCTTTGGGAATATGACCAGATGTAGGTGCTGGTGCACGATTCTTGATCTTTCCTTCTTTCTTTTTTTTTACCGATGCAGTCCTCCCTCGCTGCAGCACTTCAGCGACAGAGAGAGGAGTGGAGAGGGGTGGTGGGAGGTGAGGGGTGGAGAGAGGGAGAGAGGGCAGTGTAATCGATAAATGTACTGATCATGTGGTCGTGGTCATTTAGCAAGGCGACTGAATGACGTCACGCAGCGTAAAGCACGAAGCAGGAAATGTCTACACGGCGCTTTCGTCTATTTTCCCCGATGGAAATCTGCTCTTCAAGGAATGAGGATTTGGTAGTAAAATGGTACAAACAGTACGAACGTCATATAAATATTTTTAAATGAAATAGACAAGGTAATAAACAAATATACAAGTTATAACCAAATGGAGATGATCTTGTGATCTTGTGTTCATAATTTCATAATTTGTATCAAAAAGATAGATTTGTCTGGACACTCTCGTTATTATTCAGAGTTGCACACTGCAATTGAAAGGACGGTCAGTGTCCCTCAGTGCCTTAGCTTTAGCTTAGGTGGTTCCATTCAGATGCAAAATTCAGCACTAAACTTTCTCAGAGGCTCCTCATACACTGTGCAGGGAAAGAAGCCCCCCTCCACACCCTTTTTAGAACATTCACTCAATTATGTCAAAAGTAATATGCACTTTTTATTACTTATAATCAACCATTTGTGTTTTCTTCAAATATTTGATACAATCTCTTTTTTTAAACGCACTGTCAAGAAATAAATCTTTTAATTAAGTTAAAAAAATGTATTAAAAAGTTTTCCACATGTGTTTCTTTCACAGTTAAGCAATGATGTTGGTCTAGCTCAGTGTACATGTGTTAGTACAATATAATTTATCATGGTTGTTTCAACTTGGTTACTTTGATTAGGTTCAACTTTATAAAAGGGTTGGTTGAAATAATTTTGCAGCAGTAGAAACCCCCTACCAGATGGATATTTTTTCTTAATTAAATTAATCCAAACAATACCTGTTGAGTGAGAATTGTGCAAAAATGTGAACAGTAACAGAAATAAGTCTCAATAAAGTTTGCAACTATGGTGGACACGAAGCAGGACAAACTCCATTGTATCGGTTGATGCCAACTTGATTGAATCGTATAAACATTATGTTATTGAATAATATACCAAGTTATATAAGATGTATTAACACGTATCTTGCAAAAATGAAATTATTTCCTAAAAAAATTTAGATAAATTCAACTAAATATAACAATCAAACAATTTCCACTTCATGGGTGTCCACTTCTACACATATCATCAACATTTTAACCACTTTATGATGAAGTAAGAATATCATTGATTATATTTTTACTAGGGCACTGGTCAATGGGGGGGATATATTACGCAGGGAGTGAATATTTTATTCTTAAGGTTTATGTGTTGAAAGTAGGAAAATTGGCAAGTGTAAGGATCTGAGTTTAATCTGACAAGTACCAAATTGTGATAGTAACTATTACATGCATAATCTCACATGGATGCCTGTGAGAATAAAAGGCTAGCCCATGGTTCTAAGTGTATGGAATAAAAATAGAGGTGCAAAATTTTAATATGTGACCAATGACCAACCGGTTGTTCCCACTTCAAAATTAGTGTCATGTTTTCTTCGATCTATTTTGCCCTTTTAGGCTCTCTGTTCAGTGTCTGTATTTAATTTTTTTAACCCTCCTGTGTCACTGTGGTCTTGGTGTGTTTTCACATGTGCTCCTTCTCCCTCTGTCTTTGTCTCTCCCGTGTTCTTTATGTCCTCTTTTGCGTTCAACCTTCATGTTCACCTGTGTTCTCCCAACAGCTGTGTCTCATGGTCTCCTTACCTCTGTATTTAGCCTGTGCTTCCCTTTCCTTTTGTGCCAGTATTGGAGATGTCACACATTCCTTCCTACAACTTTTTGTACTTTTTCTGTTTATTCCTGATCTTCACTTTGCAAGTTATTGTGATTTTGCCTTTTACCATCTGTGTTTTTTGATTATTGTACTGTTGGACCATCCATATGGTTTTGACAATCTCCTGTTTCATGGACATTACTTGGTGAATTTTTTATTTTGGATTGTAATAAAATAATTTAACTGCATCTGCTGTGCCTCTGTCTCTTTTGGCTGCAGATGGGTCCAAACCTAGTTTTGTAAATTGTAACAAATTATGGTAAATGGTTTAATTTTAGTGATGTCCAAAGTAATGAGATCCAGCCATTATACTGTAGCTTGAATTGGCTCCCCCTAGGGGTAGGGACATGATGACAGTGCTTTTATATAGCTATATATATAGTTATCATTAAAAAAATTGTCAAGATGAGTGGTAATTTGAGGCACCCCTATGCAAAAAAGAAAGAAAAGTGCCAGGTTTGCCTTTCCCAATAGTGATACCCTCACTAGAAAAAAAAAAAGAAAATGACAAAGTGTATGTTTGGTAGCATGCCATAACAACTGAAAATACAAAGCAGTTATACTAAAAGAACCAACATTACCATCTTGAAACCTTGCAACCTGGTTTACTGCCAAGATGATGTGTCACTTTAAGATTATAGATTGTCTGACATAAAGAAATTAAAGGAAGAAATAGTAATCCAATTGACACGATGACCTAACTGAAGTCTCAGTGAAAGAAAAAAAAACCCTTGGCCATGTCAGTCACTCAATCACGTTTAGAAATACTGCTCACTTCATGTCATTCACATGGCAACAAATGACACCTGAAACTGAATCATCAAAATATACTGTAGCCTGAGGGCCAGGAGCTCCTACAAGATGCACCATGATCCTGACAACAGAGGTCAGTTCCTGAAGAACCAGAGGTGGGCGGATCCAACCTCTGACAGTTATAGATGTCCCATTGGTTCTATAGCCATATATCTTTGTCAGTCACAAGAGGACATTACAAGCACCAACGAGCCATAATGTAAAAACCAACTGCCTAATATTATGAACGTCCCTCTTTTCCTGAAAAAACTGCTCTGTGATACATTGTGTTCAGACACCATTCACCAATGGACTTGATGCCCTTCGTTGCTCCCTACGAACATCGATGAGCCTTTATAGCCCATCACATTGTCACAAATACACGAGTTGTCCTGGTGTGTTCTGTCTTTACACTTCCCCATTTTCCCTGCTTTCAGCATATCAACCTAAAAACAGAATGTTCACTTGCTGCTTAACATGCCTTGATTTGACAGCATATAGAGTACCCCTTGCAGTAACACTTTTGTTCTTTCTTTACTCAAAAATAATGACCATACATGAAGACAAGACTTTTGACAACCACTGCACATGAATTATACAATCCTGCCACAATAATTACACAATCTAAAATGGACTCCTAAGAGATAAGTAGAATCTTTAGATCAAATGTGAGAGCGTGACTGCCTCTATTCCGGCTATGTCGGATCCCAATGCCTCTGATAGCTGCAAGCCGTTCCTGGAGAAAGTGAGGAAGGAAAATTGGAGATGACAGACTGATGTAAGCACAGGGACATAAAGCTTTTCAGCATTCACATCATTAATGCCTGCAAAGTATTCCAGCACTAGCAATAAGACTCAGTCAACTGTGGAGATGACTACCAGCTCTTTCATAAATTACATCAATTACCTCATTCCCCAGTATTTTTTAAATTTTTTATTTAATTTCAATAGCTCCATGTTAACATACCTAACATGTTATTCAGTGAATCTTGCATCCTGGTTGTAATTACACTGACTCTGTTTAAACACACGGACATGACTTTGACGATGGTTGAGCATCATATTCAACAAATATGACACCGAATACGTTTGTGACAGACGCATGCAGTGTGCAGAAAAGACACATAGAACATAAAAGCATGCAAGGTCAAAAACACGTAAACAAAAGGAATGGCAGCTATATTTATCCTCTGAATTGGTTGATTCACATAAGATGTGACCTCAGGCAGGGTAGCTCTCTGCTTTTGATTCAGATTTAGGAAACAAGGTTCCTTCAGCCTTTAAGAGTCCATTTGGTACCACTGGAGAGCTGAGGAGCACTTAGCTTAATGTACGGGACAGTATAATGACCGTCACACAGACACACATACATAGTCCTCTGCCTAGTCCAGTCTTCTCTCTCTACCTCTCTCCCTCTCTGTTTCTCTCTCTCTCTCTCTCTCTCTCTCTCTCTCTCTCTCTCTCTCTCTCTCTCTCTCTCTCTCTCTCTCTCTCTCTCACTCTCTCTCTCTCTCTCTCCTATCAAGACATACTAATCACTTTGTCATACAAACATGCAAACAGGCGTGAAAGATGCTCATAGATTTCAGTTATTTAACTAAAGTGAGAATCGAGTAATATTTAATTGATATTTCAGGTTCAATATTGAATTTTTTTTTTTTTTTAAAGTAGCTGGACTAAGAAAGGATTTCCCATACGGACTCAAATTATTATCTTTGCCTCCGTCAAGGAGGTTATGATTTTAAATGTGTTTATTTATTATAGAAAACTAATGACATTGCATGACATTTTGGCCAGGTTCTGGCATATCCTGGTAATGATTAAATCACAATCAGAATCAGCCCTATCTAGCTTGTATATACATACAAAGAATATGACTGCGGTTACCTGAGCTCTCAAAGTATGAACATTATGTAAAATAATTACAAAATGGACAATGTAATAAACAAATATACAAGCTATAAACAAATGGAAATGTTCTTATGTACAGGCTAAATACATTTAAATATATATGTATTAATATGTATATATAAATATATATGACAGTGCAAAGATGTCAGAGTAAAGTCAGTTGGACTAGTTATTTTTTAACGAGGTGATCCAGGTTATTGTACAACTCTTACACTGGTTTTCTTTGTTTGTCAGGTTGATGGCCCATGGGTAGAAACTGTTCTTGTGTCAGGTAGTTTTGACGAAGAGTGAGGAACAGGGTTTGTCCGGGGTGTGACGGGTCTGCAGTGATCTTTCGGGCTTGTTTCCTGACTCTGGAAGAGTATAAGTCCAAGATGGAGGGCTGGTTGGATCCAATGATTTTTTCTGCAGATCTAATTGTCTGTTGTAGTCTGTGTCTGTCCTGTTTGGTAGAAGATCCAAACCAAACAGTGATGGATGTGCAGAGAACAGACTGGATTACTGCACTGTAAAACTGGATCAGCAACACCTGAGGCAGGTTGAGCTTCCTAAGCTGGCGTAGGAAGTACATCCTCTGCTGGGCCTTTTTGATGAGTGTCTGTGTTGGATGTTCACTTAAGGTCCTGAGAGATTCTAGTTCCCAGGAACATGGAGGATTCCACAGCAGACACAGTGTTGTTCAGTACAGCGAGGGGGGGCAGTGACGGGGGGGGTTCCTCCTGAAGTCCAATCTCATCTCCCCAGTTTTGAGCTTGTTCAACTCCAGGTTGTTGTGACACCAGACGGCCAGCCGTTCAGCCTCCTGTCTGTTTGCAGACTCATCGCCATGTGTCGTTTGCAAACTTCATGATTTTAATAGATGTGTCAGATGTGCAGTCATTTGTGTAGAGAGAGAACAGTAGAGAGGACACACACACCCCTGCGGGGTTCCCGTGCTGATTGTCATGGTGGAAAATGAGATAAATATTGGTGATATTATGTCATGACCTGATGGCATGATGTCATAATAATACATTCTTAACCATTGCGAGATATGACAGGAGTTTGTTGAATGAGGATCTGGCTGCCTTGCTGTGCTAAAAACATTTTAGTCTGCAAAAAAGTCTGTTATACTCCTCCAATTGCGTAAACTGCATTTCATTAGTTATATTTATATGTTATAAGTCGATGAGGCGACCAGATCAGAGAGAGGGTTCGAGGGGATGGGAGAAAGATAGTGAGAAGGAAAAGGAGAAACACAAAGGGGGTCAGAGGAACAAGGAACAATACACTGGAACAAACATCTACAAGAAAAGCAACAAAAACTCCAATAACAGCATCTATTTATGCATAAATATGTATTGATGCGCATACATGTCAACAAACACACATATACATACACATACACATATCAACGTTACATTTAAAACTATATAATTTTGTGTTTGCCTTATTCTGAGTTTGAGCAAGAGATTTTTTACTTTTCTAAGGAAAGCAATTCAAATCCATTATTTAGAGGGGTTCACTATTTAGAAATTATCTTAAATAAAAACATCTAATTGATTCTGATAACAATAATGTTTACCTTGGGAACTGGGAACATCTAGGGGATGTCCAATGCCTACTTCCAGAAGAACGCCAGATACATCCCGGGGGAGGTTGGGGACATAGTGGGGTCATGGGAATTTGCCTATCATGTCTGCATGCGTTTTGTTGATTTGGAGAAGGCTTACGACCTGAATCCTGTGGTGGGTTCTCTGGAAGCATGGGGTACCATGTAGGGACAGGATATTCTGAACTATGTTAGCTATCTGAGCTATCCAGTCCCTATACAACTTAAGTGAGAGTTGTGTCTGCATCCTACCCAGAAAGTCGGAAAAACATTCTCAGTGGGAGTTGGACTCAGCTTTCAGTCTGGTTTCCACTCCGCCCACAGCACAGAAACAGCTCTGCTTAGAGTCACAAATGACCTACGAATGGCAGCAGATGCTGGTTCACCTTCGATCTTGATTCTCCTTGATTTGTCTGCTGCCTTCGACACAGTTGACCATGGAATACTCCTACACCGCCTACATCACACCATTGGACTGACTGCTACCGCCCTAAACTGGTTTCAATCCTACTTCACCGACAGAACAGAATACGTTTCCCTTGGAAGTTCAAGGTCCCGGACACACACCGTCACTTGTGGAGTCCCCCAGGGATCAGTCCTTGGCTCTATTCTCTTCATAGTGTATATGCTCCCCCTTAGCAATGTCATCAGTCGAAATGGACTCTCATTCCATTGTTACGCTGATGACACGCAAATCTACATAAAACTGACACATGTTCTTCCGCAGCTTCTCCATCCTCATCGCTATCATCATCATCTCCCCTGTCAACTCTTGTCTTGTCTGGAGGAGATGAGATGAGGATGAAAAACAACTTTCTCCAGTTGAACAGCTCCAAAACCGAAACAATTTTAATTGGCAACCCACATCAGACTCAGTCTTCCTCCATAACCAGTATTACCTTCTCTGGTCAGGACATTCCCCTCTCTTCATCAGTCACCAACCTCAGCGTAAGACTCAACCCTCAACTCATTTTTGAATCCCATATCAAAAACATCTGCAAGATCTCCTTTCATCATCTCAGAAATATTTCCAAACTCCCTTCTTCACTCACTTTAAGTGATGCTGAAAAGCTGGTCCACGCGTTTGTCTCCTCCAGACTGGATTACTGTAACGCACTTCTCAACGGGATCCCTGATAAAAGTCTTATATGTTCAAAACAGTGCTGCAAGGATCCTGATGAGAGTTTGTAAACACAAACACATCCATCCCCGTTCTTCATTCCCTTCATTGCCTTCCCATCTCCACCAGGATTGATTATAAGATCTCTCTCCTCACTCACCAGTGCATCCATGGTAACGCACCCCCCTACCTGAAAGAACTACTCACCCCCCTGACCTCAATATGATCCCTCCGTTCTACCCACTCATACCGCCTCCTCCTTTCCCAGACTAAGCTCAGCACCATGTGTGATCGGGCCTCATGTTTTTATATAGTTATTATTATATTTCTATTGATGCTTTTATCTGCTTTCACTTTGTAGCACTTTGAGATTTGATCCAAATTTAAAGTGCGTTATAAATTAAATGTGTTATTATTTTTATTATTATACAACACACAGGATAAATATTTATCATATACAAAAAAATAATGTAGTAATTTTTTTATCTACAAAAACACCTCTGTTAAATAACCATTATACAACATGTGACTATATATATGCATATATGTATATTTTAACTCCGTAATTTCTTTTTTATATATATTCACCTGCCCCAAGTGCCAAAATGGATATAATACCTGCAGAGGCAGCTTTCTTTTAGAAATGGTGACAGAGGTGGAGATAGACTGAAACAACCGCCAATGCTTATCGTCATCCAGATTATAACAAACGACTAAGGACACTGATGGTAATTGTTCTTGCCGTGTAGAATAGAGGCCCAGGCTAACTGATTTAGTCTCCATCTTTTCCTCTCAGCCACCACTGCTCAGTGTTACCTGGAGTCAGGAGTTTTTATACTATATGGATAAGTTACATTATAGAAATTATGCAGCCTTGCAGTTGGTTGTCTGGTTCTTAATACTCTTATTTGAGTACAAATAATACAGTCATGTATACAGTCATGTACAGATGTATGTACAATTTGTTGTGCATATGGTGCAGAAGCAGCTTGAAATGCAAACAAAAGGACATTGGTTTCACCGATAGAGAGTGATGTGATGGATAACAGTGTCCCAAGGGGGAAGTCCTGGTCCATCAAAATGTAATGAAAACTAATTTGAAAACAGCAGGCAGCTATGAATAACTCTAAGATGAGTTCTGGCAAAATTGCCTTCTATGAGAAGTCATCATTGTTTCGTATGAGTGAAAAATGGGTTTGTAACATGGCGATTGATGACAGCACATTAGTTGTTGTCTCCGGGAGTTATGGCTGTCTGTAAATACGTCTGACTGCAAATCGATTAAGGACAGAAACCATTTTACACCTTTACAGTTTTTAATGTTTCACAAATGGACACAAAAGACTTATTTTACATTCATATAATAGTAGAGTGGAACATAGACGCGAAGGAGAAATCTCTTAAAATAAAATTTTAAAATTAAAAAAGCGTTGTAAGAAAAGATCCTTTATAATGTCAATTTATAATGTTCAGCATATTATGTCCTAATTTCCCTTTTGTCTACTATTGCAAGGTCGTGAATAGTCTAATGTACCTGAGCTAAAATACCAGAGGGAAGAAAGTCAAATGGATTGTGATTATTGTCCTGGAACAGATTGAACAGGGTATGAGGAAAGAATGTGAGCTGAATCCCATTTCAACACACACAAGCCCAGGGGCATTTCTTTCTAGCAGAAAAGAATTTGAAACATACAAAGAGGGTCTAAAAAGGGTTTGAGGCAACAATACAGGCTACTATCAACAGCAGCAGATGACATTTATCTGCAACAAAATGAAATCACAATACAATGTGGGTACAACACAGATACCAGTCTCTATTATCTGTCTCAATTGAATTATTTTTATTATTTCATTGCTGTGATTAGCTCGACTTCTGATGCTATTTTTGTAATTGATTTGTTGTTAGAAGATATGGATTTTATGTTCTTGCAAAACAGTAATTCAATGCAACTTTATATAATCCCATACGGGGTAACTAATTACACGTGCAATTAATAGCTACTGTAATTAAAAGCAATCATATATCACAAAAGGTAAATTTAGGCGTAATACCAGATTAAAATTGGGATATTATGTATTGTACTATAAAGTGCTGCCAATACCATACATAGCAGTGCATATTTCCCATAATGGTGACCCCTCCACAAACCCTGAAATGAATCCTGCAGTTTTCTTTCACATACCAGTATCTGTCTACCTGTGGGTTTGGGTTGAACAGTGGGAGGAGAGAGATGGTGAAAGTGGCTAATGGAGAATGGAGTGGAGAGTGGGAGGGACACACTCCTGCTGCGTGTTGAACTGATAGATCTCTGTCCTTCTCTTCAGTAGTATGCTGGACCTTTGGTGAGCTGGGAGGGGATGCTGATTGTGTCACACCTCAGGAAATGGAGACAAGCTTAAAAGATAGTTGTTGTGTTTAAAAGTGGTGTTAATAAACATGAAAGACGGTTAACTTCTAAATGCTGCCTGATGACTGAGAGGAACCAACGGAGGTAGCACTAATGTCACGCAATCTTTGGTGTAATGACATTACAAAAGCAAACAAGCAATTTAGCTTTAATGACATGGTGAAAAGGAAGAGAAGGTAGCAAATCAACCTGGGATGGTAAAAGCCTCCATTAAAGACAAACTGTGATGAGAAAATATGTGAATCATCTGGTAAGTAATCTGTGGGAGCTCCAGCTTCCCGTCATTCGAAAGCAAGCCACCATTGCTCACACAGCAGCAGGGATAATCCTCTGTGCCTCACGATTCAGGTACATATCCATTTGTGGGCATCAACTGTGAAGACATGCATTAGTAATTGTGTGTGCGTGTCTTGCGTGTGCATTTCCCCTTTAAAATTAAACCTAGAGGTCTTCTGGCAATACTGCTTGAAATCAGCAGACAGTACTCTCTGCACAGGGAGGTGGTAAGGAGGCTCCAGGGCAACAGTACTGCCTGCAGCTCTGCCACTGCTGAGAGGGACCATATGTCTCTTTTCCCTGGAGTCTGCACTATTGCAGGACTGCCAGACAGTTACGTCTAACCCACATATGTCTAGCTAGCTCTTCAGCCATTTGAAGACATTTTTGTGATTCAGTTTGTTTTTGTGAGCAGTACCGATATGGTCATGGGAAGCTTCCTGTGGAGGTGATGGTGATGTCCAAAAAGAAAAAGTGCAACTTCCTTAAAAAGGTTTAGTTTGCAAGAAATCCTGTGTGTTAATTTCTATGCAGCACGTGAGACTACTGAACACACTTCGACAACAAAATGAGGATCTTTTCATTGACACAACTGCCATAATTGTTTGAAATTATTTATTTTGAGCATCTATAGCCTGTAAGATCCTCGAATAGGATAAGATATGTAAATATAACACCCTCAAAGCAATGATTCTCAACATGTAATCAACAAGTAATATAAAGATGGGAGGACATCTATGTCAAGTCTAGCATCTGTGACCAGGTCAGTACACCAGCTCTCCTCCTCCATCTATATGATGGGTGTGAAAGCAAGTGGAGAAAATAATTCATGGTATTATGTAAATTGTCAAATAAACAAACATTGCCTTCAAAACTGACACTTAATCTAAAGAATTCACTAGAAAGAAATACAATATATGGTCAATGGATTGAAAATTACTTTCTTTAACTTTTGAAAATTTAGGTTAATGTGAGAATAATTTTTTTAAGACCAAGTGCTTTGGCAGGATCCATGCCTCTAAAATCAAGTTATGATGTATATACTTTGGATTCAGTCTATAATCATAATCTGTAAATCAATAATAATAATAAAAAAATATTCTACAAATGTATGGTCACAATGATCGTTGATTGGAAATGTTTTTTTGTTGTTGTCAAGATGCCTCCTATCATTGCTCCTACGTTTATGCATTTGGAATGTTCGGAAAAGTGCAAAGATTCCCTAAAAGCCTTTTATGGTTCTGCAACTTAAAAAATAAATGCTAAGTTTGTTATGCCTTGGGTTGCCCTGATGACAATTACTTACACCAAATTTAAATCTATTTTCGATTAATTCATTTCCAGAGATTAAATTCGTTAATAGCTCTAAAATTTAACTCTTTGCATTAATGATCAACTGAAATCTTTGAAATTTGTTCCAATAGCCGATCTTGTAGCTATACCATAGTCTTTTAGTTGAAATGAAGTTCGTAAATGATACAATTTTGAACTGTTGTAGGCAGTGGAAAGCTCAGAGTAGTTCCGCTTACCACATTAACCATGGAAACGTACTAGCCAATCAAAAACTCTGTAATACAGTGACGTAAAGTAACAGCAAATCACAAAGCGTGTTGCTTAAAAGTCAGACTGTTTGAAACGGTTAAGCTAGTATTTCCCAGCTGGCGGAATAAATATCTCGATGAACGTGGTGCTCTGCAAAGAAAAGCTCTAGAGGTAAACATTTCTCAATACTAATTTATTCCAATTCTATTTTTTTTTTTTTATCTTAGCGTAATAACTAAGCATTAATAATAGAGACATTTAAGCGGCCCTGAAGTACGTAGTTCAAAGGTTTGCCTATTTTCAGCTTCACAGCCTAAACGGAAGCCTTTCTATGGGTCTTCGTTACATTCACGAGTTTCATTCTAAGTAAGTAATATACGCTGCTCAAAAAATAAGGAAACACTTAAATCACAGACTGGATCTCAACGAAAGAAATATCCAAGTAGAACATTTTATTGATCTACAGTTTCTAAATCAGTGTCAACAAAATGACGTCATTATGGCAATTGATCCCAAAATAATAAGCCCACTGAGTGCTGGAAAAACCGAAACCACAGGCTGATCCAACTTGAATGAATTTAATCGCAACAGCTCATAATTTGTCAAAGTAGTGTGTTTGTCCACCACGTACCAAAGGGACTCATTAGGAGGGCATCCTCCTGATTAGATGGCGGATGTTGACCTTAGATAAATCTTCCCAGATCTGGATAAGGGCATCATTGAGCTCCTGGACTGTCTGTGGTGCGTGATGTTGGTTTTCCACTGCACAGAGACATAACGTCCCAGAGGTTCTCATTCCTTATAACTTATTGTATGCTAGTGCCTTTCCTGTCCACCTCAGGTGGAATCCGGTCTCGGGGTACTGTTGACTAGCACATACAGGTCTGTGAGACCCTCCCAAGGATATGCCTCCCCAGAGAATCACTCACCCACCATCATACCAAGGCGTGATGTTGCAGGCAGCATAACATTCACCATGGCATTTTTAGACCCTTTCATGTCCGTCACATGAGCGAAGTGTGAACCTGCTCTCATTTGTGAAGAGAATAGGGCACAAATGGAGAACCTGCCCTCTCTGGTGAATACCTATCCAGCTGCACAGTGCTGGTAAGTGAGCACAGATCCCACTAGAAGAATCAGGCTCTCATGCCACCCTCGAGAAGTCTGTTTATGACAGTTTGGTCAGAAATATGCACACCAGAACCTCCTATTGCTCCTCGCACAAAGGAGTTGATACCAGTCCTGCTGGGTTGTTGTCCTGGTCCAGTTGTTGTAATGGCCCATCTCTGGGTATCTCCTCCACATTCGTAAGCCTTTTCTGGGAGACACAGCAAACCTTCCATTGACGGCATGTATGGATGTTCCAATCTGGAGGAGCTAGACTACCTGTGTAACCTGAATGGGGTACCATATCATGCTACCAGTAGAGATATGGACACTAGCGACATCCAAACCTGGAGAAGGATGAGGAAATGGTCTGTGGCCACCACCTGGAAAAAACATTCTCTTTTGGGAATTGTCCTGCTGTTGCCTCTCCTGTTCTCCTGTTGTCTTTCATTTGCATCAAAACAGGGGAAACCGATTCATAGTCACTTTTTTTTCCTTAATGGACCAAATCAAAGCCCAGAGATTTAACTGATTACATGCTATATTGTGATGATTTAGTGTTACCTTGATTTCTTTGAGGAGTGGAAATTAACTACACTGTAAACTTGAATGATCAAATTAATTAACTGGAATGAGTAGTGCTAACATAAAATTCACATATTCAGAGATGCTCTACAGTCAAATAAAAAATGTGCAAGTAACCGAAGGCTTCTCAGTTAACTTACTCATTAATTTAAGTCAATTTAGTTTGATTGTAATCACAAAGTGTCTGAACGAACTGAATAAATTAAATATTTTAGCTATAATATTCTTCGAGTGTATTAGCAGGTTTTCGGTGTAATGTTAGCTATTCACTTTACATTTGTCAGAAACTATATAAACTTTCAGTGACGGCATTTTTTCAGTCATTTTATAACATTTTGTTTTGTGTTAAGTTGACATATCATGAGCACATCTACCGCTAAAGTATTCAGAGATTTCATGACTTTTTATCATTCTTTAAGTCATGACATCATCAATATCTTCATTGTGTTCTTGATAACCAGTGTTCTTTAACAGCCTTATTTATTCCATTAAAATTGTTGTAAAATCTAGCCACAAACTTCAATAATTGGTACCAAACCTGTGCACATACATTTAACAGTATAAAGTTGTGATTATATAATAATAATTCTTCCGTACGATTTTAAAAATGAGCCATGGTTTAGCACTATACGACTCAATTGTGAGACATAAATGTGACCTGACATTAGGCATCATTTCTCACTTGTCCAACTATGTAAAATCTTTAAACGTTGGCTTGGTTGGTAGGGTGGTCGGCCACTTATCCAAACGTTGGTTGTTCGATCCCCCGGCCCCAGCCCAAATGTCAAAGTATCCTTGAGCAAGATACTGAGCCCCTAGTTGCTACCAATGGCTGTTCCATGGATGATGATGATGATGATGATGTGTGGATGATGGCTTGAATGGTTATCGCTCGTGATGAGCAGGTTGTGCATTGCGTGGCAGCCTCTGTCATCACTGTGAATGGGTGAATACTGACTCGCTTTCTAAAGCACTTTGAGTTGTCAAGTTGACTAGAAATGCGCTTTATAAGTACAGTCCATTTACCATTTACCATTTTTGTCTAGATGTCCGCAACAGAAGAGGACCCAACCAGTCCTGCTCTACCCAAGGACTCTGATCAAAGTAGCTCTGCCTCGTCTGAGCTCCAGGTGATGATCTAAAACACATTCACAATTTATGCCAATCAGCCATTGGCTGTTGATGTTAGAATAACATTGTATATCTCGTTACAACCGTACCTTTCAATCAGTGGAATATATTAGGCAGTAAGAACATTTTGTCCTCAAACTGCGTTAGATTCAGGAAAATTGGGCAATCGTGATGATCTGAGCAACTTTGCGACAAGGGCCAAATTGTGATTGCTCGATGACAAAATGTAAAACGGAGAGCTGTTTTTTTTTCTTTTTTTTTTTTTTTTTTTTGTATTATTGTGTGCTTTTCCCACATCAAAACTGATGTAACAGAAATTGCGGCTATGCCATTAAGTTAATAGGAAATGACGGCTTGTTAAAAAAATAACAAGATATTTAAATTTCTGGTATTGATATAAATAGAAACCTAAGCTCACTTGTCCTTTTTTCCTGTTGATGGATCAACAGGACGAGTATGAGGAGCTTCTCCGTTATGCTGTCGTCACCCCTAAGCACGAGGGACTCATCGGAGCGCACTTGCAGCAGCTGAGCACCTCACATCTTTCTACAGTGGATAGGATTAACAAGAGAAAAGATGACTCAAAGTCCCACAGCCCAGCAGGTACCGTTGGTTCCTCGTGTGTACACACATTTCACTAAACTTCTGTAACAAAAAAAAAACTTGACCCCTTCCACACAGCTCTCCATAAAATGTTTTGCATCGGTCTTTGCATTTGTCTCACCCCCTACCTCTTTCCTGTTGATGCATACATCTGTCATACAAACTGTCAATACGCCTCCAGCCTCCAGCTCCAGCTGTAGCTCTCATTGTATGTTTGCTGCTTTAACTGTCATTGGGAAGTGAACAGGGATTTAGGGAACAGACGACCTGTTGACAATGATCTCCGGGCACGTTTCCCGTACTGCTCTTTAGAGTGCAGGATTTAATTAAGATATTGACAAAAAGCATTTCTGGGCAAAGGGCCAGGCTCATCTTATTCAGCACTCTCCCTATTGAAATATTGCCTGTTTTTAAACTATCCTTTGTTTTATTTAGTGACTTTTAATTTTACTTAGTTAGTCTCAGTCAGAATTTTTCTTTCAATGTCCCAATGTACTAATTTCTCTGACTTTCTTTCCTCGTTTCCCCTTTCAGATACTGGAACGGAAGATAAAGGTGGTGGGCATTCGGGAAGGAGTTCAGAATCACAGGCTTCCCCCTTGATTGCTGATCGTTCCACACATTCACGACACGTTCAAGACACACATATTTATGGTAAAATGAAAATTCAAAGAAGCAAAATTGTTTGATTGGATATGTTATTGTATATTACGGTCTCTTAATGACAAGATTTAGAAATACAGTTGCAATGATTATACATTTTCTCTCCATCTGTGTTTCTTCTTCCTTGTACTTCCAGCTGAGGAGATGGCCGGTCCATCATCTATCAGGGCATCAGTTGTCTCAAACATACTCTCAGACAAATTAAGAACAATTTGTGAGAGCCCAGACCACCTGGAGTCCTCTCTGACAGATATTTTTATCTCGGAGGGGAAAATTGGCAAGATGGAGAACATTCTGGACATATGGTGCAACAACCTGAAGGTTACTATTTTCTTTCCTCTTTTTCTGCAATCAGTCAATTTAATGGCCCTTTTTAGGATCTGAGCTGACCAGAGCTGAGGTTTTATGGGTTAAAATATGGGGCTCTAAGTTAGGTAATAATTATGTCTTAAAAAAATACAGCATTTGTAATAGAAATGTTGTATTTTGAGCAGTTGGCAAAAAAAAAAGCCCATGTAAGCGATTTCATCCTTGATAAATTTAAGAGAAGAAACCCTTTTTGTTTATACTGTGAAAAATATTTATACGATTCGTAATACTCAGACACAGAGCTATATTGAAGTGTTGAATTTTACTGTACATGAGTAATGGCAAAGTAGTAAATAAAAAAAAATAAAAATCTCAGTGAATAGGATGATAGCTCTACTTTCCATCATCCAAGTTACATTTTAATTATATTCCCGATTTTGGAGGGGTTGTGCCTGGAAATGGACTGTACTTGTCCTTGTATACTTATGCTGTACCACTCATTCAAGGAAGGCCGATGACAACCAAACACCTGATAAGCCTAAAGTGCTGTAGGTAAATAAGTCGAAGAATCATTCACTTTTATACTGTAGGATGTTGGGACTCAATAATTGTCTTGGCTGTTGTTGCAGGAAGAAAACCTGTTATTTTGGCTTACAAATAGGCTAGCCATTCCTGTCTGTTGGTTACGTTTGACCTTAAAAAATGGAATTGAAGCCAAAAAGTATTTATACTTAAAGTTTTGTGTGTAGTGGAGGTTTCATATGATGGCCTGTTCTAGAACCATCAGTACACCATGGATTCTTTTTTAGATATCTACAGAAATATATCCGTAATACTGGGGATTTTTCTAAAGTGGGCCTCTGTTGTAATAAACATAATGTGACTGTTTCTCCCTTTTATTCCCAAACCAGTCAAATGTTCTGACTGAGCTCAGGAAATGGAAGGTGACATTCAAGGAGCAACACAAGCAGGAGTTGAGGAAAGAGAGGGAGAAGTGTGCAACCCAAACAGCTGCCCTGAAGTTAGAGGTAGATGGTCTGAAGGGGCTGCTACAAACCTATGAGACATCCAACCAGAGAAAAGATGAGGTGACCACATGTGAATTAATTTGCTTTCTAAAGTACACAGTTTTCCAATTGGTTGGATATGTGTTAAGCACAAGACTGAGATTTAATTTCTATTGTTATAACATGTTAGTGTTGGATAAAATGGAGTAATCCATGTATAAGACATCACTTGTATGCCTTTTTTTCCACTTCCACATTTTTGCCAGGTGATTGTGAATCTGAGCCAGGTGTTGGACAGACAAAAAGAGAAACTGGAAAAAATTAAGGCATTCACCGAGTGGAGACTGAGGCACACTGAGGCCAAGGAAGAGGTAAACCGGTGCCATTAAGATGTTGAACAAAAGTTCAAAAGCTAGCTGGGATTGTAGCCCATGCAGTATTTTGTATAAAAAGGAAATACCTTGACAGCCTAAACATTTTCAGTCATTTTAATTCTTAGAACAAATTTACATGACAATGGGTTTCCTTTTGGTTTATAGTCCAACATGATTTCAATTGTCAAGATCAAATTAATTTGACCTGTAATTTCTCAACATACAATTTTGGGCATAAGCTACGGTACATCAGCTTATTTTTTTGTTTTTGTAGATGGAAACAGTTAACTCTTAAAGAAACAGTCAAAATAAGAGGAACCATTTATTTTTACAATGGAAAATTTAGTGGATGACTCAGGTTTTTTTCCAAATGATATCACGTAGCGTGCCACACAATATCATTTAATTGAATTGAAGAATTAATTATGAGAGCAATAATTTCCTTGTGAATATTTTCATGCTCCTGCGGATCCCTTCCAGGCTCTCGCGGCTCACGCGGCACGGCAGCACTACAATCTGCAGTTGAAAAAGAAGGTGTGGTTTGGCTGGCACGCTCTGATCAAGAAACACTGGAAGGTCAAGATGGAGCAGGCTTGCCGTGCAAGAGCTGAAGAGGTCTGCACCCGCCTGTCTACGGAGTATGAAGCCAAGCTAGCAGAGGTAAATGAGTGACATGTCTGCAAATAGAACCATGTGTATATGATGATGCTGCTGCATTGCCAAATTCATACTTGACTGTACTTCACTGATGTGTTACCACAGGAACCACAGCACTCTAGTCTTCAATAAGCTATAACGTACATATACAGTACAGAGCTGAGTCATGTAATGCAGCTCTTAGTAACCAGAAGGGCTTTAAGTCTATTAGTTTTTTGTTTCACTGAATGTTTTTTTTTCAAAGCTCTCTTCAGTGAATTATCAAAATAATTGTGTGAATAATGGCCTATCTAGACTTGATTATTATATTGAATTTAATTCACATGGTGTGCAATGCACAGCAATCAGCCAGGAAATGACCAAGAAATTAAGGTTAATAGGGGAGAATTTGTTGTTGATAGTTTTACATGCACAGATAAGTAGCATTCACACATCAAGTGTCAGTCTGGCATAAACTGACAAATGATTGACTCGTTGCAGCACTATGAAGCTATAGAAAAGGCCCAGGCAGAGATTAAGAGACTGCGGCTAGAGAGAGAGCGCTGTGAGGAATCTATGAAGAAAGCCTTCATGAGGGGTGTGTGTGCTCTCAACATTGAAGCTCTCGGCATGTTCAACACCACAGAGCGACGACCAGAGCATCCTCCAGTTCATGATCAGCATGGTATGAAACAGAATGATCACACCCAATTATTGTTTGGGAACATCTACAAGCACATTTAAAGAACATAAATGAAACTCTGCTCCACACAAGAACCCACGAAACAGTGTGTGCTGTATGGATACAACACAGTCTCAAGTCAGGGACGAACCCATTTGTCCCAAAGCAAAGCCAAGTGCTATAGGAAAACTATGTAGATTCATGAATGAGCGGCCTGTTCTTTTCCATTAAGTCATTAATCTAATTGAATGATCACACTGCATGCAGACGTTGCATGCAGACGTTGCATGCAGACGTTGCATGCAGACGCTGCATGCAGACGTTGTTTGTGGACCTGGCTTCTCTTACATATTCTGTTCCAACAATGTACTATTGACAAATGTCTAGAGAGGTGGGTACACTGTCAACATTGATTCATAAGTAATGACAGCTATGACATTGTTCAAACAAAAGAAAATAACAGATGATTAAGCGTTACAGCCACATGATTTAGTTAACCTCATTCATTCATTATGAACCGCTTATCCTGTTACGGGTTGCGGGGGGCTGGAACCCATCCCAGCTAACATCGAACGAGAGTAGGGGTACACCCAGGACGACTCGCCACTTCATCACATAGAGACATACAGCCACTCATACCTACACTCACTTCTACGGGTAATTTAGTGTCACAAATTCACCTATATTGCATGATTTTAGACTTTGGGAGGGAACTATTCCAAAATCTACTAATTTAGAGAGCACAATGTTGTGAACTCCAGTCCAAAATTCAGTCTGACTCAGTATTTTCTTCCATCTTTAGATGTACTGCCTTCCCGGGATGAGCCTGGCTCTACTACACTGTCTCACCTTCAGCCATATCCCGTCCCTTCTGCAAGGTTCAGTCCAGTCCACTTTGACCGCCAAGAGCCTTCCCATAGTGCGGTAGAGGATATGGTGAGACACACTTGCATAGTTTTTTTTTGGTTTTCTCATTGGATCGGTCATTCCATCATACATACGAATATAGAGTATAATTAAATATTATTCATCGGTTAGTTTTTGATGTATTTCGCTCCTCATTCAGCTGCAAGAATGTAGATGCCTCTGAAAGATAAACACAGTAGTGTTCCAATTGTTTTGTGATTCTATTTTTGTTATAGTTTCCTAATTCCCTCAAATCCCACTCATGTTTCTGATTATTTTCCTCAAGGGGGGGTCTGGTGGCCCCATGTCCAGGGCAGAAGTACTCCCTCCCCCTACAGGGGTGCACAGCTCAATCCCACTAGGGGCCTCTGCAAGTTCCCACAAAGAGGTGAGCATTAAACTTAATCTTTTGATCTTCAGAACAGATATAACTAAGTTGGTAATTAGACCATCAAATCAATTGACACCAAATTGCTACCCCACATTCAAATCATTGCTTGTTGTTTCAGGTCAATGGTCGTATTATCACAGCCAGTCAACTAAAACCCGCAAAGACCGTAACAGCTCGTATTATTGCCCGAGCTGCCACTAATAAGACTGCACGCAGTAACCTCCAGGTGATGGGTGTGGCTCCACCTGTGAGCTCTGTCATCGTTGAACGCCATCATCCTGTTACACAAGTATGGGACAACGAGCTTCCCTGCTGTTTTTCTGAGTTATCAAATGTACTCTATGCTTTCAGTCATGTGAATACTAACTTTTGTTTTATTTGTCACTCGTTCAGCTCACTGTCGGTCAGGCTATTGCTGCCAAGTATCCTCACTCCTCCCAGCAGGCCCGCAGCTCCAACAAAGGAGGAAGCTCCTCCAGAGCTCAGAGCAGTACATGCCATGTACATTCCATCAAAGTGGTAGACTGACTATACACACACATCTCACAGAAAGTGGTGCTCACCTAGCTCGGATTCATAATTGCAACAAAGCTAAATATACTCTCTGTAGCAGTAGTTTCAGTTTTACATTTTTAGACATTTTGTTTAATTTAAATTATGCTCTTACTGCAAAATTTCAGTTTCCGGAATGTGAAAGATAATTTACTCTAGTCCATTTTAGGACAGGTCTTTTTATATAGATCTTTTTTTAGTAAGATACAAGTGTTAATTTTTCTAAGTGTGAATTACTTGATCAATTTGAAATTGCTGTAAAAACATTGATTTCTGTGCAGATGGTTTATTTTAAAAAAATGTACATATGAGGGTCCTGAAATGTGTACATATCAAGGCTCAAAATATTTGTATTATTTCTTTTGTCGAGGCTGCCCGTTCTACACCTCCGTATTCACATTACTAAACTAAATTCATAAGTTCATAATTTGTGGCTCAGCTTTATCTTTAAAATGAATTATTTTATTAACTTCCAGTACAAATGAGTACTTAAAATGATGTACAAAAAATGAGTTGATTGTGCCGGTCCATATGTTTTTCGTGTTTCGTTATTATGAAATGCAGCAGCTCTTACTGGTAGCACTCTCTGCCTCCATCCGAATCTTATCTGTAAGAAACATTAATATGTTTTCAATCAAACATTTTGCATTTAAACCTGGCACACAAATACATTTTTCTGGATTATTTTTGCACAAACAATAAACTACCTAAATAGTAACTAAGTTAATGTACCTGCTGCTTTCCGGTTCCCTGTGACGATGAGGCCCTGATAAAGTTTTTTAGAGGGGCTCTTCTCGGCCAACTCTATCCCGTGGAGCCATATCAGCAGCATCCTGTTCCCATGCTCTTGATAGCTATGCTGACCTGTGGAACGCGCACAGTACTATACAATCAGGTAAATAATATAACTAAAAATAACAAAGATTCCCTCTGGCATTGGAAGATAAAAATTGAAAGAATAAATTTAATCATTGCCAAATTTTCATCGTATGCAGTCAGGGTGAGTGTTAGCACCTGTCCACTGCTCCTCGATGGCTAACACTTGCTCTCTCGTGAAGCCCCAGTGCTCTGCCAGGCTTTTCCAGTCTCCTGGTTTCAGGAGTTCGTATGCCAGGCGCCAGGCCATTGAGCGGAGCTGTTTTGTCTCATGGCGATGGTCGAGTTTAAATGTTAGCGGATGCTCGTTGTGAACATTCTCATTAAGTTCAGGATTTTCCTGGAAGGGCAATTAAATCATGTCATGTCAGATTGACAAAGGCCACCAGCCTCAGAGCACATAGGAGCACGAGAAGAGGTTATTGGAAAGGCTCTAACTCATGAGTAACAATATGAAGGCTTGAGTTAAACACTTTTGAAAATCATGAAGATGATAATTGGCTGTCAAATGTTTCTGGGATGTGAGTCATATGTTACTGTGGATATTTGAGGGGATTCAGCTAATCTGGTTTGTGATATGAGGAAATGAATCATTTATGATGAATGTAATTATTGATTCTGATGATGACACATCTATAAAAGGTAAATGTCATGAGTGTCATTCTCTCACCGTCCTCCAGATGTAGTATCTTTCTGCTTTGATGATCATGTCCCCAATAATCACTTCGTTTGCTCTGGCTGCCACACCTAGAGCTGTCTTAGCCTGCTACTCCATAACAAACATTCACGAGAAAATACACTAACTTTATTAGAAAAGTCTGGTATCAAATTAAGATTTTTTTCTTTACATTTAATGTATTATACAGCCATAATGTGTTTATTACACTGACTACGTAATTGGTGATATGAGTATTCCTACCTTATCCTGCAGTGACAAGTTAAGCCCAGCTTTAAGAAGCATCTCCACAATTTCTATTTTGCCCAGCTCTGCAGCAAGGTGCAAAACAGTCTGGGACCTCTCCATAGGATAGGAAATAGAATGCATCAATTGTTTGCCTCATTCATTTATTCTCTATTATAATTTTGGCATTATTTTTATTTTATTAAATTGCTTGGACAATCATACCTTATCCGTGATGTTAATATCGCAGCCCGCCGTCAGTAGAGAATGGATGACGGGGATATGACTGTTCCTCACTGCCAGGTGAAGAGGAGCCTCTAGATGCTGAGAACAAAAATATAATATTAGAGAACCAGAGCCAAAACAATTGACAAGGGATTTTTTTTTTTTTATAGGAAATGTGTAAAATTCCAATGATAAAAACAAATGTGAGTGTGAAGAGTTAAAAAAAAAAAAAAAACTCTACTGAAGGAACGCACTACCAACTTGTGTTTGCTTACCTGATTCCTGAAGTCTGTTCCGGCTTTATACTCTAAGAGGATTTGGACGAGCGACATGTCCCCTCTTTCTGCCACCGTATGGAGAGCACTGCATTGGGCCTACAAGAGACAGAGCATTCAGCTGTAGGCCTATCACCAGTAGCAAATTAATAACACCAGGGTACCAAGTCATTAAAATATTGGTTAAAAAGTCATTATATTCCACTCCTGTACCGTTGTCAGGATGTTTGGGTCACAGCCTGCATCCAACAGAGCAATGACGCATCTTTCTTGACCATTATCCGCAGCTTGGTATAATGCCGTCGCGCCATCCTGCAAGGCAGACGATGCATTCAAAAAATGAAGTAATAGCGCTAGATGGCATTAGCTGATGCATAAAATTCTTCTCTGGATGAATGCAGTTTTTTATTGGCAAAATGTTTGCATGTTTTCCGGCCTCAGAATCAAACCACACGCACACGAAGGAAGCATGGGCACAATAACTTAAAACATTTTGTCGGGAATTCAGATTATGCGTATTCTGTACCTATGTATCTTAAAGCGCAAAGTATATGTTATAGGAGGAAGTTACAAGCTAAAGCCAAATCACAGTTTACCTTATATAATAGTAACCAGAGCCATCCACCTAACATTTGATTATTGCTTGTATAACTGTGTGCTCAGTGGATAGAGAGAATGTTTACACTCATTGTCTACCGTATTGACTTCATCCCGAGTATCAAAACACAGCAGCAGTAGTTGGACGGCTTCCAAGTGGTCGTTCCCGGCAGCTAAGTGCAGTGGCGTGTCCCCTTTCTGGCAGAAGGGAGGGAGGAAAACAACTGGCATCAGAGAATGTTGACTTTGTGCTTGCTCGCAGATGTGACACATGAATGTACACATTTGAACACACTTATATTTAAGATTCAAACAGATTAAAACCAACATCTTTCATTACACACCTTGTTAGGCTTCATGGTGGCCATGTTGTATGTCTCCATCAGCTTTTCTAACATATCATTACATCCATGCTCTGCTGCCAATCCAAATGCCCGGTTTCCTGCCTGAAATAGATTTGACATGATAAATTGAAGCACAAGAAACTTAATTTACTGCATGTGCTTGATAATATTAATTTCACTGTCCACGAAGTAACAAACAATTGATGTGTCATGTAGATACCATGTCCTCCTTGTCTAGTTCTTTCATCTGCAGGTCTTCAATTATGTACTCCACGATGTCTGTGTGGTTGTTTATTGCGGCGCAGTGCATTATGTTCAGTCCCTCCTGGCGTTAAATAAAACAAGTTCTAATGAATAAATAAAGCAGTATCTGTCATTATCAAAGACCTATAGCTTGGATTGATCTAGAAAAGTAAATGAATAAACAAGCAGAAACATCTGCACGTAGGTTTGTCCAAACCATACAAAAGTGATTTTTAGAGTCCATGATAATCACAATTAATCAACCCATGTGCCACTGAAACACATGCGTCCTACTGTGTGTGTATTTTTTCTCTGTCAGATACTGAGAAACATTGACCTCGTTCTCAACCTTCTGCTCAGCCCCAGCCTGCACTAATAATTTCAGGATGTCCAAACTGCCAAACCAGGCAGCCAAATGAATGGGTGCCACACCATACTGTTGGAAGACAAGATGAAAAGTTGTGACTCGGTAGAAATATTACATAACCCTCTTGTGCTTGGTTTTCAGTAGAAATTCAAACCTTGTCCTTCTGGTCCAACTTGACTCTGCGCTGTAGAAGAAGCTGCACAGCTTCCTTGTTTTTCCCAGCTACTGCATAATGAAGTGCAGTCCTGTGGTGCTGAGGCGAACAACTCCATCAATATATTATACATCTATATATTGTTTAATACAAATTAAGAGTTCCCCTTTTTAGACCCACCACATTCCTTGCGTTGGGGTTTAGCCCTCTTCCAAGAGTCTTCATGGTCTCCACATCATTTCTTTTCGCTGCTTCGATGAATAGTTTTTCTGCTTCAAGCACTGCAGAGTACAGCAGACAGGAAATATTTACAAATGTATGTTTACATATATAATATCAAATATACCTGACTAAGGACTAATACACTGCAGTATGTGAGTCATGTGAATCAAAACAAGAGCACACAGTAGGCAAACGAACGAGTGAGTAGCTGTTATATGGTTCAGCCTTGTGCAAATAAACTGTGTGGTCTTTTAAAGGAAAGAATCCCGCTATGGTTATAAAGTCAGTACAACACAGTGAATATTTGATAATTAATACAGCAGTTTAACAATAAAAACGTGCCCAGTCCAGAACAATAAAAACTTAATAACATTTCCCCTTCAAGCTCTGTCCTGTCTTAGCTTTATAAAGCAACAAAATAATTTTTTTTAAGCTCTCAGTTTCTTTGAATTCTTGAATACTCACACATCTCTTTGTTGTCAAAACTGTTGTCTGTATCTTGGTCTGTGTTCTTGTTCAGTATAAAGTCAGCAAACCCCTTTGCCGTCTCCTGTTTCACCCAGTTTCGGGGGTTCAAATCCACCTTTTTAGGTAAATGCTTCTTCAACATCGCCTTCAATGTCAAAGCTCTTCTTTCCATTTAGAAACTATACACCCTGTTGCATTATCAAGGTGGACTTAATAAACACTCCTTGCTTGGGATACATAGCAAATCAAACATCAGAGAAAACAGATGACACAAACCATAAACCCAGCTGCATGTTGTTCCTGTATTCAAATAATGAACTGCATGCCTTGAAATGGGACTGCCCTCCCACAATTGTATTAATGCTAGAGGGCTGGTTCATGTTTACTTTATCCAGCCCACGCCTTTAGAGACTGCCGATAGGACCGGACAATATCCAACATGTCACAGTTAAGTTCATGTAACTAGTAGGTGGCATGCATATGGATTTCTTAAGGTCATAGCTTGAATAACATGAAAATACCAGCTATACCAAGTCTTTTTATTTTCTTTAATTTTTTGAACTCGGTCAAATGCTGCCAAAGCCTAATAAGCAGAAGGTTCAATTTGTGGAATAACTTGTTTCTGAAGATGAGTTTGACTACTTAGACATACTCTTTTACTTAATTAAACAACCTGAAGCAATTAACTCTTTGCGCCTCCTGAACATGTTTTTCTGATTGGTTCAGGACTTAAGCCAAACAGTAAATTCTGTATAAAACCGTATAATTCTGTGTATTTCAGTACAAAGTTTCGTTTATGGAGTTGTAAAAAGGAAAAAAGAAAAGTCATCAGCAGCATAGTAATTTATTTAAACATTAATGTACATGATAGAATTCTCTTATATTCATTATTAAACAGTATTCTTATTAAATCATGGAAATATCTGCATAGACATTTCTTCAAGATAAATTAAAGAAGTGACACTGGCATCTTAGACTGTAATAAATAACCCAATGATTCAATTCATATAAATTCAAATAAAAAGATTAGACAAGAGGAGACTCAACAGAGTTATTAAAAACCCCGTACATCCAGCAGAATTACAACAGTCCCTTATTAGAAATAAAATAAATCAGGAATATTATTCTCATATCGTCAATCTTTAATAAAGATGACGATAGACTTTTTTATTTGGGTTTTGGTGTGTAATGACTGAGGTAGTAGCATGACCAGAACTTCCTCAGCAGAAAGCTGGAGGGAATTTTCTCCCAGGTCCTTCGCGTCAGGACGGAACTTCTGCATGCAAGACTGTCATCGTAAGAATTTATCGATGGTGTTTTGAGGGCCTTTTGGCTTCTTAGAGGTAGGAAAGGAAGGAGACTCCCGCCTATGTGAGAAAAAACAAGAAAAAATGTATCAAAAGGTCCTATATACAAATGAAACATCTTGTGGTCACAACAGAGTAAAATCCTACTACTTTACATCTTATGATATATGAAGAAATCCCCCGTCAACAATCTGTTATCAAGCAGTCTCACCTTTTTGTTTTTCCTTTGCTAGCCTGTGTTGGTAAGAGGTGTCCTCTGTCTGTAGGCACAACATAGAGAGGAAGAAAACTCCATCATTATCTCCTTTCTGGGAAAAATCACCAACTTAGGAAGTACACATCTTGGAGGATATAAAGAGTGCAATTTGTCATTGAGTATTTTTTAAGAGAAACCAGGGTGCTGCTCATTTTCATAAATAGAGAGGTGAAGTGGTTGAGCCAATTCCAAGACCAAGGCAAAGGAAGCCCCTTTGGCTAAAATATGATATCTTTTCTCAGTAGGAATCGATACAAAGGCCTCACACAATGGGACCCTCAGTAAATAATAAGCACAGTTTACAGACATTACTAACAGTATCTGATGTGTCATCATCAGCGTTAGAGATATTCTCTGGTTTTAGTCCTATGAATGGAATACGGACATACCTGGAATACTCAGATATAAATTGAACAAAAAGAAGAATTAAAGCTGCTTTTGTCCATATTTGTAAAATGACTGTCAGCAAGAAAAAAGACTCCGTACTCCGACATACTCCCTGCTGAAGAGAGTAGCTAGCTGGTAACATGGTGGAGCCTTTACATCTACACAGCCCAATGTGTATTTCATGAGTCGGGTGACCGAAACAAGAGTAAATACTGGACTTGCATTCATCAACAGAATAGAAATGATTAATGTGTAATCATGCTGCTCATTAATCATGTTATTATTCAAGGCTTAATGGTCAGACCTATGAAAGTGGAGTTCCTATTAGGTGAAGAAGTGATGGTAAACCTTGTTCCATACATACCTGAGGCCTTAAAATCTGTAATTGAAGGTGGTTTTATGGAAGAGGATGTCTCTCTCCCCAGCTCATGAAGAACTTCCTGGTTCAGGCAGATGTCAACATGGTGGTTGAAGGTAATGAGGTCCTCGGTTTCTTGAGTCTGCTGACATATCGGGCAAATGAGAACAGGGTCTTTATCCTTACAGGACTGAGGCTTTTGAGGTGGCACATTTCTTTTGTCACCATTGATCAACAAAGCTGTTTGAATAGAATCATTTTCCAAGCTGTTCTGGTGTTCCTGAGGATAAAGTCCGACTGATTCCAACTCTTCTCTGTTCTTTGCAATCTCCTCTATATCCACACGATCCCTCTTCTGTTTGTCCTTCACTTCACATTCTTGATGGTCATTCTCTAGGACTAAATCTGACTCTGTGTCAGAATATATGCTTTGGTTAGGTTTTCTAGAGTCATTGCTTAGACAGAGGTCAATATGGCTGTTGAAGATATTCAAATCAGTCGTCCTCACCTCCTTGAAACACACTGGGCAGGTGAGGCTCTGTGACACTGTGCCACCACAGCGTGATGTGGATGCATGGGCCTCCACAGGGGAATCAAATTTATTCTCTGCGAGATCTGAGACTGTATAGTTAAATTCTTGAGCTTTTGTTATTGACCCTACACTATTTTCAGAATGATCGGCCACAAAAGTGTTCCCAGATGCGTTTTCCTCATGTTCTTCCAATTGTGTGCTGGCACTGGTTGCCTGGAGTCTTTTGGCATGGGCCCTTTGAAAGAAAGACCGTTGAGGTTCCACAACTGTTTGACTCCCATCTAGCTCTCTCCGTTTATTCCACCCAGAAACCACCTCTTGTTTTTGGCTTGAGTGCCCTAGGGGAAGACAGGTAAGGGGGCAGGTTTGGAAGGAGTGACAGGAGAGATTCTCTTTCTCAGAATGTTGATGTAGTCCTTGGGAAGATCCTCCAGAGGCTGTCTTGTCCATCTGAAGGAAGCTAATGATGCTCTTCTGCAGGGCCTTTTTGTCATCCATGCTAACAAAAGCGGAAATTTTAACACCTGAGAGAGAACAAAAAACAAATTAGCAGACGAAAACTTTTTACAAATGTCTGAAGAAATTCATTACTAATGTGTTACTATTTCCTAATTGTCACAGACCAGATCACAATTACTTTTAAATGATATGTCAGTTATATTACTATATCTAATTACCCATGAGCCGTAGTCGGAGTGGTTGGGGGCTTTCATTGTCTCTTTCTGTTTTCAGTAGATCTTTGGCCACAGCAAAAATGTCATCTGCTGTAGCAACAGCATATGGCAGCGTCAGAGCTCTGGTTTTCACCTCAAAGTTCACATTCTTTAGCTTCAGTGTTACAGTTTTACCCTTCAGAAGAAAAAAGACGCATTCATTTCACTTCATATTAAGAAACCTGTTAAAAGTCAACCCTGTCTACCAACTGCAATTCTAAGCACAATAAATGATCATCTATGAAACTGCTATAAATAGAAAAAAGGTAGAAATGTGTGTAATCTGTCAAAATACTGATTGATTCGTCAGAATCCATTATGTGAGAAACACGCCACAAAGAGCTTTCATAGTAATGTGATCATCTCCCAGGGAGACATTTCCAAGCCTGATAGAAGCCCCTGCTGTCTCCCTAATGGCCCCCCATTTCTTCTTGCTATCAAGACCATATTGGTACCATGGCAGGGGGGTGATGATCGTGCCAAGCCATTCACCTCTTGCTCTATCGATCACAAATGAATGAACAGGTTGAGGTAATTGTATGAGATTCGATTTGGTGTCTGAGTTTTTCTGAGAAGGTCAAAAATAACATGTTTCTTGTTTTTACCTCATAACCCTTTTTTCCAAATGCATTTTTATGGTGTTGTTCATTTCTGTTCAAATATCCTTGCTGCTTGCTTTTTTGAGCTTCTCTTTGCTCAGAGGCACATAAGATGTTAGGATGTTAAGTAAAACTATGAACATCCAATATGACCTCTTGTACAGTTGATATAACTGGATTATTTAGCCTGTGATGTGCTTAATACAACCTACAGAATAAGAAGGTACAAAGACGGTATGTTCATATTTAAAGATAAGAGAGGAAACCTCGTTCACCACCTTTAAACCTGCTTTCTTCAGGTCTTCTGCCAAGTCTTCACAGAGATCCTTGCATACAGTCAACTGCTCCTCAGCCGCACTCAGCTCTTTAAAGGTCCTGTTATAGAGAGGACAAAGATGACATGAGGGGAGGGTGATCAGTAAAACTTTAATCTAAGTAACTGTAGCACCAGTCATTGTATATGGTCCTGTGTGTCGGGATCCACATATTAAAATCATACCTTTCTGTGCTCATACTTTTTCTTTCTTCATGTCTGTATGGAATATAATGAGAAGAGCATTATCCCCCACTAAACTCAAATGTGTTTGAAGTTGTGGTTAGTTTTATTAAAGAAACCGTTAAATACCTCACTATACATGTTGAGCCCAGACCCAGGGAGACCTGCATAAAATGATGCCAGGTGGTCTTGGAGAACAACAATGATAGCGTCGCCATCTGTTGGCCGAGTTGAGAACAGGTACTGATGCCCAGCACATTTAGCATCTTTTCACTCACTTTCCCAATGCCCCACACCTGGAAGGACACACAAGACCAATAGTTTTGTATACTTAAATATTGATATATAGATTTTCTTCTAACCATCTTCTTCAGTCTGTAGCACATCATTAGACACCAAACACATCAGCCTTTAATAACAAAATTTATTTCCGTTATTATTAACCAACTTCACCACAAAGCTCTGAATATAGTTTAGATTGAGAAATGTATACTATACTTTGCGAACGGGCAGATTTTGGATGAAGTCCATGACTGCCTCCCTAGTGAAAGGGAGTATGTATTGTCCATTGGGCTTGTTCTTGTCACTGCACACCTTGGCAAGCATCATATTTGGAGCAATCCCTAGAAAAGTGGAAAGTGCTATTAATTAATTATTCTTAAAGAAGTCTTGCCTGTCTCTTAGAATGTTGAAAGCATACTTATATACAGAAAGTAAGGAGGAGGAGGAAGCAGGAGAATAAAAAAAATAAATCTCCGATAGGATTCCTTCTCATTGAAGATTAGAACACTTATCTATGGTTAAATTTGTTTGATAATCCACATGTGCAAGTAAAAAAAGCAAACTGTTTGACAACAGCAAGATGCTGACAAAACAGTTAGCAGTTTAAAAATAGTACGGTTTTCCCCTCACCTGCACTGGCAGTCAGCATGGTCTTCTGTTCAATACGAAAACGCATCTCTCTCACAGCCTCCTCCACAGACTTCCCAAATACCTCAAATGTACCTCCAGGATTGCTCACACCTTCAGAGCCAGGCAAAAGGGGAGAGGAGGTTGGACTGTCCTCAAACAGGACTGGAGAGAGGTCTTTCATCTCTGATACTGCCACTGGGGAACGCTCCACAAGATCTTCAGCTGTACTTAAAAAACATATACATTTCACTGAAAAGTCAGAGGGATTTCTAGTGTATGAAAGGTTTCCATTCATGTCAGTAGGATATTTGGCAAAGGTTCCTTAAACATAGCGCACATTATAATCGTTCAACATTTCTGTGTAATTAACACCTGCCTTCAGCCGTGTTGTTGGCACGGTAGCGGTGTGTCCGTGAGGAATCTGGCCAGTGCTGCCTCTGTTCCAAGTGGTCTGTAAAATTCAGATAGGCCTCATCCAGGCTCATTGGCTGGAAATGCGGATCGTAGTCTGCAAAAATCTCTCGAATCTAACAGATAAATACAAATTCAACAATATCTGTTTGTTTCATATTTTCTCATATGAATATACGACAACCTCTTTATACTTTTTGCAGTCACCCTTACCTCATCACTAACAGCTCGGTATTTATCAAAGCTGGCCGGAACAATAACTAAGTTGGGGCAGAGTTTTTTTGCGATGAAGCCAGGCATGGCAGTCCGGACCCCATACTTCCTGGCAATGTAGTTAGATGTCGACTAAAAAAGAAAAATAGAGATCGAAATGAAACACTTGATCTGAATTTCAGATTATAAAAACTCTCAATTCTATGTTAAATTAGTCTAATGTTATGTTCCCGTGTTTTATTATTCTTGCTTCTTTCCTACTTTCCCTTAGCCATATCTCTATCACCAAGAAATGTACACAACAAGGTTTCGAACGAGTCCTGGAAAACCTTCCAAATCTGTAATGAAAGGCTCTGTGAGACTCGGCGTATGAACAATTGCACCTCTAACCGATTGCTATTACTGGTGTAACATATACAACATGGATAATTAATGCATACTACAAAAAGCATTAATTATACACACTTGAGTGAATAACAGCCATAAGTGTTTCAGTCTAGCAGGTAACATTTCAACACACCAGCATGCTCATGGATCCTACTGCCACAGGATTGTCCTTCAATTCAGGACAGTCTCTTATCTCCACAGCAGCGTAAAATGCGTCCATGTCCACATGTACAATCGCATGTTTTAGGTTGCGACTCCTCTCCAGCTCAGTGGCCATCCTGTCCAACTTTAAAGATGAATTTGATGAAAAGCGCTGGATATTTAAGTAGTACATCATATTGGACTTAATGGTTTTTTTATTTAATGAGCTCTGAATAGAAATCTATGTCATCCGTACCTCATCTTGTGCTTTCTTTAACTGTTCTTCAGTAATCTGTGCCTTTTGTAGCATCATTTTTTCGATGCGTTGGTTCACCTGCTGCTCTCTCTTCAGCTCATTTTCATAAAACCTAGATCCCTAAAGGGAAATGATAACATATGAAAGACATCATAAGGCAGGATAGAATTTAAATCTATACTGAGGAGTTACAATAGAACACATATTTTTAGGACTGTAAGACACCTGCCAAATGAGAATATGGGGCATTAACAAAAACAGTACGTCTTCTTCGTTCCAACACATCACATAAGTTGTTTATTGTT
Organism: Lophius americanus; assembly: GCA_037951165.1. NCBI lineage: Eukaryota > Metazoa > Chordata > Actinopteri > Lophiiformes > Lophiidae > Lophius > Lophius americanus. The sequence goes on along the minus strand of JBBDHG010000024.1, from coordinate 2,856,518 downwards.
GACCATTCTTTAAATACACAGAACGTTTTTCAGATTATTGCAGTTCGTATGTATGAATGGAATATTGGTACTCCATATAGAGATCAGAGATGGATTTTAAGAATCTACCTTGGATGACTCCATAATGATCTTGTTGATCTTGTCCCTGTCAAGACCCTCCATACCAGCCTTATTGTCATTGATAGCCATTCTCGAGAGGAAGCCCGCTCCTTGTGTCGACGGAACCCCATTTTCCATCCTGAAACCCTTTAAAAGGGAAACAGTTGTTTATTTTTGGCAGCAACTGTCTGGGTCCTATTCAGAACGATGTCCACTCTGCTCTTAGGGTAATACGAACATGGTTGATAATGCTGTAGTATGTCGTAGTTACATGTCACATTTTCTGTACGTCTCTACCATCTATATCAGATATTCCAAAAACGTACCCTTACACCCCGATCAGGTGCGATCAGGCGTAATTAAAGACGCTCGGCTGTATAGCGTTCATTGCAGATGCTTTGGCAACTGTGGAGAAAATTTTTGACCCGCACTTCCGCATTGACCTGTGATTGGTCGAGACTTCTTCTTCGTCCCGTGTAATTTGCGGTTGCCAACCGGTGTATAAAGTATTTCTGCCGTTCAGCGGACTGGACTATGTGACAGTAGACTATTAGACAAAACAGTGCCCTCTATTCTTAAAGGCTTTTATTTGCCGGAAAAGCAACTTAATTCTTTGTAAAATAGGCTATAACTTTACTCTCGTAAAATTACAACTTTTTACTTATAATATTATGGCGGGTTCTACTTGTAAATAACTTTATTTATATAATTTACAACTGAGATCTCATAATGTCCGTTGTTTAAGGTTTTTTGTCATGTGGGCCCTAATACTCTGTCACGGCCTGGCCTTCATTTCGCACAGACATTAGTCAATCTTGGGTACCATGGCAGTTCACCAGTTTTCATTCCCTAGTCCACTTTTGTAGCTCCTTACCGGTCCAGACTGCAGCCAACAAGTCCTGCAGTTTCTGAGATGCTCAAACTCTGTCTTCTCAGCCCTCACAATTTGGGCCAAGGTTCAACTATTATATCATATTGGTCAAGATATTTTCCCTCAAATTCCCCTGGAGGAACTGCACCAAAGCCAAGATAACTGGAAAAGTGAACACAAGGACAGAAAAAAGATATGCAAAGCTGGAATTGCAGAATATCAGCAAAAGAGAAGGGAAGAGGGAAGGAGAACATTTGGTGAATGAGAATGAGCAGGAGACACAGCTTCTCTGTCAGGAGATAAATAATCTTCAGGGAAAGACACTAGATCTAAGTACAGTGAGATAAGGAGAGAGTTCTGACCTTCATAACTAGGGATAAAAGTACACCTTTTACGCTGTGTGTCGTCATATTTTCCGTGCGGGTACCAGTGACATGTCTATTCTTCATTTTCTGAGTTAGGAAATAAGTCCAGGATATCAAGTCCACTCTGTAATTTCCTGTCTGAGTTCCAAGGGCACACAAATTCCAACTCAAAATTCAAAGAGACTGTATATTCACATTACACGACACAAAAAAAATCAATGTATACAAAATTCCCCATGGACATAGGGGTCACCAAGGAGATGTCAATCAGTCGTCTCAGATCAAACCTTCAACAATGCCTCCCTCCCATTCCATCACTTCCGCTCAATGTTTCTTTATCTGTGCAATGAGTATTGACCTTCTAGTTCACTTTACTTTTACTCAGGTGTTTACAATATTTGCATGATGCATCCTATCTTTTAAACACACGTTTTTAAATTATTTCTTTGTTTCTGCATTGTAATTTTTATTCTTATTTATATAATGGTTTCGAGTGAAAGGAGATTGGCAAAATAATAATTTAATTCCATGCTGTAAACTGCCGGGGTTTTTTTTAGCATGCATATGACAATAAGTCTATTGAACCTTATATCTTTTTCCAAGTAATCAGGATACGCTCTGTAGGTCATGTGACGCAATCCTGGTCATGACGTCTGTAAATTGCATAGCAGCATTAATTATTATAAATTTCAGCTATGTAATGAGTCCTCCTCAACCCAAGTTATCTCTTGAGTAACATTCGTCTCAGCTGCCCAGCCATGTGTTTGACCCAGTCCAATCATCCGGTGTGAACTATGAATGTCACGTCATCTAGTTTATGACACGTCATCTCATTTAATTTTTCAACCAGGCTTTGAACTTTACTCACTGAGTAGACGCTGCTGAACCAAGTTATATGTAGTCTGTTGTTTCTTATTTCTAATAATTCTCCTATAATTATTATTTTTTCTAAGAAAACAACAACAATGTAAACTTTTCTTGTTAAGAAGTAAAGTTCACCTATACTTTGATTCCCTATTATTATATAACAATTATTTAACTCACCCAATCATTACATTCTTTTATGCACCATTGTGGTACTGTTTATGGAAGAAAGATGTTTGAAAAGGTTTAAAAGGGCAAAAAAGGTATTTCTGAAGCCCATGCCGAAAGTTGATGAATTTAAGGTGCAGATTTGGTCTGAACTTTTACAAAGGCAACATTTGGAATCGTATTCATGCAAGGACAAACTGATGCGGGTTTTTATTTACACAAACTTGTAATGATACAGCTGGTTATTTATTTAATATTAATATCAATATTAATACTTAATATTTAATATTAAGTGTTGCTGTCTTAAAGAGCCTCTCTGGTAACGCGTTCCCACGAGATGTCGTTGCAAGTCTGGCCTTGTCCACGAGATCTCTATCTCGCGAGAGTTATCTCAGGCGTGTTTCCCTGTACCTTCCTTTACCATTGACGGATCAAAAGATAGATATAAGAGTTTGTGGTTCCCCTGCACCTTCAACTTTCAATGACAATAAAAACAATTATCCGCCAACGTTTCCTATTAGAATAAATACCAGGTTTTCTGCAATTTCTTTGTATTCAAAATACAGAAAAAAGGTAATTGGTTTGTAGCTAAAAGAAAATGCAGTCAATACCATTCACCATGGTAGTTTTATTTTAAATTCAATACTGAAGTCAGCAGGAAACTATGATCACAAAATGCAATAAACAGATTCATAAATTACAAAATTGTGTACTGAGCTGTACTACACAGAAATTGTGGAAGCATTCATCTAATGAAAAACCATACAAGGACATGTAATATCAATTTGTTAAGTGCTTTATAAATTATGAATTACTATCAAAATCTCCAGCACACACTAAATGGCAAGTACAAACTTGGTAATAACAGTACACATTTATTGAATGGAAGCCAGATCCAGTTCCAGTTTGCTATTAAATAATAATGTATACCTAATTTTAACTCAATGTTTTACAAGTAGAAGTAAAACGCAGTAACAACTGTGTTAAATTAGTTATCTGCATTTGACTTATCAGTGGGAAATACCTGGGGAACAATTTGTCTTCAAGTCTTGTTCAAGGACCCTCCAACATGTAGATTGCCAGGGGGAGTCAAGGGATTAAACCACTTCACTTCAGATTAGACGAGACCATTCCAACATCTGAAGCACAGCAGCCCGGTCAACACACTGTTGATGTCAAGTTGTGAAATGCTATTTGTAAATATGGTAAATGCTAATTACATCATCAACACGGTGTAGGTTCATTACTTGTGTAACAGATTTTTATGTTTTATGTGCTCTTATTACTTTTTTTGGTGCCTGTAGAGTAACAATGCCAGAAGTGCTTTTATTTTTGATGGGTTGAGCGGAAGTAGAGAAGTGCTTGAAATGTTCTAGTTTTATAGGGTTCAACCCTATAGTCTTCGTTTTGCTTAATATATTGCTCAACAAGTATATACGTGCTCCCGGCACCCTCCATTACACTTGATAGGGTTCAATAACTTCTTATTTACTATTTTAAATGTACCTACCAGTACAAAGGCTACTATGTACTGCTAATATAAGACATAAAGTAAAGTCCTAGAAGTTCGAAACAGGGCATACACATAAAACTTTACTGCAATGGCACAAAGGATTGAAGCTTAGAGTGATATTCTGTGATGATGACATATTATTTGATTCATATTCACGCGTCAGACTGAAGAACTAAAGGATCCTGGTTCGACCCCGGGCTCCGGCAGCTAGCTGGCTACTTATAGGCGGTAGGCCGATGCCTTATTGCAAAGAGTTACCGGATTCAAATCCATCTCTGCCCTCACCTTTCTTTGTAGAGTTTTTTCCCCGTGACTTCTTTGGAACTGCAGCTTCCTCACACAGTCCGTAAACATGCGATACAGGTGAATTAGTTTGAGTTAGTTTTAAGAGTAAAAATATCAGTTACGAATGATGACTTAATAAATCCCCGCATTCTTCATTTTTCCTCACCGTTACCAGATGAATGAAGGCTGGTTCAGACATGAGGTTATCTTTCGGTTGCTGTTACTGGTTACATCAGGGAGTTAAAATAGTTACATCTGAATTTTCAAGTGTTTGTTGTTGAAAAGATGCTTAACTGTAACGGTTAAGGAATTAAATTTCCACCTTTGTTGCTATTACTTGGTTAAATCAAACTGTCCAGCTGTCTCACAGTGACCCCATGTGGTAAATGGGAGTCACAACATTTTATTAGAAAATGTATTTCAAATAGTTTATTTGAAAAACTGCCGCTTCTATAGTAGAGAGACAAGATTTATGGCTGCAGATTACTTGAGAAAGATGGCCTGAAAACGTCATTGCTCGATGTCGGTGGTGTACCTCTTCAAATGGACCATATGAACCTTGACCTCAAGACTGTAGTGTTATCATTGTGTCTAAAGTACAAGTAATATACAATATCACCTACAGAGGCATATTAATCCCTGATACATATAACCTTGACATATTGTGTAGCATGCCAAACTCATTGGACAGCAGCCTCCCTGAGAAGAAAGTTTCAAAGATTCCAACCCTTTTGTATTTTATTTTTTTGGTAAAATAATGTAGAGCCGTGGTACTTCAGTATGTAAAAAACAAATTTTCTATATCGTCTTAAAAATCTGAAAAAAAATCATTCAAGCAAGACTTCTGACTTTATTCTCGGATTTCTATCTCAAATTAACACTTAAAAATGAAAAAAAATACGTGGCCCTGAATTTTTTTTTGTAATATTATGTGGTTTATTAGACTTATAGTTGCCATTTTTTATGAAATGTATACAGTAAAATAGTTTTAGGATCATAGCTGACTGATATTCAATAACCATAAGTACCAGTATCCAAACAGACCCCTAGTTGTAAGGGGTACCCCCATTTGAGAAGCACTGCTGTAGACTACAAGTCAATACCAAAATAAATGTTAAGCTTGCCAAAACTCAGTAAAAAAATGTAAGTACAAATAAAAACAATATTCTGGACAAGTGCAAAGTGATTCTATATAAAAGCATATAAGTTTTTACGTTTAAAAAGTTTTATGCTTTTTTAAACCTACCTAAAAAAGCATATAACTGGCAAAAACCAAAGATTACAGACCACTCCAAGTCACATGGACATATCAAAAAATATGCCCTCAGCAGAGGATCAAAGCCATGGTACCTTCCAATCAAGCCTCAGCGCCAACCAGGCCCATATAACTCTTTTGTGACCTCAGAAGGTACCACCCTGTAAACTGCCTGATCTCCAGTCTTCCTTTATAATCTGAGGAAGGCTCACTAGGGCGAAATGTTAGCACACATGTTATGACAAGGCCAATTTAAATTGATGTAACTGAGTTTAGTCACTGCACTGGAATTTTGTTTGTGCGCCCCTTTTTGGTTCCTCATATTTTTATTATATATTTTGTTTTGAAGCACAACAATATACTGGGAAGCCGCGTCCACTCCCTGCTCTTACTAAAAAATAAAAAAATATCACCTCACTATCCTGTTGATTTGAATTTATGGAAAAACCCGTGCTTTTAATTTCTGAGCTGATACGTATAACTTCCGTTGTACTGTAGCTCTGTCTAGCTTGATGCCTGTGTGAAGCAGTAAGGTACACAGTAGAGCGTGGCTGCAGCTCCTCCCCCGACCCAATGAAGACAAGCTAGGCTGAGCTCCGCTACTGCTAACTAAGCTGAAGATCTCCTATTGTGCTGCAGTCTATTTACCCGTCCTCTATAGCTTGAAGTTCAGGTATAGCGTCGTCTTGAAGCCTTCCTTATCCACCAATCATTCGGACAGTTCAGTTGCTGCAGCTAACGAGAATTCCTAAGTTTTATGGAAGCTAGTGTTGGTTCTAGTTGCGTCGTTGACAGCTAACGCTATCAGGCTAGTCTCGTCGGCATTCGAAGTCAGTTTCAAAACATTGCCCGCAAAACAGAGAAGTTGAGAATTAGATGTGGCCTCCAGTATAGCTAGCTATTAAACAACCTAGCGGGGTTCAACTCTGTTCATCCGACGAATACAAATGACGCCACACAGCTGTTGTTTATCATAAGGCTTACTGCCTAGTTGATGTTATTTATCACCCGACGTTAAGACTGAGTTGAAGAAGCTGTCAGCTGGTTCGGCTGTGACGCGTCTGGACTTAATCCATTTAACCCAAAAGCTACCGACAAGAACCATAAAATCAGTCTCCTTTGAATCTTTGATTTAAATGTCTGAGAAGAGTTCATTGTCCGGTTCGGATGAGGATGTGGATCCGGAATCCGGACAGCCTGTGGAGCTTGGAGGCGTTTTAAGCAAGGTAACATTTTTATCCAGCTTTAATAGTACATTGTTTATGTTCTGCCAACATGGTGCCTATCTGGGGAATTAAAGCCCAACCTTGACAATTTACGTATATCAATTGCTTAATGTGAAATTGTATGAATCATGTCACTTGTGTGTTTGCAGTGGACAAACTACATCCATGGATGGCAGGACCGATGGGTCGTATTGAAAAATAATACTCTGAGTTATTACAAGTCGGAGGATGAACGTGAATACGGTTGCAGAGGGTCTTTGTGCCTCAGCAAGGCAGTCATTACAGTGAGTTTTTACTATAGTATGAGGAGGGAATACCACTCTGCTACTGCCTATGAAACACATAGAGGGCAGAGTGAGCTATTGTTCACTATTTCAGGGACTCATGGCTTTTAAGTTAGGCCATCATGAAATACCTACTTTTATGCAAAAGTACTTGGAGTAGGGTTTCCACTCTACCATATCTCAATGTTTCTATCTCTTCCTCCTTGCTGTCATTGTCATAATCATAGAGTTGAATTGAATTCATTCTATCCATGCACCTCAGAGATAGAAAGGTAAATGTTAACTAGTAATATGATGTTATTACTACAACTGCTGTACGTGGAGCTGTATTTTAATCAGACAAAGGCATTCTTGATCTAGAAGCCATTTCAGAACACACTCATACCTCTACCTTCCACTTATTGCACAGGCGATAAATGGAATAAGTGTTCTTCAAAGGTAAAACCAAGCTTTGACTATACGCTGTAGAGTTTGAGCATGTTTCTCTATGTGCAGGCCTTGTGAGATAAGCCAAAATCACACAACCTGGTTAAATATTCTCTGTCCGAGCATACTGCTAGTCCAGGCCAAATAAATTATTTTACTGGGAATATATGAATCGAAACTGTAACCAGAACATGAAATGTTAGTTTTTCTATGTTGTGCCAATTTCTGTGATAATAATTAATATAGCATAGCCCACACAGCCTCCTCTTACTTCCTCTCACTTCATCCAAAATCTCTAATGTTGGTGCTGTCTAAGGAGGCCGTGGTATGAGGACTCAGGAATGCAGAAACAAACCCCTGCTTCTCTTTATGCCTAACATCAACTACACACTACATAACTGCAGTTATACCAGAATGTCCTCATACGAAGGCAAAATGTGCAAAACAATTCTGTCTGTGGAAGTTTTTATTGTAGGCCAAGAACCATCAATAAAGCCCAACTCAAAGTTGTGCTCTTTTCTATGGATGGATGTCTTTTTCTGTTATACATTTTCGTAACTAGCAAAGTCATCTTAAGACACCGAACCCATCCAGTGAAGCATGGATGTTCAGTAGTTCTTGCGCATTGGAATGTAGAGCTTTCCAGGTAGAATGAATAGAGGTATAAACTGGATCTAACCCCTGTAACCGGAACCGTTCGATGTAGATTGACCGGATTTCTCCAAACAGTAATTGCAACATGGCTGGATGAAAATGAACTTACGATTGCGTTTGAAATTTGAGGGCACTTCTGATATTATTTCAGTGGCAAGGAACCAGCACGTGACCATAATTCTGTAACGCACACTAAGAGAGGGCAACATGAAGTTATGTCTGCTCACAGACCAGTTATAGTTGAGAAAAATGACACTCATCTATAAGACACTCTAGATTCTAGAGTGTCTTATAGATGAGTGTCTATAAGACACTCATCTTATCTATGTCTTATCTATGTCTTCTATGTCTTCTAGACTCTAGAAGACATAGATGAGTGTCTTCTAGAGTCTAGAAGACACTCATCTATGTCTCATTTTCTTTTAAGAATCATTGAAGAGAAGACCCCTCTTCCGCAGTTGAATTCCGTGGTCAAATTCCAATCTTATACCAAAGAAAGGAATTCTGTGGTTGACGTGTTTGCTTGCTTAAAGCAGTGAGTTGGAGCTGGGTGGGGTGAATTACAGAGCAGAGCAGTGAAATAGTTAAGAGATTTGGCGCCATAGTAGAAAGAAAAGTTATGTTGACCCAGGTTCAGGCGAAAGCATGCTGAAAGAGCTTCTACAGCTCTGCTGCGGTCGTTTAGGGTTTGTCGGTCGACATAAGACATACGTTTCCAATTAAAATTCCTGTTTATTGTGTGGCAGAGACTTCTCATTGACTAATCCAATCCATGTCTGACCAACATGTGTCATCACTAGACAGCCAATTCAAAACAGATGGATGACTGTTAGGGCATTATTTCTGTTGATCTGAGTCCTCTGTGATTTGGTTGAACTGTGATTTTGTTGAACTGGGATTTAGTGTAACTTTGGTTATTTTTTATTTATATTTTCAGATACAGATTATGATAGTATTTCCTGAAATGACTCATTCTGTTTGCCTAACACCAAATAATGAGCTCACTCCTCTTTGCGCAGCCTCATGAGTTTGATGAGTGTCGAATTGACATCAGCGTGAACGACAGTGTCTGGTATCTCCGAGCTGAAGATCCCGAGCATAGACTTCAGTGGATCGAGTCCATTGAGCTGCACAAGGTGAGTGAAATCTCTCTGCAGCAAACCTTTTCTAGCCCTTTCTTGCCTTCTTTCTTTGCAACTTGACTTGCTCGTCTAAACAGACAGACTTTTGATCAAGTTTTTCATGAAAATTTTGGCGACCTGCAAGTATGTGAGGTGCATTACCCTTTTTGAATAATTGATATGACAGAGGCTGAGTGTACCCACCCTATTGTGTTTTTAATGCCATGTTAGGTCAGTTTCCCAGGCAATAGTATAGAGATAGTTAATTATTTTTGAGTTTTCTAATCACCCACTGAAAAATAGTGTTTGCTGGAAATTTTGAGGAATTTAGGTTCAACTTGGGGTGATGGTGTATTTAGAAACATACTGGGAATAAAGTTTTATTTACTGAGTTGGGTGTGGCAGGTGAGGGATTTGAATGAAGCCACATTCACACTCAGCCCTTCCCCCTTAGAATGTAAGGAATCTTGGGAGTGAAGTTGAGGTGGGGGTATCCCCTGTCATCAGATACCAGGCATTAGCATCTGACGTCTAGTTAGCGGTACGAAGTTTGTCAACATTAGTTTGTCATTGTATCTAGTAAGGGAGAGTTGCAACATATCACCCCTTATTTTGTTCAAAATGAGCTAACTGACTTTTCTGTTACTGAATTTGACCATATAGGGTCGATAAGGGTTCTTCTAATAAAATAATTATGTGAGAGAGTGTGAAACAATTAAATCTTACCCGTGCAAATGAATTATCCAACTCTGTATTTTATATTTTTGTGTTTGCCGTATGATTAAAAACATGTTAGTGCCAATCTTGGAAAATAAATCACAAAACCCATGGATTCTCATTAGACCTTCCCCTTCACTTAACTGGTACTGCAAGTGCTATTCAGTGTCCGCATGTCAATTGATTGTGAGTCACCATAGGCCTTTAGACCATTATCAACGGTGTGGGAGTATTTCAGGGTTATGTGACAAGGTCACAATTGTTACTGAAGATTGTGACCTTCAGTAACCTCAGTGAGCTGGATCACGACCTGTAGCATTTCTATAAGTGAGTGTATCGGCACTGTTTCCAGTTGCACAAGGAAGAACATGTAGATTATTATGCAATGTTCATGTTGCTCAGAGTTTAGATTTAATCTTTTTGTTGAGGGTAAAGGGGACATGAATCCGTGTAGCATGCACTGTGATAGCCTTACTTTTCTGTGAGAAATACTATATACAAATTACTATATATTATCATTTGTAGTTGTCTATTCCGTCCCAGATGCTTAAAATGATTTCATCAGTTCAGAAACTCAAAACACAGCACATGCACACTAAACCCTTATTCCTTTCTTTTGTAATTCATAAATTTGAATCCATGTTTGTTGCTAGTAAATGTAAATTTACAACAACTCCCTTCAAGAATTAGGCTTTTTCTGTAATTTTAGTATCTACCAGTGGCTTTCCGGACTGTTGCATCTGATCAGCAAACCTTTCCACTTTTTAAAAACACCTTTTGAGGTTATGTAGTATACATATTTTACCAGCATTTAAGCACTACAATTCAGCTTTTTTATGGGTCAAACAAGTAACGATGACAATTTCTGAAAGCCTCTTTTAAGCCACTTTGCAAAGAATAATAGCCACCATTACCATATGCATGTCAATAAATGTGATCTTCTTTTACAGAAAAGTGCAGTTTTTGTGCATCTCCATTTATGTTTTTATGTGTCGTTTTTATGTTATGATGAATAATGCATTTTTTTGATCATATGTCTCACAGCAACAAAACTCAAGAGAAACCCCATAAAGTATTCATTTGCTTAACGGACCGTTCCATTCTGTTACACTCTGGAGGGTGGAATGGGGAAAAACCCTGTTTGCACCTTCTGAGATTTTCCACCACCTCATTGGGCTGGCTAATGAAACACTCCAAACATTATTTACCTAAATCAGGTTTCAGAGGGGGATATCAGCAGATCACAATAAGGAAGGCAAGTAAGGCCGCTAGAATTAAATCATATGACCCTGACTAATATTGTTGTCCGCCTCTTTCTGTGCCTCCCTCCCTCTCTCTCCTTTCTTCACCCTTTTGGTACTTTAAAACTGCTCCAGACAGCTTTCTTCTCTCTCTCTCTTTAATGCATACATGCATCCACCACTCAGTCTCTTGTAAGCAAACACACACAATCCCTTTGCTCACTCAGTAATGGATGCTGGACATTAAGATGGACGAGAAGATAAGGTTTCACATATCAGGGTGTGTGTAGTCTGTCGATGTTTGTAGACGGCAAGAATAGACTCCCTTCATGTGTTTGTCTTTGGATCCATGTGCCTGCAGAAGATTTTCCAGAAGCAGAACTGCTGTCCTCTACAGAGGAATTACAGGACTCTTCGTTTTGGCTCCGTGTGTCTTTTACTTGATGGAGCAGCTGTAGTCCGCCCCTCCTCTGGCTGCTGTGGAGCAAAAAAACATTTCTCTTTTTCCTCTTTCCTTATTGCTGCTGCTGCTTTCATTTACTTCTACAACTCCTCCTCCTGCTTTTGTTCCTTCGTGAGGTTTATCAGTGGAGTCAGAAATATTGGATTTGAGCCTCTTAATTGTCGAACAGTTGGAGTTTTTGGGAGAGCATCTGGGCTATGTTGGGGCCAGCAAATCACGGGGACTGCACCAGGCTCCTACTCTGTTTTGGTTGTTGGAATGTCAGAATGGTGGGCTTTTAGCATGTTGGCACGCTAAATTTTAAATGTCTCATCTTTTAATTAGCATGTACCAGCGTTTTGACATGAAAGACTAATAAACACAGCCAGTATTTGCTCCTGTCAGTTGTTTGCATGCATTATTATTTGCCTGTGTGCCGTTTTCCAGATTTTTAGCACTTACAGCCCCCCAACTCCATAGGAGGTTTCTCATTATAACAAATAAGTCACTCTTTGTTTTTTGTTTTGTTTTTTTACAATTAAGGCTTATATTGCATCATTGTCCGCTGTTCTGCCAGTGTTTTTTGTGAGAGGTCATTTCATTGGTAACGTTATGATCAGATTTGTGGAAGCACTCAGTGCTTGCTGGTCAGCTACCGTACACTCATCTCTCTTTACCATCACAAAGCCGTGGGCTCAACATGCCATATTTTGTGCTGTGCATGAGTGGGTTTTAAGTTTCCATGGCTGTGTTTATTCAGCTGACAATATGCATAAAAGCCATCGTCCGGTAATGCCAGTTACTGGAGTTCTTGCAGATATAACTTCAAGTTGAACTAAAGCATTGAGTTGTCTCTTGGGGTTAGTCAAAACTATAAGCCTCCATTTTTTTGGCATAAATACGACACAAATTTCATCTTTGTATTTTCTATGAGGTCCTAAATGGGATGGACACATATCCAATCTATTTGAGACCATTCACACATATATATATATATATATATATATATATATATATATATATATATATGCATTGTGGACTGCTGTTATCAAGCAAAACAAAATGCCCAGTTTGGAGGAATAACAGCAATGTAGAGTTTTAGCTGTTGATGAACAGCTTAAATGTTTTTCCTTCTCAAAAGCAAAAGAACCCAACTTTTTTTTCATCACGGTCCGACAAAGTAATTTTTAACTTAGTGCATTTTCCTTGCTTGACATAAGGGCTGGGCAATTATTCATCAAAGAATTCAGTCTGATTCAGACGTATATGCAATCTCATTGCTGAAGTAAAACAGTGCTGCAGCATTTTAATTCATAACATAATCTGCAAGAGAGCAGTGCCGGTACTTTTCCACATCAGCCCATTTTGAGAACACTTTGGTAAATCATGTGGCCCTAATGTACAGAAATAAAACGGCAACGGCAGAAACAGGAGTAGTGCATTTTTATCACTCCTTAAGTTCTGCTTCAGGTTACAAAACTCATATCTTTTATAATCATATCTAACACTTTATATTATCTCTGTTGTTTCACAATGGCTACTCATCTTTCCCTCTTTCCTAGCTTCCGCTACAAATAGTCTGCATGGAGGAAATGCGCAATAGAGCTGTCGAGAGTTAACCCTTTTTTGTGTGCAAAAAACATTGTGGTGGGAGTTGTGATCTCAGTTCTGAGCAAAATAATTGTTGTTCTTATTAAAGCTAGATTTAGTAAGTCCTCCTTTATATGAAATCCTTGTATTTTGCCAAAGTCACTGAATAAGTCGGGGCCCCAGGCCTTTTTCTTGCAACAAAACTGTCCAATACGTTCCTTACAGCCGTCTGTATCACGACGTAGTTTCCGGTGTAAACCCTGATTTGCAGAGTTCTTTGGATCAACTCAAATCACATGAGCTAAACTTGTTTCTGCACTGACATGGATGAATTTCCAAGGATATTCACAAAGGATCAGGGATCCATGCATTTACAGTGCTTGGGTAATCTGTGATGGGGAAGTAACACTCAAATTCTGTGGACAGCAAGACAGATGACTAGTGGACCCCCTGGTTCTTTTGCCATGGGGACCACCATGACGATGAGGATAATGAGTTGGAAACAGAAAAATCTGAACTATTGAAAAGATCAAGTGCGCCCAAAGCTCATTGATGTGTGTGGAAAACAATGGTAGCCCGTGTTGTTAGACCCCACAAAATAGCGCCTATTGCGCCTCACTGTTGGGATTATTTCTCTGACAGTAATCGTGATATCAAAATTCAGTATGTGAAATCCCTAGTCGTGACTATTACCACATTATAACTTAAGCTACAGAGGTCATATGCTGTTTTTATATGTGTTATGTGCAGTTTAACCTGCCCCGCTCTGATTGGCTTGGTGTGAAAAAAACATTCTCATGATGAGAAATATCATCACGCTAGGCAAATCAAAGGCAAAGCAGGGTGTCCTTTTTGTCATAATAGCGATTGTAAATTTTCCTGGCTGAGGTATATATTTCACTGAGTGCCCTCTGTTAAGGAATGTTGTGAACTTTCATGAGCTAAAGCTTATCTGGAGGAAAATAATTGGAATTTACCTGTGAGGCTTGTAGTATGAACGTAGTCTTGGTTTCTGTCTCATAATACGGTTACCATGTTTCAGCAAGCCTTTCAAAATCTGAAACTGATTAAGCAAAGGATCTGTTAATGACAGCACTGTAGGAAGAGAGTGATGCTTTTAATCCATAGCACTTTGAATGTTTATCTACTTGTTCATCTACATATCTCTTATTCTCTGCCAATTGCAATGTAGGCTGTATCCAAATGTCAACATAAAACAAACTGTAAAACAGGTCATGGGTTTGTATGCACACTATTTTGTTACTGCAGGAAATATAGTTTATACTGGGACTGGGTGATTCTGGTGAAAATGAGATCGGGATTTTCATTGTGCTTAGAAATGAGATCATGATCCATGATCTTGCAATTCAGTTTACATCATATTGCACTTTGTTATGGAGATGAGAAATTAAAAAGCACCATGTGCTGTTTGTGTGAAACACAGATTGTATGTTGGCACTAAAGATTAACCCCTGCTGCTCTACTGTGCATATCCTCCGTAGAGAGAGATGAGTAGCCTTCGTGAAATAACAGACATAAAGTCAAAGTGAAAAAAAGAAGAAGAAGTTAAGTGACCCGAAGAAGGAGTTTAGGGTTGATAAGAATCCGTCAATTCTGTTTCTGCCTGTGCTATGGGATGTTAGCTCTCCTGCCTCACAGCCATATTACGCTAGCTCGCTTAGCTTAGCACCGGGTAAGTTTGTGTCCGAAAAACTGTGAGGTAGAGACATTTTCTAACAACTGGGATAAATACACAGCTTTACTTCTGAGTGGTTTCAAGTGAAAACATACGTCCGCTTCTGACAGGACGTAGGTTCTACAGCATGCTCTCATCCATTGCAATCTTTTTACATCAATCTTTTGCAATCTTTTTCGCCGTCCAGCCTATCATCTGGTTGCCTCTCCAGTTTGTCCAGAGGAAATTCTTCTGTTATTTTTATAATTAAGGGAAAGATTACACAGGAAGGTCATGTGTAAACCTCACCAAACTAATTTATTTTCACATAAAACATACCGCCATCATGTTACGGTCTTGATCTATTTGTAAGAGAATTTCAGACTTTATCTCAAGGCTGATCTATTTATAAGAGCATTTCAGACTTTATCACAAGAACCCCGCCTAACTCTTTCTACTCATTGATTATATATAAGTTAAGAATTCAATATTTCGTCATGAGATTTCTGACTTGAATAGACACTGATAAGGGCAGCTTCATGTTGCACAAACAAGGATAGTTTACTTTTGTGGCAGTCCCAGCTGTTATCGCTCAGTCACAAGTATGCCCATTGATGGATTAAATTCTGTCGCTGCCACTCCTTCATGGCACACAATAGATGTGTTTCATAACACCATGTGACACAGCACACTGGATATATTTTTAATAGCCATATACATTACATATTCTTCTCGAAAATCATAAGCAAGCCTCGGTCGTCTGTCTACTCTTTCAACTGTTCCTCCTCAACCAAATAGTTTTAGTTGTTCTAGCTGGGTATGTGTCAAACTTTCAGACTGTTTGTGTAGGAGGAGGCTCCAGTCTAACTCAGCATTACTCAGTGGTGTGCAAACTGCTAAAATCGATCTTCCCCTCTATGGTTCTGTTTTGCCCATGAGCTGCTGACTACTTCTTATTGCAGCCATGTTTGTTCACTTACTCTGTATCCTGTTTCCCTCTCCTATCTTAACGTCCTTATCATACACTCTCCTTCCCTCATTCTCTCTTTTCCCTTCATTCCCTATGATCAACCCGCTTTCTGATTTCAGGCCGAGTCTGGATATGGTTCTGAAAACAGTCTCAGGCGTCATGGTTCCATGTTGTCTCTCACCTCTGCGGCCAGTGCCTTATCTGCCACATCTACATCCTCCTTCAAGGTAAAAACAAAAGTGCTGCCCACTCTCACATTCAAGCCATATAAAAATATCAGCTTAAGGTTTTTCTATATGGCTTAATATATTGCTTGGTAGCTTTGATTATGGCTTGGCTTTCTTTGTGGTTTAAACAAAAGCACTGACATGATTGTTTTTTCTCCAGCATTTCACTGTATTTCTTTTCCTCTGATTCTATCCACTCAGAAGGGGCACAGGTTGCGTGAGAAGCTGGCAGAAATGGAGACCTTCCGGGACATTATGTGCAGACAGGTGGACACCCTGCAGAAATACTTTGACTCCTGTGCTGATGCAGTCTCGAAAGATGAATTTCAGAGAGACAGAGGTACCTTGTGGCTAAATACAATATAGAAAAACAGACCTGTTCTTGTGTATCTAATTAGTATTCAATGTTTCTCTATTTCTGTTCCATTTTTGTCCATGTGTGTTTTTGTGAATTTGTGCCAATACTGATGTTACTGTAACTCTTTCATTTTCCTTTCGGATTAACTGTGTGGACATGTGGAACTACATCTGATGTTCTTTAACAGGAAATAATTTGTAGCATGGGAGCTTGCCTTATTAGAGGCAAAACACTCTGTTGTCTTTAGAATAATTTACATGTACTGTTATCATTTAGAATTGCACTATTGCACCATCAACCACTAAGATAAAGCAGCTAATGACTCCAGTTACTCCAAAGTACAGAATGCTTGATATTCTTCTAGAATGGATTACTAATTGTTAAACTATACTTTCAGCTATATTAACACCATTCTGTAGTTTGATTTATAATTTAAACAGATGTGTAGCAGATAGTTGTATTATTTATCTTGTTTTCTTACTAGTAGTAGAAGAGGAGGAAGATGCATTTCCCATCACTACAAAAACAGATGGAGAATATAATCACAACAACAATGGAAGCAAAGAAAAGTGTGAGTTGAAATGAAAGTGCCTTCCAAACATTTATTGCTTCAATTGAGAACATTTGTTCAAAAAAAGTATTTAATTTGCGTTGTCTTGGAACAACTTATTTTCTTAACATTTGGAGGGTTGAATGTCTTTATTCTTGAAGTCATGAGGCACGTTGTCATACTCGGTTGTTTCTTGGTGTCTTTGCCAGTGTTTTCCCCCGCCGGTCCCAAAGGTATGAATGGGATCGACTTTAAGGGTGAAGCGATCACCTTCAAGGCCACCACAGCAGGCATCCTGTCCACCTTGTCCCATTGCATCGAACTGATGGTCAAGCGCGAGGACAGCTGGCAGAAGAGACTGGACAAGGTACCATCTTGAACTCTACAGACTCTTAAAGTAAACATCACTCTCACTATGTCAAACAGCACAATATGAATGAAAGCAGTCGAGTGCTTGTCAGGCGTGTGAAAATGTCATATGTTGCTTTTGTTTTTTTAATAAGGTGTTGGATATTCTGAGCCAGACGTTGGTGTAGCCATAATGGAATCACAAGATAAAAGATATATATTCATAGCAAAGTTGTTGGGAAATGTGCTATTAAAAAGGTGCTGCGGTTGTTTTGGAAAAGGATTTAAAAGGGGTGTGTCTCAAATTGACTTGCATTTAAGATACCATAGAAGTATTAAATAGCTTCATTAAATATAGGTCGACCTTGTTTGATTCTTTAGTTTGTGATTCGCAACTGTTTTTATCGATACAGTATGGGTTAAAATCTCTTTGTTCCTGATATCTGCATATTGGTGTTTATAATTGCCATGGATTAAATTTTGACCGTATTGGTTTGTTTGTTTGCCTGATAGGATGACGCCGAACATACCTACTTTCCATGAACCTTTGTGTGAATTTGGTCACGAGACCGGAAAGAGCCCATTAAAGTTTGATTCAGGGATTTTTTCCACATTTTTTTAACATTACAAGATATTGTTTTTGCTGCGTGTGTCTGATGTTCTTTTGTTCATTTTGCGGAGCATGGTCTGTTTTCACTCATCTCTATTTGTTGGTTTCTGTCTCTGTTGGCGCAAGTACAGAAAATCTATCAGGATGTTTGGTGGAAGGACCTAGTACAGGCCAGGAAAGAACCCATTAAGTTTCAGAGCCATTCCGAATCACACTGTGGATACACAAACTATTTTGCACCCTTAATGGATTTCTTGAGTTTTGCACCTAGAGCTGTTTAAACATCCATGAAACGGACAGAGACGGTGACGTAACCTTGTTGTTAAATTTTTAGTTTATATCTCAACATCCATACAAACCTTGCAAAATTTTATTTGGTTGTTGCCAAGATTTAAAAAAAACCACCACACAGCAAGCGTGTCATCAGTTTTGATTGAGACGTGATGCTGTCACTGAAAACCATGTTTTTGGCATACTTGTAATAGTTTTGGAATTAGTATGTAATATATTGGTTAGTATTGTGAATTTGGAAATCAACAATGTGTTTTTAATCCAAGAGTTAAAAATGGGAAAAAAATGTTGGCATTGCTCTGTCCAAATTGCAAAAAGGCTGTTATCTCTATTTTAACTGGTTAGCAGGAGGTCAGTTTATACCAACAACATCACCTTTAACGGTGACATATTCAAGTAATCAGACTTTCTCAATTGCACATGTGCCCCTGTTTTCAATAATGACTTGTAATTATTTTTGCCATATGATAGTTTCAGTGGTCAGAGTTCCCATAAGACTCTTCTTTCATTGCTTCATTCAGAGAGCAGTCTATGTCAGGGAAGGTACGCGCTTAAGAGCTCCTCATGCATATATCCTGATCAGCTCAGCTGATGTTGTCAGACCAGTTTGTTTTTCTGTGCATAAAGGTGTGCTGCCCAACCCTAAACTCTACTAAAGCTGGGAAGTGCTGCTCAAGGAAACTACCTCAGTCTTATCTGTCTGGTTATGTGTGAGAATTTAAGCTCTCAATGAATAGAAGGAGAGAAGCTGTTACGGGACACTCCTAGGAACTAGATATATCGTCTTACAGCTGTAAAGAGAGTGGATTACAATGACTACTAGGACTTCATGGTGCAATTTATGGAAGCCTTCGTTACAAAGAGGGACAGAACTGCTCAAATACCAGAAACAGAGATGGATACCTCTACAGACCTGCAGCCACTTCTTTACAGTAGGTATTCGTCTATCTGTCTGTGAAGTGGTTCCAGACAAATGAACAAACACCCGTTGATTGTTTTAAACATATCCATACTTTACTGGTTGCATGGTCTCTTTTTGTCTGGTCCTACCATTTAATTATTTCCAACTGTGTATATTTATTATTACATATGACATTTATTGCAGTGAGAACAACCTTTGTCGGAATCATTACCACCTTTTTGTGCAGAATTTAGGGGCGGCTTCAGGCTTGATAGTAAACAATATTGTAATGGGATTCATGTGTTCTTACACGGAGGTCAAATACTTTGGATGTTTGTTTTTTTCTTTTTTAGATGTATGTACATTACATGAGTGTGTAGTATTGATCTACCATTATAGAATTAGCTGACTTTTTAAGGCTTAGTGTTGTAGCAGCACTTGTTGTCTCTGATTCCTGTGTGTGAAGTGTGTTTATGTGCCTCTGGCAGGAAATTAGACTTTCTGTAAAACCTGTTTGAAGGCACACACAGTGGAATGATGTCGGGGGTAAGCGGGATTATTTTGGTCAGACAGACATTTCTTTTTCTGTCAGCTATATCCAGAGGTGGGAAGTAATGTAGTACAAATACTCGGTCACTGTACTAATTTTTGTGTATCTGTACTTCACTTGAATACTTCTATTTCTGAGTACCTTTTACTTCTTAGTTTTTGACACAAATATCTGTACTTGTCACTCCTTACATTTTCAAAACTGAGTCGTTACTTTAGGAGGTTATTTTTATTTGTCATCATTGCGTGATCTCTTAAGGAAGCACATTGCAGTCAGATTGCTGCCTAAATAGTTGTGACAATAGCACGCAGTACAGACAATCCCTTGATATATTGATTGATGTAAATCAAGCACGGCACACCGACCAACACGAGAGATGTTTATGTGGAACTGGCGAGAAACTAAAGAGACCGCAGTGACTGGCACCATGTCTCGCCCGTTGACGATGTCTACAAAAATAAACGGACAGTGTTATCTTTATTCACTTTACTGTTTTCCTAATTGTTTTCTACATAATGCTCATTTGTTTAAGATGTTGCACCTTAATCGATGTCATATAAGTTGAGATATTCTTATTCCCTTTTTTTCATATTATATTGGTATGCTATGAGGTTCAGGTTTTCACAGCTGGTAGAAATGTCCTTCAAAGGATGTTTTTGTAAAAACATTTTTACTTTTTAGTACATTTCTTGTCAGTATTTTTTTTAATTTTACCTGAGTGTTTTTTTTTCTTCTCACAAATAACATTAATTCTACTTGAGTAAAGCCTGTGTGTACTTTTCCCACCTCTGGCGCTAATCGAATGAAAGTGGTCTCTTCACTTGAGTGGAAATGTTTTGTGATTCTTTAACACTCCTTTTTTCTTATTATCTAATCAAAAATCGGATGGTTTTTCTGATATGGCAGAAATTTTAGATGGACGGCTGAGACTTTTACACAGTTTATGATGCAGAGCCACTAGTCGGTAGACTAACGTCAGCGCCTTTTTTCTCTCTCTGAGCTTGTACCAAGTGGTAACCGAGTGTCTGGGTTACCGTGGCGACGCGTCCAAGTCATATACCTGTCCGTATACGCTTCCGCCTCTTTTGTTAAAAAGGTTTTGGTGGACAGGATGGCGCAAATTGAGCCTGGCAGCTCGTTTCTATCTTGTTAACATGTTGCTAGAAAATGATTTACACATATTATGTGAGCTGGAATCAAATAGCCACCGTGTATGCTCAACTTTAGCGGTCAAACCATAAATATCACATTTCAGGGGTTGAGACCCAATAGATATCAAGCATTGGCAGAGGTCTGTGTCTTTGTGTTTATAGAAGCAGTATGTGTTCAAATTTCTTATTTCATTGTGGACATTTTTATTTTGAGGGGAAGAGGCAAAATCATCAAGATCGATTGCCACACTGTCACCATAAAATAATTGTTTTTGTTTTTTTTACCTGAAAAGAAAATATTGCAATTTGCAGTACTCAGATCTCATGTAAATGCAACCGATATTCTTCTGAGGTGTTACAAATTTCACCGTTTCTCTATTATTTATTGGGTACCACTTTACAATTACAACTTTATCAAGGATTCATAAATGGATAATAATTAGGATGTAAACACTTTATAAGTCAATATTAGGTAATATCAAGTTACTGTACAACATTTAATCTGAGACTATACTATTTGGCAAACAACAGCTCTTTTTTCCCTTTCCATCTCATTAGTTATAGAAGATTATTAATGATTCATAAAGGGTTCACAACTTAATGAGTACACACAGTTCTTACAATTTACAAACACATAAAAGGGTAGTCATATTTGTAAAGTGGTATCATTTAATGTTAAAAAAGGTTAAAGTAACAGCAGCGCTCTCTATGTTTGTGTGTTTAGGAGCTGGAGAAGAGAAGGAGGGTAGAAGATGCCTACAAGTCCGCTATGAATGAACTGAAGAAAAAATCTCACTACGGAGGTCCAGACTATGAGGCAAGATGAAATTAGATAAAATTAATGAATGGAGGGCGGCACAGTGGCGCTGTGGTTAGCACTGCTGCCTCACAGCAAGCAGGTACCGGGTTGAATCCACGGCTGCCAGCCTTTCTGTGCGGAGTTTGCATGTTCTCCCTGTGTCTGCGTGGGTTCTCTCCGGGAACTCTGCCTTCATCCCACTGTCCAAAAACATGTGATATGGGTGAATGGGTGGGTTTGAGTGTTTATGGTTGTATTTCTATATGTCTGCCCTGCGATGAACTGCCGACTTGTCCTTGTACCCCGCCTCTCGCCAATGTTAGCTGGGATAGGCTCCCCCCGTGACCCTGAGCAGGATAAGCGGTAGATAATGAATGAATGAATGAATGAATTGGATGGAGAACTACTAGATAAACCACAGCTGAGCAATTCCAAGACTATCTCCTTTGATGTCGTTTGTTTCCCACAGGAGGGTCCCAACAGTCTGATCAATGAGGACGAGTTCTTTGATGCAGTGGAAGCTGCTCTGGACAGACAGGACAAGATTGAGGAGCAGGTGTGATAAAGCAGTTTTCTTTATGTATCAAACAATTCATCTTTCTCTTTTCTGATACACATGTAATCATGAATACAGCTGCACAACATAAATAAATGTATTTCTTTGTATTATATTCTTAATCTTCTTTCCTGGCCGTTCCTCCCTCAGTGCCAGTCAGAAAAGGTCAGAATACCTCGAGTAACTCCTGTTCCTCCGGGAGATGCCTACTCCGCCATCAGTAAACATCGATTTGCCACCAAGGTGCTGAAAACATTTCTTATCTTCTCTCTGATTTACTCTTATTTCTAGCTTACTTGGTTGTAAGCTAGAAATAGGAGTAAGAATTTTCTCATTCCTGTCTGAAGCTTAATCAGTTTATCATCACTGTGACCTGTAAAATTCTGCGTCTATTGTGCTGACACTTTCTCATCCTGTGTTCATGCATCATCTTATTCTTTGCAAGCTGACAATCAGTTAATATGCATTGCAATAATTGCAGGGCTATGAACTGCTTGATGTGTCTGCTGTGATTTTGTACTTGTGCCTGCTCTAGTGGGGGCTTTTTCTGTTTTGTACCTTATTCCTTCCTCATTCTATCTTCCTTCCTCTTTGCCGTACAGCATCATAGCCATTCTTCTTCCCTGTCCTCCGTTGAGCTAGTCAGTGCTTCAGATGATATTCACAGATTCAGCTCACAGGTATTGTACTTGGTCACGAACTAACACCTGTATCTGCGGGAGTGTTCACATTTACACTGTTTCCACTACAGGCAGAAAAAGCATGTGCACAAAGCATGAGAATGTCTACTAACCAGTCTCTCCAGAATTTCAAAAACGTTTCCTGTGCTTTAAGTATAATCTTTATTGTAAGGTTTCTTTACATAACTGAAACTCACAGAGTGAATAACAGGATTTCTTTGCTCATAGTGGTTGTCTACATACGTTTGATAAGGATAAACATAAGTCTAATGCTGCATGAGCAGGCATGAATCCAGACTGCCCTGTGTTCTCAATGCACTGTTGGAAAGTTAAATAACAACTTAGAGCTTGATCCCATGTTATATACGTATTTGGTTACGGCTCATTTTAAGAATTCAGAATATTCTGAAAGGGAAATAGTTTTTAAGTTTGTCTTCCATAATGTTATCCAAACTTTGGTGATTAAATATGAGCCCAGGTGCTACAGTCTGTGTGTGGAATTTTAGGACTGTAAATCATTACACGTGAGCGAACCTTCCAGAATACCAACTATTTCTCCTCCACAAACTGTTTCCTGCTTGAAAGCATGTCCTGTAGAAAATAGCTAATCAATGTTTGTCGCTCTCTAAGGTGGAGGAAATGGTGCAGAATCATATGACCTACTCACTTCAGGATATGGGTGGAGATGCTAACTGGCAGCTGGTAATAGAAGAAGGAGAGATGAAGGTGAGTACAGATTAGAGGATGCATTTGATTTTTCCTTGATGGCTTGCTGTGAATATTGGATTCCCCTTCCACTTACAGAAGCATTGATTAGCTCATGAAGGTGGAAACTAACACTGATGGAAATATTACATTTGCATGAAATGAGTTACCGGTAGCTTCTCCACTTTGACAAAAGGCTGCAGTATATCCAGTTTGATACAATTCTTTCAAATGATTCTAAATTATTTCAAATATTCTTTTGTTTAAAAAATGAGTTGAAGTGGTGAGATAGTATATTAGTATATTTAATTGGATCCCGTAAGGTATGGTTTGTAATGAGGTGACGTTTTTCATAGTCCGGATATGACTTTCCATATATTCTTCCTCAAATGCTTGACACATTGTTACAGGTGTACAGGAGAGAAGTGGAGGAGAACGGCATTGTGCTGGACCCTCTTAAAGCTACGCATGCTGTGAAGGGGGTGACTGGACATGAGGTCTGCCACTATTTCTGGGACACATCTGTCCGACTGGACTGGGAGAGTGAGTACAGGTCTCAGACATGAACATTTTTTGGCTTTTACTGTCCTTAAGTCACAACCTGACTGAATTCTCGACTCTTCCAGCCACCATTGAGAATTTCAACGTTGTGGAAACGCTCTCTGACAATGCTGTAATAGTTTACCAGACACACAAGGTAAGTTAGCTCCCTTTTGTTTTACACTCTGTGGTAATGGTTGTGTTAATGACGGATACTCTGCAGGCTGTTTATTGTCGACTGAAAGCCTCTAAATGTGTTTCAGAGAGTGTGGCCGGCCTCTCAGAGAGACGTTCTCTATCTGTCAGCCCTCAGGAAGATCTTGGCAACGAATGAGAATGATCCCGACACATGGTTGGTCTGCAACTTCTCTGTGGACCATGAAAGCACCCCTGTAAGTTCACTAGATGAACATGTATCATGCAAAATTGTGAGAAATTTAAGTTGTTTTTTTTCATTCTTATTCATTTATTTTAATGATTCTTTTTCTGACAAATCTGGCATACGCAATATTGTGATTAGATAAGAAGTGCATAGTTTTTACAACCATGCAAAAAACATTTTAGTCACAAAGGCCTTGCTGTAGAGGATGAATGGAATTAAAGGAAGATTTAGGCCTCTTGATTGGTCACAGGTCAGAGATTATGCACATTTACCTTTCATGTTTCCTTTCAGCCCACAAACCGGTGTGTTCGAGCTAAAATCAATGTTGCTATGATCTGCCAAACGCTGGTCAGCCCACCAGAGGGTGATAGAGAGATCAGCAGAGACAACATCCTTTGTAAGATCACCTATGTTGCCAATGGTAAGTGCCTCAACCCATACCTACGATTAAGCAATTTTAATCTACAGAGGAGAAATTAAAGAATGGAATAATGATAAAAATGTATCACAAGGCTATCTTAATGGCTTCAGAACAGAAGGAAAGAGCTCAACTATCAAATCAGCTTAAATAAATGTTTTCTTAAATCAACACATGCATAGTTAGCTGGGTGGAGGATTATGTTAACTCATCAAATGTTGCAAGAGTTGTTTCATGGATAACACGGTGCTACAGGAGCAATATAAGACTGACAAGTTGTGTAATACTCCTCCACATTTGTTTAAAGCAAGTCAACAGGTTAGTTAGTAACAGGTAGTGGTGGGCTGGAGCCTATCCAGCGAGAGGCGGGGTACACCCTGGTCAAGTCGCCAGTTCATCGCAGGGCAGACACATAGAGACATACAAAAACACACGCTCACACCCACGGGCAATTTTAGTGTCACCAATTCACCTGTGTCGCATATTGTTGGACTGAGGCATGAAGCCGAAGTTCCCCGAGTTAACCCACTCTCCTAATTGTGTCTTTTGTTGAAAGGCACAAAGGCGTAATTGTGCTGTTTTGGAACTTTCTACAAATCTTTATTTTTTGTTGTTCCATGGAAAGGACAATTTTGAGTTGAGTTTGAACCGTTGTCATTAAGACTGGAGGTTATGTTGCAAACTGTGCATTCGAGCTTCACTAAAATAAACACACACAAAAATCACATTAAATGCTTTTCCTTTTAATATTTTTAAATTGAAATGAGGTTTATTTAGCGTGGTTTCTTAGCTTCTCCAAACGTAACACATACTAATAATAATAATAATACATTTAATTTATAATGCACTTTACACTTGGATCAAATCTCAAAGTGCTAATCTCAAAGTGCTAACTAACTAACTAACTGTCATAAGCAGGTGTGTTTAAACATGGCAGATATATAGATAGATTTTTCTTTTCTACATATTTTCTGAGTGAAGATTAAATTACATTTAAAAAATTTTAAGTGTTTGTAATATTTTCTAGGTAGTATATATCCAAAAACAAAATACACTACTTCACACTGATATGGATGATATGTCATGTACTGATGCATTTGTTTTACTGGGATGGTAGTTTTTTGTAGATGTTTTGGGAAATTGGCTTCTACAGATGACTCTGATCTTTTGTTTTCTCCTAACATCCTAACTTATTTTTAAGCAGGGTTGTAGCACTTCCAGCTGACTGACAACTGCAATGTTTGTGTTTTTACAACTCAGTCCAAACTTGCACTTTGCACAGCTTCTTCCCCTCCCCTGATTTTCTGCCGACAAGGAGGGAGTGACATAAAGCAGTGCTCCAGAAGGAATCCTTAACTCATTTGTTTGAGAAGCATGAAAGGTCATGGGAGTTTTAAAACATGGTGTTAGATCCTTTCATGTCACTAGAGGGCACCCTAAACCTAAACCAATGTCTTTGTATTCAATTTGAGCACAGCTGGGTGTATTTCTACTAATTTTATCATAAGTTAACACACAAACACAGTATCCTGTTAATGTCCTCCTTGTGTCTGCAGTAAACCCCGGAGGCTGGGCTCCAGCTTCAGTTCTCAGAGCTGTTGCGAAGAGAGAGTATCCCAAGTTTCTCAAACGCTTCACCTCCTACGTCCAGGAGAAAACTGCGGGGAAGCCCATTCTCTTCTGAACACAAATAGGTAACCCAAAAAGCAGACACACATATTCACAAAGTTTGCACCCTTGTTAACCAGCCATATACTGAAAAGCCAGCAAATCTTCAGATTTCTTAATTTTGAGAATATTATTTTTAAGTCTCCTTATTTCAGGTGTCTGGATGCCCATGATTAACTATTGGAGAGGATGCCTTTTTCACACCGGAGCAGGTTGTTGATGAGTGCATGAGCATTCACCTGCCATTTAGAATGTGTTCTCTAACCTGCATCACTTACATGCAGGACGCCGTACCATTCAGACAGCCTCGGGACGTCTGCTTGTAGGAGAGAATGTTTATTACAGCTTTAATCCATCAGTTGTCATCCTAGCCACATTGTATTGGCTTAACATCTGGATGTAAATTAATTTTTGTATGTAAATTCAAGTGTTTCTGAATTGTAAGCGATTGTTGGCTATTTTTATTGTTTTGGTTTTTTTTACATTTCTTATGATTACTATGTTTCTTGACCTTGTTTGGGGGGGAGGGGAGATTGCTTTAATTACTAGTATTACAGCAACTGTTTTGCTGCTGCTAAAGTAACTACCATGAGAGGGAAAGAAGTAGATCTCAACAGGAGAAGTATTGAAGAGGGTTGACAAGGTCTCTCTTCTGTCTTGCTTTCTCCTGTCCCTCTATAAATGACTATTTGCAGTTTGATGGGGTGAGAGCCTAAATCTTTATACTTGTAGATGGTTCTTAGATTGCTTACCGAGAGCACCATGGACACAATGGATTGTACAGAGACGACAGAAAAGGATTTCAGTTAAGTTTACCAACATGAAAAATGTGAATTGACTGTTAAACACTTGAATTTAATGATGTTATGGGCCAAGTAAACCTGAGATGGGAGCTAAAGTATATTTGCTAATCATGTTGGACAATAATTTTGACACAGCTGAAATGATAATCAATTGACTATGATTTAGTTGCCTGTGGTCCTTAGATGCTTGATTACGAACTATTGTCAGTACATATCTGTGTTTAACCGCAAGTGACCCATGGTTTCTGATGGATATTTGGAGAAGGCATGAACCAGTGTCTATTATCTAGATTACTCTCATTGAGAGATGAGTTGATACATTTTGTTTACCATTGTCAGCAAAAAAAAACCCAAATCTGTACATTCACGGGTGTCAGGTTTGTAAATGGAGTCCTAATGCTACGACGCAGGATCAAATAAAATTGTTAGATTTCTATCTACCTTTCACCCTGTTATGCTCTCAACATTACATTTCATTTGCGCACTGTGGTATAGTGGACTCCTGCCCTTTGACTGATAATCTACCCCCAGAATGCCTTCGACACCAGGATGAATCCTACAAAGCCTGGTTAGCTCTACTGTACAGCCACCAGATGTGCATTTATCAACACTGAGATTAAGTGGGGGGTGGAAGGCTCAGCATTTCAGATCATCTTACCTCAAAGATTTACATTTACTTCTGGATTGTGTTTGATGTCATCAGAAGCTGGGAGATTTGCAATCAGGTGATCTGCATGGTTGAAAGTTGCTAACGGATGTTTGGGTCTAAGGGTTCAGAGGTAAGGAAGGATTGGGGTTATTGTTTTTTTGCTGATAATTGTGAGCTACATCTACGAGAAGTGACCGCTGAAGAATGCATTTGCTATTTTTAATTTTGATATTTTGTCAGTAATCTACACTTTGTATATTTCTAAATTGTACATCAGAATTGTTATTATTTGCACTAAATGTAATCCAATTTGACAATGTTCTGTAAATTAAAATTGTCAATAACCGTGCAGTGTGTTGTTCCAGTGATTCTGCTGGGAATTTGAAGGTAATTCACATATTTGGTGTACTTACATAGAAGTGACATGCAGCGTCATGGTCACAAAGCAGCTCAGAAACTAAAGTAGTTTAACGTAGACATTGAATTTACATAGTTTATTTATAGGAGTCTATTCCATATATAAATATACATTGTCATTACATTCAGCAATTAATGTCTTTTCAGCAAATGGTAAAATATTGAGCTTTACTAAATAAATTATAATCTCAGCTGATGTGTGATCAACAAAGGCTGAGAGGTCAACATTTAAAGTTGGATGTGGTGTTGATGAAGAGGTATCGGACAGTTTCTGAGTGTACGGCGCAATGTCTCATAAGTGCTTGAAGAGGACACACTTAGTATCAAAGGATATCCTGAGAAAAGCATTTCAGTCATGATGCAAGCCTGGCAAAACCAGTAGCTCCACATCAAACATGATCCACAATGTTCCTCCACTGTCTTCATGTTGGATCGATGACTTACAGAGGTGAGCATTTGGAGAGTAAAAAGAGAAGGGAGAAAAAAGTGCATATTCACATAGATGTGCATATTCCAAATCTTTGCTTCTGTCAGGTGGCCCACCCACCTAAGCAACTTTCCCAGAGAAAGATATTTCTTCGAGGAATCATAACCAATGTCGAAAATGCCTTTTTTCACGAGAGAGTGCATCGTCTCCCTATTCTGTGCTTCATTAAAGGTCCAGTAACTGTCTTTGCTCACTGAATGGCAGCCATGGCTTCAACAGGGCTCCAGGTTCCTGTCACGGCAGATAGCCCGATCAACATCTCACAGCCTCTTTGACCTCTAGGGAATCGAACTACATCAAGTGTGCTGGTGTGAGTCGCTTGTCTTCCTTGTTGGCTGGGGCGTCGTCCCATTAATCAGGGACAACGATATCACCATTATTCCACTGTAAACTGATCAGCAACTAATGAAGCTGCCGAAATGGAAAGTACTTTTCTTTTCTTTCTTGTAAGGAGAAAAAAAAACATTTCTTGAAATGCATCTACCCGCATTTTATATGTAGATGTAGTAAATATATAAATCTTTGTGTGGATCCTTAAAACGGTATACATATAAAGGTTCATGGCAATGCGTTGATGCATGCTCTGTAGCAACATTCAGTCTGACATCCGTCACAGTTCTTGATCTGTCCCATGGTTCTGGAAAATGTCCTTTCCTGTTGGTGTCTACTTCAGTCCGTTTATGGTTTGGCAACACAAGTGGCAACATGGTCTAGCAGCATCAGAAGTGGAGTTAAAAGGTCAGTCTGACCCGTCCGCTGGAGTGAAGCGATTGTCTTAAAATTGGCAGGGGAAAACGAAGATTGCAAAGCTGCTCTTTTTACTGTGGGTGAGAAGAAAGAGAGAACGGTGTTTAGACCTCTTTTCTAACCATACAGAAGCTAAACATGCATAAGCAGAGATAGACCAATGTCTGAACATCTTAAAAGGGAAATAATTAGTCACCAATTCCAAAGAATAACCACAAGATGAGAGTGACCTGATGGAGTAATCGCTCACCAAGTACACATCAAGGACAGATCCGTCATCCCGGTCTATATCCACATCCAGGGTGCTCTGCTCCGACGTGAGGCATATAGCACTGTCCTCCAGGGTGAATGTTGAGCTGGATGCAACGTCCTCTCTGAAGCAAATAAATTATCCTATTAACCTATTTAGAAACAGCCCAGAGAGTTGATTTTCCTGAAAGAATAGTGTATAGACTTGAATGATAAAACGACTGCATCAAGGATGGAAAGACTTATTGGTATCGGCCCAAAGATAGTTACCAGAAATTAGTCAAAACGTCAAACGTTTCTAAAAATAACGTATAGTAGGAGAAAAAAGAATAAAGAACTGAACTATTCTAGAAAATGTACAAAACTCAGGTTTCTGCTCGAGTGACGAAAAGACGCCTCTCTTAAGATCTAGGGAACACGTAAAATTAATCTTGGACTAGAGTGCAGCTCTCACTACATAAAAGGTGAGGGATGTGAACGAGTGTGTGTCGTCTCTCTACAACACCATCTGGCCCTGCAGGAGCACTCCAGATACAAAAGACCAAAACTGCATTTACTTAGTAGGGAGAAAAGCAATTCTACTAAATAAATATAGAAACCAAAAAATCATCATTAGACGTAATTAGGTTCATGTTCCTTTTCTTCTACAGTCGCGTTTCAACCATCAGGGGGCAGCTCCTCTCTGCTTTATCTCACATGTAGTGTAGGTCAGGTGACTCCTTGGTAAATTCAGGTATGTGTCTTTCATGACACGTGACTCTCTATTCTTTAGTGATCAGTCAGGTCCAGGTTGAGAGAGCATGAAGGCCAGCTGTCAAACTGGGTTTAGAGCCGGTGTACGTACAGTAACCACTCCTCCACTCAACTTCATTTGGCACAGACTCTCTGCAGCATAATGGCTCTAAGTAAGACGCGTCAAAGCCGCAGTTTAAATATTTATGAAAACAGTTGACAGAACAATGCCAGTGCAGCAGCGGGGGACTTATGAGGGGACAAGACCAGGCAAGTCACAATGGCGCTCCAGAGAGCGAGCCGAACCCGAAATGGTAGACAGGAGGGGTGGTGGAAGCTGGTGACACGTAAAGGGCAGACGACAAAGCGTTAAGATGCTTCTAGTGGTTGTCAAAACAAAACTCCAAGGACAGGGAGGGGAAGGAGTTTAATAAACAGCTCTAATAAAACCGATCTGAATGTGATTCTAATAATATTAAATACTTTTATCAGATTTCCCACATAAGGTAAAACATTTTTTTTACAAAAGGTCTTCTTTGTTCTTCCCTGAAACTTTAAATAAAAACAATCCCCTTCTACAGTATTGTCTATATGCTATATAGGAAGACTATGTATTGAACACACGTTTCCAAGCCAAATGAGTCACCAGTTCCATGACGCACATCATCATAAGATCGTGTGATGTAAAAGAATAGGTGACAATGACGTGGGAGAAGGAAAGTGTATTTGTGTGTGCTTGGGTTGGGTGTGGCACCTTAACATGTCTGCACTCTTGTTCTCAAAGCCTCACTGTGTAACTTGACCTTGGGTATCTGCTTTAAGGTTATTAAGTAAACATTCCACCACTAAATCAACAAAGACTGTGAAGATAATGAAAGCAGCAGCGGCAGGAAGGAGTATGAGAGACACATATGGACACTGTACCTCTCCTCTGTTAGGTTGTCCACATTGACAAAGATGGAGGAAGTGGAGATGGTTCCCATGGAGCAGCCTTCATAGAAAGACGGGTTGGCGGGGACCAGATCAGGACGCAGGTACGATCCCAACACAGCTGAGGAGAATTCACCTTCATGTCAAATCAGAGGAGGATTAACACTTTCCTACTTTTCCCATTTCAGAACATTTAGTCTAACCTGTAAACCTGTTTTTAATCCACTTTATTATTCTAAAGTGTCCAAACCCAAAAATGCAAGATGTAAATAAACATTGCATAAATTCCTATCACAGGCTGAGCTATTAGATTATATATTATTATTATATTATATAAGTAAATTGATCTAAAACCAAATGGAGTTCCCTTCTGATAGTCACACGCACATAACAATTTCTCTTAACAGCACACCAAAGTGGCTCGGTGGTCCAGTGGTTAGCACTGCATCTCACTGCAAGAAGGTCTCAGATTCAAACCCCGGTCCGTCCAAGTTAAAAACAATCCTTTATAAGTCACATAGAGTCATACACAGTACAACATAGTGAAATTACTTCTCTGCATTTGACCCATCCCTGAGGGAGCAGTGGGCAGCCCCTCGTGGAGCGCCCGGGGAGCTAAGGATTCAGGGTCTTGCTCAAGGACCCTACGACAAGTAAACCCTGGTGGGATTCGAACCGGCTACCTTCCGATCTTCTGATTGGGAGACGGCCGCTCTACCCACTGAGCCACAGCCGTTCCTTTCTGTGTTGAGTTTGCATGTTCTCTCTGGGCTTGTGTGGGTTTTCTCTGGGTGCTCCGGTTTCCTCCCACCATCATCAAAAAACATGTGTGCTAGGAATCGGGTCATGTTGGCCCATACCGGCGGCACGCTCAGTCACAGCGGCTCAGGACTAACCGTCCACCTGACCATCATAATTTTGTTGTATGAAAAGAAATAAAGATCTTATCTTACATTAATGCTCATTTTTGATCAATGCAGCTTTGTCTAATTGTGGCTGCAAAACGGTAAAAAGTTATTTTTTGCATTTGAATTCAAAGATTTAACAGGCGTAATGACCGAGATAAGGCAGAGCATGAGAATCTGATTTAAGTTAATTGATTAAACAGTGTAAATACAGCTGACATAACTGTGTGCATGACCCTCATGTAGTTTAAGATTTTATCTGACCTCTCTGAGACAGATTTAGTAACCGAAGACTGGGAGAGTCTGGAAGGGGAATAAACAAATTGCTTTATAGTATGTTGCATCAAAGCTGGAGACATCGGTGGGAGAGTGTGCTCGGTTCTGAGGAGGACCCATGCTTCTCCTTCCGCTTCACTCCTTAACCAGTCGATGTGGCACTGGCTAATACTCTTCCTTTTTATCACATACAAAGGTCAAAAGCTGCTGCTGAGTTCATGCATCACTACACACACTCTCACTGTTCCTCTAGACACATGATTTACATATTAAAGTCAGATTATGATCAGTTGAACCAACATCCTCTTCATTACACATGCCCTATGGATACATAGGTTCTGTGAATAAATGAATGTGAATAAAGGTCTAGAAAGACATCAACATTATCTAACTAGAAGTTCCTAAAGCTGTTTATGGCCCTCAAGTGTTTTTTAGAAAAGCGGCAGCAATGGCAGATCTGGAGGCACTTCATTTTGAGCTAGGGTGAAGATAATGGTCTGGCTGGAGCATTAATGATGGAATCGTTTAGGAGAGTCGCACAGTCACATTTATTCATTTCAGGGCTGGGCGATCATGTCTTCAAATCTAAAACCCAGTTATTTCACCCTTAATCCTCAATTTCGATAAACAAAGTTTAGCTGGGGTTATCTCTGCAACTGAATGAATTGTGACTTTACCTTTGATAACCGTCAGATTTTTCTGACGGAGGCTGCATGCATCAACTAACACTGGTTTGAAGGTCGGGGGCAAAGGAGCGAACATGATGCATTCATGATCAATGGTCAAAGCATGAATCACATGAACCTACTTGAGTGACATTATGTCAGTTAGAGGTCCTCCATGTTGGTTTTTGGTTATCTTTATTTAAGTTCCCAACCCTAATTCATGCACGTAGGGGATTGTCACCAAATGTTCTAAAACATTTATTATCCAATAGTACAAACTATTTGGAAAGAAATCCTATAGTGGATTAAATTAGGTTCAGTGTGAGTCTCTCCTAAACACTTGTTTTGCGCACCTTGTCTGTTCAGACTGGCGAGACTGCAGGCTCCCCCAAGCCTGTCCCTCCTGTCTTCACTGTTCGTCCCATCTGCCTGTGATGAAAGGATCTCCTGTGAGCATGATTTTAGAGCCGGGATGGAAGTACGAGTCCTCTTTGAAGGGGAAAAACGAATTGCTGCATGGTAAAAAAGAAAGTTCAATTAGAGACAGAAAAGAAAAGAAAGAGAGATGCAGAGTAAGAGACAATGAAACTGTGCCTCCAGAATTAGTAAAGTCATTAAAACATTAAAGTGCAAAATCAGGATTGCACAAGTGTCTCTAAACCATCCTTATTATCCCTAGCAGGACATGGAATTAAATCCTTTCGTTTCAGCTCCCTCTGACGGCACTTGTCGATGGATAATAGTATGATTAAATCCTCATATGTTTGCCTCAGCCATGTCCTGCATGGTTGCATAACATTGCAGCTATAATTGAGGTTATTCTAAAATTACTCCCACCCTGGGAATCAACATTATGTTTCATGCTTAATGAATAAAAAACTGTTTGTTTTGAAGGAACTAGCCACATGATTATTTACAAACAAACAACGTTAAGTCCTTAATTGGAAAGAACAAAAGAATGTTTTTCATTCCGATAATTTACTTTTGGCTCACATGATCTGGACATGATGGACAATTTGCCTCAAATACTCAAGTTTAATTATACTGTATTTAGCAGTAAAATATAGACAATAACAGGAAATGTAATAAAATGCTCTGGGTGATGAAATGATTCCACTTGATGTAACAAGTGAACGGCCACAAATCTAATAATGTTACACTCACACAGAAATGAAAGAAAATGATAAAGTTCCCAACAGACTGACTCTTATCAAGTTGGGATTTCCTGCTACTCATCACTGCCCCTTCTCTCTGCTCATTTCTGCTTTGTGGGCTAATTTCCTTTCGACATGTGAGGATGATGATCCAACTGCAGACTTACGCTGAGTCTTCCTGAAGACCAGCAAGCTCATGAACTTGAGGAAGCGGGTGGCATAAAATCCAGGCCTGTGCACCGAGACGGAGTCCTGAGGACGGGCAGGGAAAACGTTAAATATGTGACATTGGCATATGGCTTATTCATAAAAGCAATAGTGTCAGAGTTGAGCAGGGAATAAACTTACACCGTCATACACCAGGGCTTTCCATGAATGTTCCAACTTCTTCATGAATCTGGGTAGAAACAAAACAAGAAAAAACTTTGTCACAAATGTATTTGCTAACCCATAAATTCCTATATACTTAATCAAACCTGAGGGTCTTTCTCTTTCCTCTAGGTATGACACGAACTATGATTATTCTCCACCTTTCAAGCAGAAAATATATCAAAGTTTTAAGTTCCTCAACTTTTCTAAACAAAGCTACCACATTTAAGGAAGGGTAAGCGGAGTCGAAGGGAGTCTATTCATCCTCTCTCCCTGACCTTATCTCAACTCGCCAACTCTCTGGCCATTCGATGACTTGAACTAGCAGGCTGAAAACGATCAATGCAATGCTTTTAAAATTTAGAAATTTGAAGAGCCGCTGAGATAAAAAGCTTCCACTTCTCTTCATTGTGTAAATGAAGAATACTGATAGACCCAGTGTGTTCATTTAAATCCCTTCGGACAGAGAAAACATTTTGAGTCGTTTTAAGAGTGAGATAAAGTGGTTTGTAGCTCTTTCAGATCAAAAAGGGTCATTTATGATTATGGGACTTGTTGTGGGGCAACCTCTGGGGATCAATGCAACCCTATCATACTGATCCCAAACTGTTGTTGCACATTTCCTCTTCATTGTCAAATGTTTACTCGGAACTGATGAGACACTTGATTTATCCGAGTTAACAGAGGCATCTATGAGGAGCATAAAGTCATTTTTATACAGCAGTATTAGTAAAAAATTGCCCGTCGCCGTTAAAGCGCAGTACCTGTATGACTGCAGAATATCAATGATACCCAGGAAGATTAGCAGCTTTTCTTCTTTGTGCGTTTTGGCAGGGATGCCACCCATCCTGGGGCAAAATAAAAACACCACAGCTGTTAGAATATTGTTACTGATCTCCACCTGTCACAATGTTTACATAAAAACAATGTGCTAACACAGTTTTATTTGCATTTGTAAAAGACCTATTTACAGTATTTGCAGTGGTGTTTATTGCTTTAAGTATACAGAACAGTGATAGGCTTTGTATTTGTGTAGCTATGGTAATTGTAGAGCCTGCCTTTGTGTACATTGTGTCCTGTGCATAGTGTGAGCGCTGTTGTAAATTCAGGGGAGAGAAAATTGTTAATGCCCAAATACATGTGCATAATAAGTGTGTTTTCCCCCAGCTGAGTCGACTCACGTGTCATCTGTGGTGAGGGCCTCAGCAGCCTTGCCGTCTCCCTGGATGGACTCCATCGCAGTGGAGTAAAGCACCTTCTGACCCACAGGTCTCCTCCCATCCCCCCCTGCCTGGGCTGGCTCACCCCCATCTCGCTGGCTCTGGTCCAGTACATGTACACCTAACAGCAGGCTGTAGTCCATGATTTTAAAACTCTCCAACACCTTTAGGAAGTCAGAAGACACGCAGGTTTGACATGAAATAAATATGAGATCACTGACACAGGCTGGATTGTAGTGACCAGGACATTCAACATTTTCTATGCTCTGTTTGAACACTGATAGATAGATAGATGTTTTTCTCCTGAACTGTGGAAGAGCTTCAACTACAACTCCCTTATTGTAAATAAAACATCATTATGAACGGGAAAAAAAACAACAACCGTGTTTTCTACTGCCAAAACACTTTAAATCAATAAAAAAGCTTTGGTGCCGCAAAGGTTTTGAGCATTTAAAATGAAATATCTGTTTAAGCCAGTTCTGAACTAAATAAAGAAGGTGCTCCTCCACAGTAAACCAAGTGTTACACATTGACCTGTCTTAGGAACCCTTTGCCCAGTTTCCCCATGTCTCTAAAATTCTATTTCCTTGCTAAAATAAAGCAGGCGTGGTGAGTGTAGGGAGAGGCAGTAAGTTGTTTCAGAAATGGGAAAAGCTGCAAGGTAGTGGGGTTTAATTTATGGCCTAGACGGTGAGGTACTATGCTGTTTAATAATTATTAACTATAATTAAGAGTATTCAAGGTCGTGGCAGGGAAAGAGAAGAAATATGACTGGTCAAATAGAGAAAGGGGGAAACTACTTTCAGCAAATATACTTTAAACTCAGCACCTCTAGTTCCCCTTGATAACGGATGAAACACAAATCCAACAACTGTCCGTCAGGAAACTACCTTTTCGTAAGTGCATGTTTAGTTGGAAAAATAAGGCTTAAGAGGAAAGTGCTAAGAAAAGAAAATTGCAAAATAGTTACTAAACCTTCAGCAGTCTCTCATGCGCCCTACATAACAGTTGTAAATATAATAGGATTGGAGGCAATAAAGAACTTATGATGTATTAAAGAGCCATGACCCTGAATTAACACTAAACTGGTCTGTTTCGCTGAAGAAAGAGGGTACATTAGTGTTATTGAAGTTGACTGACATTTTCCTCTTGTTTATGAAAAAGGTCATTTCCGTGTGGTAACTGAAAGAGGACATGATTAGTATTAGTTGTTCATCCACTGTAATAAATCCCGCCGATGTATAAAGTTATATTCCTACTCCAACACACTAGCACCAAATAGACTCCACGACTGACAGCAACAAACACTGCGGCTTTTGTCTGAGCTTTGAATTTTCCATATCAATGATTTGCATCCCTTCATGAGAACTCCCCCAGCCTATTCAAACAGCAGCCATTTTGAATAGAGCCAAACACAGCAGGCTGCCTACAGTAGGCCATTACTTTGTGCTGTCCCAAACAAACAATCCGACCGTCACTGCAGAAAGAAAATAGTTGCATTTCTATGCTTGTTTCTGCAAAGGGTTTTTTAAAGGTACAAATGCATATCAGTCAGTGAAGTTAATACTCAACAGCTCAGTTTTTGAGTCTCCCCCTCACTAACCTGCCCCTCTGCTCATATTTCAAATGCAGCTAAAATTTCACAGTGAAAGGGAAAGGCACGACTGTGGTTAGATGTGAGCTTGTCACAGCATCCACTGATGTCTAACCAACACCTGATATTCCCTGGAATATTCTGTGCTCTCACACCCATCTATCCTTATTCCAGCATGGCTACAGTGCTCCTCATAGTGTACTGAGATGATTTAATTCTGACATTGCGATAATAAAGCAAACATTCTAAGCTTTAAAAATATAAATATAGAGTTTAATGCAGGAGTTTTGTATCAGGTTACACACAAGTTCCTGAAAAGCTGGAAATGTAATGGAGCCAATGTCCCTATAGTGAACAGAAACAATGTGGATGTTTCATATGTACCATTATACTAACTTCAACTAAAGGTACAATGATAATTCAAATATTTGCCCTTTGTCTGACCCTTAATGTGTGTGTATATATGTTCTGCAAGTACGTATATATGGGAAGAATAAGACCAAGTTATTTTGCTTGTTTTTTTGTTTGCCAATTTCTTTGTTTTTTGACAAATTTTGGACATTTTTTGCTTTTGTCAGTGTGGGAGAACATCCAAAACAGAATCTGATCAAGCGTAAAATGTGTAGGTATAATAAGCTGTAGCTCCAGCCTCCACATTTCTGGTAAAAAAAAATATATATATATATATTTGAATGTATATATTTATATGTGTATATGAACGTCGGCTTGTTGTACGTACATAATCACTTCTTTTGTTTTTGCTTGTAATATTTCCAAGCATCTCATCAGGTTTCATTGAAATCCATCAAGTACATTTTGTGTGACTAAAAGACAGGCAGAAAAACAAACCAATACTGGTGAAAACAGTATCTCCAGGTAATAATCAGTATATTAATTGATAATGAAAATAAATATTTGGAACTTGTAATTATCATGTTTTAGCCGTGTGTCGCAATTGGGTGGCAGGTGGTTCCGGATGTTACTGAAGCA
This sequence comes from Lophius americanus, assembly GCA_037951165.1. Taxonomy (NCBI): domain Eukaryota; kingdom Metazoa; phylum Chordata; class Actinopteri; order Lophiiformes; family Lophiidae; genus Lophius; species Lophius americanus. The sequence continues at coordinate 2,817,831 of JBBDHG010000024.1, read as the reverse complement.
TTACACCCATTACTTCATAGAGCACACTTGTACTTTATAGTCATATTTGTATTCTTCTTTAATATTTTGAAATTGGTGATGTTTACGTGTATACATGTATTTCGAACTGCCGCTTCTTCAACAAGTAAATATCCCATTTTGGGATCAATAAAGTATGTCTAAGTGAATTACTGATTTATGATGTCATGGTCAGAGTCTTGTTTTCCTGCAGCTGAGACTTAGAGAAGGCATGGCTGTAACAGGATGAAATCACGAATGAGAAGTTTGGTAAATTACCATTTAATATTGGTTACACCGGCTGATATGTAAACCCAGTATTGTCCCATGTCCAAAAATGCATCCCTTGATTGTCCGAGTCACCACTTGTAGATGTTTTAATTTGAAAGTAACAGACTCATTTGACATGGATGGTCCCTTGCATTATGAGGTCTCAACAGCTTGACATAATCAAAAATATTTCATTATGCCATACTCACAGACAACTGCTACATAGTCAGTGCAGTGCAACAGGGACACGTGATTCATGTCACATACACACATCCAACACCAGAGGAGTACAAACAATAAACCCTCCCTGTCTCATTTTCTCCATACAGTAAAGTGCAACGTGAATTATTAATACCCAGTTATGTTTGGACATTTGGAGAGTGTGAAGGGAGCTGCAGGGTAATGGAGAGACCACACTTAAAAGGAAGAAAGCATTCCCTGTGTCTCTCTATAAGTGTTCAACAGTATCTGATTCTCTCAAACACGTAGCTCCTACTTTCCTTTATGTCATTTGCTTTCTGCTTCAACTCAACTCTGATCTTCACCTTTCCCTTGAAACAGAGATCATAACAGTCCAACCACTGGCGGAAAAATGCCTAAAATGCGATTTTAGAGGCAAACAATCCCCTTCCTCTTTTTCATTCCATAATCGCCCCTCACCCCCGTTGCTTGGCTTCTACTGAGCCCTTGTCGGCGGTTTGATCCGCAGCCTCTCCTGGGGTGACGGGGTTAGCTGCTTACTCATGGAAATAGACAACAATTCTGCTAAGAGGGCAATTTGCTTCCCGCTCAGGAGGCAAGCGCAGGAAGCCATGACAATAACAAATTGTACAGCACAGATTGTATGACAACTGCTGCTGTCTCACACACAGAGACATACAATACCATATACTGTGCATTTAATGTTTACACAGATACAGTACAAGTACACGTAGTAGATGGAGATTGTTTGTTTCTGTATCATTTGGGTAAGGTTGTAAATGTTCATTCAAGTGTCCTGCCAGGTTAAGAGACCATGACTTAGTAGAAAGGGAGGAAGTCATGCTGGCTCCAATTTGCTTTAGAAAACATAAGAAAAAGAACAACCCAAAATACAAGATATCAGTAAAGTCAACTTATTGTTTAATGATAATGTGAAAAAGACAATTCACCGGAATTGTGGTTATCCAACGTTAAATGACCTCAGATTACCAAAAAGCATGTGATAAAGATACTAGCCGTATTTCCTCGATCCTGAATTAACCGATGGGAATCAAACATCTGTACTAACAAGAGGTGGAAAAGCGGTAAGGGGGTGGGACATTTTGACCAAGTGTCATGTGTGTGGCCAACAGCCATAGTTCTTATAAGCAACTTATAATAGCAGTGTAGCTGATCAAGCAAAGAAGATGAAAATCAGATACCAGAAACTATTAACCATCCGGGAAAAGGGAGAGATCAAGCACCACGCAACACGGAAGGTGAACGACTGCAATGTTAATCCATTTATAGAGATTATTGTTGACGCATAAGAAAACTGTAATAAAAGGAGTGCGCATGAGTTATACATCACGCCTCTTTTGCTCAGAGAACCCTGGATTGGTATTTCAAGAACTCACATTGGAGTGGAGTTGTTCCACTGCCGTTCAGTGTAAAAAAAGATCAAAGGCATTTTTGAGAAGATTCTTTGTTACAGCCATTTTATGTCATGTCTGCGTAAAAATTTGGGAAAGCAACAGCCGATCAGGTTGGTTCACACACATTCCTTCCAAGGATCCTCCACTCTCTCAAACAAGCAACTGCAGACCACAACCTTAACTAAAGTCACAACTAAAGTCATGCCGTTTCATGTGAAGACAGAGGAAGAAGAAAAATCTCTTCTGTTAGTTGACAGGCTAAGCTAAATATACTCACAGCACCATACTGATTATTACTGTTAACTCATCTCCATGTGCCAGCAGTCACCATTTGGCAATAAAACATCAAGGTTCTGTTATTCCAACACAATAAAATTGAAGCATTCAAACAGGCCACTGTAAGGGAAATCATTAAGTTGTTAGGTGAGAGGTGCAATACAGTTGCCAGGTCTGGCAGGTTGACTTTGACTGGGCCCAGCAGGAAGCCGAGGCGGCAGTCTTTCTTTTCTGATCCCTGGGCCTCCTTGATACACCAGTCCACATTTACTGTAATATCCTGGTCACCTTCCAGGATACATTTCAGAGTGTGACTCCATGGAGTTTGTGAAGTGTATGTTTGTGTGTAGTTATAATATGTCAAGCAGAAGTAAAGGGATTACAAAACCAGGGTCTTTAGGCCCATCATTAACCAACCACTACAAGGGTTAAACATATAAAAACAGAATCAAGAGGCAACATTGTAATCACTCATAAAGCAATCCTTGAGTGCCATCCACCGTGGTAAAACAGGCAAAAACAGGGGCTAAAAAAGGCACTGAACATAAATATATTCTGTTTGATTAGAAATCAAACCAAAAGGCTAACTGACTCAATCAACGGATTTTTTTTTTTTTTAATTCTGGCACATAAATTAGTAAGCACAGTATCTCTGTAGTAATTCTAAAGGTAGAAGAAAAGCAAATGAATAGTAATGAACTGTTACAATCTGGCTCCATCTCTGTTTAAAAGTCTGGAGGCTTATTTCTTGCCTACAATTACAGTCCACAAATTAGGTTTACACTGTCATCCCCTACAGCGAGGGCATTTCCTCCAAGAGCCCCCAATCCCCTGTGTTATACACAGGATCTGCTGCGGTTGTGGATGTGGCGGCGGAAAAGACAATTCCATAATATCCAAGACAATTCAGGGATATACAAACGAAAGTAATATGAAAATTTCAAACTTTTTGAGCACATCTGAAAACTAAATTCATATCCTGTTGCATCGAGCTCTGACCTTTCAGGCTGGGAGAGTCTTGGGTTAATCCCTTTCAGAGCTTTCATTTACTGAATCATTGCATCACAGAGAACAAGAAATCAAGAGAACAGAACTGGACGCAAGAGCGATTCCTCTGAAGATAAATGAAAAATTATTCTCTTAAAAAATTTTCTCCAATATAAGAAGCACACATCCTCCAGCTGGGACTGAGGGTATATTATGTTGGTTTTTATGTTAATGCTGCCTTAATGAGAGGTCAACCACATACCATCAACAGTCCCTTAACTCCAATGACTTCCCAGGTTCAAAGCAATCTGCTTTAAGCAAACAAATGATGCATTGGAAAGTAACGCAAAAAGCCTTCTGGTAAGGAAACAGCAATTACCTAACCCTAGACTCCCTTTGTTTGTTGCATAGCTTTATTTTGTGGAACAAATATTTGCATATGCATAGTTGTATGACTATCATTTTAAGTTCAATACTTAGAGGGGTACAAGAAAGAACACACATGCACACAATCACTTTCTCCTCACCAGGCTTAAACCACCTACCCGGCAGTCTCTCTGCAGAGTCTTCATTAGGTTGTTGTACATCTCTGTGTCAAAGTAAAGTCCTTCTTCATGCATGTCCTGAAAGTCAAGGTCTTTAAAGGTCGGACCACCCTTCTCTCTCTCTTTCCTGGACGCTCGTCTTTTATAGGTGGATCCTTTTAAGTCGTACTTGTAGTGCATTTTGATGGAGCGTGGAAGCACGTTGTTCATCACCACCAACCGGATATTAATGCCTCCAGATTGGATGCAGTACAGTCCGTAAAACTTGGGCAGCAGTGTGCGTGGATTTTGGTTCAGGTTCTGTGAAGTGAAAAAAGGTTTTAGTGAGATTGTGAGAATGCAGTGAGATTTAAGAAAAAGGATTCTTACAACAAGTTCTGAATGACTATATTATGTTGCATTTTGCCTAAAAAACCTCCAGAGTTTAGGTTTGAAAAGGCAGCAGAAGATTCCACTTTTTTGCCCATTATGGATTAAAGTCTTGAAAGTTATCATTCAAGTATTTGGTAAAATTAAAAAATAGAATCGATATTTTGGACCTTAAATCTTTCTGCTTACAAAAATATTTCAGACTGATACTCCAGACTCTTCACTTGAGCCAACAAACTCAAGTGAAGAGTTAGAGCAAACAGAGATGCAGGTCCCTCATTCCCTTGCCAGTTTTCAGTCAGAAGAAGCCGTACGTGTTGAGGTAATGAGAATCATTCACATCTGATTTGGGATGTGGTCAAATTTAACACTAAGTGGGTTCAGACAGCCCTCAAAACTCGGACTGGAGTTCCTCACCAGACGCTTCAGCAACATTACGTGTCTCACCATATAATATCCGGGTAATAATCTCTGGAGGAACTTGGCCTCTTTATGCTGGACCGTTTTGATGATGAATTCATCATCGCTGGTTAGGTAGAAGAGCGAGCCGCTGGCCCCTGGGTTGGTCAGCTCAATCAGAGGTTCATTTACTAGAGAGTACTGAAGAAGGAAAAAACAGTTTGACATTTTTGAGTAGAGCAAAGCTCAGAAATCAGCATAGATAAAGAACATTACTTTAAAAAAATAAAAAGTGGTTAGAGTTTATATGAAAATGTGATTAACCAAAGATGTAGCACATCCTTTGTGGATTTGAATGTTGATTTTTGGATACTTTAATTAAATCCTGACACACAAATACACGATATTTCTGTCAAATATTTGTTTTTTTGGCTTTATACACACAGTTAGGGTGCTATGTTTAGGTTGGGTGGATCGCAAAATATTATGTGAGCACTCAAAGTGTTTAGCCATACCATAATTATTCTGCTATAATAGCATTCACTGAGCATATTGGACCCCTTTCAGCAGTGATTCATTCCCTTGCAGTTAGAGGCTCAGTGGAGTACCCACATATGGCTCTATGCAGACCAGAGAAGTTCTGTGGACAAGTGCACTGTGAGGTTGAACCAAAAGAGCCCACCCCTAATATGCAAGGACACTGTAGTATTAATATTATGTATGAATGTATGATTTAATTTAGTTGGAGCCTAGCTAAAACCATATATATATTTACCCAGCAAACAAAAGTTATCCAACAAATTAATTTACATTAAAGTAAACGATTGTCCAAATAAATACATGGGGATGTAAATTGGTCTCTGAAGCCCATATGGGAACCCTTTTTGTTGTCAAAATAGCTCTGCGATGCACTGTGTTCTGACATCCTTCTATTAGAACCGGCATTAACTTTCAGCTTGTGCTCCAGTAGCTCTTATTTTGAATCGGATAACATGTTAGCCTTCACTCCCGACACCTATCAATGAACTTTTGGTGCCATGACCCTGTTTCCAGTTCAGCAGTTCTCTTTCCTTCAACCGCTTTGGTATGAACTAACCACTTCAGACTTGGAACACCCAAAAAGTACTGGAATTCTGGAGACGCTCTGACCCAGTCATCTAGTAATTGCAATTTTGTCCTAATCTTCAAGAACAAAATGTTCACTTGCTGCCAAATATATCTCTACCACTCACAGGTGCCGTATCATTTAAATGAGATAATCAACGGTTTGACCTCACCTGTCAGTGGTTATAATGTCATGATCGATTTATATATATTTTTGCATTGTTCAAAAACACCAATTACTTAACTGCCTAGACATGAAATTTGGACTGCATCTCATCGAAATTAAGAAAAAAGGATTCAAGCCCTGATCCTGACATGTGAGCAAGAGCCTGCGAGAGCAGCTAAATGAAAAGAATGCTAGTATGTATATCATCGTTAGCAATAACATGTTCAGAGCAGAGGAGAATCACTGCAGGCATTTATTCTCCCTCTCCAGAGATCAATCCACTGTTGACAGTATGAAGTCACGTTGAGTTTCCAGCATAAACACATCCGCAGTTAATTGCATTTGCATCTAGGATATTGTGTGTATGTGTGTCTATGTTCTCCTTTAATTAGGCTCTGCTGTATTGCAGATGAATTCCTCATCACCTCGAGGACACCATGAGTGTGAGTACATTCTCTGGCTGTTGGGCAATTTATCCTCAGCTGCACTCATGTTACATTTAAACTTTTTCTCTCTTTATGCTTTTTCTCTTTTTGTCTTTCACTTATGTACAAAATAAATTGCATTCAAGAACAAGAATGTAGCTGTTTCTGTAAGGATTGTAGGCAGACAATAAACAGTAAAACTGTATAGGAACACAATTAATCGTTAACAGGATTACACAGGAGCAGCAAATTCAATTAACAAACAGGATGGTATGTAGGGCACATAAGTAAGGACATGGAATGATCCAAGTCAACAAATCTTTTGACAGAAGAGCTTGAAAACAGATATGTCTATCTATCTATTTATTTCTAAGTCTGTTTTTGTCTTAGATTCTGTAGGAAAATCGCAGAATCCTTTGCTGATTTCATTGAGACTTGATTGAGACTTGATAGCCGGTCAAAGTCATCGTAATGGAGACATGCTTCGTTAACTCAGTCATTACTTCCAATATCTTCACTGCCTCGATGTTTTCCAAGTCTTTTGCCTGACCGGTGGCATAACCCACCCAAAACTCTGTGATGTTTGTAAATGAATTTCTTAATCATGTAAATTAATAGAACAAAAATAACCGCCAGGTCTTACTCTTACCAGGTAGTCGTCTGGTTTGATGCCGAACAGGTCCCTGAAGTAGCGGAAGGCCAGTGGGGCGTAGGTCTTGAAGCGGAAGTCAGGATAGTGGTGGGCTGGCGTCAAGTTGCTTCCCTCACTGGGACGAACCAACAAGCCAGGATATTATAGTAACATTGTATATTGTATATGGTATATTAGATACATTATTCCAAAAATAATTAAAATAAAGATGAACATTTTGAGTGAAACAGCCGAAGTGGGACATTAATTTTAACAGTCTATGATCCAATGCAGAAGGGGAAAGATGAAACTGGTCACCCAATCTCTGCACCCAGGTATCTAGGCTGCTGACTCCCAGAGAATGTATCAGGAGGCCATTGTAATGTGCTCCACCCGTACATGAACAGGCTACAGTAAAGTCATCTATGGGAAATTAGTTTTATCAGCATTGTAGTAAGAAACTGGCCTGTATAGAGTTCTTGGCCTGGAGACTGAGGGTGGCTCTGATTACTGGATCTTAACAATGCCACACAACAGAGCTTTGACTCTGGGAGACGAGAAAGAAGACTGAAAAATAATAAGTAGACAAAATAACCTGAATTTTTTGTTGTCTTAACCATAATACCCGAGGGTCTCTGACCCAGAGCGCGCTCTGTTTTGTAACTTGCGTATAGCACATCTGATAAGATCAGCATGAGTCAGCCATGGAGTTTTTCATCAAATGAACACTTGTTGAAATCAGTAAGACTGACCTTAAATCCACAAGAAGTTGGTTAATAAAAGTTTTCGTTTTCCAGGGCACCTCTAAATCGGATTTATATTCTGGGTAATGGGGCTACTGTATTACATTCTGTGCTGGCACTGTACCTGGTAAAGGGATACAGGCAACAGTCTGGCCTTGTTGTGTAACACTATTCCTGTAATTACTTTACAATGAAATGTGACTGCTCTGTTTAACATGTGAGGAGAACAACAGTTAGGTCTACTATCTACTATTAATGACTCACTATCCATGATGGTATGCACGAAACCATTTAGCAACAAACGGCGCTTTGATGTGTTCCATTCAATCTGATGAGAGTTCTACTGCGTTTGTCAATGTCTAGTGGAAGACACATGCTGGTTTTGACGCTTTGATTGTGAAATGAAAATATTTAAAATCTCAAACCATATGAAACTAAACTAGCAGAAAAAACAACAAATCCTCCAGAGAGGAGGACGACAAGAAGGTGGGAAGCATCTATTACTCATTCTCTCTCTGAGGACACAGAGTGAGGGATTTTGTTTTTGGGTGCTATTCTAAACCAGAAAAACCTAGGGAGAGCATTCGTTATTATGTCAACCACCAGGTGTGAAGCAAGTTTTCATTCCCTCATAATTGTTTTGTTTGATTTTCCTTGGACAAGTTTCCTTTACTAAATGTAGTGTTGCTTTTTTTTGAAACTTTTTTTTTTTACACTTCTGTTAGCTTTCCCCCTCAATGATTCAAACTTTGATTTAATTCACAATTAAATTAAAGTTAATTAGAAAAGGTCAACACGATTCCTATCTAAGGTCTACAGTGGGGTTGTTTTATCAACACCCATTTTTTATAGGGCCAGCATTGAAGAGTAATGTTTGGCTGTTGCTAAGGAGCAAGACAGTGTGTGCGTGCCAAGATCAGGTTTGCATAAACAATACTGTGTTTGCATATCCTGTTGCTGAATCTCAAAGGTAAACCAGCGCATTTAATCAGAATCAAATTCTTGTTCTGAAGCCTCCGAGTTAAAGACAGCCTCAGGTGATCCGTATTTTTGGCCATGCATCTAAAATTGCAAGCGTGCCCTTTTTGCTCATCATCTGTTAATTTTTGTGCAAGATAAGATGTACATTAAAAAATTTCACATCATTATACAGCTAACAGAAAACTATGAAACCTGTCTGAATAATATATGAAGAGATGACGCTATTTACTGAGAATGTTTTATTAAATATTGTATGTGTTAATACATAGGTCAAAAATTCAAATAATCCCTGGGTCTGTTTTGGGTTATATAAATTGTTTATTTAAGATTAAGACAGCCTGAGATGACAGTGAGGCCCCACATTCTCATATGTTTTGGCAGTAAGAGGCGCATGGTAAGCTGATTTCACAGTTTCAGGGCAGGATTATCCACCAGAATAGATTTATACCCGCTTCATTTTGTAAATTTCATTTTGCTGATAACGACTGGTCTTTTTTGGTCAGTTGGATGGGATTTCCATCAAGCACAAATAATAAGATTTTCAGGTTTCTTTAATACAAGTTCCAGACGTGTAACATTTAAGCAGGCAGTCTTTAGCTGTGTTCTATTCATTCCATTTGTAGAGACAGGAAACTATCACAGACCTCTTACCACCTACACATACTCTTTATGAAGCTGTTCTCTCAGTCCTTGGCACCTGTACACCAATAACCTTGAGCTTATGCAAAGGTCTGGTTGTTATTAAACTAATGCTACACAAATAAGTCATACGTCGAATGGGAGTTTGACCGCAAATGTCTGCATGTCTTACTGTGTGTACAGACGCTGTGTGTCTGGAAATGAATGCATCTCTTAGTGGGTTGGCACTGCACAGTACTGACCTGGGGAGAAAGACGCTCTCCACCACATAGAAGTCTTGCATAAGAACGTCTCTGTCCGGCTTAGAGGTAAGGTTGCCCACTGTATAGCCAATACCAAGCTGAATGGCCCCCTTCAAGGCTGATGACGTGGTCTAGATGGGAAAGTTAAAACATCACATTAGTCATACTGCTATAGCATAGTTTTATCATGCTGCTGTAGCATAGCGTTATAATGCTGTTATAGTATAGTGTTATTATCCTGCCATAGTATAGAGTTATTATGCTGCTAAATTATGATTGTATTATGCAACTACAACAGTGTTATTATGCCGCATAGTGTTATTATCCTGCAATAACAGTGTTAATATGCTCATGGCATAGTGTTACTTTGCTGTTATAGCAGAGTGTTTTTATGGTTACTATAATATTGTGGTATTATGCTGCTATAAATAGTAAATGGACTTCAATTATAGAACTCTTTACTAGTCTCCTCGACCACTCGAAGTGCTTTAGAATGTGTTCACACAAAAATTCATACAGTGAGAGACCGCAGTCATTCAGGCCATCTTTCAAAACAATGAAACAGCCATTGGGGTTAGGTATTTTCCTCAAGGCCACTTAAACATGTGGACTGCAGGGGCCGGGGGCAGGGAATTGAAACCAGCAACCTTCAGATAAGTGGACACCTGCTCTACCAACTGAGCCACCATTGCCCCTAACATAGTGTCATTATGATGCTATAGCATAGTGTCATACCCATATTATGTTCATCCCTGTAATCAAGCAACCCTTTGAGTTATAACTCTTCTGATTGAGATTTTTTTTTTTGTCGTCTATTTTACTTTAATATAGCAATTTATTTTCAAACTCAAACTATAGCATAGCAAATTGCAAAAAAAAATATGAAACCATATAATACACTGACCCATTCAAATCCATGCTTGTTTTATTACATCATTTTGAGATCTAATTACTAAAGTAAAAAAATAACATTCAGGGTGAGAGAAGTTGGGATAAAAACATACTTGCTGTGGCTCAACCATTTTAGTCCCAACCTAAAACGTCACTTTACTGATGCTATCTTATGAAATGTCGCCAGGAGCAGTGCTTTCTGAAGTTTAAAAAGGAAAGAAAAATAAACTGTTCAGTCAACAGCACTTGACTGTTTTCTGGCAGACAGCCCTGGCTGGGGCCAGGACATTACGTGCTGTAGTCGGACATTTAGAAAGACCCATGTGACTCGAAGTAAAGAACTTCTTGGACTTGTTGACTCTAAAAAGTTGCATTCAAAAATCAATGGTAAGGAGGCAGGTTCCCTTTCATCTTCAGATAGAATAAAACCAAACACAGTGAGTGCGATGTGTAACTATTCAAACTTATAACCTTTTTGTACGTTTTCTCTCTGCTTGTGCTCCACAGCCCTCCCATCCCATTTTCAGTTGTGGTTGACATCTGAAAGAGATGCAAAGGACGAAAATAAAACTATGATACATTTTTAAAAAGTCACCACATTCACAACTTAAACTTAACATTTCTATCATGATTAAGGTAACTGAAAATACCAATAGCATGAACTTACCTTGATTTATGAAAACCTGTGCCAGATGAACAACAGTTAAGGTGACATCTCTTGATTTTTCGATAGTCCGCTCAACCAAACATCAGGGTGTCTAGATCAGCCAGTCGACCCTCTGCAAGAAAACAGTTTTTATTATACAGTATAACACAATAAATATTAAAGCGGAGAAAGGAAGAAATTAAGTTTGGTACTTCAGAGTTCAGAAGTACCAAGCTAGATGTAACATGTTTGCCAGCAAAGACCGCTCCATTACAGTGATAAGTTTCAGGAGACTTTACTATCAGTCCCCTCCTGTTACTCTATGGCATACAGGAAAGGCAATTTAGTCTGTTCCTAAACTAACTGTTGAGCTGGCCTGTAGCAAAAGCTCTCTGATTCAGCAGTCACTCATGTCTAATGAAATGCTCATGCATGTGTGTTAGCATTCACAGTCATTGTGTTAGAGTCTGTTTTGTAAAACATTATAGACCTGATTGACGGTTCAACTGTCAATTCAAACATTGCTCTGTGCAGATAGCAAACTATGCTTAAATCTTTTATAGAACACTTCATCCTTCACAATTTCTGACTTTATTTTCTTAATTCCATCCGTATCTTAGGTGTGTGCCTGTGTGTGTGTTGGATAAACAGCACCTCATAAAGAAACAAAGCTGCAGTGTGCGTGTCAATAAGCTGTAGGCCTGGATCTCCTCTGGAGCTGCCTCACTAACAGCACTACTAAGCCCTTACGGAGCCACAAAGCAGTTGGTCTAATTTCCTTATAAGTTCCCAGATTTTACTGTGTCACTCCCCATCACACTCTTCCATTTACGTTCACCAAGTATGCCTCAGTCCAGGTCCACTGAGGGAGTGGTGAAAACATAGTACACATGAGTGAGGACTTTTTTTTTTTAATAACATATAGTTAATTTGCTTATGGCATAGTGTTATTATGCTGTTATAGCAGAGTGTTAATACGTTACTATAACATAGTAGCATTGTGCTGCTATAAATGGTAATGGACTGTACTTGTATAACTTAGATGACCTTTCAGATAAGCCTTTGACATGCCTGTAATGCACAATATCTTTCTGATCCATCAGTGCTAGACTCCCTTACTGGCAGACTGCAGTCTGTCAGAATTTGGAATCACATCTCAAAAACTCTGATGAATGATGAACACTGCCATCCCACAAGGATAAGTTCTCCTCCCCATGCTTTAAACTCTGTTCACCTATGACTGCGTCGCCTCTTACATGGACAACATCATCTTGAAGTTTGCTGACAACAGCACGGTCATCGTCCTGATCACCAGAGATGATGGAAGGCATACAGGAGAGAGGTGGAGAGTCTGGTGACATGGTGTGAGAACAACAACTTCTCCCTCAACACTAATAAAACCAAGGAGATGGTAGTGGACATGAGAAAGGAGAGGAAACATCATCACCCAATGTCAGTCTGAGGCTTGAAGGTGTAGAGGATGAGCTGCTTCAAATTCCTGGGCATCCTCATCATTGATGACCTCACCTGGACACAAAACATCATACAGCTGGTCAAGAAAGCACAACAGCGGCTGTACTTTCTGAGGAGGCTGAGGAATTTTGGCATGCCAAGACAAATCCTTAGCAGATTCTACCGCTGCTGCATTGAGAACATCCTGACCAGCTGCATCACTGTTTGGGAAGATAATTGCCATAGACGAAAACGCCTGGAGAGAGTCGAAAGGACTAGTGGGAAGATCATCAGGGCACCCTCATCATCTCTGCAAGAGGTCTACCATCCAGAGTACACAGGAGAGCCTGTATCATCATCAGACCCACCCCCAACACTCACTCTTCACACTTCTGCCATCTGCCAAGAGGTACAGAAGTGTGAAGTGCAGTGCATCCAGACTCAAGGACTGCTTCTATCCTCAGGCCATCAGACTGATCAATAGTTCAAACCCACTGTCCCCATCCTTTTTTTAAATCTTTTTTAAAATATAGTTTATATTTTTTCTTCCCTTCAGTTTTCAGTGTCCTTATTGTTTTACAGCCTTTCAGAGTGGAAGGCAAAAAAATAATTTCATTGTACAGGGAAACTTGTTAAACTTTTAATATGAGAATAAAAACTTTGACTTGACTTGACCTTTTTCAAGTCATCACCTCCAGTCCACCTGCTTTGTGACCAGTAATCACATCCACATTGAATCTGGATCAATAGCATTGAAATCACACCATTTGAAATTGAGTACTTTTATTCGGAGAGGCTGACTATCATTTACAAAGCTAATCCATTTAGGTTAAAACACTTCATGGGTTATCACTTATAAAAAAAACCCGAATATGTTGTAGCCATGTTTAAAAAAAAGGCTTCAAAAGGTGAATTAAATTCATGACACACATTTACATATTCAGATAAAGAAAGAATGTTGCAGACCCTCTTATCGCCAGAAATGGGCTCTTATCTGCGCCCCAGCTCTTCTGTTGCTATGAACGCAAAGCCAACAACAACACAAACCTCTCAGCTTCATCTCTGTGTCTTTTTGGGGTCCAGACCCAACCCTTGCTCTTCAAACCAATATTCATTTTCTGTTGCCATGCTTTGAGGAACCCAAGCAAATATGGTCCCACAAAACATGTAAAAATATCCTGTACTTAAAGTTTGTATTTATTGTATGGTTGACAAAGGTCACGTGAATCGCTCTTTACAGATCAAAATCCTGTCATCAATCATTTGTCATTGCAAATATAAGACATATTTCTCTTCACTGCTGTGTAATACGGTGTTGATTGACCTGATCCTTTTCACTGTACAACGGGCCGTGTGCTCTGAACCTGGAGAATGTTAATGAGCCTGCTGGCCTGTCTGGCTCTCTCGGCCCTGGTGTCGTTGTCAAAAGGGATTGTTTGAACCTCTCCAACTCCCTCCCTCTCTCACTCACTCCTGACTCCACCGCCTAGCCAGCACTCCCAACAGACTGGTTCCAGAACAGTCCATGAGAGGCCTGCAGCTGCAGTGAACAACAGCAGGTCTGTTGTTCACCTCTCAACAAAATAGAGGCAGACAGATGGTTGAACATGTAGATAAAAATGGATGAATAGATTATCCTAACGAGGCATGTCTCACGACTGTCAAACACTCCCTTTGCAAATATCACAGGTATAAATGATGTCTGACAAGGAGATAAGGACACCACAAGTGTGCTTGAACACTACCGGTTTGTAAAATGATACACCTTCTAAGTCCCAATTACATTACTGCGAGCTACCATAAATATGACAATTCATCCAAGTCAAAACAATGTCTCTGGGAGATTGTGTGTGTTTTCGGGATAAGAACCAAATTGGTTAAATTATATAACTGATAAATAAAACATGAGGAAAACTGCACTTGAAAGTCTAACTGATAATTAAACATGAACATAGTACAGCTGGAATGCATAGAGTGGCTATATGATGGGCTGTTTGCCTGCCTTTATGAAAGTCAAACAAGATTATAAATACGTCATAGGTAATGCGGTACAACGTCATGTCTGCACAATATAGATCACAGTAAAAGCCTTGGTTTTACGCAGTATTCAAGCTTAGATTGCAAATCGTTGTACCGTACACAGAAATTTGAACAACAAATATATAAGCTACAAAAGATGTTGCACCTGCAAACTGTCTTGGTAATTCATGACAGTTCTCCCAATGACTTGGGAACCATTTTGTGAATACTTCTCTTAAAAAGGGGCAACATCAATTAACCTACTGACTCAGCTCCTCTCTCTCCATCTCTTGTTGTTACCAAACAACTCTCCTCACAAGTGTGTCCCTGTAGGAAACTCTCTACCAGCCTTAAAACATACACTAGAGCAGATCAAACACAGGCCCTCCTGCCATGTCTTTTCTGCGCTTTCAGGAATATACTGCCAAGGGTACCAGTCAGTCCCAGAGAAAGTCAAATGACCACTCACCTGCCAAACATTCCTGGCAATGAAACATGCTACTAAGAGCAAATAGGGGCCACCTGGTGTGTTTAAAATCCAAACTGATTCAATGCATCTGAACTGTCAGAAATTTAGCTGTGGATACCCTGGTCTTATAAGGAACGTTAGCAGCAAAATAGTGAAGGCAGGAAAAACATCAACTAGTCTCCAGTCATGATCCACATCTGTTACAAAAAAATTATTAAATCATACTTTCCTGTAGGTAGATCTGATTCCGTCTTTCAATAATGATGACGTATTAAAGTATACTATTACACAATATTTACAAAGTCTATTACATTTCTGCAACTGCTTATACTCGGTAGAAGAGAACTATCTCAACTGATAATGGGAGATAATACAACCAGTTCATCTCACTGCCACACCGAGAGAAAAACAACCATTCAAACTCAATTTAGACACACCGTTTAATCTCGGATGTATTTTTTGAGAGATGGAAAACCAAATAAGCATGGGAATGACAAGAAAAAATCCAACACAGAAGCTCCTGTTACCTCCTTACTGTGAGGTAGCAGTGCTGCTCACTGCACTACTGTGCTGCTCTCTCCAAAGTATCAGAACCTAACAAGGCTGAGAAGTATTCAAGGAACCTCCTCCGTTTCTGTCACCAGGATATACCTGAAAGGTTCCACTTTGCTCCAGTCCCTGGATTTTATTGGATTACTACAGCATATTGAAGACATGATGGAGAATCAATAGCAGGCCATCAATGTAGAGCCCTTTCAGGACAGAACCACTGAGATTTCATGACCCAAAAACCCCGATAACTGGATTTGGATGGATATATTCAAAGGGTGCATGCAGGGCCAGCTTAGCTCATTCTGCAGGGGATCAGCTTCAACAATTTAACTGCTCGGATCCTTGACCAATGCTCAAAGAAATTTGGCACTGGCTAAAATGAATTCTTTCTTGATTGCCTTGTTGTATTTTTAATTAAATCACATTTCAAATTTTTCAATATTCCATATGATGGAACATGATGGAATACTCTGTAATAAAAGGTAACCCAGGATGGAAGGATGTGGTAGGGTGCAGTAATTATCTTTCTGAAAACCTGTGTGATTATAAAACTGTTTTATCCAATCTATGTAAAATTGATGCTGCTTTGAAATATGTCATGTTCTGTTTATGAATCTTGTAGCTGGACGCCAACATGATTAGTCACATAAATGTTAATAGACACAATATTAGTTTCCCCTCATCAACTCAAAGACATTGTAATTTATCCCAGTTGTTTCAAGAATGCTATCTCACAGAAAAATGGTGAGACAGGCACAGGTGTAGCTTAGTGGGTGGTAAACAGAGTGATGAGTGAAAGTAGCAAACACTTCAAACTGAAATATTGGCTCATTAATTTCTGAGAAACACAAAGAGAAATCTCACACATTTCAGGGTCTCTTCTCTGACTCCTACATAGAAAATAGAAAACAAACAAAGCCAATAAAAATAAAGTACACACACAGCTTTAACATGTGCATATAAACCCAACTGTTCAGGTTTTCTGGTCCTTGTAATCGTAGCCATGAATCTTATAGACGCATCATCTCTTTTTTTCTTTGCCTGATGAGTCCCTGCACTAATTGAATCAGTAAAAACAGCTGGCAGGTAGTATTTTAGATTCTGTTTGGTATGTTCTGTTGCTTGTGTTACCTGTAATCATCTCCCTCAAGGAAATCATCAATTTACCAAATTTTTGGTATCTGAGCCTTTGGAAACGGCAAATAAAGAGTATCTATAGGTGTGGGGAATTGGGGAGTACACCACCAGAGCTATGAACTCTCATATTTGCCATATGGGGTCCTACAGTGGATGAGAGGTACAACATAGAGACTATGTTCACTGCCCTGATGGAGCGACACACTAAACCACAAGATCCTCTGTCACAATTACTTATCTGAGAAGGGTTATTGCATTCAACCACCAGTAATATCTATGCATGCTGGCCCCAAGTCCCAAAAGCACAGTACATGTCAACCATTGACACCCAGAAATCAGAGAGAGGTTTGCCCGTCCCAGACAAAAAAGTTTTGTCCTGCTCTGGAGTCTTCACTCTACAATAGTCAGAGTGATATATGCGTGGGAATACTGGTTGTTTAATATTCTGAGAAATTATCAATATCGGGGGGAAAAGGGAATTTCTTCATCCTGCCTGTATTGATCTGAGGTCACTGGTTGCTCATGATAATGTTTTGTGTCATCAAACGTCCACATTACTTTAGATTTTTCATCCGACCCTGTAAGTCTAATCCTTTCATTTATCTTTCCTTCTAGCTCTTTCACTTTAACAACCCACGGGTCCCTTAGGTGGGCCTCTGCAAGCCCACCATTACCACACTGGGAAGTAGGAGGGGCTATGGATGGCTCAGCAGAGCAAAAACAACAACAATAAACAACAACAAAGTCCCCAGCCTTCAAATAATCTGAATTATTACAGGGCTGCCAACCTATCGCTCCTCCTACAATCCAGCAATCTACCAGCATTAAATACAATGCAGCCAATGACTGATGTTGGCCTCCTCTGGCTAATTGTGCCTCAGAGTCAGCGAGTGGGCAACTTCTCTTTAGGGGTCAAGATGACAAGTTACAATAATGTAACACTAATTTGTACCTTATACAAGTCTTTTTTCAAGGAATAAAATTATGAAATTTCTTACTCTCAGGATCTATTCCACGCTTTTTCATCTTAAATGAAAATGTAAAAATTTGTCAATAATTGTTATATGAATATGAAATTGCTTTAATAAGTGGTTTATTTATTTTGAGTCACTGAACGAAATACAGAATGTGGCAAATTCCTATTTCTTATAACAAAAATAAAATGTACAATTTATGTTACGTCTATTGCTATGAAGAATAATGTGGAGAACTTGAATAAATGTTGCATTTTTGGGTTAACATGGATCATTGTACAGATAATAAAGTGTTGATTAGGTAGTCCTGGTGGCTATCAGCAGTATGATATATTAACAGACATTAGTACAGACTGACCACTGAAAGAGGACAATAAAAGAGATAACGTAGAGAGAAAAGCCCACGCTGTGCTTAGGTGGAGGTGCAACACAATTGAACAAGAGGACGAAGGCTAAACTGATCCATAGAGCATGTGGACTTACTTCCCACTGACTAGACTAGGTTTTTAAGTTCACTATGTAGCACCCTCTGCTCTGAATCATACTGCTTGCCGTGGAATATGTGTCTCTGATATCGCAAAGTATGTCTTAATCGATTGATATACATTCGTGTTTTTGATGGCAATAACATAAATTTCACTTCATATGTAGTACTAACTCAGAACATGATAGCAATACTTCACAATGTAGATCCTAACCAATAATTTAAGATAAGAATATGTCAACCTATTTTATCATCAGTTTATCAAGCAATGATTAGCAAAACATTTCTATACAGAGAAACTAAATATTTTACATTGTATGCACTGCCATCATGTTAAAAGATGAATATTGGGTGATATATCAATATCAATATAAAACCCATGGACTGCCAGTTTGGTATCTGCCTCAAAGATTCGCTGTATAATCAGGCTACAGAGTAAAGTGTGCTATTTGGTTGCCGATATAATATTTCATATACTGAATCCAAAGTAATGAATTCATCAAAATATTTTAATAATCCTCATAACTATAAGGTTTAGTAAAGAAAGAACACAGCAGCATGACACACAACACTTAGTAACTCAATAGAAACCACAAAACCAAAAATATATATATGATACCGTATTATGGTACATCCCCAGGTGTCACACAGCATGATGAGCCAGTGGTTAATTTTATGCACTTCCTGATTCTTTCTCATTTGACTGGGACCCAGTGGAATTGGTCCAGTTTGGGACCGAGTGGTCAGCATCCCACAAAGGATGTTTGAAAGGGAAAACAGCTCATGCAAATCTCTTGCTTTCTCTTTGGCACTAACACCTGAGGACCTTTGCTGTGCTGCCTGCTGACCTTCACTGCTGCGCTGCTTCTCATGCTGAGCAGAATCGTTGGGTTATATAATATTTTCCATTTGCGTAGCTACAGAAATGCCACATCACGTCAGAGCCAAACCTTGTCAAAACAAATCAGATTTAGCCTCAGCTCCTCTTGAGCTTTCCCTCTGCTGAATCAAATTACCACTTAAATGAGTCACTTGATAATAATACTGTAACTGTAGGTTATAATCAATAATGCAATTTGAAAGCAGCCAACATTAGTATGTTTCCTCTGCAGTATGAGAGTCATTCAGAGAGCTCAGCAAGTCACAGCTATATGGTCGTCATTGCTGTCTTGTGATCTGAGGTCAAAGGGCACTTTGTGTACCGTGTTCTTACTGTACCATGGGATCCCAGTAGTGATAGGAACAAAATAACAGGCATATGAAGCTCATTAGGCGGTTACATAAGTTGGTGCTGATCTCTCTCATTCCTGCAAATGGTCTGAGTGACCGTGTGCCTCCATGCACACGAGGGTGTGGCTTCATGCCAAGTGTGACTTTCAAGATGCTCTGATAAAAAACGATTCAGACTGCTTTGATAATGACAATGGGCACCTTGTAATTCTATGTGATTCAAATGTGGGCTCTGTTCCTTCTGCACCCACGCTAATTCTTATCTCAGAGGATCCTCTCTCGCTCGGGACTAGGAAGTTATATTCGGGGTCAAACTGCTAATGTGCCACGTCCCAGTAACAACCAAATTTATTGCATGGTGACAAGAGTGTTCAGTTCTTTCACACTTAATTTTAAAATGGAAAGCTATAAGAAAAAAAAATCCATCCATCTTTGTGAGTCTGAGGATTTGGTATCAGTTGTTGCAGTTGACATCATTGGATTGCCGCATCCACCGCAGATCCTTAATGTTAGCGCGATGGATGGACTGAATTGTTCTTAGGAAACTTCAGTTGTACATTTACGACAATAGACGCTTTTTATCAAAATTGTTTTTCTGAAATACCTTCCTAATTCTTGGACCGATTTACTCAAAATTTGCTGCATATTAGGAATTGACTCAAGCATATCTGTCTTGTAAAATTCATATTTTGGTTACTTAGTAAGGGGAGATTTTCTTCTTTTTTTTTTCAAGAAAACTGTTTTCCAGACATAACTCAAAAATTATTTCCTGGATCATTTTTAAATTTCATTTCTTTAAAGACCTAATTGCAAAAAAGAAATGGATTTGTTTTGGGAAGGTCCATTGCATATTTCTGACTCTAGCGGAAGCTTTATCTTCAAAGGTTTTTGGGCCATAAATTATCAAGCACCGGTCCGTTTCAGTCCAAATTTGGTGCATATGAAAAGACCCAAGGAGATACATCTTGTTTCCATTGTGTTTTACTCTAATAGTTTATATTTAGCTCACTATGGGGAGTATTTTTACAAAATACTTTTCTTCCAGAAATAACTCAAAAATTATTCCAAGGATCATTTTCAAACGTTATACCCCCAAAGACTTAAATGCGAGTGAAGACGGGATTTATTTTGGAAAAGGTCAATCATATATTTCAGACACTAGGGGAGCTTTATCTCCAAAAGTTTCTGTGCCATAATTTCTCAACTGTTAGTCCGATTTACTACAATCATGATGCATATGAACAAACTAGATGAGATCTATGTTGTGTATATCAAGTCTTATATACTTTCAATACTTCATGTTTTGAAAAATTTGGAATTTTAAATTACTTTTTTACCAAAATGAATTGTGTCAGTAATATTTCTAGACCAAAGTTTGGTATTTTTGGGAATAATTTAATAAAATAGTCATTTCAGAAAATCAGACCCAAAAGATAGTCTATACAAATTATTCGTTGGACCTATAAACAACCAAGACCAGTGACCAGATTTAGTAATATGGTTTGAAACTGAATTAAACTAAATAGTGAAAGTAAAAAAGTATGTATTTGAATAAGGAGTCATTTAGAATAATTCTTAGAAGGAAATGTTCCATATGCCAACGTTAAAAATTCTCTCTAACCACACAGATACATTCTAAGATACCAACATATTTCATTTGTAATTATGATGAAGCAAAACAGTTTTGTTAAAGGCATTAAGTCATATGAACAAAATTTTCATAGTGGAAATGCATAGGAATAAAAGTCAGAAAGTTGAAAGAAAAGCAGAAGTTGCAGACCTTGCTTAGGCAGCTTCCCTGTACACCTGGCAGCTTTTAGTCTGCAGCACAGCACATTAGGCAAGATAACCAGCTCTATCTTTTTGTCTTTGGACAGGCAAAGCTATTTCACAGTCACAGCCTGGCTGGAAGAGAAATGTAGCACTTAGCTGTAGAGAGCCGTGATAATGTGATGGGTTCTGGGGTTCACCATTAAAGGTACAACAAACTGTCACCTGGCCTACAGTTCATGCTGTGCCAACTGTTTACTGCTATCCCGGAGTAGTTTCTCAGTAACAAAAGGTTAAGCTGAGCCAGTTTCCCCCCTAGCTAGGTGTAGACATGGTTTTGAACCAGTTAGTTCCGTCATCTGACACCAAATGTCTTACACAATTTTCAGCATGCTTGACTTATTTCCGCACAAACTAAATAGCCTTCCAGTTTCTCACTGACGGTTTTTGACAGTTTCAGACACAAAAAACTTCCTGAGATATTACATATCAACTCAAAAATAATAAATGCGGTACAACACACACTGATGCCTGCAGCTACACTTTTGAAACTGGTTCTATGACTTAATCCCAAATTCAAAATAAGCCTCAACAACATAGCTTAATTTCACGTTTTTTATGTCAAAATATGTGAAAGAAAACTATTACAGCTATTATTTTACCTAAATGTGGGAAACGGCTGAGGTGCACCTGTAATTTTTCCCCCCTGCGCACAACCTGGAGACACTTAATGACGTAACGTGTGCGAGGTATTGTCTGTCTGTGCCATTATGACCAGTCTGAAATATAAACTATTGTTTCGCACTAGGCTAAGAAACTCACAGAAACCTCAGCAGCCAATGGTTGTCCTCCGAGGAGTCGTGTAGCAATGTTTTGCTCCAAGTGGATGCCGCAGTCCTGCTAGAAAAACCCTCTCCTCTCCACTAGGAGTCGATCCACAGCAGATGAATAAATATGAAAGGAAAGAGAATTCCCACCACAGGTTGACTGAGGAGTCACTACTGCACTGACAGCAGCGAGAATGCAAGGTGTGTTTCTCTTTTTCAGCCCAGCCCTGCCTCTTTACATACAATTATGCCATTCAGTCAGACTGCGCCATTGGGTGCAGAGAAGTGACTCGACAGCGTCCTCTGCAGGTCATCTCAGGAGAGAGCAGATCATTACAAGACAACAGGAAACCAATGTTTCTTAAACAGTGGGCACAGTTACCCCTAGGGGTACTTTGCAGTACTTCATAAATATTTGTAATGTACAGCCCCTAAGTGAGATTTTAGTATAATAAATTCAATTTAAAATAATAACTTAAGTCAAGTTAAAAAACAAAAATTATATTCAGTATTCATTTCTAAATATAAATTAAATTTCAAAACTGCAAGCATGAACACTTGTTTTGACTGTGAGCAAAATGATTGGATATTGTATCAAAAATGTGTGGTCGATATGTGGGAGTAATAATAATAATAATAATAATAATAATAATAATAATAATACATTTTATTTATAATGCACTTTACATTTTGATCAAATCTCAAAGTAATGATAAGAATGAGTAATGCTAGAACACAGTGAACGAAAGCTTAAATAGCGCCAACAAGCTTAATAGAGCCAACAAAAAAAAGACATAAGGTTCGTCATGAGTTTTGAAATGTATAGTAATCGCTTGTATGTATCTTGCATCATGTTAGTATTAATGATAACAAGCAATGTTCACTGAACAGCACTGTAATGTTTGTTGCAATAAAGGCATTTTTGCGCTAATCGTGGTTACGTGGTTTAAGTAATAAATCAATGTGGGTACATTGTAGAAAAAAGTGTGGGAAACACTGTAAAAAAACAAATAGACAAAACTCCAACAGCACAAATTTTCATCAAGGAAGCTCAGGTTCTAGATTGTGCCATTCTATCTAAACACGATAGTATCATGATGGTTTTATAATAGTTTCATGCGGTGCCTTGCTTGATAATATCAATAATATGATAATATAATAATAATAATAATAATGATAAATTGGACTTGTATAGCGCCTTTCTATGAACCAAAGATATGACTTCTTTACCATGCAATCCTGCCCATATAATTTAGAATCACATTGTTGTCATTATTATAGTTGATAGTTATTGAAGACAAATTTATTTTTCACTGATGGAGTTTCCTCCAGGATGTAACTCAGTGACTTTGGAAGATAAGTCAAATTTGGCACCTAATGGAATCAGCAGTTTCACATTTGATGTCAGTTTTAAGTCTCTAGTATTTGCATATGTTTTTATATGAGCCCTTTAAACTCAACAATTCAGATTCACCTGATCCTAAATATTACTTGAATACAGATTATATTTTGAAGTGGGGTAGATCTTATCAATATGCTGGGATGTATTAGGTAGATATTTAGATTTTTTTCAACAATAGCAAAAGGTGTATATCAAATAAATTATGAATCAATTTACATATTAAAAACAATTTCAATATCCTCTTCAGAACAAGGATACTAATGTGCCTGAAAAGACAATAAAAATATGAAATCTGTCTGGCCTATCAATTCAAAAGTTTAATTTTCTGAATCTCTGTCAGTCGAGAAATAGTAATGTGCTTTATGTTGAGGTCTTAATCTTAATATAAACAGCTTCCGCTTTCATATGATCATCACTAGCTGAATCAAAACAAACAAATGCCATATAATGATATATTATATTGCAAATACAACATACTGCATTATACCAAAGTCAAAGTGAATAATTGATTCTAATTGGCTGCAGGGTGTCCATTAATTTCGGATAATGGACACCTCCTAAGAAAACATAATTCCCTGTTCTAAATTCACTGCCTGAGGACAACTGCACAAGTCAAGTGACAAAAATCTTTACTCAGTGATGATTATGGCTAGTGTGGAATATCTAGATACGGGTTTGGGGACGCTAGGTAGTCTGGTTTAACTTTTTCTTCACCAAAAGTCCTAGAACATAAAGAGTTTGTGTTTGAAAAATGGAAATAAATATAATAAATAAATCTATATATGTTATTTTGTAATAACCCTATTACTGTAAGAAATTAGAAATTATTAAACATTTATGATAGTGTGTTACTTAAGCTCTTTCAAAACATTTAACCTTGTTTTCGCTTTTCATTACATTTTCTGCAAGACAATTACTTATGAATTTATTATTAACCAAAAATCTGGGTCAACTGGTGGCTTAAGTTCATATATTCTTTTGTCAAGAAAAAGTGCAATTACTTGTGTAAAAAAAAAGAAGGCTGGTAAAAGTACATGCATTGATTCAACTTCTTTACTCCTATAAAAATGTAATAGTACACGCTCCAAAAATGTACCTCGGATATAAAACTAAAACAGAATTCCTTTGAAAGAAATTTCTACCAACTGTTTTGTGCAAACCTAATGGAACCTCAAGCCATATGAATTTAACATTAATTCAGGGAATTGGGAGCTTTATTTCAATTTCTGTTTCTGACATACGAGGACAAAGAGTGAATTCAGCACGAATGAACACAAGCAGAAAAAACAATGTGGATAGAAAAAACACTGACATAACGCCTTTTCGTCATGGTTGATTTGCATATGTTTCTTGCCTTTTATGTCTTCTTATATGTTTCATGACTGCTGTCTTGTTTCAGCAGCTGTTCATGATATACAACGATAGATAGACTGAGACACAGTTCTTCCTACGTCTTATTGTCCCTCCATTTTTGGTTGAACTCAGTCTTGATTTCAGGAGAGAATACAGCAACGCAAAAATTATTACTAAAATAATAAGCCTGTTCAGAATATGTAAGGAGTTAAAGTACAGATATCTGTGTTAGGTTGTAAGGAGTAACATAAATATTTTGTCAGAAAAATATACTCTCTTATAAAGTACAAATGCCTGAAAATGTTACTTCAGTAATTAAGAATTTGTACTTTGTTACTCCTCCAAGTCATGACCGCCTCCATCAAACATCACAAGCTGTGCTGTCAATAGGCCATATAGGCATATGCTGTCGTCCCTAAAAGCAAGGTCAATCTCTGAAAAGTACCTAATCTCCTGCATTGTACAAGCAATCCCCCTGATTGAACTCCTGAAATTTAACAGTATAACAGTATTTTCGATATATAAGCTCCCCCTAGAGAGTAAAATATGAACTATTGGAGTAAAATATGAAATAATCAAGATATATCTTCTCGAGTCGATTGGTATACTCCCAGTTTGGACTAAATTGGACTAACAGTTAGGAAGCTGTGTCTGAATAACACATTTTCTTTGGAAAAAGTTCCCCCTGGTGAGTAAAATGTGAAATAATAGAGTAAAATATGATATATACAAGTTAGAACTCCTTGAGTTGATTGGTTGGATTTAGTCCAAATTTGATGCATATCAAAGATTCCATAATATCCTTTACTTTCCGAGGATATTACGAGACCATTTCTTAGGGCATACCTTAGGCCAAGTGTACCACTGAAAAGGTAGATAAGTGGAAAAACATTGATTTTTATTGATAATCTCTAAAGAATGTGGAGCCAGATTGATGATTCTTCTAAGATCATTGATGTGGAAAAGGCTTTTTGAAAAAAAAAGTGTTTAACAAGGTAATAAAATGAGACAAATAAGATGAAAGTCGGTCGCTGTCGTTTTTCCTGTTGCCAACATTTTAGGAAGGGCTGGTGAAAGGTTTGATGAGACCAAGTTCCATAGCTTTGACCAAGCAAGTGCGTGCAACATCAATTGGCTCTTGCCTCCTGGGATTGTCCGCTGCCTTGCCGATTATCGACAGGATTTCCAAGATCTCACTTTCAATCAACTTTTTGGCCAAGTCACTGTCCTCTGAGTTGAGCATGTTGAAGACCACCACAAGTCCACGGTGCTGTACCGCCGGGTTGTCATGTAGACAAAGCCTCTGCAGGATCTCAAGCCACTGGGCGGTCTGTTGGGAAAAATCGGTCAACCTGGTCAGTACCACATCAAAAACATAACATTCTGCTTTTTTTTAAAATAATTTTTGTAACCAACAAATGAGTTAGTTACTTTTCAATTACATTTTTCTGTGTCATTTTAAAGAGGCTCTCTGATTTTATACACGACCATTAGTTTAGTCTCAGTGAATAACACTGAGAAATATCTTAGTGGCACTGGACAAGTTGTGTCAAGTGACAGTAGAATAGGATTCATACTACTATTATTATGTTTCAAACCGGTCCTAAGAGAATTATGTGATATGATACTATAGTTGATACTCCTCAATAAAAACACTGTGGAGCACTTCTACACATACCACTTTGGTTAGTTTGTTGCAGAGGTTTTTCTGAACACTAGTGAGCGTGGCCAGAGCTCCAGCTGCAGCGATCTGAAGATTTTCATCCTCCTCCCCACAGAGCAGCACCAGCAACTTCAGCTTATCATTACCATCTTCCAGGTAACGATCTTGGACCTGAAACGAATAGAGTCGAGGTGTGTGACGTCATTTTTTTAAGTTGCCCTTTGTTATCATATCTCGTTTTAGCTGCTTAAATGTTTTCACCTCTTTACATGAAATAAGGTTGCACATGCATTCAGTTGCAGCCTGCCTGATCTGGTCATTGTCCTCAAACATGTAGTTCTCAATGTCTGGCAGAGCATTCTCTTTCACAATCTTCACTCTGCAAAATTGATTAAAAAAAGGAATGAATAAAAACTTGCTGTGCACTGCAGTGAAGTCACTTGCATGATATAAGTTATCTACTATGGCCGTGTAATGGTGCAGAATGTTACCTGAGTTTTTCACTGAAGCCGGCTAAGTTGGTGAGACTTCTCAGAGCTTCGAAGTTCTGCATTCCATCTCTGTCTGTGTGAAGGAGACTTACTAAAGGTCGCACTACCTCATACACCTATCAGTCAAAAGAGATAGAGAATTGTATTTTATGAGGGAAACACCATATCACTATTATCATATTAAAATTCTGGAAGAGAGGAACCAACAAGAGTAAAAATTTCACTAATAATTAGATTGTGCTCATAAATCACAACCCCTCACCTATGCTCAGTTCCCCAATTATGTCAATAGACCTAATAGCAACAGACCAAGGATAATTTGACCCTCGTTAATTGACTCTACTTTCAAAACCTACGACTGGAATCAGGAATCATCATAATCATCATTTGTATCGTTATTAGTTTGATTAGTTACTGAACAAAAAGTGATAAAGAAAAGTGGTCTTAAAGACAAACTTGACATCCAACATAATTAGCACAGTTTCTCCTACAACCTAATCTCAGTAGAATTTCTGTAGCATTTTTAATTTTTATCTCACTCTAGCAAATTTCTGTTGGTGTTATAAATTTTAAATATTCTAGGTCACAAAATGTGGAATATTAGATTCAGATCATACTTTGAGGTGTGTTAAATTTTAAGGGAATTCAATTCGATTCAATAAACTTTATTTGTCTCCATACTGGGAGCAATTTTAAGGCGTAGAGTCGCAATTGCCCCCATTCTACAATGGTGAAGAATTGGATTCAAACATTCTTGATCCATAATCTTGATCAACACCAAAATGTGACTGATGTTTTTTTGGACCATGCAATACCTCTTCAAAAAATGTTTTAATATTAGTTATGATATAATTCATAACTTTAGGAGTAATTCTGTTAGAAGATAGACAGACACCCTACCAAACAAACAAACCAATATCAGAGAATACATGATCTTCTTAGTAGAGACATAATATACCAGTAGAACCTGTCCCTCATGTCACAGCAAATACATAGGCAAAGGGAATTGGAAAAAGGAAGGCAACATGAAATAGTGTAAAGATTAGGAAGTATGTGGGGACATTATTAATTTCCCCCAATTACAAACACATGAAAGGCACTCAAGTCAGACAAGTGATTAACATTGCACAGCTTACCCTTTCACCAGGGAAGGCAATTTCTGGGTTAGAAATAGAGGCAATTTTGGCGAGGGCATGGCAGGCCTTCACCTTCCCAGCTTCTGTTCCTTCCAAAGCAAGAGGTATCAAAGCCTGAGGACAGAGTTAGAAGAACAGCATGATTCTTATACACGGAGCATCAGAGGGGATATTTTACAACAACCAATTTGTCCCACTAACATTTGTGTAGTTTTCTGGGGATTTAGTGTTAAATGTGTGAAAGGATCTTCTTTCATTTATTTGTGACAAAATAAGGTGTCATGAAACCCTTATTTCCAAACCCAACACTTGCCTTTCCTCCACCTTGGGCGACAATAATACCACGATCTTTTGGATCATCTGACAATGCCAAGAAAACCCTGAAGGCAAAAAATAAAGAAAATAGATTATATCGTCATATTTTTCTAAACAGTGTCACAACTTAAGTAAGGGATAGGGGTAATAAATTAACAAGATATGGGCTTCAGAAAAAAAAGACATTTCAACATGTAGGTCGTGAGTGGACGAGCTCGTGAGCCACAGCTGCTGTTGTAGAGCTGATGTTATGATGGGATTTATACATGAGATATTTTGGTGAGTCCGCTGTTTTTCGCTGGATCCAGTCATGTGAATTGATTGATGACACAGAATGCCTCCATTTCATCTTAATGAAACATCTTTCCACTCTCACCTTGCCAGCAACTCCCTGGTCTGATCAGTCAATATGGAGTTGTCCGCTTTGACCATAACAGCAATAGCTGATGTGACCCCGGCCTTCAACAGCCTTTTCACTCTCTTCTCGATAAAATCCTTTTTATCCTGAGAGAAGCAGTTACACAAAGTGTTCATGTTGATGCGTGCAGCTGTTGTGGTTTGATGTCGGAGAGGATACTTAAGTGTCTTTTACCTTGGGGTGTTGTTCAGGTACATGCTGTTTAGAGAACTTGGCGAGCTGAACCAGCTCAGGTATGATTTCCTTCTTTTCATAGCAGTTTGTGCAGTTAACCAGGGTGCAGGCGACGGCATATAAGATTGTCTTATCTTTAGACTGAAAGCACAGAGAAAGCAGAGATGTTATTTCTGATTATTATCCAGATTTTGTGTAGCTTTTGTTTCTTTCTATCTGTTGTTTTAATACCTTAGCCAGTTCAAACATGGCTTTCATGGCAAGCTCATCTTCAACAAAGTCATCTTTCACGTCAGCATCGTTAGTCAGATAAGCAAGGCCTTCAATAGCCCAGTTCCTTGTTTTAGAATCAATCTGGGGATTACAAAGCCACCTGGAGGAGTAAAAAAATAAAACAATTTACTGGAAGTGTATTTAGAGAAACTGACAATTCACATATGAACGACAATGTATAGTGAAATCCATTATCTACATTTAACCCATCCTAAGTATCAGTATCGCATCTGCTGCCCGTCGCCATCGCCTATTTTTATTAAGAAAGCCAACACAGACATGTATTCCACATAGGGGCCCTGCTACGGCTAAGAATCAAACCCAGGACCTTCTTGCCCAAAGGAAACATTGCTTGTCACTGCTGCTAGTGATAATGCATAGATGTGATTGCAAGGAATAATGTTAATATATCCGCAAAATATTCAGCATTATCAGAAAATAACTACTCAGATGTTAGCATATAGTTTAAAAATACTGATACTAGTATTTTCACAGCCCTTTTTATTTATCACTATTTTCTCATTATGGATTATAATCCGCTTTATTCTTTAATAATCTGTGTTTGAGTACTCACTTTCTGCACTGCTTGGCTAGCTTCTCTGTGGAGCCCTCAGCAAACTGCCTTAAACTGTAATCATCACCTCCGGCTGAGCCCAGTTTACATAGACCCTAGAGAATGAATGTGCATTAACAGAGAAAAAAAATCTATCATTTTTAGACCAATTGAATATCTTTGCATTTCATCAGTCAAACTTTTGCATCCAGTGCAGTTTAAGGTAGCAATTTTTCCTTATGTAGCTGTACTAGCTTTTATCATATATTCATCTTACTGACATCTTGTATTGCCATTATTTCTACAGTGGGGGGGCTGCTGCCAAAAAACCGTGAATGATAAAGTTTAACACTCTTCCATTCCTCCCCGGGCCTACTCACCACCAGTGCACGGATTTTAATCCTCTCATTCTTGGTTTTCTTGTAGATGTCCTTGAGCAGTGACACTCCATTAGTGATGATGAAGCTTGCACGGCTCATCTTTGAGGAGGAATGGATTAGTGCCTCCACAGCAACCATCTGGTCCACCTCCCGTTCTGAGCCACAAAGGGCTACCATCATCTCCATTATGCCTTGATGTCCAACCAGGGCATTACCCACGTCAAAGGGACCTTGAAGCAACCCTGAGATGGTGTTGATGGCGTGAATGGTCTTGTCCATGTCATTGGGATCAATTTTAGATCTGTTGGAAGAGGAAGGGAAGGCAAGGGGAAGAGAAAAACACAATAGATGAAGCAAAGCATGAGAGATGATGTAAAATATTCTTGGTGTCAGTTTCAAAAGTCACACGACTGCCTAATTAACTTATATTTGATGGGCATACTTAATATATTCATCACAAATGTCCCTGAAGTTGGTTCTTTCTGGATCACAGGTGAGGTCGTCATAGAGCTTGTTGAGGAGCACACTGGCAATCAGCTGCGTGTTTTCTGACAAAGGAAGCTGGTCTGGCAATTCAGGAACTTGTCCACACACCTTGAGGATCTTCTTTAAGCCTATGGGACAAACGCACAAGGTATTCATGTAGAGATATATCATGACAAGGAGTCATGGATACAGCAGCTGATTGCTTAAACCAAATAAGCGATCTCCTGCAGATGTTTAACTCACCATTGTCAATAGTGAAGAGGGTCCTTGAGTTGTTTCTTTCTTTCTTGTCAATGCGAGGTACGTTCTTGCTCAGGAGGTTCAGTGCCTGGTCTCTGCCAAGGCCGGACACCTTCTTACTGGCAACCATCTCCAGCAGTGAGAGAAGAATGTTTTTAAGGTCTTTGGCTGCATCTGCAGAGAGACAGCTTAGATTAAAAACTGCACTGTATATCTCACTTAGCGATGCTGCAAAAAAAATACTAAAACTTTTACACTAACCCTGTGATTTTATTAATATTTATTGGAGTTGTTAATTAATTGTAGGAGACATAAATGGTGTGTCTGCCTCACCCAAAACCAAGGCCTCTTCTTTCCCATATTCCCTTTTATCGCCTCCTGTAAGGGAGTCGTTGATGCACTGGAAGAGGTTGCAGGCTGCCAGGGCAATCTCCTCATTGTCGACAGCCATGATGCTGCACATCTTATCAACACCCACCATGTTAACAATAGCCATGGCCTGTTTGAAGATATTGAGGATAAATAATCAATAAATACATTTTGTGAAAACATTGTAGAGAAAGATGTTTACAAAAAGTATCTATAACATAATCAGATAATGATAAGATAATGATTTTCCTTTTAAAGACTCTTGGGTACTATTACAGGGTTGACATTTGTTGTAATTAATAATAATAATATATATTTTTTTATAACGCACTACGCGTTTTGATCAAATATCAACTTATTATATAATATGGGTGCTACAAGGTAAAAGCAGATAAAAGCATCAATAAAATAAATATAATAATAATAATATAAAAATATGAGCAACAAGCAGCAATATTAATTAAAAGTTATAGGTTCTGCTAAAAATTAAAGTTTTAAGTCCTTTTTTAAAAGTCTCAGTCGTCTGTGGAGCCCTCAGATGGTCAGGGAGGGCATACAATTGTCTGTATTTTCATTAATTCTAGGATTTGTCTTGTTTTCCTGTCCATTAGTAAGCTCACCCGAGCTTTGTGTCCTGTACACATTCCTGACAAGGTACGAACAGCTGCCAGGATCATCTCTGGTTTGCCGGTCTCTATCATGTTGAGCAGTAAAGGAACTCCATTATTCTGGAAGATTCTCTCTGCTCCAGCGTCCTCTCTTGCTAGCACAATCAGGTTGTTGGCAGCCTAGAGATGAATCGATTACAACCAGCGAGAAAACACAATTACATACATTCACAACCTGGCAAGCAACAAAAACAGGAAGGTCGTTTAATAATAATAATAATACATTTAATTTATAATGTAGGAAACTTACTTTTTCTTTCTTGTCTTTTTCCATTTCATCATCAAGGAGAATGTCAAACATGTTCTGTACCCTTGAATCAGTTGAGAACGTTGTCTTGAGCTGTGGGAAATCAACATGAAACTTTCATCTCTTCCTGACATTGTAACCTCCCAGTTATATACATGCATTACGTCAATTCCTTTTAATCAAACATTCTCTTCTCTTAACACCACCACCACAACAAGGACAAAAACAACTAAGCATAGTTTTCACCCACAACATTACCATTGAATACATGCAGCAGTCCCGCTTAAGTGTTGCTGACTGCTTTTATGTGTTTGTGGGTACTCTGTTCTGTTTTTAATGCTGACCTTGGCCTGGATTTCTGCTCCGAGTCTGCGGAGAGTCTCCAAGAAGGTCTTGTTCTTTGGTTCCATGGTGGCACATCTCTGAACATCCTTGAAAGCCATGTCCAGTTTTCCTAGCTTCTCCAGAGCTTGACAACGCCTGTACAAGGCTTTAATGTCTGCTGCATCAACATCAATTGCTATAGGACAGGGAGAAAGAATTGTATCAAATGGATTTAATGGTTTTATTGATATTCTAAGGTGTTATTGCTGCTAATCCTTGTTTCAATTTTATATTTTGTATCAGATACAGTTCTGTACCTATTTACCTTTAGATGCATCAGATGCTGCATTAGCATAGTTGGTCTGCGAGAAATACAAAAACATTTAAATGTCCGAACCAACGCTCCCCGATGAAATTTAATGTTAGGAATTGAAAATTGAACATGTTATTACTAACTTGTTTTGTTGCACTTTACTTTAAGGAGTGCTTACCTTTTTCAAGTAACATGCAGATCTGTTCCTGTAAATTACAGCAAGCACTTTTTTGTCCTTGCACACCTTGATGGCACTGGTGTACAACTCAATGGCCTTGTCAATATCTTCTGCCTGAAAGAATTTGTTTCCCTCGTCTTTTAAATGGATCGGGTCTTCCATCTGATTGAAAGAGTGATTTTCAGTTATGGCATATAAAATATACAGATGATATAACTTTGATTGTTTTATTATTTCAAATTATTTTCAACCAGATAGTCAACACTTGTACTTATTAATATCATTATGATGGTAAAGAGTGTGAGAACAGAGGCATAAAAGCAGTTCATTGGCTAAACAGATGTACAAAACAGCCTTATATTTCTCGTTGTAATGATAATCTTTCAGCATAATGATAGTATATCAAATACCGTAGCAACAGAAATGTCTCATTCTCACCATTGTTGCTGATCACTATCCTGTTGGCCTGGTCCTTCTGCAGCAAATGACCATGCACATGCTATCTCTAACTTTAAGTGGCCTCCCCACAGGCCTTATTTGGGCATGGCCTTGTGCCCAAGTCAGAGCCTTGCAACACATGCGACTTTCTCAATGGACAGACATTATGTCCTCCCGTTCTCACAATTGCCACAGTCCATTCATCTCTGAACTCATTCGCTCTCTACATCCTCTAATGTCAGTCAAGTGGAAAAATAACTTTCTGTGACGCTCACAATACCTTCAAATAATGAGTTGCGTGTCTTCCTCTTCAATGATGACCTAGACCTGTAGTTCCTAATGTTTGTGGCAAACTTTTTCCTTGCAGAAAAACCTCCCCCTACCATTTATATTTATAGTATATCTCAATGAGGCGGGACAGAGCCAAGGTGGTGAACAGATAAGGGTTCGCTGAGCAAACCTGGGACCCAAAAGTGGAACTGGTTATCAAAAGTCATTAGAAACCACAATTACTTGTGTTGTTATGCATATCCTTCCAGTGTCTTTGGATAATCTATGACAGTATCAATAAACCTGTTCCTTTTCATTAATTAATTGTGTGAGAGTGGCTCCCCTCAATGATGGACTGCTCCTGATAATGTCTATTTAGGGTACTGACAGCTGAGAACATACCAGAAAATGCCTGATGCCAAATGGGGGTGGGCGTGTTGGGTTGGGGGTTTGCTGACAGCTGGCCTCAGAAGAACCTAGTAGTTTCTAGAAAGAGAATGAGCTGGTGCCCTATGCTATTTTAGTGAGGATTTGAGTTGGTGTCAACAGTAAGAAAATTACACCATGAAATTTCTTCATAAGTTTACAAGTGCAATGTGCATATATTTGAGTCTGCATATATGTGAAATATAATATAATACAAGGAAACACTTTGTTACTCTGATGAACAATTGTATTGGTATGTCATGGTTTCATCTCAGCTAAGTAACTAGTTTGTACACAAACAAGTTCCACATTAAGCAGAGATAACCTTTTCTTTTTGTAAAAGTTCAAATGTAAAATCCATGCATTGTTTATTCACCATCAATTATTTGCTTACTTTGAATGTTGCAAGGTGGGGCTCCATCCATGCATTGAGATCTCCATCAATTAAACATGTTGGGTTCCTCAAAATATTCTTGAACCATTTTACAGTGTGACAGGTGCATTATCCCACTGAAGGAGGCAGCTTCATGTTGGGAAAAGTTATCATGAAGGGGTGTACTAGGACTGTAACTTGGAGGCACATGATAAAATAACATCCACATGATTTGAAATACCAAAGGTCTCCCAGCAGGGCATTGCCAAAAGCATCACACTCCTCTGGATCTTATCATAAAGCATCCTAGTGCTATCTCTTCAACACAATTGTCTGTCGACAATGTAAAAAACATGAGTCATCAGATCTGGCCTCTTTCTTCGTTCGCTACATGGCCCAGTTCTGATTCTGATGGCTTATTGTAGGCAGTTCTGGTAGTGGACAGGGGCCATCAGTCTGTGGCTATGCAGGCCCATATGCAGCAGTCCGATGGGATTTACTGTGTGTTTTGACACCTTTCTATCAGAACTAGCAATAATTTCCCCAGTAATGTATGCTACAGTAGCTCCTCTGGGGTATATAAAACACTGGTTAGTCTATGCTTCTTAATCATCAACTTTGAAAATGTACACTTGGTGGCTAATGTATCCCACCCACTAACAGGTGCTGTTGCAGAGAGCTAATCTGTCAGTGGTTTTAATGTTATGGTGGCTCTGTGCAAATGCAAGCATGGCAAATGAGAAAATAAATAAATTAACGGGTGTCTTAGCAAAGATTCAGCCTAAGGCCACTGATTATTCGGTAATTTATCATTGATTGTGAGTGAATGAATGACAATAACAACACATGTGCATATGTCGTAAATATTTGTCATAGATTCAAATTATAACACGGTGCATTGCACACAAAAAAGAGGTAAGTTGCATCTTTGGCATTAAGCTTCGTTCGCACACACTAACGTGTCATGCACAAAAACTTGATGATGTCACGTGACAAGCCAATGACATCACTGGCCTTCATCTTCCTCCCTGACTAAAGACTGGCAAATACTAGAAGCTGCTGCCTTTACCGGTCTCATAATAGCGCCATAATATTGTTTATGTTAACTGTTGAGTAATGTAGAATGGCGTCGGGTTTCGGCAAAATTGTCGTCGGTACTTACGTGGAGATAAAGCGCAGTGATGGTAAGTTTTATGGCTTTCCATCCTTTCTATTATTTGTCTTTCGTTATGTATAAGTTATGTGTGAATCTTTGTCGCTGCGGTGCGAGTTTAATAATGCAATCGCTGTTCCTGACTGTAAAGCCAGTTTTACACTGTAGGTACAGGAAAACCTTAGTGTTATTTGTCGGGACGTAGAACTTCAGCACGGCTTCTGCCTCTGAATGAGCTCTCACCAAGGTTAGCCTAGCTAGCTTGCGGATTCAAGAGACGTCTCCTAATAGCTTTTAATTCATCGGTAGGTAAGACGAAACACTGCATCTAAAAAGAAACTATCATTTAACCTATATAAAATGAGCCATGGCATAAAATTATGTTTATTTTTAGTTTTTCTCAGGCAATTTAAGATGTAACTAAGCTAGCTAACCCGCTCACGGGGCTAGCTTTGGTTCAATGGGGAGCAACCGTATGTTAGCTTATGATTAGCTAAACGGCTAACCCTAACCACCGATACCGGCTTCACCATAACAGCACCACTGTGTTCAAACCGCACCTCGAGCCATTCGCTCTCCGACTAGTTCGTTCCTCGAGTTTATTTTATGTCAAATGTATCGCAGCTGTTCAGATTTTTCTAATTATCTAACAACAAACATATTTAATGAAGTAACGTTACTAGCATTGGTTGTTATGGAAACCTCCAAGATTCATATTTTCACAAATACTCTCAGATAGAAAACCAGGAAATTCTTTTCTTGCCTTCCACTCCGCATGCCGTTAATTATGAACACACTTGTCATATATCAATAAATACACCAACATATGAATAAATATTATTGATAGACATAACCAAGAATGTGTGTATATATATATATATATATATATATACGTGTGTGTGTGTGTGTGTATATATATATATGTATATATATATGTGTGTGTGTGTGTGTATATATATATATGTGTATAAATAATAATAATAATACATTTAATTTATAATGCACTTTACATTTGGATCAAATCTCAAAGTGCTAATATAACACACAGCACATAACACAGTGTATATGTGTGTGTATATATATATATGTGTATATATATATATATATATGTGTATATATGTATAATATGTGTATATATGATATAATATATAAGAAAATATTCTTAGTATGTTTTAATGTGTTTATCAAACGATATTCGATAATATTATCTCATTCAAATAATTATTTGAGTTTTAGTTTGAGCAATGAGAGGGAGTTGTCATCATAAAGTAGCCAGATTGACTACACATTTCAGTAGGCCTGTCACAAGTATTACACTATCGTCTGATCGACTTCTTTGACTGGTTTTAATGATGTCATCATGATTCTCTTACTTTGCTTTGAGTGGAGGACTAAATTAGTCCTTAGCACAGTATCATAAATCATTTAGTAACAAATTCAGATGTCACTGGGGCTACATTTTGGTTTAAATGAAAACGGAGTGCAACATATCTTGAAGGAGGCAATTGGTTAGTTAGAAAGGTAGTTTTTCACTGCTAAAACCACACATCTATAAGTCTATGGATTCACCAACCAACCATACTCACTGGACTCTGACAGACGGGCTCCTTGTCCGAATAAGCCAAAACAGGGGGTTTCTTCTTCATTGGGTGTATTTGTATTATTGTAATAATGAAATTAGATTCATACTGTAACGATGGGACAGCATAAACCAAAGACAATGAAAAGGTTAATGGCAATTATTTGTATGACAAGCAATTTACCATAATAAGTTAAGTAAAAATGCAGACACAAATTCAATAAACCAATTGTATCCAAATTTGACAAGAATTGTTAATTGCTGTATACTGTAAACAAACAAAATCCCTTTCACTGTCAGTGAGAAGTTTGGAAATTAAATGAAAGATGAAAATCAACGAAATCCATGGTTGAAATGAGGAGATAAGAGGCTGAATACACTGAGGACAAACAAACCATAATTTATTAAGTTCAGCTGAAACACATCGTCATTTAATTCTGATGGTATGGTGACAAAAAATGGATTTGTTCTGAATTAAGTAATGGATTTCAAACATGTGAAATGTAGCATAAAAGTATTAGTAAAAGGTTTGTTGTTTAAGAAATCAGACACTGATGACAAAAGGCTGTAATGTATGTTTTATAAAAAAAAGTATTTTGTGTTGATCAAGTGGTATTTGCCTGAAGAAAATATTCAGACGCGGCACATTATTGAAAGAAGTTTGAGAAGCATGTTATAGTGCTATGTTTCTCTATAGGGGTATGTGTACCTCTGCTGGTACTTTGGGGCACTTGTAAGGGGTATGTGATTTTTTAAATTTTTTTTTTAAATCTTAGTTTAAGAAATGTCAGTCATACATAATTCCTAGAAAAATATTTACTATAAGCAGTCACACAAAATATAAATGTAAGTCTAAAAATAACTAATTTCATATTCAGTATTAACTGCAAACAACAAACTTAATCACGTTGGCTGTGATTGGGAAGTTTGGATATTGAATTACAGAAAAAAATCAACACCACACAGTGAAATTCTAAAAAAACAAAAACAGAGCCCAAAAAATAAAGATTAACAGCCAGCCAATCAATAAACAGTCAAAGTATTGTTGTGTGATGAAAAAATATATTTTCTGATCAATTTAGTGGTGAGTTGTAAACATTTGTAATGTTTATAAAAATGTTTTAAAAAAATAAGTAAGATCCTAATAAGGTATTGAAGTGTTTCCTATGGGATTTAGAGAAATTAAAGGGGTATGCTCCCCGGGAAGAAACTTTTGTACCTTTTATAGTTAAATGCATCAATCTTAAATCTTTAAGAGCAAAATTAAGAGGGTGAGAGAATAATCAGAAATTACCTAAGTATGGTATATATTTGAGACATCAAAATAAATACCTTAGGGGGGCCACTATAATAACAAAAAGGAGGATACTTTGTAGGATTCAGCAAATTATTGCCTTAGATACGGACAAAATCAAGTACTACATTATTTGTGACCAAATACCTAAATCTCCATATTCAGATCATAATGTAGGCATGGGTGATAATCTAATTTCAGTGTCCTCATCTAGGAGGATGTCCTTATCCTAGAGGTTAAGGATTTCCTAGAGGACATTGGTCCTAGAGGACCAATGTCCTCTAGGATAAGCATTTTTCGAAACTCCCTCTCTAATATTGATTTGATATTGTTATTAAATTTATTGTTATTAAGTTTCTGTAATTTTTGCACGCTCTCCCAGAATTAGGTACACCCTAGGTGAATGTTTTATACAAGAAAACAAATAGTTTCTGGATAAATCACTAGAAGCATAGTTTGATGTAATCGGCAATGGGCGGAGCAGCCTCACTTAGCCGATTCTGTGCCAGTTACACGCATGTGGCGTAGACACACACCAAGCATGAGCTGCATATAGCTCCAAACATCTTGGAAGTAAACCAGAAAACACCAGAAACCACAAAGCATGCAATTTGTATTAACAGTATGGACAGAATGAGCTGTGGAGGAACAACCCTGAAAAAGTTCGACAGATTGAAATTAATCACAATTCAAATATAATCATCCTGAGGAACATAACGTTGGTTGCAGGGTACATTAATTTCAACAGGTCAGAATACATACACAATGCCAACCAGCTTTACTTCCACTTTAAACCTTCAAAAAAGAGCAATTAAAATACACTACTCATTATTAAAAAAAAAAAATTATTATTATTATATTAAAGAAAAAAAAATCGGAATCAACTAAAATTGGTATTGGCCAGTCAGACATTATTAAAATCAGTGATCGAACATGAAAATTGCCATCATGCACTCCATAAATCACCCATTTAAAAACAAACTTAAAACCAGTGCTTAAGGTTTGTTTTTAACCAATGTTATAGATTTTGTTGCGGATTGTGTCCTCAACTCAATCATTCCTCAATATATGAATGTATTATCCTCTGTAGGAATGGACAGTAAGACTTAAAATCAATATAACTATTATTTAGAACTGTCACTTCAGTTCTGATTAATTTAACATTTTTTAGCTCTCTTCATTCGGTCAGTATTCTCTCAATCCTTCTGTGTTTTTACTTTGATTGACGATGAAACAACAGTATTAAGAATTATTAAGTATATAAACTAAAATTATGTTCACTTTATCATCTGCTCAGTTCTACCATTTGCTTGTCATTAATAGATTGCATTTTTAGTGGTGGATTTGCTTTTGTTATTGGGTGTTTTTTTTAAGTGTTTAATTATTTTAACATGTCTTTTTAAGTACAGAGTTAGCTTACTAATTATGCTCTGCACATTTCTAGTCCATCTGTTACATACTTGCACAGTTTTATTAATTGGTGCTCTTGGTTTGTAGTGAAACTGATGCTTCTGAGTCGTTGTTTGTTCCTCAGGCTTAGCATAGCATTATGCCCACCGTCTTAAGCCATTTCAACTGCTGGGTGGAGTCAGCATACCATCCACGCAGGTTTTAGTATGAGAGTAGGACACAGAGCTGTGAAATCAATTACAGAAAATCATAATAGAAACCACTGCAAGAAAACTACTCTGTGGCAGAGCTTCTCAGATTACATAGACAGGGTTTTGAATACTGTGAGTGAAGGAGAGGAAGAGTTGTGGAGGCAAAAACATTGTCACTCATTTTTGGAGAGAAATAAGATGTTCCCTTCATCGGGAAGATGCATCAGACAGTCTTTCAGAAATACACTTTGTGCTGCATGACTGAGGTTGTACCCTAAAAGTTAACTGTTTTTTTTTTTTTTAAACAATATGTTTATTAAATTTTATGTATTCTTATACATATTCAAAAACAAAACAACATACATACAAAACATTTATTCTATGCTTTGTCAACCAAAGCACATCAGGAAGAACTCATTCCTCATCTTGTACCTGGTTATCACTCATTAAGGGATAAATTATTAATAATATTTAGGGCTGCAGTAACCGAATATTTTAGAAATCGAGTATTCTATCAATTATTCTAGCGAGTAATCGAATAAGAAATATTGCATACTCTGCAATTTTCAGGGCCAATAATGATACACAAAACAGAAAACATGATAGGTCTATTGATGGTCAATTGTTCCCCTTTTTAAAAAAAAACATGTTTTTTCGTTTGAATTTTAATAATAACTGTCAACAGCTATAATAACAAAGGGGAGTTCTTGTTGTTGGATTTATCCATAGAATCTGCAATGTTTTCAAGCGCTTTTTAATTTGTTCACAACATCATTCTAACACACCTCCTGGGGGGGTTTCTTGGATTCATTTCTACACTTCATTGTTTCTTACTTTCCCATATTTTTCTTTGACAGTTTGTATAAAAATCAACTTTTTGATGTGGTCTAAATCTCAATTGGAAAGGGCCGTCTCGTTCAGAAAAAGGGAGTATTTCTTCTGATTTTATGCGTAATAAGGGGGCCATGTAAACCCACCTAATGTCTCAGTTTATGGCAGTGCAGAATCCTAAGGGCTCACAGTTAAAACACACATTCACCAAACCCCAGAGTTACTGACACAGTCTATCAGTTTTTTTCTGACTTTTTAACCTCCCCAAATTTCAGGCAGAGTGAGCATCTGTTCGCAATCTAAGATAGGTTATCCCCCTCGTTTAAAGAGGTGCGTCTGCTGGGAGACACCGGTCCCTTGGGTGACAAGGGAGAGGTGATGAGGTGACCTT
Source organism: Lophius americanus (assembly GCA_037951165.1). Classification (NCBI taxonomy): domain Eukaryota; kingdom Metazoa; phylum Chordata; class Actinopteri; order Lophiiformes; family Lophiidae; genus Lophius; species Lophius americanus. The sequence continues at coordinate 2,776,651 of JBBDHG010000024.1, read as the reverse complement.
TAATAATTATAATAGTAACTTAAATTTATAAAGCGCCTTGTAATGAGAGTTGATTCAGTTTGCAACGAGTAGCTAGCAAAGCACGGTCTGCAACGGGATGTCAGGGGTTAGGAGGCTACCAGCAGATAGTATGGGACAATCTAGGCCACTTCCCAGTTGAGTGTCGCGCCACTGTGAATAACCGTTTTCCGTATTTGTGCGTATGTGACGTAATGGTTGGGCGCGGGTACAGCGCGCCCCAACACAGTGCGCTGAATAGTTGTCAAGATTAAAGTGAATTCATACAACTCGATTTTTATTAATCGAGTTACTCAAATAATTTGAGGAATTGTCTCAGCCATAATGATATTAGTAGAAACATTCTTGTTTGTATAGCTTATAATGAATATAAAATATAATGAATATATTTTTATATAATGAATATAAAAAAAAATATTAATCAAGTGTCCACCCTGTCACAACATGAGACCCCGAATTCTCTAAATGTGGGAGAAAACATTTTCTTTTACTGTAAAAATGCTGCCGTTTGCCTCTCTAGTAGCTTGGATACAACAGATTAGATAGGCCCATTGTTGTATATAGTGTTACTGTGGTGTCTATTTTAGGAGGCCAGAGGATTACTAATAACTTCTTCATGAGGAGTTTCTTTTCTTTTTCTGTGTTTTCAATCCTAGTATTTCAGCCACATTTTATGTTTACCATGTTTTGTATTAACCATAACCATCAGCCATCTTCCAGGATGTCTTTCACTTCTGGCATTCATACACAATACCTGTGTCATCATTATGTCATGACGCACTGTATGTAAACAGTAGAGATGAAGTGCTATTGACGTACGCTGTGGACTCTGCTGTCTACCTGTCTTTCCTCAGTTCAGATATTGACCACGTCAGCAGAGTAGTTACTGAAGATTTTGGACTGTTGTTCTCCATCACAATTACTAAATAAGGGAGTATTCTTTGTAACGATGGTGTTTATTTTGTCACAGGGGGGCAAGTTGGCTTTCGTGTTCTTGTTCACATAACCCACTGCATTTGGCATCAGGGCTGGGCTCAAACCCCGATCTCCCAATTGTGGGACAACCGCTCCACCCAAGGTGCTAAAGCCCCCCCACAATGACACTTCATAATAATTTCAACCATCTGTGTTTAGAATACTCAAGTAATATGAATTCATTCATTGTCCTGTCCTGGAGAATGAACCATTTAAAAATATTGTCTAAAAAGTACCTTAAAATACAACCAAAATACTGTCCATAAAATATGTCAAGCCCCAAAGGAGGAAGCTTTTGATCCAGGGTTAGTTTATATAATTTTGAGTTGATTGAACTTATGAATCCAAAGGGCAGTTTATTTACTATACGCAAATATTCAGTATCGAGATTGTATAAATTATTTTTAAATATATTGGCTACATCTTGAAATGGAGTCCCTGATTTCCAGTGTGAACAACATTTTTTTTAACTGTCATTGTTTTAAGACTTTGATTTGGTTTCTGCTCTTATGAAACAATTTTATGGTAATAAAAAAAAGATCTGTTTTTGAGATCACCATAAGCATTTTTGCTTGCTAGCTCGCTGTGAGTCTCTTCATACAGAATAAATAAACATGGTGTTTTCTGGTTTGTGCTAGGAATTAACAGCACACATTCAGATCCACACCGAGAAAGATGGGAGGGCTGAACAGGCCCTAACAATTATTATTATTAGCCCGCAGATGACGAGGAGAATACAGTCACACAAAGCCAGCAGTGTCTGTGCGGGCTGCTATTATCAGTGAGTCTCTCTAGTTAGTCATTATCAAAGCTTATTTATTCTCAAGATTATTCTCAACCGTGTTGACATCCTTTTATTTGAACTTGGAGTTAATAATGGTATTGCACAACATATGTATTGTAGAATCACTATGGCAAAGTAAATGTTGGCAAAATAAATGTTGACAAAATAAATGTTGACAAAAATTTTGAGACTGAGTTGACAGCACATTACAGCTTGAAACATGAACACAAATCAGTACCCTGTACAAATATAAAATATTACTTGCAACTGCATTTTTACACCGCCCAGATGTGCCCAAATAATATATAGAAGCATCATTTTCAGGTGTAGGTTTCTCCCACTATTTCTCTTTACGACACCGACAAGAATAAGAGATTTAGCTATTGATTGTCTTTGAATGACACTTCATATTACGTTAGAATTGTAATCTTGAATGTTTCGAGCCTTGTTCCTCATATTTCTGGTTCCTGGATCTGGTAGTAAATCTGATGCTAAATGAAACACCACACCAGAAAGAGCGGGGATATGGAGCTTGTTGTTGTTGGGACAGTGCTTGCGATGCTGTCATCTATAAGGCTTTACAGGCACCTTTGTTGTGAGAGGCCAACGCCAGCTGGACAGGACGGAGACATGTGACTGAACATGACATAGTATTTATACAGTTCATGAGCACATGCACTGTATTAATTGAAGTAAATGGTATAGATAAGATGTCCCGTTTGTCTTTTTTTCAGTTAATTTCCTAGCACTAACTTATAGTAATAACCTATTTGTAGTCTATAAAAGACCTATTCTGTCATTTAAAGGGGAAAAAAGGATACAAAACTGATCAGCCAGTGGGAGATAAGCCTTATTAAATTGACCCTAAATACTTCACCTTTCCAATGGGTATGGTGAACTGCATTTTATATGGACCTGTACACTTGTTTTTTTATGTTCTTTATGTATAATCATCTTAATGATCTATTTTTCATCACTAAAACATAAAGCGATGAATAGCAAGGCTATTATTACCATTCTACTTTAAAATGTTAGCCTCCACATCTGACAGTTTTGTTTCTTCATTCTTTGACATCTTCACAGGACGTATACACCAGGCAATGGTGACTTCTCTGAATGAGGACAACGAGAGCGTAACCGTGGAATGGATAGAAAATGGAGACACAAAAGGGAAAGAGGTAAATAACCCTTTATCTACTACCATTCAGCATCAGTGACACCGACAAATGCTTCAAATAAATATACCTTGGCCATCCAACCATCATTTATTACAGTCTCACCAAATATTCCCTTCTTTATATTGGTGTGTATTTGGGTTGCACCGAACAATCGACGTAATCGACAATAATCTATTATGGAATTTGACGATTTTTGTTGTTGACGATATTAATTGTCGACTAGTTGATGACGTCATTGGACACTGCCTCCGACACCGCGAAATACGAAGGAAGTAGAAATTAACTCCATGGCAACACCATCGCGACAGAAAACATCCAAGGTGTGGGGGCAATTCTCCCTCAACACGGCCAAAAAATGTTGTAAACTGAAAGATTTGCAAAGCTGACCTGTCCTGTCGTGAAGCACATCAGTAATTCTGGATTTGAAGCGGAGGCACGTTGGCTCTGTAGACAATGAAGACTCGTCTCTCTGAGCTAGTTAGTTAGCCAGCTAGCTCCATGTTAAAGGACATGTACTTAACGCTTCTGTTGTGCTTAACGTGCTTTTGAAATGTAGTGAATTGTTAATGAAGTGAGTACCAAATAACTATTATTAAATCACGATGATACTCTTCCTGTTACAAATGTGGTCCTACGTTAAAATACTTCAAGTCGCATCCCTCGTGGAACGTTTCATATTACTGCTGAAAAGTGTGTTGCTGCCAGACGAGTGCACACCTATGCAAGTGGGCGTGTCCAGGGTGGGCTGCATCTAACTTGTACACGACTTAACCTAATGTAGTTGTCGACTACAGAATGCACAAAGCCCTGACGGTTTTCTTTTCGACCCTTGTTTATATTCGTTAATTTACATGGATGTTTGATTTGATTCCTGAGAAGCTGCTGTATTTGTTATATATATATTTTTTAATATTATTTATACATTATTCACCTTTCATATCAGCAGTGAATTTATGAAACATGAAACGACTAAATAACAGTTCAGCAAATAAACTGTTGGTATAGCAACCGTGATCGTTTAACGGTCTGTTATAAAAGCAGTTAAGTTTATTAAAAGACATTTTGGGCTGAAGAATTTATCTGTATTGTTTTCATTGTTAGTTTGCATGGGCCTAAAACAACCTAAAGCTAGATTAAAAACCTGATAGCAAAATAAAAGCCATTTAGAAATTATTTAATTATTGTTTTTATTTAACTTAACCTTTATTTAACAAGGACAAAAAAAAAAATTCAGATTACTCTGTCGATTATTGAAACAATTAATCGACTATCAAAATAGTCGTTAGTCGCAGCCCTAATGCTTATGAGCTCCAGCAGCTTGTAACACTGGTCATATGTCCTGTTTCTCAGCAAGAAAACCTCACTGTATGAGTTGCCTTTATATACTGCATATTATGTTTGCCCAAATGCGACTAATGCTAGCCTTGCATATGTAAGACTATGTGAAGGGAGTTCACTGAATAATAGTTTACATGCTGTTATTTCAGTAGTTTGATTAATTCAAAACAAATTGAAAGCAAGTTAATATTCATATCTTAAAATATCCTCTATAACTCTTGTGCCGTTCTCCACCTTTGTCTCTCTGGCTAACAGGTGGCTAATGTTTAAAATTTTTGATCTACAGTTTTAATTATTATTAAAACATTTGCAAAACTACATAGCCCCTCTGGTGAGGAGAAAAAAAATATTCTTATGGCCATGACCTAATAAGGTGTGGGAAAAAATTATTATCTTTTTGCCACAACCTAAAATCTCTTTCCAACAACTTGAGAAAGTCGAGGGAATGACGTGATAACTTATAGGAACCAGATAATAAGTCGTGGCCAAAACCTTATTGGGCATCATGTCTCGTCAGTAGCTGTTTGTGGTCTACATTGTTTCCAGTAGGGCTGGGCGATTCATCTTAAGAAAGATTTCAAACTCGAATCAGATGCATGTACGATCTCATTTCTGACATTCAGCATTTGAATTTAGACTAATAAGCTGCTGCAAAACCTTCAAGGCTTAGTTGAAGCTTATGTCAAAATGATTGAGGTGTGGGCCTTTAAGACCTCAGCCTGGTATTTTGTACCTCTGTAGTGGGGGACTATGGGAGTTGCTAAGTGCTAAAATTAGCTTTAGCTTTCCCAAGCTAAGCTAAAAGCTAAGTTAGCAAACTATCGCTTACTAGGACGTCCACTGAGTAGTTGGCGAGCTAACATCATGTAGCACAAGCAGAAATGTTGGTCTCTTATTACTCCTTAACTACACTTCCTGTCATTTTTCTTTCTACCACTTTACGTCTATGTTTTTTTCACGGGATCTAAAAATGTCTTTCACTTGTTACAACGTGTGCGAGTTGCTCACTAGAGTGTGTCACGTCAGGGATAACCAAAGTCGTATTCAGTCACGATAGCCAATTTAAGAAGATGCTTTCAAGATATCTTGGAGAAAAAATTGTCTTCGGTTAAGTTTAAAACTACTGAAAACCACACATGGAAACTGATAGTTTGGAGGGATTTTGATTTAGTTCTGGATTTAGAGTCTAACGAAGCAGTTTGTGAATGGTAAGGCTCCAGTTAAAGTATATGTGTAACTGCTGATGACAATATGTAATGTTTGTGTTTGATGGGTTTAAACATCAGCTATAAGTGCATTGAGCCAAAAAAAACCCTTTTACAGTTGTTTACACTGTTGTCTCTGATTACGTGAGTAATCCGGGTTGAACAGACGAGTGGTAATAGGTAATTATGACCCTGGAGAAAAGATCTTCAGGTGGTCTCCAACCTTCGAGTGTTTTGACCCTAAACCACAATACTCTGGATGGCGGGTACGCAGTGGTGGCCAGCTCACTGCCCCTCTCTTCCTGGCTTCCAGCTAATCTCTCTTCTTATGTGCCATAGCCAACAGGAGGCTTTTTCAGCTGCCTCTTCCAACCTTTGGACAGCTTTTCTCCTCTCTTGGCCTCTTATTCCCATCCTGGTTAGCAGATTTCACACCGTTTGTGCATGGAATCCCGGACAACCCACCCCCATGGTACTGTCAGTTCCACCATTATGATTTTCCTTCCCTCTTCTGAGTAAATATCCACATCTAGCCTCAAGGGTAGTGGACAGCAAAATGTCTGGAAAATGGAGCTTAGTGCCCAGGTTGACTCTTATCTCCCATCCCTTTGCTGACTGAAGTAGGGGGGGCTTTGTTGCATTTTATGACTGTGCCTTTGCTCCTTTAAAAACGTTGACTACCTGGTATGAATTGGCTTTAGCCTGGTGTTTCTTTCTCAATTCCTGTTCGAAGATTTCCGCCAGTGTCATTAACATCTTGTCATAGCGCCATCTATCCCTGCCTTAGGTCAATAATGTTTTGCAACCAGACAGTATGTGCGCCATGGTTCCTCTCTCACCACACAACCTGCACAGTGGGTGATCCAGCATACCCCATCTGTGCAGGTTCATCGGAAAGGGGAGAGTGTTGTAGACTGCTCTCAACAGGAAGGATATATGGAACGGCTCGAGCCTCCACAGATTGGTTCGGGTTATCTTTCTTTTGGGGAGGTCCCACCTTGTCCAAGATCCTCGTGTTCCCAGGTCCACAGTTCTTGCTCTCATCTCTTCATGCTCCAGGTTCTTCACCTCTGCCTGGATCATGGTGCCTCTTTCCCTTGGGTTGGCCTTTGCTCACTGCTGGAAGTTGGATGTCCCAAGGCCCATGAGGTTAACTGAATGGTAGATCGTGGGGATAACCGCATTCTCAATTCTAAGCAAATTTATCTGCGATTCTCATTTTAGCCACAATTGCCCAGCCCTAGTTTGCAGTTTTGGTGTTGTTACTCACATTACTCTAGTTTTCTAGCTCCCCATTCCTCCTGTTGTTCCCAGTGTTTGTTGGTTCTGACCTCTGTTCGTGTCCGGAATTTGCATTTTGCCTGCGCCTTTGGATTTTGGCTGGGCTAATACCACCGTAGGCTATGTGTATACAGCAATGGTATAGGATTATATTACATGCACCTATACACGAGGCAAAACCCAAACGTTGGAAATGTTATCTTGAGCACTTCATTAATGTGTTCCTCGTGCAACATATAAAAAGGTTCCTACACCTGTAGTTGACCTACTACAGCAACAACTATCTCGTTTCCATGCTTTAAAATGCATAGGAACTAGTTATTAAGTCGTGGCCATGAGATAATAACTTGTTCCCACACCTCATAAGGTCGTGGCCAGGATAATAATTTTTCATCAATGTCAACAGAAAGGCTCTGTACAAAACTGCAGTTTTCAGCATTTCAAATGATGTATACTTTATTGAATCAATGTTTGTAGCATCTATCAAATGTTGCACCTGTCCTCCACTTTACCATGTTTAACAACATTGAATCTAGTCTTCTAGATGTGATCCAGCATATTTTTATTTTTCAAATGTTGAATGCTAATATTTTTAGTTAGTCATCCATTTAGTGATCCATCCATTTTATTCTAATCTGAAGCTACCAACATGCAAACAGTTACAAGTGATATACTTTTTCTGGACAGATTGACTTGGAGAGCATATTTGCGCTTAACCCAGATGTGGCACCAGATGAGGAAATTGTCCCAAGCCCAGAGACTCCTCCCCCACCCACACCCACATGTGTGAAGGTCAACAAAATTGCAAAAGTGAGTACCTGTGAGACAGTTTATCTAGAAACAACTGAAAAAAATAATTTGATTTGATTTGAATTGTTGAAATATATAAAAACAATGTCTTACTTAAGATTCTCTCCTTTTGGCCGTTATTCATATGGCAGCAAGAGTGAATCCGAAATGGTAGTTACATATCTGTAATTAATTGCACCTTTAATATAGGACCTGGATCCTTCCATGTAAAAAATGGTCCTGTTAAGTAACCTGTGTATAGTGTGCATAAAGTAATGTAGAGGCTGGGAACACTGGGATTATTATACTTATATTTCCGTTTATTTTATTATTTGTGTTTCACTTTTCAGCATAAAAAATATCGAAGTTGTCACAATTATTGTCACAATTGTCCTCACAAAAAGAATATACATGGCTTTTAAGCCTTTTGAAATTTGACCACGTTCTACTTTTATTGTTTGCAATTACTTGAAGATGTGTTCATTGATATTGTAGTCCTGAACACCGGTGTTGTTTAAGGGGCCTCAGTACTGGACATTAATCTGGTTCTCGGGCTTTGTCTATGTCTGTATCACTACATTACAGAGCTTGCAGTTGTAAGAAATTGAAAATTAATCCTTTAACTAAAATGATCTGTTTGTTTTTCCAGGTCCTAAGTAGCTATTGAATAATTTTGATAAGAAATTTAGGTACTTAACCTTAATCATATAGCTTTTTGACTAAGAATAGAAGTTGGACATGGGTTGTTTTTTTCCTATTGATGAAGACTAGTGCAGAATTAACAAACTGCATAATGAGTTTTCAATCATTATGAGTCTTTCCACTCTAACTGTGGAATAACATATGTCTTAAAAATTAGGAATGGGATGGTTTACATATCTTCTAATTCAATATTATCCACACTGCTTCGATTCATTATTGAATAAATAGATAAGAGGAAACTATTTTCAGGTTTCTGCTGAAATTTTATCCTAACATTGTCTGTGCCTGGCAGGTGGTCAGCTTGGGTCAGGTGGTCCGCCAGACTTTCATATAATGGCGGAATTCCTGCCTTACTGTAGTTTTTTCTGTTCCTTACAGAATCGACGGACAATTGCTCCCACAAAGAATGACACACCGTCCAGGGATAACCGAGGTTTGTTTGATGCAGTCCTCTGGGAATTGCTTAATTCGACTCTTGTAATATATACTCTTTAACCCTAAATATTAACTTAAAATATCAAAGAGAATCAATGGTAAATGTGAAACACATCAGTGACCAATGATAACAAATTATTATTTTTATTATTCCGGCCTTCTGTAAGGAGTCCATCACTATAGCTCACATTTAAGCATGGGCTCATTTATAAATATAGGTGTGATATGTACGTAACGAACATCTACATACTCAACATTCAGTTCCCAGTTTATCACATGTTTTTTTTCCAACAGTAGTCTTGTTTAATAAAACAGAAGAAATTCAGTGATTGCGTTTTACAAGAGTTTTGATTAACCTTAATGGTAATTTTGGATGATGCGGTTAAAGCTGTGTATTTTACAGAAAGGTGGTTCTGTTACACATATTTGCCTCGATATAAACTGGTTTGGGAAAATAGTAGAAAGATCAGCCAATATTTAAAAAAGGCAACAATGTACAACTCTGACTGTAAAGGTACTAATTTAGCTAAAATTCAAACTTTTTTTTTTTTTTTAAATAAGGCAAGTAAAAATGCCGCTTCAATGACATGCTGAAAAGTTGCATGTCTGTCATTCTGTGATTTTGTGTCTACAGTTATTCCAACCAGGGCTAGACCGACCCAACCGCAGCAACCAGAGCCTGCACCACTACCTCCAGCACAACAGCCATCACAGCCCTCTCAAGCTCAGACACAGCAGCAACTTCAGAATGGTAACTTCAGAACGAAAATGGGGTTTTAATTCAACTAAGTTGTCTTATCCAAGAAAAAATATATGCACAGTGGCTTACGGGCTTAATACTTAGTTACATACATACAGTACATACTTGTATAGTATTTGCAGTAAATCTATTTCCGCTAATTGCAGAAATCAATCAAATAACCACACCGTTTTTAATGTCTAATGTTTTTATTGACTACGTATTATCACAGAATCCTCACATCAGCTGATATCCAGAAAGGAGTTTGGACCGCTTTGTATGTATCACTTGCATGTTTCCCCTGTAATTAATGCTTCATGGTGATTCTTATTGAGTTCCCAATAGGTCACCCAACATTTCTAACAGATACTATTTAGAGCTGTGGTGTGGTGGTGAAGTAGCACAAATTCAATCCAACCAGCATACTGACCCTTATACACGGGTGTGGAAAAAAACATTTATGCTGCTTGTTGAACTGAACCTTTTTCTTTCTTTTTTTTTTTTTTTTTTTTACTTCTGCTGAGTCTCACGTGGAAAAGCCTGTGGCACTCTGTGGTATTCCTCAAAGCCTCCATTATTTTTAAGTGTTCACTGTCATTTGAAAGAAATCTGAGCAGATGGAGGAAAAAGCATATCCTCATGCCTCAGTTTCTGTTAGATCCACAGATATTGATGGTTCTGCATCCAGCCTTGTCCTCGTGCTGATCCAGTTCATCATCATCCTCCCAGATGAGGACATATTCCCTAATGGGCTGGGTTCTGAAGGCAGCGGGCTGGAACTGTATGATAGGGCTTCTGCAAATCGGTGTAGTGGGATGAAAACAATGGTTTCTATTAAACTTTATTAAAAGACTCAGAGTTGACTTCTCATTGCTTTTTTGCTTAAATTTTCTCATTATTATTTGAACTAATATGGTGTGATTGACCTAAAATAACACTAATTAGGTGCTTGTGCTGGAAATTTTGGGATAACCTGGTTGATTGCAGCTAATCTTCTTGATTTTAAACCATCTCAGTTTTTAAATTGGTGGAATTGCAGCCATATAAGGCAAGTACCGTAGGTGTAGAAATCCCCAGTCAAGATCAACACTATGTACAAGCCTCTCAATCTTGGCTTAAGCTTACTGGTTTGCTTTGTAGGAAAATAACCCATGATTTTCCCTCTTTTTGAAAGAAGACCAGGGGAAAGTAAGGACTTGCAGAGGGAAATATATGCTTTTAAGGCCAATGGATTAGACTGGGGAAATGAAACAGTTTGTAAGAAGAAGAAAACCCTCTTACAAAGAGGCTATCAACAAATCCTATGAAAGTTAGTAGAATTTACTGTTTCTCTTGTCTTTGTGGCAGCAAGGAGGAAGTCCAACTGCGTGAAGGAGGTGGAGAAACTGCAGGAGAAGAGAGAGAGGCGAAGGCTTCAGCAACAGGAGCTCAGAGAGAAGAGAGCCCAGGTATATCAATACCATCAATTCACTTCTCATCAGCAGATTATATTTAATGAGTCTTGATAACCACTTGGTGTTTTTGACATTAAGAGAGCAGAACAATTCTTCTATTGCTGAATAAGCCATTATCTTTCTATGTCACTTAGTCTTTTACAGCGTATTTAAGCAACTCTTTTACAGAGCTGCTAACAAATGTAAATTACTCAAAAAGATAAAGGGAATACTTTAATCAGCCAGTTTTGAATTGAATTTACCAGATAAAAATCTTTATTGATTACATAGTGTAACTTGTTGGGAACAAAATAACGTACGAACGATCAATGGAAACCAAAATCATTAACCCATTGAGGTCTGTATCAAAGTTAAAGTGGAAAAATTACATCCCAGGCGGATCCAGCTTTTGTGAATTTCCTCAAGACAACTCATAATCTGGATCAGTAGTGTGTATTGCCTCTGCGTGCCTGTAATCACTCCCTAAAACGTCTGGGCATGCGTCTGGGCATGCTTCCAGACCCCTGCCTAGCCCGTGGAGGTCTGTGAGGCCCTCCAAGGATATACATCCCCAGATCATCACTGACCCACTGCCAAACCGGTCATGCTGGAGGATGTTGCAGGCAGCAGAACCTGCCCCACAGTGTCTCCAGACTCTCTCAGGTCAATCGCATGTGCTCAGTGTGAACCTGCTTTCATGGTGGTTCATTCCAAAAGAAAATTTAAAAGGTAGCACATTTCCAGTTTTTGAGTTTGGGAGGACAAAATATTCATATTTCACTTCTTTATTTGGCTCACATCAGAATGTACAAATGTTGGAGTTCACTAGATTTTTGGTTTAGCTCTCTACTGAGAATCCCATTGTTGAAGCTTAACCCATTTTTCTAATTACTTTCATAGGGTTTGTCACGCTAATTGCCTTTCCATTTCACCTGTGCTGTTGCACAACAGCAGGTGAAATTGATTCACAATCGTTATTACTTCCTGACTTAAAAAGTTGATCCTGGATGTGCGATTGACTTCGAGTTACACTGTGATTATTATGTGTTCCATTTATTTTTGGAGTAGCGCAGTTAAAAGTTAACTTGGAAACCCTGAACTTTTAATTCACCTCACAATCCCATCACTCTGGACTCTGACACTGTTTCCACATCCTCCTCATATTACCTTATTGTCAATATTATTGACAGCCCAACAACAAAAAATGGATCTGAAAAATGAATCCAAATGGAACTCTAAGTTTTGAAGTTTGAAAAACTGTTTGTCTCCTCTTTTTTTCCTTCAGGAGGTCGATACCACCATCCCAAACTATGAGATCATGTACATGATCCGAGATTTCCGAGCCAGTCTAGACTACAGGCCCCTGACCACAGCAGATCTGGTGAGTAGAAGCAGTAGCTTCTTCTCTTCTCATAATCAGTTTTTCCCCTCAGCAACACTATAATAAGAGTTCCTTCTCTGTTCTGTTGTCCAGATTGAAGACCACAGAATATGTGTTTGTGTAAGGAAACGTCCACTCAACAAGAAAGGTAAGGTCTTCCGCTTGTAACCCAAAGGTTCAATCATTATGAGTCATATTCGGCTATACCTTTTTACAGTCTTACAATTGTTGTCTTCCAGAGCTGTCCATGAAGGACTTGGATGTCATTACAATTCCCAGTAAGGATGTGGTTATGGTTCATGAACCAAAACAAAAAGTCGACCTCACTCGTTACTTGGAGAACCAGACCTTCCGCTTTGACTACGCTTTTGATGACAGCTCTACCAATGAGATGGTTTACAGGTTGGTAACAAGTCATCAGCCAGCGAGCCACACTGTTTCCTGAACTAATAGTTCAGAGGTTGCACTTGATTAGTCAATATAAAGATGTTGCATTGTTTTTCAAACCTCAAATGAGGACGTTAAGTGTTTCCCACAGAATTGGGAGTGAGTTAATTTAGTGAACCCAGTACCATCTAGGGGATCCGGGGGCAAGCTTCCCAGGAAGAACATTTTGTACCTTTTAAAGTTAAATGCATCAATCTGGTGCATTTTGTGGTGCATATCAACTGATAAAATAAAAAAAATGACCCAATTACAGAAAAGCTGTAGAATTACAGAAAAGCAAAAGAAAAGCTGGGACAGGCTCCAGCCCCCGCAACTATGAACAGTGGTAGTGGAGAATGAATGAATCTCAGACCTCTCTCAATGACGTAGCGAGAGGAGATTAGTTGCTTTTGCACTCGTCACACAGCTGTTGACAGCTGTCCCAAATGGTGTGTTGGCGCATGTATACACCATTTCAGATTTGATCACTGCTCATGTTAAAATTCTAACAGGAATGTTCTTTCGGAATGATTTCATTCTGAGGAGAAGAGTGTCTATGTAAACCTTCCTACAGAATGTCCTGTATGAGCGGTTACAGAAAAATAAATTAATGACTGAATTAATGTCCAGTTGAGCAGCTACAATAAATTAATGAATGTCCAGAACAAACTGCAGAGATTCTCCTCCTCTCTTTCTCAAGCTGTGATATACCGGTGAATTATGTAAATGATTTGACTTTTAGACTACCGTCTTCTCTTGCGTAGGCGGTCTCTATCTGAGCAAAGAAGTGACTTGTTAAGTGTTTTTGATTTGCGGCGTAACCGCGGTTCTACGGTTGTAATTTCATTGATACTATGTGACCACCACAAGCCGGTAGCCCTACGCAACTGCATAGTTTGCATATACTGTGGCGGGGCAGACTGCAACAGTAAAATGAAGTGGGAATCACTGAAGCTCGTGTTTCTTCTTTGTGTACATGATTGTTAGATATTACATGTTACTTTTGTAGAGTAGTCAGTTGCGTGTCTTCTGTCCTATTCTGCAGGTTTACTGCCAGACCTCTGGTGGAGACAATCTTTGAGAGGGGTATGGCCACTTGCTTTGCATATGGGCAAACAGGAAGTGGAAAAACACATGTGAGTTACATGCATGACTCCATCTAAAGGCCAGAACCATATTACTAAAACATTACTATCTAGATCATCCACAAGTTCCTAAGGAGTTTGAACATGGGGGTTTTAAGCAGCTCTTTCAGAAGCACACTATCTGTCTGTCTGGCGATATCTTTCTATCTCTCTTTCTCTATGTCGTATCAATATTGTTTTGTTCCCTCTATATTAGACTATGGGTGGAGATTTCTCTGGGAAGAACCAAGACTGCTCTAAAGGAATTTATGCCTTAGCTGGTAGGTAAATGAGGAACGTTAATAAAGAAAAGTTCCAATAGAATGTGGTTATTTTATTATAAGGCTTTGATTTGGGTTTTAAGATGTCTCGTTCTTTTTCTGCTCATGTAGCTCGGGACGTATTTGTCTTGTTGAAGAAACCCAACTACAAGAAGTTAGATCTTCAAGTGTTTGCAACCTTTTTTGAAATCTACAGTGGAAAGGCAAGTTATATTAAAGCAATTATTGTTTGTCTGTTGCTTTTCCCCTTTAAGTAAAAACAAATCATTACTGAATGAATGTGTTTTTTTGTGGATAGGTGTTCGACCTGCTGAATCGTAAAACTAAACTGAGGGTGCTGGAGGATGGGAAACAGCAAGTACAGGTTGTGGGTCTCCAGGAGAAGGAGGCCAAGTGCACAGAGGATGTCCTTAAACTCATAGAAGTGGGGAACAGCTGCAGGTATAACTCCACATTCTTCATCATTCTTTTTGTTGTAGTTTCCAATCCCAAGACCAATCTTATCATTTATCTTTGAAAAACAGCATGTAATGATGACCCGTTGTGTAATATCTCCATAGGAAGGGACATTGCACTGGTCATATTCCATGTACACCATGTCTTTGGCATTCGACAATGAATATGAGCTTTCTGCTGCAGTTGTTTTTATGGCCACTTCACCTTTGATTGCCCTTTATTCTTTAACGTCTACCTTGTGTCACTCCCAGGACATCAGGACAGACATCCGCCAATGCCCACTCATCTCGCAGCCACGCTGTATTCCAGATAATTCTTCGAAAAAAGGGAAAGATGCATGGCAAATTCTCGCTCATCGACCTTGCGGGGAATGAGAGAGGGGCTGATACATCGAGTGCTGACCGCCAAACTCGTCTGGAGGGAGCTGAGATAAACAAAAGCTTGCTGGCCCTAAAGGTTTGTTGAAAACGTTAACATCTTTTAGACTGTAATTTATTTCCTGCTACTTCAGCTGCATCTTTGAATGGTTTTTCTGTTTGTTAATAAACCAAGTGCACAGTAATTCCTAAAAATACCAACAAAAAAATATATATTTACCATATAAAAATATGCAACATCTTTTTATTTGTTTCAGGAGTGTATCAGGGCTCTTGGCCGTAACAAGCCTCACACTCCATTCCGAGCTAGTAAGCTCACCCAGGTGTTACGGGACTCCTTCATTGGGGAAAATTCACGTACATGCATGGTCAGTTGCCTGCAATTAATTGAATGGATTAATATCCTATATCTGTCTTCATATCTCCTCTGAATGGTATTTATTATAAACATATTTTACTCAATGCAGATCGCGACAATCTCTCCTGGTATGACGTCCTGCGAGAACACCCTTAACACACTACGCTATGCTAACAGGTGGGATATGTCTAACTAATATCTCACTGTCAGAAGAACCCACAGATTTTGTGGAATAATCTGAGGTCATGGCTCCATTCATTTTGCTGTAATTTCCAGTGGCTTTTGAACAGACTAGCATTAACTTTACCAATGTTGTTACATTTCTCTATCTACTGAATTTCTCACTCACTCGTATTCCTTTTTCTCTTTGTCCTGCTTCGTTTCCTCTTCTCTCTTGCCCTCTGTTTCTCTGTGTGCTGGTACCGCTGTGTAGAGTGAAGGAGTTTGGGATTAGTCCGTCGGACATCCCCTTCTCCCAGAGTGGTCAGGGGAGTCGCCCTGACCACTCACCCACCAATACCTTTGAGTATGATGACTTTGCTGTGACCTCTCCCAGCAGGTCGAGCACTCCCCAAACCACAGCTTGCACCCATACACAAACACACAACACACTCATTGCATGTGCTCCCTGAATGTATTTATGACATGATGATAAGCATCCATGAATTCATTTTATCTGCTTGCATTTACTTCATTAACTGTTCTCAGTTAAAATCCTCCATGGTTTTCTTATCCTTCCTGTTATTCATCTGCATGATGCCTTTGTTCATTCTCCTCTCCCACTGGACCTTGCACTTTCATTTAGGTTTTTGGCTGATCTGTTGTCATAACTTGCTTTCGCTCACTCCTTAAGAACAAAAACATATATCAGTTTGTCCATACAGATGTGACTCCATTAGTGGTAAATCATGGACATCAGGGACAACAGTGAAAGCTGAATCTGTTTTATTATAATAGAAAACTTCACTCAATTGGAAAGCAGTCTGAGAGTGCATACTTCTAGAAATACAATTGTCTCTAAACTCTGAACATCGGACAAAATAGTTGTTGCTTACTGTCCATCAGAATTTGCACCTCCGAAAGACAAAATGTGTACATAACATGTGCATTCCATTCTGTATCACTTTGAGATCTTTGACTGTTGAATCATTGCACTCATAGCTGAGGCAAACGTATGTCGCCATTATGAAATTGTATCGTTCCCATCTGCTTATACCAAATGTTGTGTCCAGACATTATTTCCAACCTAATCCATTTCAATCTCTAATGCAAATTATATGAATTGGCTCCATATTGGTGGCAGCACCATGTCTCTAACCTTCTCTATTGGCATACTGTGACCCAACACACATAGACCCCTCTGAATATCTATCTTAATCTCCCAGATCCAGATTATGGTGCATTTTGATCCATTTGCCCTTAGTGGTGGAAAATCATGATTTGTTCAGACCTGGGTAATCTTTGAATTTCCCTGTAATTGTTATCCTCTCATAATCTTTCATGATAATAGCTAAATCTTAAAAAGGTCATGTCTAACAATGGTGAATAAAGTGTAAAAATTGAAATTTTTGAGATACTGTAACATTCATATAAAATCTACTTCTCCAATAATAACACTAAACCATACATGATGTTCAGAGAGAGCCTCCAAGGATAGGTTTGGTCTTTTTTCCGGGAAGGGGGATGTCACCGAATTAGTCCTAATTACTATGTACTGTGCAGTTAAACACAAAACAAAAAATACTCTTACGGTCTCACTAAACTTGAGCACTGATACTCTACATTCCAAACCATAATTTGAAATTCCTGTATAAAACTGCACAATATTGAGAAGGTGAATAGGAAAGAGTGCACTCTCATGATCTGAGTTTGCGTGCCCGTTTTGACAGAAAGACTGATAGTAGGCTTCAAACATTTCCAGACCTAGTGTGGTCGTCATCTTTCACCATGCATGATGTCACTGATGTTATGATGCCATCACCCTGTACTATTTTTAACACTGTTGACCCTTTGATTAACATGGACTGAATCAAATGGCAGCCATGTTCAGAGCGTGTCTGCATTGTGAATGAATCTATTCTCAACTCTGTGTCTTTTTCTGTAGGGTAAAGGAACTTACTGTGGACACCAACCAAGTGATGGAGGGGGGTCGACAAAACATACACAACGTCAACCAGATGGAACTTTTGGATGAGGAGTGGCTGAGTATGTCACCACAAAGAGACGACCTCAAGCTGCTCTGTGAGCAGAATGTAAGAACATAATGTGTTCTTTTTTCTTTTAAGTAAAAAGCATAAAGCATATTGTGATAAGAATAATTCTTTAAAAATGTCAATTTAAAATGGATAGAATGGCTTTTGACTAATCAAATAAATTAAACGTTTCACCAGTTTGTTAAAGACTATTTCAGAAAATTAAAAAAATAAAGTAATAATATTTAAGTGAGCATGCTATGGAAATTTAACAAAGCCTTGGTCCAAACCGTATATACATGCGCACGCAGTTGTATTGATGAATGATTGAGCCTGATGTTAAAATGGCTTGAAGCATAAATTCTATCAAGGCGTTCCAAGGACAAGGATGTTGTTGAAGGGCAGGTTTCCAGGACCCGAAGGACTGTTGCCTGTGAGAACATCACTAATGTTTATTGGGATCCAATTTGAAGCAGTTATCTTTCAAATGGTCTCAGTCATTGTTCCAATTCTTTTTACTAATGAAGTGATGTCGACCCTGTTTCTATGTCCATTGTTGATCCCATAACCAGGAGGAGGAAGTGTCTCCACAGCTCTTTACTTTCCATGAGGCAGTGTCTCAGTTAGTGGAGATGGAGGAGCAGGTTCTTGAGGACCACCGAGCTGTTTTCCAGGTTATAACATACACATACCTCTGAAACACTCAAGCTCACCCTTTGTCATGTATAAAATTTTAAAATATTAAAAAGGTAGATTTAAAATATATTTACTGTATATAATAACTGTATTACTGAGGAATTAACCTTTTTGCATCTCTTTGTCTATGGAGAGTTGTATTGTACAGTAATTTTGAGGAAATCATTCCCTGCAGTAGATACTGTTGTATCTCAGACTTTGTGTGTGTGTTTTGTCATAATGTGGACTTGTATTTCTCACTTGTAAACAGGAGTCCATCCGGTGGCTGGAAGACGAAAAGGTGCTGCTGGAGATGACAGAGGAGGTGGATTATGACGTGGAGTCGTACGCCACTCAACTGGAACAGATCCTAGACCAGAAGATAGAAATCCTCACTGAGCTCCGAGGTATGACCGAAGCGCATACATTGTTAATACTGATCACCCTGTTCCAGCAAGCACTGCTCAATTTTCCTCTTCCTCCATCAGATAAAGTGAAGTCATTCCGCTCGGCACTCCAGGAGGAGGAGCAAGCCAGTAAGCAGATAAATCCCAAGAGGCCACGTGCTCTTTAGGCACTGAAGACCTATAGTACCAGAACCGCTATACAGTCGTGGAAAAGAACTGAAGCCCTCCAGATTTCTGTTATTTTGTGTATATCTCATTTTTAATTGTTTCAGATCTTCAAACAAAATTCAAAACAAAAGCAGCCTGAATAAACACGAAGTTTTCCTGCCCCTGCTATGAAGGGGAACATACAGGTGACTTTTGTCTGTCCGTCCATCTCGCCACATCTCAAATACACTGCAGGACAGGATTCTGTGTATTTTGACACATGTTTTTAAGGGGACCTAAGTGTGTGCTTCTCATTTATCCAGATCATGGTAATAATTGAAAGTTTAATACGAAGCATCTGGACTTTTTGTTTAAAGTTGTCTTTAACCACAACCACAGTGATGTCAGAGTCTGATATCCAGATGTCAGAGGTGTTTGGTTGCAGATGTTGATGCTAAAGTTGGACCAACTTGATATTAACTTTATGGTAGCAAATACTTGACTGTGATTTGCCTATTAAATTATATACCATTTTAAATACACCTTGCATTTTATGTTAAACTGATTGTGTCCTTGTTTTGTGTTGAACTTTGAAGATCTGACACAGTTTAGTAAAATATGCACACAAAAATAGAAGAAATCAGTAGGGGATCCAATACTTTCACACAGCATTGTATATTTGGCAGCAGTCAGGCTGTAACTAGCACCTGTGAAAACAAATGGGACAAATGGGTTTGATGCATGGACAGGCTTGTGGAGTTCCAATTGCTCCGATCCGTCTCCTAACAAAACTGGTTAACTCACTCTAGTCTCATTGAGGAAATCGGGAAGGAGAGTAGTTTTACTTCCTTCACTTTTAGTAGTTTTTTTTTTTTCATGGAAGGTCCCTCTCCCCTCTGTTATTCTTAAATTATTTTCTTTTATACTTGTTTGTAATTTGTTTGAACAGGATACTTTTGACCTGATTTTAGGAAAGCTTTTGAGATTTATTGCACAAAATAAGTCTTTGATTTCCGGTTGTTCTGGATGACATGTCTGCATGTGCGCACTCCGTAGTAACACACAACCATCCCCTGTTTTTTGTGCTTTTTGGGCCTGAGTTGGCAGTCTCTCTTGTCTCTTACCTTATTTTCATGTCAAAAGACCGTTTGGAAGAAGCGGTTACAAATAACGTGCTTCATCCTTTGGGTTTCATTCCTGTTTTTTTTCATGTAATTTGCTTCCGTTTGTATCATGTCATTCTATGTGGCAACAAAATGAGAACTATTTAAAGTAAGATGTTTTCCACCCCTCTTGAACACTGTTATAAAAAATGAAACTAGAAAAAAGTGCTATTAATGTATAGTGAAGATCACTGACCTACCATTGGTTATGTTGCTCAGTGTTTACACCAGAAGTAATGCTGTATGAAGTAATAAAGATACATGTGTTTCGTTTGAATGACTTCGGTACCAATTAGTTGGACAGATAAACGATTTCTATCAAAAGTCTCCTCAAACCTTCTTTGAGTAGAAATTAATGGAATGTTAATGTCGGAGCACTCCATTGCTCCTATGTTAACTATACTATCAACATTTAACTATATTAATGTTAGTGTTTTTCCTCAGCTTTTAGTCTTCTGACGATGAAGGCATCTTCGAAGAAGTTTTTCGACCATCAATACTCAAGGGGAATGACTAACTAGTGCATTGAGCCAGAGGC
Source organism: Lophius americanus (assembly GCA_037951165.1). Lineage (NCBI taxonomy): Eukaryota > Metazoa > Chordata > Actinopteri > Lophiiformes > Lophiidae > Lophius > Lophius americanus. Next base: position 2,756,249 of record JBBDHG010000024.1, on the reverse strand, counting down.
ACTTGTGAGGAACCTGTGAGAATATCGTGAGTGTAGTGACGTGTTTTAGGGAGACACTGCTTACTAACAGCATTCTCGACCCCTGTGTGGATTTTCACGGCGTTACGAGCAGACTGGCTATGACGTCATAGCCAGTGGAAAGAAGAAATGAGGAGTAGTTTAATGAACAATAAGTTATACAGGCTAGCTTAAATAATGACATATTTCGGCGTATGTCATTGTTTGGGGCGGAACGTCCGGCGGCATTCCTGTAAATACCACGGGGTTCTACTGCTCTCAGTTCGCGGGTCATTCCTGACTGGAAGGAAAATTAGGACGCCAATAAATTTGAATAATGGGCACTTTATTTCCTATTATAAATTTCAGGATAAGGGGTAATAATCTATGAAATAATCTGATGCGTCCAGCTAAAGCATCACAGGTAAACCTTTTATTACTTGTTTTATTTGTTGAGTGCTATGTCTGGCTCAACCATGGTACCAGTGACGTGCGGTGAGATTCGTGACAGGTGAAGCACTGACCCTTTCAGAGTAAGATTTACAAATATCTGAACCCAATAAAGTAGCATAAAATCAACATTTCATTGCCAGCTTGCACGCTGACTACTGGTTGTGTTTTCATATCAGAATCCTCTACACACATAGATAAAGTAGATATTTGGACAAAGAAGAACCTCACATTTATAACGTATCAGAGAAGTAGCGCAACTGCGTTTGCGCTGCACCTTCGTGGGTTTTTAATTTGCCACCACAATTCTACAATTCATGCAGTGCGAAGCAATTTTTTTTTTTAAATAGACAAAATTAAAGGTTCATTTTTAAAATGGGTTAATAAATACATTTTCCGGGGCTGGCTTAGATATAAAATCTTCCATTTTTGCAGTCAACAACAAAAAAAAAAGGATTACTGTCGTGAACTTGACTGAATTTGTCTCAGCGTAGAAGAAGAGCAGCAGCAGAACAAGCATAAACCCGCGGGCTCAGCACGCCCCCTTCAGTGCGACAGAGGTACTGGTATCCTCGGCTGCTTTTTCATTACGGTATACGGTTGTCCGCTCAGCAAGACTGAACATGTTATACACATACATTACCTATTCTGTTGAAATGTGAGGACATATAGTAAAGATGCCTACAAACATTACATTGTGGATAAACAGTGAGAAAGCAAAATGGACGCGGGTCACCCAGTTTGTGGGTGACCGCGCAATCTGAAATGAGGCTCAACTCATAGCTGCCTTACCAATGGGGAGTTCAGTAGTCCCACATTTCATTTGACAAATTTCAATATTTTCTCAAATAAATTGTGCATATTTTCATTCGAGCTATAAAAAGGACAACTGGTCAAGCCCTTCTGGGCTGAGAAAGTAATTTATTCTATGAAACTTACTGGTAAGAGAGCGAGACAAAAAAGTTAGTTATGCTGATCTATTTCGAATTTAATCTATGATTTTAGTATCTTCTATTCCTTTTCTCAGAAATTCTATAAAATGAGTAAATAAAATAATAATAAAACTGTCATTATACCTCAGATTAAAAAGGGCCATTTTGAGTCCTGTTAAGCCCTCGATGTGGACGCCATCTTTAATTTTGGCCCCATCTGCCATTGAGTTGGACACCCCTGCTCTGATGGGGTGACTTTAGATCAAACCGAGGACTGGGATTTAAATCTTTAAAGGCCAAGTAATATGTTAAAGTAGGTACCTTAACATGCTCTACAAAGAATCACCAATTTGCGTGTTAAAAATGAAAGTGATTCCCTCTCAATGTGGCGAGGTGGTGGTAGAAGGAGTGAATGAGCCTGTTGCACGGAATTTATTTTATTTTACATTTTTGTTTTGACCGACAACTCCACCTGGGGAATTTTGCCCCAGGAAGTACTTTTCAATGTTTAAGTACCACCAAATGAACCCAAAGAAGGACAGGTTTGTATTACAAATGAGGTCAGAGATAGGATTTCCATTTAACAATATAAATTAATTCAATTAAATAATAAAAAATTTTTTTTTATTATATCGACTTTAAACACTAGTAGCCATAATAAAATAACCAGAGACAAGAGGCAGTGCTGGGGGCTTACCTTGGTAGCCACGATACTAACGGGGAAGGGATCCAAACAACACACCTCAACAAAACGGGGACGGTGATGGGGAACCTCCACCCGAGTCCGGGCCTGCCTCCCCCCTGAAGCCCACATCTCCTGTCCTTCCAAATTTAAATAAACTACTAAAAAAATAAAGAGCTAGTTTTTAGCTGTTGAACCAAATAATCAATTTCAAGGTGGTTAAGACCATGGAGTGTTTAAATTAACCCAGCCCACCAGGGCTGTTCAGTCAAATCGGCAGGGCTGGAAACTCAACGGCCCCGTCTCGTCACCGAGACAAGAATGTGTGTGTAAAAGCTCCAGGCGCACCCAAGCGTGTGTACGATTTGACAAAACAACCCACTTAATGGAAACAAGAAACGAGACAGCGGCTCCAAGGAACGGCAACGGGACTAGCCAATTATGAAGTTGTAACCAGCTGTTTAAGAAACACGCCTATAATTTCTGATTAAATAAAAGCGGAGACACATTAGTCAGAGCACCTCAGAACATGGCCAATGTCATTTCCGCTCCACCCTTCTAAATAATAGCGCTTAATTGGTTAAAAGGATAAAACAATAGGTTACATGGGAATTACCTGATATTAAAAGCAAAACTGTTGCTTTTGGCCAGCAAGTTAGTCGTAAGGGATTAGAAGTGTTGACACATGCTTGGCCAACCAATTCCACTTCGGACGCCATTACGGTGGACAACAGAGTCAACAATGGCGATGTCAGATTTAAACGCAGGGCCAGTTGGATGGATGGCGTGACTCGGGCAAAAGAGAGAGCGCTATAATTATGCTTTGTACACACCTACGAGCCAACCGAGAAAGAGAAATATGGTGAGAAGTGGTGGAAATAATAAATACCTATAATGTATAATGTTGTGACGCGTTTATTGTACAACGGAGGCCTAAAGTCAAAAACTCACTATTACTCTTTGTATTTGTAAGTATGCTACGTTTTACAATCAATTTGACCATACGTGTTACCCGTTATTCAAAATAACAGTTTTTGCAGATTCCTGGTATCTATGAAATTGATGACACTGCAATTTGTTTCCCCCCTATATTTCCCAATAATCACACAAACGTATATTTGCCTCTAATCGTTGCCGTAGTATTGCGCTATAACTGGCAGAAGTGCACTGATAGGAGGAATGACTTTGATGAGATTGCACTGCTTATGAGTATTGTTTGCAAATGTGTGAGGATATGTACATTTTCATGTTAAATAAATTTTGCAAACTCACAACCATGAATAGTTTTCAGGAATCTGAAAAACTGCATTCAGAGTTGCAAGTGTACTGAGATAACATTTTTTTAAATGATTGTTTACTCTTTTCCAGCCATCTAATAGTTCGTCTGCAAAGGCCAATGCAGTGCAGGCAAATATTCAGTTCAATGATGGTCTACAGAAAAATGAACAGAAGAAGGGGCCGTCTCTTGAAGTGCAACGCTTCTCACGCATATCTGAAAACTGCATCAGTCAAGTTGAGATTGCAGCCACTGTGGATGCCCTCTTTCGGTTAAACCATGTGTCCAGTGTTGTGGACAAGAGGTTGGGCAGGGCACTTAAGGAGCATCAAATATTAAGTGAAAAGCTGGGGACACTAGTGGGCCTCAAGCAGGGGTCAGATGGGGCGCAAGAAAGGAAGAGAGCGAGAGGTCAGCTTGAGAATGACATCAAGAAATCTGTAAGGGATCTGCTCCGGCTTGTTCAAGCCAATCCTGATGCCATTTTTGGTTTGAGAGCAGGGCTAGGTTTTGAAGAGGATGAGGGAGGGTCCATACTAATTGGTGAGCTTAAGAAGTTTCACAGCTATATGTTAGAAAAGTTGCAGAACAGTATGGAAGAACCGCTGTCTTTATCTCCTGCAAACAATATGAAATACGTGATTTCAGTAGAAGGAGAAGTTGATACAGCAACGGAGAAAACCGATGCGATGGTGAGGCACTAAATTGGATCTTCAAAGAAAGTTTCTCTCACAAGAGGGCTGGACTACCACATGTGCAATATGTGTAGATTCAGCCAAAAAGGGAAATAATTTGATTATATGCCAAAGAATCATCTGCTGACAACCATCTCCAGTTCATCTCTCTTTCTATTGATCTAACAGATTTCTGAGAAAGATGAGGAAATCAAAACTTTGCAGAGTTCACTGCAAGAGGAAAAAACACAAGAAGGAGCTATGGCACTTCTTCTAGACAGATTGTGCCAGTCACCTAGCAACACATCAAAGGTGAAGCAATCCAGCACACAGCAGGAAATTGCTCAATTGAACATCCAGCTCGACAGTTTGATCCTCGAAAACAGACCAACAGAGAGAGAACTCAAGGAGGTTTGTCTACATCACAGAATATTTTGCAGTATACTATATATTTCATATTTTACTTGTTGTAAATTTCCATGTATATTCTTGTCAAGTGTTACTACATTATATCTTTTGGCAGAAATGTGCTAAGTTGAGGACAGAAATTGAAAATCTGATCCAAAACTTTGATGACAAAATGGATGAAATTCAGGTAGGTTGACGTTTTTTTTCCAATTACACTCGAGTGCTCAATACCACCTTCCTCTTCCCTCTCCATTATTTCACCTTTCAATCCCTCAACAACTGTCCCCCTCCACTGTCCCAGGCCGAATTGGAGGCGAATGAAATTGAAAACAAGCATGCAGAGAAGGATCTGACGAAGCTAGAGAAACTCTTTTCTGTCCTGGAGGTGGAGTGTGACCAGATCAAGGAGAAGCGTCGGCTGGCAGAAGAGAAGAGGAAGGAAGAGATGAGGATCTTAAAATTGAAGACTAAAGCCGCTCTTTTTGCCCAATCTTGGTGGAGAGGCTACACTATTCGCAAGGCCTTGAAGAACAAGGGAAAGAAGGGCAAGAAGGGCAAAAAAGGAAAAGGAAAAGGCAAAAAGAAATAGACCAGTGAATAGTTTTGTTACTCTGGTGCCTCACTGACCCATTCAGGGTTGCGGGGAGGGGGGCAGGACCCTATCCCAGCTGACACTGGGTGGGAGGTATGGTATAGGGCCAACACATGGACATCGTCGATTCACACCTCAGTGAGTTACTAGCATTGCATGTTTTTGGTATTTTGGCGGAAGCCAGATCATCTGGATGGAACCCAACCAGATACAACGGGAACATTCAACTAAACACGGAAAGACCCCAGGGTGAATTTAAACTCAGAACAGTCTTACTTATGATAACACATAAAAGGAATTCGACTTATCGTATCATGGTGCATGATTTGGAAGTCTAAATCCAAGTATTAAAAATGAAAAATCACAATAAATTGAAAACAATATATGCAGTAAAATACTATTTAAGATATGCAAATGTTTTTTTTAAATAGTTTGATATATCTGTAAATGGGACTTTTATTTAATCATTTAATGGTGAAAATATAGGAGTATAATTACCGCAGGAAATCTGGTACTCTGTTAAAATGAAAGCAGGTCAGATGAGCCAAAATAAATAAAATAAGGCAGAGTTGAATCATTGGGGGAATTATATGTTGTTCTCTCTCTGGCCACTGGGTGGCAGTACAGCACTTTGTGCGCTGAATCACTAATCAAGATCGATTCCATCCTTGGCTGTCCTGGACGTTGCCATATTTATTTGATATTTCATATTTATGTAACATTCATTATTTAATTTCATTCTTGAATCTTATGCTGTCTAAAGTTTTTTTTTTAAATGATTGACTAAAGATAGTATTACTACCATTGGAAGCAATTTTACAACCTCCATTGTATATTAGATTTTTTGGTAAAATAAACTATCAGCTGTTTACAATAACCAAATCAAACTAGAGTTGTTTGAATAGCTGTATACAACAGATGTTTACCCCCACATTGAACTCTAAATTATTCTATTAATTACTTTTAATGACCACTGAAGTCTCTAAAATCATCAACCAAATGAATAGTTTCCCACTTAATAGCACAAATTGGCCAATCAGATGTTTTTAAACACTATGCCAACCCTCATTCACCTTACTTTAGCAGTAGAGTTGCTTCTGTTTTGGCCTAAATTTACTCCAGGGCTCCATGCTCAAACTTCAAAATGCCCCACCCTGCCTGCACTAAAGTACAAGAAAAGTTAGCTCCAGAACAATTTCATTGTTTGGGATGCCATGAAACGAAATGCAAAACTGGAACTTTCTGGGCCTACGGGTCAGCTGAAAGTCTGGTGGAGGAAGATTGAAGCCTTCACTAAAAAGTACCGCTTCTGGGCGCTTTGCTTCCTTGGGCACAAGGAACGTGCAGCGTTTGGAGGTTTAGATGGATTCCATCATGTAACAGCAAATCCTAGAGGTTAAAAATTTGTCAAATGTGAGAAAGTTGGGAATTATTGGACATGTCAAAGGAACAAGGATCCCAAGCATACGTGTTGTAACATAATGTCATGTATTATGAATTAATGTTATATTAAAACAATGAATGTACATTAATATACCATTTAATATCAGTCCTTTCAGATCCTTTTTTAAGAAGCATGGGAGCTTCACCCTTTTACAGTTAGTTGTGATCTGCGTTGTTATCTTGTGACTTTTTTGTTCTTAACTTTCTTTACTTCATTATGTGTCTCTGAGAGATTTGGATGCTGTTGTACTGTGTCATCATAAGTGAATTGTTTCTCTATTTTGTGGCGTGTTTTTTTTTTGTGGATATTCCAAGCAGTGAACAATATGTTCTCTAATCTCACTGCATATCACAATGTCATCTACAAACATTGTCCATAGGGACTCTGCCACCCTGTCCATCACCATTACCAACGAAAAAGTACCTGATCCTTGATGGATGGAAGAAGTCTTTTTTTGACACATATATTGATATAAGTTTTTAGTGTAGCGAAATTGGTCCTCTGCACTTAACCGATCGCTGCGGAGTTGTGGGCAGCTGTCTGTAGCGCCCGGGGAGCAGACTGGAGTTCGATATTTATGACCCTTTGATCATGGGGACCCTATGACATGTAAACTGCTGGGGTTTGAGCCAACACCCTGCCGCTCTTCCTATTGGGACACGGCTGCTCTACCCACTGCGTTGGATTGCCGTCCCTGCTGTCTTCATAGACATTGCTTTTGGAATTTGGATTCAGTATTTCCTTTATCAAAGATTAAATCACTGAACTGCAACTGCTCTGCCTCCATCTGGAGTCTGCACTGGGGTCCCCACTCTTTCTCTGTAAATCCTAACATCATCATCATCATTGAATACCTCAACTCCTCTCTCACATTGTCTTCTCAGGTCTATGAACACATATTGTAAACCCCTCTAGCCTCCACTGTACTTATCTATCTAAATTCTCAAAGCAAATATCACACCCCCTGAAAACTTTCTTTGCATATACCCATGCTGCTGTTTACATATTCCCACTTAGCCTCTCAGTCTCTTTTGCATTAGTTTTCCTCACAACTTCTTGTTGTGGCTGATCAACTTTATTCCTCTATAGTTACTTCAGCTCCACGGATCTCCGTTGTTGTTATATACTGGAACTATATATTGTTTCTCCACTATTCTGATGTTCTCTCACTCTCTGAGATCTTATTTAACAAACTTGTTAAAAACCCTTCTGCCATTTCATACAAATGCCTCTAACCATCACTGGAGCTACCTTCCAAGTCTTCATTCTGGTAGCTGCTCTCTCCTCATCTACTAACCTGTAAAATTTACAATTGCAACCGTCTCCACCACGAGCAGATTCTTCAGAAACTTTTCACTTAGAACTATCCCAACATTGTCTACCAAACTACTATATATCATAACATAATTTGCATCTAAGTCCAATATTCTTGGCTTTTGTCCATCTCATTACCTTCACAGAAAGGATCTGCCACCTCTCACTTAATTTCCAAACTTCTTCCCTGTCATGTTTCATGCCGTGTCTAAAAATGTGTTTCCCGCTGAATTTTCAGTAAAACAACAAAACGTTTTTTTCCACCTTTACTCTGCATGCCAACAGCAGTGCCATCGGCTTGCAAAACATGCTCACGGTTTGTCCCAAACTACTGTATTAGTAGGGTTTTACATGGGATGTTCACGATGATATTAAACGTTTCAATTTCCATAAACAGTGACCTTTAAAAACAAATTAAAAGTATAGAGGATAAATAATTTAGTGGGACACAGTGCAAACCTTCATATATTCGGAAAAATGCATTGACAAATGTAGACTGGATATAAATTTTATTTTTATTTATTTATTTTTTTCCAAATAAGATGTGGGGAATTCTCTGAAAAATATAACAGCTGTTTTACAGTTAATGTATGTATTATAAATTATTGGCTGAATGTTGACCCTCTTGTTACGGTGGTTTCAGTTGATGCTGATGTGACACTTCCGCTGGTGTTGGTGGTATCCTAGCAACCAGCATAAACTCCTCAACATTTTCTGCTTATATGCGAGTTGACAGGTAACAATTACATCTTCTTCAAAAACGCTTGAGCTCATTGTTTCCCAGTATCCTTTTGTTAAAAGAAAATGAATACGTTATATGACTAGACGCACGCTAATGTTCCCTAATTTAACCTTAAACGCTAATAATGTTGCGGTTAACTTGCTAGCTAGGTAGCAGTTCCTGCTGCTATATTTGTAGACAAGAGTTGTGGCTTGTAAAGTGTAGTCACTGGTATATAAGTTTTTATGATTAACTTTCTTAAGAGTGCAGGTCCAACTTACCCATCAGAACCGCTTGAGAGGTTCCTAGAGTTCCAGATGGAGACACTGGAGATAATACAGGTTAGTCTTGTAACCTTAGTAGAGATGTGTTTTATTGTCTCATTTTTGTTTGCAACAATGTGTGGATGTCTATGTTTTGCACACTCACATTACCGAATTTATGAACTTTACTCAGTTAGAACTGAGATAACCCACATATATTTTATCTTTATCTTTATCTTTTTCCAGGAATGCAATAATATTACGTTTGCAATGGGCAAATCAGTCCTGGCAAAAGCAAAGACTCAGTTCGATGATGGTCTTCAGAAGAATATACAGAAGAAGCGGCGGTCAATTGAGGCTCAACGCTTCTCATGCATAACTGAAAACTGCATCAGTCAAGTTGAGATTGCAGCTACTGTGGATGCTCTCCTTAGGTTAAACCACGTGTCCAGTGTTGTGGATAAAAAGTTGAGCCATGCTCTTACAGAACATCAAGTATTAGTTGAAAGACTGGAGACACAAGAGGGCCTCAAGCAGGAGTCAGATGGGGATGAGGCAAGGAGGAGAGCAGGAGCTCAGCTTGAGAAGGACATAAAGAAATCTGTAAGGGATCTGCTCCGGCTTGTTCAGGCCAATCCCGATGCCTTTTTTGGTTTGAGAGCAGAGTTAGATTTGGACGTAGATGAGGGTGAATCCATATTAATTAGTGATCTTAAGAAGTTTCACAGCTACATGTTAGAAATGTTGCAGAATGGTATGGATAAGAAACGACAGCTGGTCCTCTGCAAACAGGTGTCTTCCCCTCTTGCACACAATATGAAATACACTGTTTCACTGGAAGAAGAAGTCACTAAAGCTATGAAGGAAACAGATGCAATGGTGAGGCACCAAATTGGACGTAAGGCTTGTACATCACTTGTGCAATTTGTGTAGATGCAGACAAGATTGAAACATCAATCTAATCCCAATGAATCCTCTGCACTTAGCCCTTTCTTTTTCATCTCTCTTTTTATTGATCTAACAGATTTCTCATAAAAATGATGAGATCAGAAGTTTGCAGAGTTCACTGCAAGGGGAAAAAACACAAGAAGGGGCCATGGCAATTCTTCTAGACAAACTGTCCCAGTCACCTAGCAACACATCAAAGGTGAAACAATCCAGCACACAGCAGGATCAAATTGATCAAATGAAAATCCAGCTTGACAGTTTGATCCTTGAAAACAGACCAACAGAGAGAGTACTCAAGGAGGTAAGTTTACAACATCTGCCGGAAATATTTCGCATTTTAGTTGTCGGAAATCTTTAACTCCTAGCGTCGCCAACTGTCACTTACTACCATGTCTTTCTTTTGGCAGAAATGTGATAAGGTGAAGACAGAAGTCGACCATTTGATCCAACACTTTGATGAAAAAATGGAAGGAATTCAGGTACAAAGAAATTAAAAAGTGCCAAAAGATACTGTAAAATCAAATTACATCTGTTAATTCTGCGTAGTTGTTAATATAATTGTCAAGACAATATTTGTGGTGTTGAACATGACAGTTCAAGTTCTCAGCCTCAGGTATTGTAGTTTGACAATAAAGAAAAAACAAAAAACTGCCGACCTCCCCTGTGCCAGGCCGACTTGGAGTCAACTGAAACTGATAATGGACGGTTGGAAGAGGATCTGAGAAGGATGGAGAAGCTAATTTCTCTCCTGGAGGTGGAGTGCAACCAGATCAAGGAGAAGCGTCAGCTGGCAGAAGAGACAAGGAAGGAAGAGATGAGGATCCAGGAGTTGAAGACCAAAGCCTCAATTTTAGTCCAAGCTTGGTGGAGAGGCTACACAACACGCAAGGCCCTGAAGAAAAAGGGCAAAGGCAAGAAGGGCAAAAAGGGCAAAGGCAAGAAGGGCAAATAAATGTCATTACTCCTGTGCTTCGGTGACACCAAATTATGGTGTAAGTGAAGCAAATGATAATAATGGAACAGAAATGTAACAAAATATTTCTTATTTTGTTAATAAAGAGGTTTATGTTTCATTTTCATTTCAGTTTGATTTTTGTCAATTATAGACAATAAAGGATTGCAGAACTTAGGTTTTGTGTGCAACAAATATCTGGAGACAGTTATTGCCGATTAAAAAAACAAACAATAATGAAGAAATTGTTTTATTTGAAACCAATGGACACTTTCAAATATGATTTGGCAGTTTAAATCTATTCTTAGGACTGTATTGACAGTACAAATCAGAATTGCAGATGTATAATTGTTCGTACATTAAGCTGAAATACCTCAGGAAACTCTCAACATAAGTGCAGTCACCCTTGACCTTAAAAACAGGTCAGAAAAGGACTTAATTTAAAAAAATGAATGTTTATTGTCAGAGTCAAGGTTACATTACATTCATACGGCCTTGAGGACGGCCAGACAGTGAACCATCAATCGTAGTAGTCATCTGATATTGCCCCTTCATATATTTCAGTATTTACATTCTTGGATCTACCGCTATCAGAACCCTTCAAACAAATATTTAAGCCCTGATCATAACAATGAAAAGACATATTAACCCCTCTCTAAACTCATTCATATTATCAACGATATCTGGAACTCAGAGACAGCACCTTATTTAGATTTAACTCACCAGTAACATTTTTTTTTTTGTCAGTGCCATACATTGTTATTTATGTGCACTGTCCCACTTCTGAGACATTTTAGTTCCTACTCATTAGTCACAATGCATCAAATATGAATCCTCGTCCAAAAGTCAATAAATTGCTGGGTGTACTTGGTGTCTTAAGTTCATTGAAGGTCGTGGTCCTCATGTTTCAAGTTCTGTTAGCCCAGAATCTTACATTCAAACAACAAATGAATAGATTTTACTGTATCATCAATTCAAGTACCAATAATTCTGTTTTAAAGAAGTCTGGAAACTTAATCTTTACTTCGTTGCTCTGTTATATGCTTAGTTCCCCTGTGTCTTCTTTGTCCTTTTCCCTTCTGTCCATCATCATGTCTGTCTGAGAGAGTCTGAAGCTGCCTCACTATGTCATCATGGTCTTGGATGAATGCCTTGACCTTGAATAAAGATACAATATGAGACAGTGGGAAAGAGGAAGTTGATCATTTCTCTATGGTCTGAGTATTTGTCTCCATTGCTTTGTTTGGGTATATACCATGTCCAGCTGTTTCTCTGTGTCATTCATATTGACACTTTCCTCTCCTTCTATCCTGACGTCTGCTGTTTCATACAGGTTGAGGGATGTCATCTTAATTTGGACTAGCAGAAGTGTTTTCTTTGCTGCAGTTTCCTGAATTTGATTCCACTTGCTTTCCTGAAAGCAGAAAGAGAGAACTGAATTTCACCCATTAGAAAATACTTTATTTGAGCTTTGTCTCTCAGATTAAGTCCGGTACCCATATAAGAGCCTCTGAGCTCGTCTTGTCTAGCTGCTTGTTGAGGTGGGACAGCTGGTTGTTCTTATGCAGCTGCATTACGTGATGCTGGTCCTCCATTGTCTGCAGTGCTTTTCTGAGCTGGCTGACCTTTTCCTGCGCCTCATTCTCCTTCTGATAGAGCTGCTCTCTAAAGTGGAGAAGAGCCTCTAAATGACCCGAGAGCAACTCTACATCTTTGAACTGCAACAGACAGACACACACACACACACACGCACACACACACACGTTAGTGCAAAATGAATCTACTCAAGAGAATGGTTTTAACAGTAGTTTATGGTGGAGGTGGGTAATCATGCCTGCAAAAAAAAACTTTTTTTTCCTTTTCTTTTTTTTTTACAAAAATCAAAGATGATCTTGCACTTTTCTGAAGCACAGCAGTGGTTTATGGGTCGGATAGAGTCAGTGATGGTAATTAAAAAGGCAAAACCATATCTTTCATTCAATAGTGTGGCCACACTGTTGCTATGAATTGACAGTGAAACTGAACACTAAGCTGCGGTATGAATGTCATACAGTAACAAGCTGCCTGAATGTCAGAATGTCATTATTTAGGGACTGTACTGAAAGCTCCCCTCTAAACACCAGAGCATTATAGGAAGGCGAAAGAAAACAGCTAGAGAACAACTTGTTCAGCCTTTTCATACAGATGCCTAGAACTGTGTGGGTAAGTTAACCTCTACTTAGCAACATTAATCACCATTTTATTGTACCCCCATGGGTACCGCCAAGGGTGCACCCTTAGGGTTACTCTCCGCCACCCACCCTTATGTCCATACCTAAGAGGTATGATATGGGGTAAGGTCTCACTAGATCTCCTCAAAAGGCATCAGAAAGAAGAAATAAATAAAAATGTTACGTTGTTGGGGTTTTAAAGCTGCAACTCTCATAACTGGCATCTTAATATTTCCTCTAAATATATTTTTATATATTTTAGCTAGGGCCGTTTTTAGTCATTCTGCTATAATTCTGCTATGAGAGAGATGATGGTCTATCAGTTCAAATTGTTTGGTCAGTAGTGGAGGTATCTGTGTGCTTGATGCAAATTATCCTTTTTAATTCTTATCCATTGTTTTTATTGGTATTAAATATTATTGGTGTTAAATTGCCCTGTTAAAATGGCATAGGTGTGATTGTGTCAATGGTTAACACTCCTGAAGAGCACGATGGCGCCCTACCTACCATGTGTGTATATCTGTGTGTGACTGGGTCAATGCTGGGATGTATGAAGCACTCTGAGTGGTCAAACAGACTAGAAAGATGCTACATGTGTATCGTCCATTTACCATTTTTAGTGGTACTGTATCAGTAACATTCAGGTCAAAAACAATTTACAAATACAAAACTGTGACCAGTCAAATTTTTAAATTTACAATAATGTAATAATAACCAGTGAAACTTTTCAGTGAGTGTACTCAGTTGAAGCTTAAGACAGACCATAATTGTATGATAAGCAAATTCAAATTTAGTTGCATATTTTCCTGCTGTGTAACAATACTCACAGACCTTGGTCATTTTGACCACTCGCTCCATGAGACCCGGAAAACAAGTGTGTCTCTGCACCTGCTGCTGTAGCTCCTGCTTCCTCTTCACTAGATGAGCGTACTTCTCCTTCAGCGCTGTGATCTCTGCATCCTTCTTGAGCCCTTCTGTCCTTACCCTCTTTGCTTTCTCAACAACTTGATCAATATGTTCATCCTACACTGACGCAGATGAGAATTAATTTGGCTGCTGCCGTTTAGGGAAACTGAAATTCAACTTGTAAAGTCAAATGGAGCCGTGTGAAATGGTGCCTTACTCTACCTTGATGAGCATTTTAACAGCTCGAAAGGACTCCTCCGATTCTTCAGCCTTCTTCTGAAATTCATCAATGCGCTGTTGCAAACCCTCCAAAACCTACGTTAAACGAGACACAGACACAGGTGAAGTCAGAATAACATTTATTCTCTCGTTAATGGTGCCAATTAGTGAGTGGGATATATTGGGCAGTAAGTGAACATTATGTCCTTGAAGATGATTTATTGGAACCTGGAGAAATGGGGAAGCATATAGGGATCCGAGCCCAAAGGCCAAACTGTGATGGCTGCTGGGTCAGATCATCTTCAGAACTGCAAGTCTTGTTGGATGTTCCCAGTTTGCTTTAGCTGGTACCCACAGAGTCTGCAGCAAAAGTCTTGATGGGCGATACTACAATAGTGCCCCCCACTCAACCCAGTGTTGTCTGATCCCAAAGAAGAGCTACTGTAGCACAAGCTGCTGAAAAGGTTAATGCCATTTATATATATATATATATATATATATATATATATATATATATATATATATATATATGTATATGTATATATGTATATGTTAGTATGACAGTGTGAGAGAGAGAGAGAGAGAGAGAGAGAGAGAGAGAGAGAGGGAGAGAGCACATATATAAAGTACAGATGTGGAGTACTTACATATATAGAGAAAGTGAAGGTAAAGCTATATATATAGAGAGAGAGAGAGAGAGAGAGAGACCGAGATCGAGAGAGAGAGAGTGAGAGAGACATGACTATTATATCACATAATAGTGACAGGCCTGACATGATTCACCATCTCTTCCTCCATTAAGTCCTTCTAACAGCACATGATAGTGTACTTGTTATAACAAACATTTTTTCATCTGGGAACGTTTTAATTGTCACCTGTTTGCGATCCTCCTTCTTTGAGTTCAGACTTTTGTCCTCCTCTCGTTTCTCCAGTAAATCAACCAGGGACGCGGTGCTGTCAAGGAAACCTATACCTGTCGTCACCGCGCTCTCTCCCGCAGGCGATCTCCTGTGCACACACAAAGCACGGTAATACGGATTATATCGATAGGTCGGGTTGATCCTGGCAGGAACTCATCACACGGCGTGACACGGAGAACCGTTCCTCTGAACTCACTGTGAGAGACTGTCCTCCTGCATGCTGTCGGAGAACACGATCTGTGCTGCCTGCAAAGATTCCCAGAGCTTTCTTTCACTTTTACCCTTCGCCTGATCTAGTTTGGCAGCGAGTTCTCGAAGTTCTCAAACTCAACCGTTTCTCCCTACGTTTCCATGGTAACGTAACGCAAAATGGAAACTTTTAAAGGCGCAGTGAAGGAAAAATTCACAGTTTTAATTTAGCTTCAAAAATCTGACACTGCTTTTTAAACATTGTTTGGAGCAAAATGTGGTAAAAAAATTGCTGCTAAAATCAAAAGTTGCTACTTTACAAACAGCACCCCATACCAAATAACACAATATCTCCATTTATTCAATAATAGCCTAAATATGTCAAAACTGATGATCCGGAGATTAAATAGTAAGAATGACATTGTGTCATCGAAACTATATGCAATAGTTTTGATATTATCACTCTTTGCCCGCAAATGGACTTTGGAATACTTAGCAATATTAAGGTTTCATAGAAGGTGTCTTTAATGAAACCTGACCCATCTGTTTACACAGTTTCAGCTAAATCGACCAAGCAGTTTATGTGTAATAGAAAGAAACAGTCCAAAATTTCCTACTTTCCTACTTCCTAATTTCCACTTTGAGATTTGGAAGACCTTTCACGCCTCATCCAAATGTAAAGTTTGTTATAAATCAAATATATCATTATTATTATCTTGCAATGGCCCAAAAGCGTTCATTTTGATATAATCAACAATATATCAAGTTTCATCAAAATCAGATATTTCAAACACGCCAGCTGGAAATGGTGAAAAATTCCAATCTTCCACGTGAAAGATGAGTATGAAAAATAATATTTGATCCAACAAATTTCTACAAATTCTTTCTTGTCACATAGCCAACCCTCACACTTGGTTTCCTTATAATCAGTGAAGTTGGTTTTGTGTAATTCTGCTAACAGAAGTATTCTGCCTGCAAAAACACTAGCACCTTAGAGAACAAGTTAGGCTGTTTCATTATAATATTTTTATTCTATGTTTATATTTGTTTTCTCGGTTTGTATTTATATTTCGTTTGTGTGTTTGTGTGTATTTCAACCTGGTGCTCTAACAAGTACTTTTCCAATCTAAATACTACTTAGATTTAGTATGTCTAAATCTAAGTATATTACAAATAGCACAGAAGAGAGTGGCTCAGCATTAGAGTTAGGGTCAGAAAGATGACCTGCTGTTCCCTTGGCTGATGGTTCAATCCTCGGCTCCTGCACTTTGAGCAAGATCCTGAACCTCTAATTGTTCCCATTGCTTTTCCATTGGTGTAGGAGCATGCAGTACATTGCTAGCATGGATTAATATTTATGTGAATAATAATAATAATACATTTAATTTATAACGCACTTTACATAAGGAATAGGAAATGGGAATAGGAATAGGGAAATCCTGACTTAAAGCTCTTGAATGTTCAGTCAGAAAAGAATGGTTAATGATACGAACAGTCAGTTTACCATTTTATCATTCAACCTAATATGCCAAATGTCCAGAAATGTTTGGAGGGTTTGAAATCTGATTAATTTGTACAGGCCATAATAAGGTGGTATCACAAAAATGTAACGAAACAGCTCCTCTCATACTCCTCATCTGATTATATTTATTCATTTCTCTGTCTTTTCAGTGAACTCCGTTTTGAAACCCTACATGCAATGGAACCATCAGGTACTCTCATTGCAATAAATGTAAAAACAGCTTGAGAGAAAAGCTAGATTTAAACTCACATGCATCACTCTGCACAATAACATTCAAACACACAAGTAAAGTATGAAGTTTGTCATTTAGCTTAGTCACTGTTGGATGGTGATGGTAATTGTTCTATGTTTCTTTTTGGAATTTACAGAATAAACTATTAAGCTAGAAAATTGCTATTTTTATATTTAAAGATGAATCAAAAATATTATGATCTGGCTGAATGGGGCATACTACCACCTACAAAAGAACATATTGTCATTTATTAAATGATAATATATTCATTTGTGCCACCTGCATAATTCAATAAAAAACATCTGGAACTGTGTGTATAGCCTGGACCTATGTGAACGACAGTTTCAGAAATTTGATTGACAGGTGTTTCCACGTTGAGATGTGTTATTTTTTCACTTTGAGCACAAAAATCACACTTACTATAACTGCTCTTCACTGTTGAGGCTTCAAAAAACACTGTTCAGTGAACTCAGACACTTGATTACCCACCATGCTCCTCACACACACTAGAACGATAGATACTGGCAGACGTGATGACATTTTGCTGGAAACAAATTATTTTTAAATTGTGAGGGAATTTTTCAAAATCATATAAAAGGGTTACATGCTGGCGCAAATGTGGAAATAAAGCTGCACTGATTAGTCAATGGAACCGTCGCTACAAAATCCTGTTATGCAGCAATTACATCAGATTTTCTCATTTTTTCTGATGTGAGATTGGAAAAGCCGGATGGAAATGACACACACCATTGTTAAACATAAAACAAAGAAGTTGTTTGATTTTGTATTGAAAAGGGAATGCAAGTAGAAAATGGCAACAGTTTTAAAAAACATAAGTAATAACAAAATAAAACACCTCACGGCAACACTTCCGAATGTGGTTATCTTGTGTATTGATGCAGAGATCCCAACTCAGGATGGCAAGTTGGACATTTTTAAGATACTTTTCTGTGAACAAACATAAAAGAAAGTCCTGATATAATATCATATACCATAGGAAGACCTTTCACCCCTCATACAAGAGTTCCTTCAGTTCTAACTGGCTGGTGGAGATTCAGACCTACTGCGGGTATAAAAATCCCTGACTCCCCACCGGCCAGTTAGAACTGAAGAAAACCCTTGTATGTGAGGTGAAACATCTTCAAGCCGAAACAGAAATCCATTTGCTTTGGATTCAACGCACATGGGTTACTATGACCTGGATGAATGAGAATCTACACAGACAACGGATCATAGGAAGTTTGAAGTAAATTTTTCAGCAGAGTAAACACTACATGACCTTAATGCTAATAAACGGACCTTGTGATGAGGTTGTTTGACTGTAGGCCAACATCCATACTTAACCTAGATAAGGTAGCCGAAAATTGAGATTCCATCCACCAATGAAGATTATGTGATGCGATTAAAAGTTCTGAAACTACTCAGAGAAGTAGTCTGTTCCCTCAATTGTTCTTGAAAGGCTTAGTGAAAAACTACAGTCACAGTCACAACTGAGTTAACACATAAAATTTCTTCAAAGTCTTGTTATCACCTCTAGGTAAAAGCCATGTAGGATTGAGTTAATGGTAACATTGCATATTCATAGTGGTAGCACAGTTGCACATTGTGATAGAGGCTGGTGGCATTAGCACACTTAATGGAAATGCTGTGTGCTGTTATTTTTGCATAATAATTGTCAGGTGTGGTGAAGGTAGTGTAGCTGACAGTGAAAGCAGCAGAACCAGAAAAGTGCATCTCGTGTATTTTATGCCACGCATACACACGCAGACACTTACAAAATGAGGAGGGAAAGAAAGAGATAATGCATGAAAAGAAGCCAGTGAAGGGTAAAAACAACAACACAGATGGCTGCAGGCAGAGATGGGGCTGTATCCATTTTTGATGACTGGATGGCTTGCTGTGCACGCAAGAGTACTTTATTAATACTAATGGAATTATGCTATTATAATAAAAGCATGTTGTGTCAGGTGATAGACACAGATTGAGGCTGAGCAAATGGAGACGTCACACCCATGTGAACACCAGAAGACCTTTTAGAAGCTGAGCAGGAGAAGCAAAATAAGATGTACGGGTCAGAATCTTTAACAGCCAATGAGGACAATGAAGTAGGCTTCTTAATGTTGCCAATTTTCTCTTTAAATTTCCTCTTGAGATACGGGATGTCTCGTTTCATTGCATCACAAAAGTTAAATTGCCACCTATAAATCTGAGACCATAGTTCTCTGGCGGGATGGTCCCCGTTGGGTTGGGGGAAAGTTGCTGCCTCAAGCAATGGAGTTTAAGCATCGTGGATTCTTATTCTCAAGTGATTGGAAAATGGAACGGCAGGCAGTTGGATGCGTGGTCAGCAGTGATCATGGTGTTGTATTGTTCTGTTGGGCAAAGAAAGAGCTGAGTCGTAAGGAAAAGTCCTTAATTAACTGGTCCATCTACTTTCCAACCCTCACATATAATAATAATTATAATACATTTAATTTATAATGCACTTTACATTTGGATCAAATGCCAAAGTGCTACAAAGTAAAAGCAGATAAAAGCATCAATAAAAAATAATATAATAACTATATAAAAACCAGACCAAAAAGCAGCAATGTTAATTAAAGTTATAGGTTCTGCTAAAAAGGAAAGTTTTAAGTCCTTTTTTAAATGTGTCAGTCGTCTGTGGAGCCCTCAGATGGTCAGGGAGGGCATTCCACAGACGAGGGGCAGCAGAACAGAAGGCCCGATCACCCATGGTGCTGAGCTTAGTCTGGGGAAGGAAGGCGGTATGAGTGGGTAGAACGGAGGGATTGTGTTGAGGTCAGTGGGGTGGGTAGTTCTTTTAGGCAGGGCGGTGCATTGCCATAGACGCACTGGTGGAGGAGAGAGATCTTATAATCAATCCTGGTGGAGATGGGAAGCCAATGAAGGGAATGAAGAACGGGGGTGATGTGTTCGTGTTTACAAACTCTCATCAGGACCCTTGCGGCACTGTTTTGAACATACTGTAGTCTTTAAAGACTTTTATCAGGGGTCCCGATGAGAAGTGTGTTACAGTAATCCAGTCTGGAGGAGACAAACGCGTGGAACAGCTTTTCAGCATCACTCAAGGTGAGTGAAGAACGGAGTTTGGAAATATTGCTGAGATGGTGAAAGGAGATATTGCAGATGTAATTGATGTGGGATTCAAAAGTGAGTTGAGGGTCAAATCTTACGCCGAGGTTGGTGACTGATGAAGAGAGGGGAATGTCGTGACCAGAGAAGGTAATGCTGGTTATGGAGGAAGGCTGGGTCTGATGTGGGGTGCCAATTAAAATGGCTTCGGTTTTGGAGCTGTTCAAGTGGAGAAAGTTGTTTTTCATCCACAACTTTATCTCCTCCAGACAATCGCAGAGAGTTGACAGGGGAGATGATGATGATTATTAGGATGGAGAGGCTGCGGAGGAACATGTGTCAGTTTTTATGTAGATTTGCGTGTCATCAGCGTAGCAATGGACTGAGAGTCCATATCGACTGATGACATGGCCAAGGGGGAGAATTTACAGTATGAAGAGAATGGGGCCAAGGACTGATCCCTGGGGGACCCCACAGGTGACGGTGTGTGTCCGGGACCTTGAACTTCCAAGGGAAACGTATTCTGTTCTGTCAGTGAAGTAGGATTTAAACCAGTTTAGGGCGGTGGCAGTGAGTCCAATGGTGTGATGTAGTCGGTGTAGGAGTATTCCATGGTCAACTGTGTCGAAGGCAGCAGACGAATCAAGGAGAATCAGGAGGGAAGGTGAACCAGCATCTGCTGCCATCCGTAGGTCATTTGTGACTCTAAGCAGAGCCGGTTCTGTGCTGTGGGCAGAGCGGAAACCTGGCTGAAAGGTTTCAAAAGAGGTTGTTGTATTTGAGGTGGTCCTGGAGGTGGGCAGCAACTACTGTTTCCAGAACTTTGGAGGGGAATGGGTGTTTGGAAATGGGTCTGTAATGAGCAAAAACTTCTGAATCGAGAGTAGGTTTTTTTGCGGAGTAGTCTGATTATGGCGGCTCTTAGGGCAGATGAACCAAAGCCGGCCTGGAGGGATTGATTTATTACAGCGGTGATCAGGGGACTGATGGAAGAGATGTTAGTTTTAACTAGGGCTGAAGGAAAGGGGTCGAGGGCACAGGTGGAGGGTTTCATCATCCTGATGATAAACTCAACCTCTTGCTGTGAGATTTCTGAGAAGCTCTGTAGAGGCTGGAAGATCTCAAACTGTGAGTAAGCAGACTGGATAGGTAGAGTGGAGGAACCAGAAAGGACAGAATGGATTGAGACAATTTTTGATTTGAAGAAAGCCATGAAATTATTACAGTGCTCTTCTGTAATTTATGTAAGTGGGGGAGTTTGTGGTTTAAGAAGATGATAGCTGCTTAGAATTTCCAGTACTGGTTTTGATAATGTTGGAGTAGAACAGTGACTATGCCTCTCTAAGCGACTTTGAGTACACCTTTTGGAGTTCCCGAAAGGCTAGCTTGTGGACAGTGAGATCTGAAGCCTTGTAACGCCGCTCAAGGACACGCCCAGCTGCCTTCATTTTCCGTTTTTTGCTGGTGAACCAGGGGGCTGAGCGGGAGAAGGTGACTGTTTTAGATTTCACAGTGGCGTGACGATCCAGGATGCTACTCAGGGAGTTATTGTAGAAATCTACGGAGTCATTGGCTGATACAAAGTTTGCAGAAAGAAGATGCTGGAGGTCCACTCTTATGGTTTCTGGGTTGATGTTTTTCAAATTCCTGAAGTAGATTTGACGTTTGGGCTTGGAGAGGGGGGACACAAGTGAAAATTCCATGGAGACGGCCTTGTGGTCGGACACACCCAGATCGTACACAAGAAGATTGCTGAGAGGAGCAGAGTCAGTGATGACTAGATCCAGAGTGTGTCCCATGGTGTGGGTGGGGACATTGACAAGTTGCGTGAGATTAAAACAATCCAGTAGTTAGAGAAATTCGGATGGACATGACATATGGTCATGTCCTCTTCTGGCTAGTGACCGAAAGAATGAGTTTGAGGATTATAACTGGATTATAACATAAATATAGATACCAGCCTTATGGATAAGGTAAGGAGTTAAGACATCCGGAGGAATATCTGTGGAGACCTCCTGCTACTTCTTGTGGAAAGGAGCCAGTTGAGGCATCTTATCAAGATGCCTTCAGGATGCCTCCCTTTGAATAGTTTCATGCACGTCCAACTGGGAAGAAACCCGAGGTGGACCCAGAATTTGCTGGAGGGACTATCTATCTCATCTGGCCTGGGAACGCCTCGGGATCCCCAAAGATGAGCTGGAGAGTGTTGCTGATGAGAGTGATGTCAGTGAATCCCTTCTTAACCAGCCGCCAACGCAACCCAACCACGTATAAGCGAAAGAAAATGTATTGGAAAAAAATTAAATGATTGTCTATTGAGTGATCATATTGAAACTCAAATGTAATATTTTTTTAGTAAATGCAATAAATGCACCAGTACGGCAAATATTTGGGGAATTTGTGGGACGGGGAGCATTGCTTCAAGCAATCCGGTCCCTAATCACCTAAAATGAGATCTGTGAGAAGGATCTCAAGGCACAGATAAGGTGATGAGAGTGTGTGGTATATATGAATCTGAATTTCGTCTCTGCTCTATACATATGATGTGGTTCTGTTTGGCTTCATTTGCCCGCAATCTTCAGCACGAATCAGAGAGGTTTTCCAGAGTGAGGCGGCCAGCATGAGAATCAGCACCTCCTAATCTGATGGCATGTTTCCCTTCTAGGTGTATTGCTCCCTGATGGTGGGAAGTGAGTTGCTGTCTTACATGATGCATTGAAGTATTTGGGGGGGGTCTTGTTAGAGAGTGATGAACAAATGGATTGTGACACAAACGTATCAGTTGTATTTCTGTCATAAAGCAGCACTGTTTTAGGTTTTAGGTAAAATTACTTGAGAATCTGAGTATGTTTAGCAGGCAAAAAAAGATGACACATGATTTCTAATTCAATCAAAAGAAGTGTCTTATTTTTATACATTCCTTTAATGACATATGTTGGGTTAGGTAAACAATTATATATGGGATTTTTTTCATTTACTGTGGTCCGAGGCATTCATTCAAATCAAGTTTCTCTCTGTCAGAGCAACGACATCGCTATGTCTTGAATCATGTGATGTCATGTATATGATGGAGTCATGTGATGTCATCCCTTCGGACAATCATGTTCGAAGGGATGGGTTTTGTTTTTAAACAAAATTTTGAACTGAGCCATATGGGTTTTTAAAAATGTAGCTTACTTTTCCAAGTTGTTTGGTGTGGCATTAGCAGTAATGTACCATTGTGATAAGGAGAGATATGAATCAGAAGGTAAAGTTCTCTATTAACCATCTGATGTATGTTCCAACATTCACCCATGGTCATGACCTCTGGATAGGGACTGAATTGGACTTCCTCCTTAGATTAGCTAAGCTCAACCTTACAAATAGGTTGAGGAGGTCAAAGTACAACTGATCCTTATCAAGGAGCCAGCTGAAGTAGTTGAACACATGATGAGTATTCCTCCTGGGAGCTTCCCTTTGTTAGTTTTTTATATATGTAGAATTGGAAGGAGACCCCAGGGTTGATCCAGAATTTGGGATAGGGTCCAGTTGATTATGAAGAACGCAGAGAAGATTAGAGACTAAAATATGGCTGTGTTATTGAAAAAATGTAGATTAATTATGATTATAACATAAACTGGAGCTACTGCAACACACCTTGATGAAAAATTTGGGCAGGTTCTTAGTCAGAACAAACAGTGCATTGCAGCTTGCTTGATGGGATTGCGTTGCCGTAAACTGGTCAGACATCCGAACTGGACCACGGACAAGTGGAAGAAGGTGGATGGGTTTGATGAATCGTGTTGTCTTTTCATCACTGACAGACAAATGCAAGTGTGTCATTTACCTGCAATTATATCAAAATGCTGTATGGAAAGAAGACTAGCAGTAGGATCAAGGTTGATGCTTTGGTCAATATTCTGGCGGAAAACTTTGGGTTCATCCATTCCTGTACATGGATGTAATTTGAAAGGTAACACATATCTAAATAATGTTGTAGACCAAATGCATGGCTTCAGCAGTATTCTCTCATAGCACTGACCTCTTTCAGTCGCTTGATGCACCCTTCATTACTGCAAAAAAAGGTTTAGAAATAGTTTGAGGAACATATCACAACTTACTGGACATAAATGATCTGCTGCTATCGATTTCGTGCCATGAAAAAGTTGTAATTTTTGCCTCTTTAATTTCTGGTAGTAAAATAGCATTGTAGGAGATGAAGTTTTATCCTGCTCTTATTCTATTTGTCAATTTGTATTTAAATTTTCAAAATGCTAAAATAAACAAGTAAAACGGAATAATCTAACACTTTACTGGAAGCAAGAAGGCCTCGACCTCCGCTGTACTCACATGCACAACCAGACTCCCACACTTGAATGAACCGGTAACAAACATTGAATCATGTATAATTTAAGGTCAACAGTGTGGTGCAAACAGATATTAAGAGGAAGTCCGTGTTTATGCTAATGCCTTGTCAGGCAGAGAGGCCGGCGACTCTCTGACACCATCTATTAATGATGAGACAAGATCGCAGAAATGCACTGGGTAGGAACCAAACAAGGCCGCCTCTGGCAAACAATGGCATCTGACAGCAGTCTGAGTGAGTGCCCTCAAATGAGGCTGCAATTGCATACGGTGTATGGAATGGAATGTATTAATGGATTTGGCTGTTTTTATTGGTGTTTGTGTTTTGTGTTTGTCTCACAGCAGTGGCCTTGTCTGGCCTGTTTGCAAACATGCTTGTACACTAGCCGCGACAAGCCTCCAGGGAGACACCCACAGCGAAATGTATGGAAAGAGGGAGGCTTGGTAGAGGATGCAGAGACGCAATGGACATCTACAAAAAAGGCATATTAAAATCTAGCATTTGTAATTTATGTATAAAACAATATGTGTTGAATGCAGTTTTTAAAATCACATTCCTTTTGTAAAATTTACGGTTTACCAACTTGTTGGTTCAACACTGTTTAAGGGATCCTGAGAGCAATTCTCTATTTACATTAATTACACAAACTCTTGCTGCTATTTCCTGTTTTCAAATGTTTTCCATTTTCATTGTCAAATACTGACTGCAATTGTCTGCTCGTGCCACTGAGAATCCTTCAATGTTATAAGGAAAAAAATATCAATGGTTAAACTGCTCACAGCTTAAAATACCTTATACATATGTGCTACATATCATCCCATGTGTTTAAGTTTGAAACCACAGAAGCTCAGTAAGATGTCTATAGGTCCACAGCAACAAATATGGCTTTAGAGTCATGGCCTCAGCTTTTAGGCAACTATGTTGATCTAGTGGGGTCAGGATTTCCCAGTTAGTTGGCATGCAGTTAATTATAGTATACTAGATTTTTACTTACCTTTTAGTGTGAACGTTCTTAGACCGTTTAACTGGCAATATTTCTTCATGGAGTGATATGATTCAAGATAGGGTGCATTTCTTTAAATGCTAAGGCTGTAGTTTATTTTTCATATCATCATGTCATGACACACCTCTTAGATATGCTCAATATTTCCTGATTTTGTCAATCAAGATATCAGCTGTTCACATTGTATCCAGTAGCACAGGTAAACCTCATCATTGTCAGCCTATATAATGTTACAGTCTCTTTAAATATGATTCTATCTGTAACTTTACTTCTTGTTACTATTTCTGTGCGTCGTCCACCTTCCCATACCCACAAAGTCTTCCCATATTCCCCAATTTCTTTATCTCATCAGCCTAATAGGTTTCAGCAGGCCATCGGCCACCACCACCATGGCAGGACTCTAAGGGGGGATATATCTTGCCATAGCTCAATGCAGATGCCCTTTGATCCCAATCTTCATGAAAAGTCTGAACACCAAAGACTTCCCAACAATCATTACATAATTTACTGTAAAGAAATATCTTCAATATTATTAATATCTTCATTTTCTTGTCTCTTGTCCTTGAAATAAATCATTTGAGGTTTAGAACTTATTCATACATCGAGAAGAAGGGGAGTAGCATGCATTCAAGATTTTCTGGCAAATACAAGTGCAAAATCTCCTTTTTGTTTTCAGTTTTTCAGTTTTTGGTCTTTAAAATCTCTTGAAAGAAGCAGCAATTGTGTGGCTGGACATTTTAAAATCAGTATAATACTACATAAACCTGAAGAGAATGTAGAAAATGCTCCTCTATAATTATATGTGCATGTCTCACAACAAGACACCATAACTCTCATTTTAATTCTGTTTCTTATATAAATATTGATTTTGACCACTTCAGGCCCATAAAAATGCCCTGAGTACATACAGAGTAATGACCGGACTATTTTTCTCTATTCAAAAATTGGAACTGGGAGGGGCCACTGCAGGTCTGTACCAGAAGAGTGGCCGAGTGATGTCCTGCTGGTAGTGATATCATTATATTTTCTCTCCCGTCTGGACAAGGGGACTGGGTGAGGTCAAGGGTTATGGTGTGTAATCTCGTGTGTGTATATGTGTCTATCTAGCTGGTGTGTGTCCCCGAATTTTTGTATGTCTTTGTGTGTGTGTGAGGATTAGCGTGCCTCTCCAGTCCTCTGGCTGTAATCAGACGGGACATTGGCTCCATGACGTCCAGAAAACTCCCAGTACCACCCACTGTGGGAGCGCCTCTATCCCTTTCACCTTGTCATGCATGTTTGGCTGTCAGTCTTTGGACTTTGGTGGTGTGTTAGGAGTTAAAACAATTATTCTTGCTCACATCACTGTGTCCTTTATAAAATGTTGCTTCCACTGCAGAGAGCATAAGGGTTATCAAGGAGGGAAATGTTTTCATTTTATACCTGAGCCAAGGATATGATGGCATCATGGCATGCAGCAAAGACCCTAGGCCCGTAACTTACATACATACATAAACTTGCTATTTCATGACGTTTGCATGGTTATTTCTTTCACTGAGTTTTTGCGCTGGCCAGAAAGTGAGAGTGCAGCATGAGAGTTTGAGAGTCGTCGGATAAACAACCATCACTGATCAGGTTAGTCTGAGCCCTCTGACCCTGGATTGGCCTGCCTGCTGTTAGTTTGACCTTTAACCTCTGTCTCTGTCATTCAGACACACAACACAGTCCAAGAACAACCCCCAACAACCATACACACTTCTCCTTGGCCTCTTATCCTTGACAGCTCTTATGCTCATATTAAGATCTACTCCTCTGATTTCAGGGCTGTTTCAGCCATAAACTCTCATTTAGGGGGAAATTAGCTTGGGTCTGAGTCTTGTAACTATACTGTGCTTAACAACATTATACCATTCTTGTGGCTTTTAAATAACAACAAGGATGGATAGTATCATTCAAATAAAGATCCACCAGCCTACTCAGTTGCATCATATGTAATGGCCCAGCATTCATTGTTTTACATTGTAATGCACTGTCCTCTAAGTGGCATACATTGCTTTCTGCTTCTAATTACAGATACTTATGCCTGAATAAACGAACATGTACTGGATTGAAATGGTTTAATGCATCCATCAACCAATTTTTACCATCATTCCTTCGCAACTTTCAAATGCAGCTTGGTTGGACCAAGCCACAACACTCACTTGAGCAAGCTTTGGTATGATCTTTGCTGGCAAAAAGGAAATTTTATCAAATTTTTATACTCAATTGTATGCTTTCCTATAGATGCAATCTTTGTCTATTTCCGAGTGCTGTTTTACTTGTGTCTTTACTTCCACAGAGACGGAGCACCGTCAGACCCATAGAGACATACCATAATCAACTTAACCAATTACACTCAATCTCAGAGCACTTATTCCTCACAAAATGGCTCTCAAAAAATCACTAATGCAAGACATCACACAAATGTGTCTCAGTGTCTTGTAAAAGACTTAAAATACGCCTTTATATATTCAACCAGTTCAAACCACAATGAATGAAGCCTTAGTCTTTGACACCTTTTAAAAAAGCTTGAATAAATTATTCTTCATAGCTGTGCAGAAGCTTTAACATACAGTTAACCATAATCTCAAGCTTTTTGCATAAACCTTAGCCAATGTGGGTCTGCAGGCCAAGAGTGGAATTTGATTTTTTTTTTTGTAATAGCTTTTGGTGTCTTGTCTGAGTCTGTAAGAAGCAACCACGGCCAAGTAAATTTGGATGAAGATGATTAAAGGAGACTATGTGGAGGGTAGGCAAAGGATTCAGTGGTATGTATGTATGTGTGTGTTGGGGGGTGTTGGGAGAGATAACGATAAGCACCACTTAGGCTCTTTGATCTCAGAGGTTCATCAATCTACTGTCTGACCAGCATGGCTGAGAAAGTCCTCCACAGATGGATTATGGCCCTTTGCACACCCACGCACACCCACACAAAAACTGTGTTTAATATTACTTTGCCACCTTAGACAGATCTTTATTCTCCCAGCTCACTATCGGCCATGCAGAGTTCATTACAGAGTTTTTTTTACTGTACAAGCAAGCATGAAGTGATGCAATCCATCTTCAGAGTCTGAGCCTCTGCCCCCCACCTCACTCTTTCTCCCGTTCCTCCATCCAGGGCTGAGTTTGTCCGGAGATGAGGGGTTAAGGAGGAACAGACCCTCTGAAGAGCTGCCTGCTTAACCTCTGACCTTATGGTGTATGAGAGAGAGAGAGAGAGAGAGAGAGAGAGAGAGAGAGAGAGAGAGAGAGAGAGAGAGAGAGAGAGAGAGAGAGAGACCTAACAATAACTACATAATTAAACTTAAATACCTGGGGTTAGAGGTTTAAAGATTTAAGAACCTTTCAAAATAAATCATTGTATGCACAGTTCATTTTGCTCTTTCATAATAAGAATCTTGTTTAGGTTGAGTTGGTATGAGGTGTGAGAGGTTAACGTTGCTGTGAGAGATACAGAAAAATTAGATGTTGAGGGCAAACGACAGTTTAGAGGGAGACTTCGAAGAAAGGAGGACCACCAGCAAAATCCCTCCTTCATCTTGCATCCCAGCAGATCCTACCCCTCTCTGCGCAGCAGGTTGTCAATGAGCAGGTCCAGCTGGTGGAGACTGGAGATGCCAAACAACCTGTCAGAGATAAGAGAAGGCCGACAAGGTATACACAGAACCCCAGCACCCACCGCACTCCGAGTGCAGGAGTTTGAGACACTAGGGTTCCTTATCCTTGATACAACAGCAGAGTACACACTGCTGGACTTACAATACCCCCTAAATTATTGACAAAGAATATTGATTCTTTTAGAGCTTGTATTTAGGAAATGGTGCAGGAAAAACACTTTCCACTCCCAGGCTTCCAAACATACTTGAAATTCCCCCCATGGAACGTTAACAGGTTTCTGCAGTGTTTGTTGTCCAGTAACAAAGAAAACTCCAACCACTTGTGCAAAGATTATCCAAAATTTTATTCAGTTAATGTAAATAAACTTGTCTTTATTTCCATAGAACAGAAAATATTGTTTGCTTATCACAACCATTTATCACCACTTGGAGATGGAGGGTGTAATCTGACACAAAAGTTCAAAGAAAGAAAATATCTCTGAACAATACTATCTGGTTTCACAAGTTAACAAACAAAACTACAGTATTTCACTCTCTCATACACACACACACACACACACGCGTCTCTTTAGTATGCTGAAAGGTACCCAAATCAGGAAATGTATACCAACCATTCTTCTAAAAGTGACTGATGAGGAAGTCCTAAATGGGAATGACAAGGAGTTTTTAGATGAAGCAGAACTGTTGCATCAAGAATATCATAAATTGATCTTTTTTATGTTTGCTGCGCAATGCTTGCATGTCAAGGATCAACACTGGACTCATGAATAATTCATAATACCAACAAAGGTCGGGACAACACACACACATTCAACCTGCTGCTCTCCAGCTGTAACTGGTCATCTCTGGATAACAGAGGCATGTGCTCATTGGCTACCTCTCAGTGAACAGGCAACGTGGATTGGTCAGCTGGGGGTGACTAAGAGGACAGCGGTGACAACTGTGTGATGCTGAGTAGTGCATTTACCCATAATGCAGCAAAAACACAGTTTACAGGTCTTTCAGCCCACAGCACGTTCTAAACAAACTGTTTATCTCTGTTGCAGCGCCTGCAGCCAGGACTGTCTGTCTCATCTGCAATTAACCCACGGCATCCATGAGTAGAGCTGACATAGGCTTTACATACAAACCTTCCTCCTCCTCTCTGACTGAGCGTGGTGCTGTGCTCCGAAAAAGTTAAAAAAAACTGAAAAGGTCACCGTCAGGCTCTGTTGTGGGTGCTGAGATTAATTTTGGGCAGTAGATGTTACTGCCTCTCTGACAGTGCATTGCAAATTTACATCTTTTATAATGGAGAGAGGAAGTCATTGAGAGGAAAGCAGCTTCGTGCTGTTCACAGTCCGAGCTTAATGGGGCTCTGAGTGCAAACATGTGTACGACATTTGTATGGAGAGATTCTAAAATACAACTTTGATTGTGCTGCTCAGGCTCTATTTTTAACGTCTGAAATGCCATGAGACATGTACAAACCCATGGCTTTTAAACAATCCACTGCTCCATCTAACACAGGGGCAACATCAGTACTAGGTGAAACCTCTTCACACAGCACAAAATCACAATTATTTTACAAAGATATCACATTTAGTTCAGAAAAGCATAACAGATTTGGAACAAAGAATTTGTCCACTAATCAGTCTTCATACTAGTACAGTTAGGAGGCTGCACTCCATTCTGGGACTCCACATCTGATGTGTGTGTGCGTCTCTAGAGTGTGGTAGAGAGGAGGAGACAGGTTGGGTGTATAGCGCGGACACTCTCTGAGAGGAGGGCTGAGTTGCCTGCTGTGAATGTTTTGGGAGCGCTGAGATGGAGGTCCAGCACTCCGGCTTTGATAGGGGTCATGGGTCATATGATCTCCCAGTGGCGGAGAGCTTTGGTGGGCTGTAGTGCTGAGTCGAGAGCCCTGAGGGCTAGAGCTGTAAGGAGGATGGGGGGTATAAGGTGGGTAGGGTTCCGCAGGGGTCATGGCAGAGGGGAGCGGGAAGCTGTATGACCAGGATGCACGGTTGAGTTCATCAAGTCTGGGCTCTGAGCCAGCAAACATGCATGCCTGACGCTGTCCTGTGTTCGAGCTATAGGGGGAGTCGGTGAGACCCAGGGCAGGGTTGTTGGAGAGACTGGGTGGAGGAGGAGGAGGGTAGGAGGAGGGATGATAGTAAGACTCGCCCTCATTTGGCGAGCTTCCAGTGAAAGGTTTCTTGTATGGGTGCTGGTGGTTCCCTGAAGAGCTGTCCTCCACTGCAGAAGGAGAAAGAGAAAATAGTTTTTATTCGATGAATAGTGAGCAATAGGAACGCCCATAATGCCCAGTTTTGAAATTAAACAGTTCATGAAGCCGAGAAGATAACATGTACAAAGAGTACAAAGATAAGGTACATTAATGAAAAGTGTTTTCAAAAAACGTTTTATTCCTCAAAGAATGTATTGAAAAAATCTTGTTTTTGTTATTTTAAAAATAACTAACGATATATTTAAAACTAGACAGCTAACCTCAGCCAAGGAAACTCAGTTTCCCCATTATGTCAGTGCAACTGAAAGCAACAGTCATGAATTTTTTATCCTCATAATAGGACTCATTGTTAGTCTCAATATAAGCCTGAGTGTTGAAAAGCTATTTAAAAAAAATTTAACAAATGGGTTTTTGAGGCTGCACCTCTAAAATTTGAATATACTTCAAATATGACATCAATCTAAATTAATGTAGTCTCAGGTACTTGGTTATTATTTGTGATTCTACGTTAGCCATATAAATTTAAACATTTTAGAATACTGGTTCTGGAATACTACTTTTATCCAGACAAATCAGAATGTCATTTTGTAACTTTTGATGATCTGGATTATCATTAAATTCTAATAGATTAACGCAATATCATACCAATCTAAATAACATTTCTGAGTAAGTCTGGCACAAATTGAGATGATGGGTTGTCCACAGGGATAGCCAGTCTGGAGAATCTCTTGATATTTTCTGCCTGATTGCCATGAAAGTAAAATTAAACATTAAATTCAATACAATTTTGTAGTCAAAGGACAAAACCATTTAAAAACCACTGGGATAGTCTTTCAAAGTTAAAAATTGCGATTTATTGAGTTTATAATGTTCATATTTGTACGCTGCTCAAAAGAAGTTTTCTCATAATGCAATAGTTACACAATTCTGACTTAAATGATAACAAATAATTTAAAAAAAATAAATACACAAAGATTTTCTACTATTACAGAGAGTATTGAGATAATTCAGTGAATACTGAAACACATTTTTCGGATTTCTTCCATGCCCCAATATTTTTTTCCAAAGGCAGAGGGTGTCACACTGAAATAGTTTGTGATTTAAGGCTAAATAATTAACTTGACCTCACATGGGAATAACTGCACACCTATATCAGGGAGTTGACCAATATCATCCCTTTTTTTTTACAGCCTCAGGTGTCTTTTACACAATAAACTGAGCAGACTAACAATGCTTCCTCCCACCTTTCCTCTTGGACCAGTGGTACAGCTGCGGCTCCTGGCCATGCTGCAGGTGAAGACGAGGCAGAATGTAGTGGTTGGGGGGGGCGCTCTGTAGTTCCTGGGGACTGCTGCCGTTTAAGCTCTTCTCACAGCTGTAGGGGGACCCGACACATTCGGGGGAGCCCCGCGGAATCCGACCCTCTCCACTAAACGCACTCCCAGTAGAAGAGGCTCTCTGACGGACAGTACTGCGAGGGACTACAGGGAAGTCCTTACTGAAACAAAGATTAGTTGAGTACCGCTATAGATTTGAATCTGGCTTCATATATGCTGCACAAAAGTGACTGTACAGCTATTTCTCTTTTGTTTTCCTTTAGAATTCTACAGAAAAACTCCATCCTTTCAGCTCGTATCTCTGTTTGTATATGCTGGCCTCTTGGTGAACTCTGTGGTATGTAGGGGACAGCAGGCCACATCGCCCTGACTGAGATAGTGACACACTCACGCACGGTCACGCACGCTCTAAAAATAAACATCTATCTGGGTGTCACTTCAGATAGACTCTGCTCTGCTCCTCACCCACCAACCGTAGCAGCACAAAAACAGTGGTGCAACAGTCACTCATGCAGTCTTTCTCCTTTCCTCTCTTTCGTCTCCCTCCCCTTTATTAAAGCCTGCCCCATTGGCTTACTAAAATCTGCCTGCCACAGCCGCGCTTGAATGAAGACTAGTTTAGCATGCAAAGAGATGCCATTTAGGGTAACCAGGTGATTAGCAGTGACAGTCTTATAGTCCAGCAGTATGTGAAACCATCAATCTATTAAGCATTGGTGTTTTGTGTTTGTGCAGGGTGTTCTGGACAAGGTCTCAGGATGAGATCAACACATCACTTGAAATTGGCTCATATCTCTTAATACAGCTTGGCTCCACTCGCGCACACAGACACACACACACACCTTTGACCATATGTATCCCGTCATAACAACAACCCTTGGAGAAACAATAGCTCTTGCTTCTAATTAATTCTCAGGCATGCAGATACTGGAACGTGCATGAAGCCAGCTATACTCACTCACCCTTGTAGCTTCACCATGCGGTGAAGCTCGTTGTCGTCGCTGCCTCTGAAGCCCTTAGCAAAAGGATTATTCTCTATCTTCAACTGTGTAATCTGGGCACAAGAGAGAAAATCTTGAAATCAGCCGGAACCATTACATCAAGGCACACACAAAAATAAAGCACATTTGGGTTCTGAATGGGCTTTTTTCACTGAAAGAAAGCCAGTAGTTTACTGTTGGTCACATGCCCTGCAGATATTAAAAGCAGGCCCACTGAAGCGCTGCACAGCCAACATTCCTCAGCAGCTGATATTTCTGACAGTGTCCTCTCCAGCTGACACAGAATAAACTGTTTACGCAAACAGTCGCCAGGTTTAAGGATTTCAGGCCAAAGCTTTTAGAGCTCCAAAGCTCATAGCTTTGATGTGAAGTCTTCAAACTTTTCTCAGTGATGTCACGGACAGAAACCTCTGCGCTGTGTGTCCATCACACAGCCAGCAAAAGGACTGGAGCTATGGTCCAAACCAACTTTGAAGTGCTAATATCGATAACCATCTTCAGTCAGTAGTTCTATTTTTATACAGAAATATTGAACTAAGATTGAAGCTTGATCAATTATCAGTCAATTAGTTATTAATTATTTGCAATAATACATTGACTCGGAAAATAATTTCTAGTTTGTGAAAATCAAAACTAATCACTCTGTAGACTCACCATTACTGTATAATGAGTTAAAATTACATTTTTACATTAAAACATGTTTTTATTTCTAAAGACATTCTTATAAAATAAACAGTTTAAATGTACCTCCGATTAACATTTATTTTTAAGTTTATACATAAACTACAATGCTTTTCAATAAAACAGTAAATAAAATTAATCAATCTTGGTTTATAAACCAAAGGTTTTGTCTGTAATTGTAAATAATGTATTGCACCGTGACGCATTAACTCTTTGATAAACACTTTTATCATCTAAGCCTATCTGGGGTTATTTTTTAGTTTTTTTTCACTTTTAATGTTATATTTTACAATAAATGGCTAAAATATTTAACATGAATAAAAGATAACAGTAGATAAAAGCATTCAGATTGGGCATACATTTTAATTACCATATTGTATTACTTTGTTATTATTACTTTTATCATTTCGAAAAAAGTATAATGTTATAATATTTTTATACATTATTCTTACTGAGGTTTATTAACCAAAAAAAAAGAGCTTAGGTCATTTTTGTTTTGTGATGAAATTGAAGAAATTGAAGCGCTCTCATTGAGACTCGAACAGCAGAGTGCCTTAAAGCTTCAGCAATCTGTCTTCGGAGTAGACGAGGAAACTGGATCAGCCAAGATCAAGGAAAAGAAACAGGTCATTACAAACCCCCACACACAGTTGCGCGCACAGTCACACATTATTTTTGGACGTGTTTACAAATACAGGGTAAGGACACATAAATAAAGAAGATGCAAATAGACTTTCCATATGCAAAACATTGATATTAATACAAACAAAGTCTTCAAAGTTTAAGTGTGTGTCCATTTGGACAATATTTCGATTGCACATTGTCTTGTGTAGAGTTTACCTTGTGGTTCTGGTAGGAAGTCACAGCGATGAATACGGTCTCGGAGAAGACGTGGGTACAGAAAGCCGTGTTTTTGGAGCCAAAGCCATTATTCTCATCTGCCTTGACAATATGGAGACGAGGCTGGTATTTGTGCATGGAGTTGAGTATTATCTGCACAGTGGAGAGAATCAGAGGTTGAGATTGACATATATATCCAAAGAAATCCACCAGCAGCTGTCCGGACTTGGACAAGACTGAGGACCAGGTGAAAGGACCAAAATCATGTTGAGTAACTCGTATTATATTTTGGCACAAATCTTAAAGACAGAGATTGAATAAGATAATAGTATAAACAAAATTATATAAGCCAAGAGAAAACATTTGCATGAATTAATATTTTTGTTTTCCAAGGCTGTATGTTGGATTTCAGAAAATATTGAAAAAATACAAGAGCTATTTTGACCTGATTACTACGACCGATGGGGTCTTTTCAGCCTAGTCTTTATTTTTGGATTTTCTAATGGATAATACAAAAACTACTGAATGGAATTTGGGCATAGCTATAGGATTTTTTTGTGAAGAAATATTTTTCTAAATTCCTTCACACTGGGATAGGGTGTAATTTTCATTCATTCATTCATTCATTATCCATAACCGCTTATCTTTTACTCTTATTTTCTATTTCTCGGAGAACGACACATGGGTCTTGAAGAAAAAGGCATATATAGGAGGCTGGCTATGAATGAGTGTGTGCACCAGGTGCTTATCCAAATAAAAATCTGGATCCATCTCATTTATATATTTTTCATTGGGGTACCTGTCCTGTAAATGTAGAGGTCTAGATTTTCATTTTTAATGTTGGTAGAGGTAAGCGCTCTGCTGAGTGCCTTTCTAGTTTAATAAACCAAATATCTTCACTTTTCTCTCTTGTTAAATAGACCGCAGGATTACAGGCATTTAATAACAAAATCTAACTTGATGTAACAATTTAGGCTAAGTGGCAGCCTATCAGAGTCAAAAATGTTTACATTGTTTTACAGAATGTCAAAGGTCTTCGTAGAACACTTCGACGGCACTTAGAAGGGAACGTTTGAATATAGTACTATAACAAGCCTGTGTATTCAGTAGATAACTTTTTCCGGGGGGATACAGGACACCCCACAAGAGTTTCACTATTCGATCACGAGCCTTGGCGTGGTCTGCGTGCACGGGCGCGAGCATGCTTGTTTATCTCGAGGCTCAGTTTAAGCGCAGTGACGTGTAGACTAGGCCTATTATCTAATGAACATTGGAGTCACTACGTCTAATTTAACAGGCCTGAAAAGATTAAGATTCAGTTGGTTCCTGCACGCGCAGTCACCGAGACTCGTGTGCAGAACCAAAACGTGCCCACCTGCTCTCGCGCCGCACTCGAGCACACCGTAGTAGCGCACGTGACGGAACTGTGTGTGTGTGTGTATATGTGTGTATGTCTGTATGTGTGTGTGCGTGTGTGTCTCACAGTGATTCGTAGTGATTTGAGAAGTCTGAGGAGTTGCATTTAGCAGAGTGAGCTGTAGGGTGAAGGCGTTCCTCGGGGTTCGTTGAAACTGCGGGTTTATTTAACATGTCATCTTTAATGAATACCATCACTCAGGGTTAATTATCTCAAATATATATTATGGCTATTTGATGAGGCGTTAAGTTCCAAATATTTTTCGTGAGGATATTTGTGGGTGTATAGGTTTATTTTGGAATCGCAACATGGCCTAAACACGTAGAGCAACACAAAGATCCTACGTTCAGACGACAAATGTTCTTACTTCAAATGAATATAAATCAAGCATGTTTTTCTAAGCACTAAGTAGAGCTATAAGCTACTATGAAAAGTAAAGACTCACGTGTCCAAAGGGGTCCAGGTGGTTATTAGTGAGTTTAAGCTTCTGAAAAGAGACGAGCTGGCGGGACCAGTGAGCGCCGGTGGCGGGAGAGTCCGGGTGGACGTAAAGCCTCCCGGGCATCGCAGGCTCCGCCTTTCCCGTTACGGACCTAGAGGACAGGGGATTACAACCCGGTTATACCGAGGTTGCAGCGGTTTGTCCGCACGGCTGTGCGCAATTCCGCGCCTAGTGGCGGTGCAGGCACACCGCTCCACGCAGTCTGTTGATAAAAGGCATCCGGTGCTTTTGGACGGGCAAACAGGAACTTCCCTTTGTTTTTCTGCCGTTTACACACTTTGTCCACATCTATATCCAAATCATCTCTCCTTCAAAATTGCATGTTTGCGGCATGTGTTCTTTCTGCTGGAGACTTATTTTAGGCATCTTTGGGCAGTGAAACGTACATAAGGTGATGAAGGTGCAATTTTAACACTTAGCCTTTTAAACTAGGTTCAACGGTTGATGAACAGACACAAAAGAGTTTAAACGAAGTTGATTTAATTCTGTTTATTAAATCAATTCGATAAATGTTCTGCTTATGGCTGTGTCACTTGTGAATTTATTAGGGTGATAGATATTTCCACCTCTGACAAAAAATGCAGAAATAGGCCTGTTATTTTGCTTCCATGCAGCATCTCTTTCGTGTCTTGAGTCTGCATTACGTAAAGGTCAAATAACTGATATTTTTGACTGATACGATGAAGGAACATTTTTGCACACATGTGCATCATGTTCTTTCATCGTATAAAAAGCCTTCAGGCTTTCATCGACTTAAAAAACAACAACACACTCAGGCCTCTATTACACTGAAATAACCGAGGATGACGCAGAACATTGATGATATCCCCCAGAGACAGTGGCATATTCGGATTTATCCCAGAGAACAGCGCTGGCTGAATGGGAGACTTTAATCCCGTTCTGGGCCGTATGTCCGCCCGGTGAACCTTTTGAGATTTGTCCGGCGGGCAGTCACGGGGGGTTGGGGGGGGGGGGGGACTAGGCCATCCCAGACTGCAAAAAGAGTCCGACCTTTACGCGGAGACTTAAACTGCTACATCAGTTGCATCAGTTTTTTTTTCTTACATAGGTTACAGACAGAGATGTATAAAATCAGGGGTCGGGTTTTTTTTCCAGAAAAGGCCGAGTCTCTCCCACAGATTGAAAAAAAAATACCACCTGAAGTTTTATTTATTTATTAGGCCTAACTCCGCCAATGATTCTCATTTTGTATTCAGCTTTATGTAGAAAATGTGGATATGCGAAATGAGAGTTTTAGTTGAGATCAGGGTAAGGAGGCAGATGCTGGGTCACTTATCCTAGTTCTCAATATTGAAGATGTAACCTTTTTTACACATTTTTATAATACAATGAAAAATATTAGGTACTAATACGGGGGGAAAAGATTTAAAAAGTAAGAAAATTATTTGGTCATGATTTTGTTCCACCACTACATGCGTTTATATCTGGGAGATTAAAATATAAAATATTAATTATTTGATAGTAATTGACTAAGGTGACGTTATTACTTCAACATATCAACACAGCGGGCGCTGTGCATGTACTGATACATTCATTCATTGATTGGTCTCTCTGCCGATGATGCCGAGGTGTGCTCCATAGACAGTGGTGGACGTTGATGGTTCGATTGACTACATAAAGCCATGTCATCATTTACAGTGGCATACACTCTACTCTGCCAACTGCCTTTATATATTTCACCATTCTGAATATTAGGGTGGTAAAGTCAGAATTGGGTAAAAATGTGCAGATATACAAACCATTTGTTGTCTGCAAATTTGTAGCGATGGTCATCCCCGGGGACAATGTCCATCAGCAGTATGTACTTGGTTTTTGGATTGAGTCCCGTGACCTTCACCTTGTAACTGGGGAACATCCTCCTATAAAGATAACACAAGCAGGAAACTACTAGCATTTCCTTTCGAACACAAACAACTTTGACATGAATATGTACAAAGTTAGAGTAAAATCAACAACCCTTGGGAACAAATCGTGCCCAAGGAGCCTGGTAACATACACAGTGAACACATCGCGTCTGTCTCGTGGGCCTGACCTGTGATTAATGGACATCTAGCACGCCCATTTACCCTCCTTTACCCATCACACAGACGCATAGCATAACGGACAGTAAATAATTCAGTATCGGCAAGTTTAAAAAAGACTAATTATAGAATTATTACTTTCTTTTACCTTCCAGCCTTAGTGATGATCATTTCAGTCCCCACTTCATCAAACTTGGCCCAGAGTTCCCTGTCGTGAAGGAAAACTTTGATTTCCTCCATCCCCTGGAGAGAATTATAACAAATCGAATGAAAGCATTGAAACACACTTCATGTCAGATTTCTCAGCATCTTATTTAGTTATATATATTTAGAATAATACAAAAAAATGAATCTATACATTAAGATGAATATATTTGCTTTAATAAATTATTTGTGCTAAACGGCTTATTAAATGCATATAGTTCAGACAGTAATTACTAATTATCAATATTTACATTGTGATCGGCGGTGCAGGCCGGTACCTGCTGGCTTGACGCCGATTGCGGTGACCCTGGTGAGTTTAAGGTGTATCCATGGTTTTCGAATTTGGTCTCCTCTGGGGAATCCATGCAGTCCGAGTCCGGACGCTCTGAAAGACCGAACCGGTCCCCACCGTTTGCCATGTCCCACTGTCACACACACCCAGATACACAATATTATGTGTATTGGATTTCCAATAAGCACGCGCTCCCCCTTTGTAATGTAAAGCATTTGTAATGTAAAGCATTTGTTAAGAAGTGACTCAGCGAGCTCAGCGACGATGTCATTTCTTATCGTTTTATGATATAATTAATTATTTACTTAGATTAATCAAATTTGAAACGTGAAGGCCAATAAACAATACTAAACGACGTTGTTGGCTCTAGAACACTGGAACCTTTGTATGGTGTCGAAACACACAAGTTATGTCCTTGTTGCAGAATAAAGGGAATGGCTTTCATTACAACACTCCTACTCAACGACATAACTACCGACAATTTCGAAAAGAGATGAGATACACTTGAACTTTAGATTGTTTCTGAGGACAACATAGAAGTTGAGTATCTATTGATAACTGTAACCTAAAGTGAATTCTTGTCGGTGATCAATAACACTATTATTCATCTTTTCCCATAGTCTGCAGTTGCACCATCTGTTATAAACAGAAGCTCTTTAACTCTCTAATTATGTAACACTAACATGAGCAAACCTTTGCTCGTGTCTGGCATTTGCATATATATTTGGATGGTCTGCCTGAAGGCTTTACCTCAAACGCACTGCTCTGCTCCCCCTGCAGAAAACAGGTTCATCCTGCTCCCGCGCGCTGCAGCCTGCTCACTTGTAGTTTTAGTTGCTGGCTTTGATTCCTTAAAAATTATTTTTTTTAAATCCAAATGTTGCAGTGACAGCTCTCAAAAATCCAATATGTTCCCTGTGCAGAGATGAAATACCACCGAGTTCTTTTCTCGCGCTTATGTCCTTCGGCCAATGCGCAGAACGCGTCCCCATGTGCTCACGTGCCTGCAGACCCAACCAGAGGCTGAAATCCGTTCAAAGCGGATGTAATTTCTGTCATTTATATCGCCCTTCTCTTAATTACCCTCGCGGATTCGGCTGGTAACCCTGATCTAAACCCCGCTCATCAATTCCTCCATTACAAATGGAGTCCTCCCTCAGACAGCTTGCCCTCCTCCTCTCCCTCCCTGTGCTCTCATAGGTCCGCAGAGATCAGCGTCGTCTACGGCGCAAATATCACTGCTGTGACGCTGACCAATCACACACGCACGCACACACAAATACACGAACATATGCAGATATTATTTGAGACAAAGATCAACACTACCTATTTGTCTTTGGGAAATTAGTGAAAATTGATCCTTTATTCTAGACGTTCATAACCAAATGAGAATAACGGTTCAGTCCACATGTATTAAAAACCCGCATGAAATATCCTGGTTGATTAAGAAAACTTGATATTGATGTTAAAGACAGATTAAGCAAAACGAAGCATATTTTGGCTATAACATTACAGTGATCCAAGAATAAGTAATTTATATTGAAATGTTGATGTCATAAATTCTGACAAACGGAAGATATTATAACCCAAATTATTGTAACTGCAGCGTCTTGTTTTATTTAAATAGTAAATTATACAGGTTTTCATGTCAGTGTCAATAACTGATGAAAGTAGCACAAATATCATCAGCTGTTCCCCCCACCAGAACACTTAAATATTATTTTGTAAAATGGTAGAATCCCAAGAAGAGTTATGGCAAATATATTGTCTCATAGATTATAGATTTGGACTCGGGGATCCTGCAGCGGGTTGATGCGATCTCTATGTATGGATTACTCTCGATCTGGATAACCATAGGCATCCACAGTTGAAGGAGCTGAAGGGGTCACTGTCAGGTCAACATGCCGGATAGGGTGAGTGGAGTTTTTACAGATATTGACTACTATGTTTACCAGCTATGTACCGCTGTTTTTATCATTAATTCCCTCTCACGGTGACCTAAGAATGCTTGAGAGGTTTGCGTGTCTTTGCGTTTCATTTTCAATCGGCCTATGCACGGCCAGTATGTTTATTGTGAAAATATTTGTCCACATTTATTATTTACATGCGCACGTTCTGGTGTTGTTTCAAAAAGCCATAACTACGCCTCTTACCATGTTGAAATGTCAAAATTGCAAATGAAGGACCTCCGTTTCATTCTCGGTGCATTCTCTTCTACAAAGTGCAAGAATCGGGGGCTGCTGAGAGAGCAAGCATCCCCCCCCCCCCCCCCCCCCCCCCTCTCTCTCTCTCTCTCTCCATCCCTCTCTCTAATTGTGTGTGCGTGGGCTTGTGCGCGTGAGTGCAAATGCACACCCAACAAGTTTCCGATATGCACTGCCAAAAAGCTTATCAATCTACGGTTGCAAACGCACACTGAGCCCTGATGTTTTAAGTGACACTCTGTGTGGAAATAACAAGAGACCATTCAAAATAAAATAGAAAAATATTTGCAATTTTAAACATAGGCACATAGGCGGCTATATATGTATCTTTATTCCTACAAGGAATTAACTGCAACAAAGAAAAAACATAACTGCTGGAGCCACTGTTTACGAGCACATCAGAGAAGAAGAGCGGTTTTGGTCATTTGAGTAACTAAAATGGATCATGCCAACAAATCATCTGTAATATACATTATCTGAAATATGCATTTATTATATGCGTTTACATTTTGTAGAAATTTTTCTAACCCACATCTTAATTTTTTGAATATCCAAATGAGCGAAAATAATCAAATTATAAAATAAAATCCTAAAGGGCTACGTGGCACAAGTACGTTTGCTTTTTCAATAAAAATGCAGCATAATCAATTGTCTTATATTGCTCTGAATTATTCCTCTTGATTAAGCGGCGTCATTTCTAATATAAATATAAACACCTCTACAGTGACGAGCAGGCCACAAAAGTGGACGTTCTCATCAACAAGTCGCGAGTAGACCCTGAGAACATATGTGAAATTTAAAAAAAATTAAAAATCAGCGTAGCGCCTAATTATTCTTGTAAAAAACTGAATTTTGATCTTTACAGATGTGTGGATTGAATGTGCTTCTCCTCCGTTCTTGAACATATAATTCACGACTTTCACGAAGGACTGACATTGCAACACTGAAGAGATTAGTTTACTTTTACGGGTAACAAAAGATGATACTTCGGCGCAGTACATTCATTTATTCGATTATCAATTTTTTTTATAGAAGTTTCCCGTTAGTAAACTGTTTAAAATTACACCCCTGAAAAAGGGGAATAAGCATACCTTTGACCAAAAGCCACGTACATAAATGCATTTATATATTTATCTGTGTATTTATTTATTTGTTTATTGATTGATTGATTGATTTACGATTATTATTATTATTATTATTATTATTATTATTATTGTTGTGTTTTTTAGGTAATTAATTAAACAACAACACAATTAATTTGTTTTTCTCTTCTGCAGAATAAAAACGTAATAAAATGACAAAAGCTAATAAAGCCACTTTTAAATTTGCTTTGGTAATCCCTCGTATACTGAATAAAGGCATAATAAGTAAATAATAAGTAAATAATCAACTATGTGGTCATAAATAATGCAAATGTTAATTCACCATAAAACTTTGGATTCACTTCCTTTTGTCATTAAACTCTATATCTGTTTATTGGATTACAGATTATACCTCTTCATTCATTGAATTTTAAAACTGGATACTGCTTGTTGGATTATAACTCTTCATATGATCTAAAGAAGCACTGAGTGTCTCTGTGTGCGCAGAAGAAAATGGAGAGGCAAAGGTTTCAATATTACCTGGAACGAGGTGGCAGTGGTGCCTTGGAGGTTCATTATTGTCCCATCCTGGCTCCAGTTTACTGAATCCTCTGTTCTCTGTCTGGAGGAAGTGGTGACGGGGTCCCAGACCTCCTGCACTCACCAAGTCTGTCTCAAACACCTCCAGCTCGGATAGAATGAGTGTGTGCGTGTGTGTGTGGCATTAAAGGGCAAGGTCAACTCATTTCTCTGCAAACAATCACATCACACTGGACAAAATACATTCCAGCCCCCTCCTCCACACCCAACATATATATATATACACCTACAC
The DNA here is from genome assembly GCA_037951165.1 of Lophius americanus. Lineage (NCBI taxonomy): Eukaryota > Metazoa > Chordata > Actinopteri > Lophiiformes > Lophiidae > Lophius > Lophius americanus. Next base: position 2,712,658 of record JBBDHG010000024.1, on the reverse strand, counting down.
ACACACGCACGCACGCACGCACTCACGCACGCACGCACACACACAAACACACACACACACACACAAACACATACACACGACAAAAAAACTTAGTTGTAAGGTGGTCTGTGGGAACAGTGTAGGCTGGGGTTGGCACCAGTCCTGATGGGGGCCTCAAAGCCAGATGAAGGAAAACCTGTTCCACATTAATATGACTTCATATTACACATGTTAGGGGTAGTCATCTTTCTGCAAGGCTTAGTTAAACGTAATACACTTCTTTAGTGGTTTGGTGGCAAGTGGGGCGTTCTCCATATACATCATATAAGAGACCTCTAAAATCTCACAAAAGAATTGTTAACCTTTGTCAGTTTTAAGTTACAAGTAATAGTTTCAGTCATCATGTGGTGTCACTCAAAATTGTAACCTGGATTTAAGTGATATTCTGCTAAACATCCAATTCACTGATCAAATTTAGTTGTTTAAAATTAGGTGCTTTTCATGGTGGAAAAAGATATTGGAGATTAAGATTAAATTCAAATGACCCATCTTCTGCTGTTTTTCACCACAGTATCTAGACTCAATTCTGATTGTACTTTTACTACTACTTTGTCTTTCTTTTTTTACAATAAACATATAATAATTTTCAACTATTTGCATTAAAATGTGACATTTGTCTCAATTTATACAACAGAATACATATGAATCAGTATGATTTCATTGATTAAAAATATTTTATCAATAGGTTATAACTTGTCGAAAACGTCTTGGATGCAGCTCACTAAGATGACCATAATTTTTGGTTAAGTAGAGATAACACTAGTTATTCGGAATGACTCTAAAGATAATTAATACTTATTTATTCTATTTGTATTTTATTCCTACATGGCCAAAATAATTTAGTTCCAAACTTTGTTAAATCTAGGACTTTTATTTTGAAAGGGGAAAGTCAGAAGAGGAGTGCACGAGCCCAAACAGTCGGGGGTTGAAACCCAGTATTTGCATGTATTTTTCACTGTTTAGCGGCTGGCCAATCATTATAAACTAACCGTTTTAGTTAAGTAATAATAAGTTTTGTTGTTTTTTCTTTTTTTATAGACTCTACAGCAGCTTCTGTGCAGCCCATAAAACCGTCCCGATCTGGACGGCGTGAATGAAGTGTGATGTGTTGCAGCGCCCTCTAGTGTATATCTTCTGTAAACATAAAGAATGGAGAGCAGGGTCATTAGGAGACAGTTCGGGCAGTAGATAAATAAGCCTACATTGGAATGTCACTTAATAACTAAAGCCAATCAATGTCTGCCTCAGATGATGAGGAACCAGGAAATACTGAAGCAAATCACAAATGGAAAAGCTCGGGGAAACATTGAATAAATGAAATGCTACTAGACCCGACGAGAGAGGGCATGCATCATATGTGGGGTCTATGTATTGGTAAAGAAACCCACCTCCAGCTCCGACCAAGAAGCTGCTGGTCACAGTGTGCTCTAATATCAGTGGAATGAAGTTACTGTCAGAACTGGACACTTCAGAGGCTCCAACAAATGGGACCACATACGTACAGTGTGGTGAGAAGACATCAATAGAGGTAGTGTTAAAGATGATACCAACCCACCTGCAGAGAATAAAAAAGTGGCCAAACTTAATAGAGACCAGCTCTGAGTAATCGACAGAGTAATCCAATCAACCTTCAGTAAGAACGGAATGTGTCTGTGGAAATCATACCAGGAAGCCAACTCAAACCACCACTACGATCATAAGGTGAACTTTTCTCGCTGCTGTACTGCACTGGCCTGAAAACCCCACTACCCGATCATCTCAGTGAGTGGGTATGAACACAGGTTGAGAAGTCAAATGACCTTCAACCAACTTCTACACAAGGTTAACATCAAGCTGGAAAGCGAGCGTTAAAGAGGCCTCAAGGATTAGTGGGTGGTATCTCCACAATCCAGGATGAAACTGGTAGCGTCCATATAAGCCTGATGGCCCCCTGTTATGAACTGCTATGGATGCAGTAGCCTACTGCATCCATAGCTGCGTCATGGAAGATCAATCCACTCCATGGGATGTACCACTGGCAGATAGAGGAAGTGGCTGACGTCAAGAAATCGTACCAGTGGCTGGAAAAACGCTGGTCTAACACAGAGCACAGAAGCACAAGAGCAGTCCCTCAGCAGATCCATATCAGCAGACCGGAAACAAGTGCAAGCTGTGCAAAGATGCCCCTGACACACCCCAGCACAAAGCAGCAGGATGTAAGATGCTGGCTGGTACAGCTCACATTCAAATGACTGGGGCAGTGTACAGGAACATGGCTGCTGAATATGGATGAGAAGTATTTGAGTCGAGGTGGGCGGCACCACCCTAAGTGGTCGAGAAGAGCTAAGATCGTGTGGGCCACATGTTACAGATAAACAAGCAGATTGTTGTGGTTGACACTGACAGGTGCCATTGTAACATAATAATCAAAGTTATGCACTACACCTGTCAGCAGCTGTGCTTATGTGTGTGTGGGTTTGAAAATTAATATTTTCAATTTGACACAAATTAAATATTAATTTTCAATTTCAAATTGAAAATTAATATTTTCTATTTGAAATTTAATATACATTGTGTAACTTATTAAGAACAAGATGGCGTAAGTTCAGTCAACGGAAACCAACATTATTAAGCCAATGAGGACTGGATTCTAGATCCCACCCAAAACTAAAATGAAAAGCTGAAATCACAGGCCAGCTTGTGGAAGTTTCATCAGAACAACTTATAATGTGGCTCAGCGGTGTGTATTGGCTTTGGCCGCCTCATGCCTGTCTACACTCCTGACAACTTCTGGACGTGCTCCTGATGTGTCGGAGGATATCTGGGGGATCTCCTCTCAGAGCTGGATCAGGGCATGATGCTGTAGGTACCACATCATGCTACCAGGCCACCAGCTGCAGAACCATTCCATTTTTTGGGTTGTGTTGGTGTTGCCTCTCCTGTCCATCTGTTGTCACTTTCACAAAACAGCTGAAACTGACTCACAATAGCTTAATTTTGGGCAAATCCATCTCAGACTAGTCACTAGTTTGTCAACAGGGTATCATATAGAGAGGCAAACAAATCATTCACACTTATGGACAAATTTTAGGGTCACCAATTAAACTACTGTATGTAAGATTGAATTATCCCTGCCAGGGATCAATAGAGTTATGTCTATCTCTGTCTATGGACAATGGAAGAAAGCCTCACCACCTGATTACAAACCTTGCAGACAGGCTAAGGCCAGGGTTAGGGACGGTGATTGGCTTCTGCAGGGTTTCTTGAGGATTAACATGATAGTTACTTGCTGGAATGGTTTTTCGATAGCTAATGTTAGTTGTCAGTGGGATAATTTCAAACAGAGCTCAACATAGATTAGTGTCTTTCTAAGGAAAAGCCAAGGGGGTTTGGCCCATGTTTTTCATATAAAAGAGAGTGTAAAGCCTCTGATTTTTCCTCAATCTTTGATATTTGCCAGACCTGTAAACAGGGTAAATATATTAGCTAGAGTAGTCAGTAGTAGTATCAGTCATTCCTTCTGTATAGAACTGATGCTTGAAAAAAATGTTTTGCACCAATGACAGATCATCTCTATTATTTTAATTAGTGATTGGTAGAGTCTATAGCAACAAGTGTTGTCGATGTGTCAACACTTGTTTCGTGTTGATACATGGATTGCCTAGCACTGCAAGCATCAGTGCACTGGGTACAACACGTGTACTGCAGTCCATGGTAGTGGATGCTGCAATGTTTGGACCTTCTCCCCTCTGGCCAAGTTCCCCAGTAAATTGGGTTAGTGATGAACGTAAACCTACGATGGAGAATTCAAACAGCATCATGTGACAAAGTCCAAAATTAAGAAACCTTGTATTTGTCTTTATTATACACATAAAACATATATTACTCAGCTCTAATCAGTGAACAAGTACGGGAGGCAGCTGCCCTAACTGTATTTTTGGAGAAGCATCTCAAACCACCAGGAGGCATAAGGAAAGAGAAAGAGAGCAGTCTAGTGCACAGTCATCCATGTGGGAACATTAACATTTAGAGGAACAGCGTGCCTAAGCCCTCAGAGCTGCCTGCCATTCAATGTCGTCAAACTGAAGTGATTCGTGACCTTTAACATGTTTGTGCAGAGATTAAACCTGGAGGGCATGACATATTTTTTTGACTATATCTCTCCATAGTTTCTCAAGCAGTGCAACCGTATTAATGCAGTGACAAGAAGTTCCCCAGAGGAGTTGATTGATTCATCCATAACTTTCATCGCCACCCCTCCCCTGTCTTACCACAAGTTTCTCACTGGATTTTTTTCAGTACCTAGAGGTGTTCCGTGTTCAACAGACTGAAACGTCTTTTCAAAATAGCTGACATTTCACAGGCACTCAGGGCTTTTCTTTTTTTTTTTAACCTACAGACGCAATTTTAAGCGATTACTCTCACTGGTCCTACAGCCAAATAGCTTCACTTGGAGGCAGAGAAGAGGTGGACAGAGGTCAGGACATAGTTTTAGGCGTTAACCTAATGGACCTTTGCAATGAATGTGTGAAACCCTTCACTTAAACACAAGCTGCAGGCTTTACAATGGCATCTTTGTGTTTGTGTCGACACCAGAATGTATGTTTAAGGTGACAGAGATAAAGGGTCAAATATGGAGGCTGTAACCTTCTGCCTGTGTGGCAGTTGAACATATAAAAGAAAACATGGACAAAACTTTAAAATGCCATTTCTTGCCATGAAAGGTAATTTATTCTTCGTAATTAGTTATTGCCATTTTTAGTATGAAATATAGATTACCCTACCAGCCACTAGATGGCAGAGAATGTAAAGGCATAGCTGAAAAAAATATGAAGGGTTGCTGAAAAACCTGAACAGGACACATATAAGAAGCATCTTTTAATGTACACGAGATAACATTAACAGTTTATGCATGGGCATTGGTGCACACTGTTTCCTAAAACTAAAATACACCTTAAAATGGTACCACATCAATAAGTTTTAGGTTGAACCTGAGAAGGGCGGAGAATACTGGTGCAACAACACAAAGCATCCGGGGCAACATCTCTAAGGAAGCGGCAAAATCTTCTATAACAAAATAGAAGTCAAAATTAGACAGGCAAAAAATGGAAATAAATTACCAGAAGTAATGACACATTTTCCCCAGAAAATGCTGCTAGAGGAAAATCACAATTACAAATCTATCAACAAGTGGATCAGCTATACTTTATTGCTGGCAGTACATTCTACTACAAGTAAGATCCAACATTCTTCGTACCCTTTAACAAGGACTCACAGTTTACCGACTGCTGATCTTCAAACCAAGTATTAAAAAGCCAGTAAAAACAATAGCCTCTTCTCTTTCTACAACACAAGAACACGAACAGGAGACAAATTAATGCATGTACCATTTTTATATGACCTATGTTACACCTTTTCCCAGCCTTTCCGATTAAATGTTGGTAATAAAAGCTTGTTAATTATTAATGAAGGTAAGTTGATGTGAAGCATTCCACATTGTGTGTCTCAGGAAAAGAGAGAGGGGAAAACACTGCTAGGCTTAATCAAAACTAAATTACTCAATTATCTAAAAGTATTTCCTAACGGTAAGCTTTAATGTAACAATTCTGAATACTAACGAGTTAAAATGCTTTAAGACACTTGTTTGTGAATACTTCTATCAGGGCTGATAACATTCTCTTGACAGTAAAATCTCCAATGGGAGCCGAGTGCAACCAATGAAAACATGTGCCATAATTTGTCTGTGAGAACAAATAATACAAAAAAAATATTCAAGTTTTCAGAGGAAGTCATACTAAAAACACTCCTTCATACTTTTAATAGTCCTGGTAACAAAAAACACTTTGCCCCTTGATCCTTTTCCAGTTGGTCAGAACCTCCATCAGCATGAATCTACAAGACCTGCAGGGGTCCGGAATTTGTTGTCATGGTATTAATCGTCACAGTGTTACTTCATTAGCAAGAATACTATTATTACCAGCCCAATTAATTTTAAAGCAGGTACCAACACTTAAGTCCACAGAGGAGTCTTGACCAACATTGAACTAGACATCTGTGGTGCGGATGCCGTCCTCGTCCAGGCTGAAGGGGAAGCTGCAGCCAGTGTGAGGCTGAGGCTGTGAGCGGTGCCTCCGCCGTCCGCTAGCCATCTCTGCTGATGCTCTGAGGATCCCGAGTCCGCTGTATGAAGCTGCTGGAGGCATGGCGGGGCCAGGGGTTGGGGTGGTGAGGGAGTTGGATGAAGATGAGGCAGAGGAAGACGCAGAGGAAGAGGAGAGCGAGGGCAACGTGTGCACAGAGGTGAAAGCAGTGTCTTCGTCCTCTGCATCCAAGATGGAGGGCTCACATTGTGGTACTGGCATCCAGGGCTGCCAGCCTGGAGCCACAGAGCAAGATTTGAACAGTGGAGGTTTACGTTCATCACTCTGTTGACCCCGAGAGCTCGAGGGAGTATTGTGACTTTGACAGAGAGAGGACGCACGTTTAAATGGAAAACCCTGCAATGAGAGAGACAAACCACTCATCATCATTCTGGCATTTTCTCTTCACCTCCATAGAGAGAGAAAGTATAGTTGATTTTTGTGTGTGTCAAGGGGAGAGAAAACATTTAAGGTTACCTTTGGGGGACCTCTAAAGTTTTGGATCTTCATATCAATGTCCCTGATCCATCCGTGCATCTCTTCTGGGGAATCCGTCTGTAGAGAAACATCAACGGAAGATAAAGTCCTGAGCGCTATTATGTCCTCTGTAGAATTTTGCCTTGTTATTTAATAGCTTGCATTTTGAAGATATTTTCTTACTGTAAATAAATCTCATGAGATGAACAAAAACAACAACAAAAAATATCCTGCCAAAATTAATTTCCTTGGTAGGTGGGAAGTTGTCCATAAAAAAAGCCAAGAATTTGGTGGTTCGAGACTCAAAAATTAAAATTTTGGTGACTCTCTGCCTATTTTACATTTTATGGACTTTTTGATGGAAAGGACTTATATTAACACACATCCAGTGACTTCCCAGAAGACTGGATGCCCACCAAGGAAGATCGGTGGCGCTAGAAAGACAGCTGTCCACAAAGAAAGACCGGTAAGGAAAACTTAGTCTAGGAACACGGGACAGAACTTTCTCAAGCGGGCACTAAGCAAGCCACAGAAATGACAAATGAGCCGAGGGAAGGTGAGAGAGTGAGGATGGAAACGCAGAATGGAAACAATGGTAATGGACTATGACTTGACATAGAGTGGACTCAGACAACCTGGGGCTGCGTGGCAAGAAGACTCAATATACATCAGTAATTATGTACGCCCCGACAGACTGATGCGCAGCGATTTGAAAGCATGACTTTTATTCATGCTTTGTTTGTTCATGAAATATTTATCTTGGTTTCTTTTTTTTTTGCAGTTAAAACCATTCAGGTTGTAGCCACTCTTCTAACACGGCCCATCTGATCCGACCCACAACGTGTCATTCAGCGGTTTTCTCGGGGGGGCTTGGAGAGGATATTATCGTCAAAATAACATGTATCAAACAAAAACTATTCATGCACGGAAAAATGCCACACATCAGCAGCAGAGCGGTTACAGAAAAACAACCCAAAACACAAGGACAGATGAACCTGGGAATACAGAACCTCTCTGCTCCAGTGGACATAGTAACTTCCATCTGAACAATATTGTGATACAGTTGCCCTCGTGCAGCTAAAAATATATGTGAGAAACACAGAGTAGCCTAACAGTAGGGCGGGTTGTACCTGAACGTAGAAGGTTCGGGAGCTGGTGATGATCTCAAACAAGTTATCCCTCAGCAGGAGATCCCTGATGGACACACACAGACTGGTATTATCTTCCTGGATAAGACAGTCATTAAAGGAAGTTTACGACCTGAGAGTACGGAAGATATGCGACCTCAAACTTTATTTTTTTAAATTATAATATCTGTATTCATACCTGGAAGTGGAATTCCACTGGATGGAAAAGCTACTGTTTTGTGTAGTCAAGGCTTTCTTTTTTAAGCTTTTGTTTGTTTTCATTAATACTCCCCATATGCATGGAATAGCTTAATATTTACCAATAACCAAGTAGCTTATTATTCAAATAATAAATAAATATTTGAAAACAATTTTTAAAATGAAAAAAAACATTAAAGCTAATGACTTTTTTTTTAAATTAATTAATTAATTTTTAAATTGTATTGTGATTGTCCATTACCATGTTTTGATCAGTTCTCTCTGGAGTTCAACGTACTACATGTCATGGAAAGCCCTCGATGTGTCCTTGAGATATTACTCTGACAAATATGGGACGGATGTAAGGTTACAATAACCTTGACGCCCACGTTTTTGAATGAATAAATACAATTGTCAAATACATAGTCTGTCATTGGGTTATTTAAGCTTCTGACAAGGTCACTAACCGAAGTCGGAAAACCTTAATGAGACATGAACAAATAAACAAAAACATCAGCCAAGCTTAATTCTACACCGATTAATAAATCTTGAGATGGATTAAATATGTATTTAGGATAAAGCGCACCTCAATTCTAAATATTAACCAATTTTGTTTGTAAATTGAATATCTTTGGATGGTATTCAAATCTGTTTCAAGTGTTATTTTACTACTTTATCTGAGTATTTGTATTTGAACTTGACAGATGACCAGATGGAGAGGAAGTGAAAAGTTTGGAGAATCAGACTCAGTGATTCACATTTGACTCACCCTGACTTGACGAGACATTCATGGACCTTCTGAATGTCCCTCAGTGAAATAGCTCGGAGAGGGTCCTTGTCCTGGGACAAACATGCAGGCAGTTCAGAATGGGATGGAAAAAGACCACAGTCAAGGAAAGAACATCAGTATGAGGGTGGTAAAAATAAGTCCAGCTCCTCACCGTCTCAGACTTATAGTAACTGACGGCATTGTCATCCAGGGTAAAAAACCTCCTCTTCCAGCTCTTCCTCTGAAACACAACACACCTCAGCTTCCACATGCAGCTTTTTTTTATCCAAACATTGAGTTAATGAGTTATAAACAGCTGGGCACTTACCACATTTCCCTGTTTCACACAGTAACCGCACCGCAGCATGCCGGCTTTGTTGCCTTTCCTCTCTCTCCCTTCAGTGTCTTCGCTCTCATTCTGAAACATTTCAACGTCTCCATTGTCAGCAGAACAGTCTTTTTACTCTTCAACATACATTAGACAAACCGAGTTACGGTAGTTTACAGTTCGGCTTTGCTCAAAAGAAATGTCATCCTGGCATCAGTTTTACCATCAACATCCTTAAAGCTTCCCTTTCCATACCTGGATGGGAGTGTGCACGACCACGCCACCAATGATCTCTGTCTTGTAAGCCTGCTGTCTCTTCCCTCCATGAACGTCACTAATAACTGCAGCCACATCAGACCTTACAGTTGCAGGGCCAGATTTAGGAACCTGTCAGCAAAGAAACAGGTTGGATAGCATTGAATAGATTGACACAGCAGGCAGGTTTGAGGGCAGACATGTTGCTACTAATTGCCAGGGTCAACGGTCTTATTCCTGTGGAGAGTCACCGTGCTGCAAAAGTTCAATATTAACATGTTGGGTTCTTTAAATATTCAATCTCAATCATCTGTTACCAGGCAACTACAACAAACCATGAGTTGATCTTGTATGGTGGAACTTCAAAGAGTGAAGGCCAGCCCGTGCCTCCAATATAAGACAAGTGGTTATATTGTTATGGATGATCAGTGCCCATCTGATGTGCATCTGGTGCTGCACAAGTGATTAAAAAATGGTGAAAACCCAGAAAATAAACTTGAGTAAATACAAACTAAAGAGATTTTAAAATGCAGCACTAATGTCAATAGAACTATATGTAGAGAGGGTTTGTGCTAATTCTCAACATAGTCAAGTCATAGTTAAGTCTTCCTCAACAGACCTTTAAGTACTCTTCTAGTTTAGTCTAGTATTGTTAAACTTACCCAGCCCTATAAAAAGACACAAAGATTTGATGGGAAGAATTGATGGAGGCAGGGCTGTCCTCCAGACAGAACGCCACTCTTTCTATTCACACTTTATGGACTTCCCGCAAAAACCCACATTCTGGATCAAGACCTCCACCTGCTGCACCTCAGAAACAGGCTGTTACCGGCCACTGATACAGTAGCAGAGACCACTGGCACGCATGATACAACTGCAGATGACAAAACTACAAGATATCGCCTGAGTTATGAGGGTCTCACACTGTCGGGGATCCGACAGGACGCCATTGCAGGAGAATGATGTCACAGTTGTGGACTGGCCAGCAATGAGCTCCAACCTTAACCAAGTTAAATGTATGTGGTTGTATGAGTGAGTGAGTGTGATCGCATGAAATTCAGCAACACCAGGCAGCTCTGGTTAAAGAGCGGACCACCATCTCACATGATGACCTTGGGAAGTTGTTCAAGTCCATGAGGAGGATCCCTACTGTAATCAATGCAGATTATTGGTTGTGTGAATTCTGAAATATATGATGCTTTCTTAAGTATTTTTGTTAAGTCTTTGTTATTGATTTAGGTAAGGTTATGTAAACTAGCAAAACAAATATGCAAATTAATACAGTGGACATCTCCTCTGATCTCAAAGGTATCCAGAGAGAACTTAATAAGAGAGAACTTAATTAATAACATTGTCATCAGTTTTTTTAAATATCCATGTGAAATGAACTAGTCAATGCATTAATTTGCCTTCAGTCTTCTGTTCATGTTGAGTTCATTATGGTGAAGAATGCGTTCTGCATTCTTTAACACGTTTTCATCGGGGTCGGTGCCCCAGAGAAGAAGAGGCCTCTGATTAAAAGGGAAGTGAAAGAGAGAGTGAGCAGCAGTGCTTCCTGTGTGAGTTGGCAGGTGGGAGGAAAATAAAAACTTTTCTCTAATTTCATAATGGCTGTCGCCAGTTAAAAGACCCTCGCATGATGCTGAACACAATTATCATTGAAATATGTCAGCTGAATGTGCCATCAACCCTTAACACACTCATAATGGCGTTTTTACTCCACCTCAGTGACGTGTTTGCTGGCACTCCTATTCATAATTTTGTCTTTCACCTACTGTGCAAAAAGGACTTTTTGTGCAGGCATTGCACCCACAAGCTATAGCTTCCTGCCCTCGTGTGGAAACAAATCCCTTAGCAGTAACTGCTGGTTTAACCCGCCACTAACCATATATTAGACATCAGGTCATATTGACGTGTGTGTGTGTGTGTGTGTGTGTGTGTGTGTGTGTGTGTGTTGGTGTGTGTAGGTGTGTTGGTGTGTGTAGGTGTGTGTGTCTTTGTAGGTGTGTGTGTTTGTAGGTGTGTGTGTTGGTGAGTGCAGGTTTGTGTTGTACTCACAGTGATCTTGCTGGCCTTATTGAGAGCAGCCACCCAGTCCTTCATATCAGTCACGTCATTGGCTTGGAGGAAGTACCGTCGGGAAACTGCATTGATGACTGAAAATATAGAGAGAATACTCACAATAACCACATGATATAATTTGATCAACTGTGTACTATGACATAGTATCATCAGCCTGAGTCAGTGTTTGCCTAAAAAAATAAACTCACCAAAGCAGAACTCCGTCTTGGGCTTTTGCTTCACTGTTGCTTCACTCACCTGACAAGATGTAAGGAGGCAATAAAATTTGAGGAGAGGAGATAGATGAAGAAAACAGGAGAAACATATCAGAGAGGGGACAAAATTAGAGAGAAGAAAAGGGAGGAAACACAAGTCAACTGAAAGAGAGACAAGATAAAAGGGGAGGAGAGGAGAGGAGGGAAAAGGGAATGACAATGAAAGAGATGAAAGATATAGTGAATGAGATGATAGAGAATGGATGAGATAGAAGACAAGCAAGAGTACAAAATGTAAAAAGCAGGTAAGAGATCAAGACAGGAGTACAAAGAGAAGACAGCAAGATAAATGCAGAAGAGACTAAACAAGAAGAGTGACAGTGAATTTGAGACCACAGTTAGAGAGACGGAATAAGAAAAAATGAAGAGAAATGAAATAAGAAAAAAGGACATAAAGAGAAACAAGGAGACCGAAAGAAAAGCTAAGTGCACGAAAGCAGAGAAGTGCAGACAAAAATGAAGAGACAAAATAGTCGAGGAAAAGCAAAACTATTGGTGAGTAGAAAAAAGAAGAAACAAGGAGTCCGAAGGAAAATAATGCACTAAATAACAAGCACAGACATAACAGTAAAGAAGATACAAAAGGAACGGAGAGTAGATTAAATGAGACAGGAGAAAGGACAAAAGGGTAGAAGGAAAGAGAAGAGAGGACAGGAAAGGCAATGAAGGGATGGAAGAGAGAACACCAAGGTAGATGAAATTAAAGGAGGGGAGAAACATTTCATATTTCTGATGTCTCTCCGACTCCCTTGAGGAGCGGCCAGCACTTCAGTGCAGTGAAGCCAGATGTCATTATCTAGGGTAAGCTCAGCGAGAGCACTGACATCTGGAAAACTTCACAGAGTCTGCTCCTGCATGTGACTGCTACCTACGGGTAACCTTAATCTGACGTATCGGTGCATTTCATTTTAAGTTTCTATTTGTGCTTACTCTGTGACTCCAGCGTCCCCAGAACTTAAACATTGCGTGAATATCATGGGACATTATGCAACTAAAAAATGAAATGACAGACGGAGGTTTACCTTAGAGATGTAGGTTAGTTTGAGGCTGCCAACAAAGCTGGCTCCACTGGGCAGGTTCTGCATGCAGAAACACAAACAAACAGACTCGTCACTGATTCAGAGTCCAAGGTCGTGTCTGTGTCACTCATTCTTTTTTGTTTGTGCAGGACAGTGTTTTGAATGCAAGTGTTGAGCACCTGAGGGTTGTCCATATACCAGAGCAGAGCATTTCCTTCAATGTCCAGGATGAAGTATCTCCTCTGGAAGCGGCAGCTATTTTCCTTCTCCTCTATATCCAGGAAGCCGCACACACGGTTCAACCGGTCGACGTACGGCATGCTTATGCTGTCACATATCACTGGGAAGCACAGAAGGACAGAGAGACACTAAAGTTAGATGGCTAATGAGAGTCATACAGGAAAGGGACAAGCCATCTTTCATTTACTGTTCCAATGCACAAAAAGGCTCTCACAAACACACACACAAGAAGAAAGAGACTGCTTACACTCAGCAGTTTTGCATGTGACGTGATTGAGGCTGAGCAGCAAATTCTGAAGCCCTAGGCTGAGTTGAGGTCCTCCACAGCCAAAAATTACAGACTGCACTCACAAGATCTGCAGACATGCACATTTCCATTGGTCAGGGAGGAGAGAGGAAAAGAGAGGAATAGGAAAAAAGGAGGAGAGGAGAGAAATGATGACATGTATTCATTAAGACGATGCCATACATGTGAATCACTGAGCTGCTGACTTGTTCCTCAACAAAGTCAAGATATGTTCAGCTCAGACACTTTGCTACGCATAGACTTTCAGTCAAGACATTTGAATCCATGGCAGACATCTGTACATAAAAGTAATTTCCATTGTTTGGGAGGAAGACAGAACGTTTCACAGGGAGAGCTTTTTCTTAAAATCCCATCCTCCTTAAAATCAGTGAAATGCTCCTTAAAATGCTCCCCTGAATACTAGATGAAATCAAAACAACAACAAACTGCCAGATGCACTAAAACTCTTATAAAATGTGTGACACTTGTATAAAATGAATGATCAAGACCGATGTCCCTCTGACAATGCATTTACAGGTTTGACTTAACCATTAAAAGAGATTAAATTAAAAATTAACATTAAACCATTCCACCTAAGTCTCTCAACAAATTAAGCACAGAAACAGACCGAAAAAAAGGAATAAGACCAGGAATCATCTTCACTGCACCAGTGGAAGAAAGAAGGAAAATGCTTCATCTCTCATGCAACATTTTGGCACTGAATAAGTCAGAAACAAACCAATCCGAAAGCTTCTACAGCTACTCATGGTGTAATGGAAAAATTCAAAATGATGCTGCAGCGATACCAAAGCTGAGGCTGCCTCACCCACACACACGTAAACCATTTTGGTTATCAGAAACCATCTGACTTATTGATTACAGGGAGAAGCAGCGGTGAGGTTGTGGCATCTGTGGAGACACTTTGCAGACAAATACATTTCAATAAGTCTCCAAACCAATGCTACCAGATTAAAAATAGTTTTGAAATGGCCAAATAAGACACACAGAGTGACGAAAATGAAGAGTGTGTGAGGACAGAACACAGCGTTCCAATGATTGCAGTGATATCAGTGTCATAGTCTTTCACCACAACCAGGACCTTGAGGTCAACTCCATATAAACTTGTTTCAGACATCCGCTTAAGTGCTGTGTCTGAGAAAAAGAACTGAGTCAATTGAATGTTACGCTGGAGCAACTTTATCATGTAACTCTATAGAGACTGTGAACTGCTGAGAGACAGACTGACAAAAAAATATTTGAATGAACGCATAACAGGCTGTGCCACCTTGATTTGTCACAGGCCTGTCCCTCAGTCCTCCACAACCCTGAATGCAACTCAATAATCAGCAATAGCATGATTTATTACACCTCTCTGCCTTGTGCCATGTGGTTAGTTTTCTCAGGTTGTATATAAATGCTACCTACAGTTTCTTATAGTTTTATACATGACACTAGGGCTGAAATGGTTCCTCAAATAATTCGAATAACTCGATTCCTAAAAATCCTCGAGGTAAATAATATGCCTTGAGGATTGCAAATTTGGGGAAGTTAAAAAGTCAGACAAAGACTGACAGACTGTGATAGTGACTGTGGGGGCTCAGTGAATTAGTGTTTTAACTGTGATTCCTATGATTCTGGACTGTCATAAACTGAGACATTAGTTGGGTTTACATGGCCCCCTTATTCCGAATAATCGGAAGGGTCCACGTAAAAAACCCTTTCCGAATAAGAAGGCCCTTTCTAATTTAGCTCTAGACCACAGCAGAGAGTTTGTTTTCAATACAAACAATAATGAGCTCAAGCAATGCTAGAGTTGCAATACAAGCAAAAAAATTCTTTGTGTGTTTTTAAAAAGGGGGGACAATTAGTCTAATTGTACAATTGGACTATTGTCGTATTTTCTGTTTTGTGTATTATTATTGCTCCTGAACTAAGCAAAAGTGATTTAATTTTTTTTTAAATTACAGAACACGCAATATTATGTAGATTTCTAAAATAATCGATTACTGCAGCCCCACAAGACACCATTTCTATAACATCTAAACACATGAGTTGTGACTCTCTTTTATTTGCATTTCTGTTTTTTTCCTTTATTGTATTATATTTAATATCCAAATTGTCACTTTCACCATTTGAGCTTCTGTGATGTATACATTTCCCCTGTAATGTATACATTTCCTCTGTGATTCATACATTTCCCCTGTAACGTGTACGTTTCCCCTGTTATGTGTACGTTTCCCCTTTAACGTGTACGTTTCCCCTGTAACGTGTACGTTTCCCCTGTAACGTGTACGTTTCCCCTGTAACGTGTACGTTTCCCCTGTAACGTGTACGTTTCCCCTGTAACGTGTACGTTTCCCCTGTTATGTGTACGTTTCCCCTGTTATGTGTACGTTTCCCCTGTTATGTGTACGTTTCCCCTGTTATGTGTACGTTTCCCCTGTAACGTGTACGTTTCCCCTGTAACGTGTACGTTTCCCCTGTTATGTGTACGTTTCCCCTGTTATGTATAAATGTCTCTTGTGGGGATTAATGAAGTTCTCTGAGAAAGTTCCTTCAGAGCAATATAGAACATGAAACAGGATGCAAAGGCCCCCTTTTAACATTTAATTAATTGTGACATGTACAATTTGTGGACCACCCCTTTAATATAGAGCTGAATCGATTTGTCGATTGACGGGGGTAATGGCTAACATTTTAATAATTGATTAATCATTTTAGTGATTTCCCCAAAGAAAATCAATATAAAATGTTGCTCTATTTACGATTATCGGTAGTGAAGACTGAGTGGTCCTCAGTGGTGTGATATTATTGATGCATGTGTAACTTTACTCCTGGGGGTTGAGGTTTTATTTACTTTCTATGTCAGTGCCTCACACTTATCTCTGTGAAAAAATTATTGGTGAGGGGTGCTGTAATGTTCAGGAGGCACTTTATTCTTATATATTGTATTTTTAATTTAATTTGAGATATTGCTGTTTGTTAGCAGCTCAACAGTGTTTAATTTGCTGCTGTTTTTGCAAGAAAAAGCTAAACTTCAAGCATTTCCCAGTAAAAATATTATGTGGCATGGGATTAGAATAGTCAAATAAAATATCTCAAAATTATACATAGTATATGTTTAGGTTGTGAAACTGCTTGATGGACGAAAACATTTTTTTTACTTTGAGTGTTCTGGGAAGTTGTGACAGGAAATGTCTGTATAAACTTTTTTTGACATTATATGGAACACGTGATTGAATATTTATTTCCCTGAGAAACGACAGCAGATTCTCACATTTAAATAAAAAGCTCTCAGAGAGCACCAAACAACACCATTATCGCAAACCAACTGTTCTATCATTGAATCCAGCACATACTGTGGTCATCTTGCAACAAGATCATGCTTCACTCAGATCTGCCTGATGCCAAATCAATTAACACCACCTCAGCCCTACTCTTAGAATTAGGAGCCAGATGTTCATCATCACCCTAAATAATACTTCCATATTTATTTCATTTTCTCAAAAAAGAATTTATTTCAACAACTTTGAATCAGTGCCTCACACTTCAAAGTTGTCAGCTACATTGTGGTGGCGGTACCACAGGCACTGTACTTTGAACCATACTGCCCCTGTCCAAATATGTATCTTAATATCAGGGTCTTATTTTTATTGGCCAATAATGATCCCTGTCATAAAGTAAAGGGAAATAGGAATCAGTTTCATCCGTCTGTCTGTGAGGGTTAGTGAGGGTATCACATTTCAAACTAAAAGGAGTTTCCCCAATAAAACTACAATAATGGAAGAATGGATAGTTTTTATTATTTATAATGTAGTAAATTAAAATCTAAAAAAATAATAAAGCAGAAAACCTATTTTAACTGTAAGTATGGCCCGGAATTACAACACTCTGATTATACATTGTTTCATTTCATCCATTAATGTTGTGTCTTTTTAGAAAAGTATGCTCATTAGAAGGTGGTATCTATTGACGAGGCTGATTGATGACTATGTCTTCAATGTATTATCCTCTGCCATGAGCAAAGTGAGATACAGGAATAGATTCCATCTGTGACGATTTGTTTCTAGATGATAACTCAAATACTGGAACATCGTTCAAACAATAACCAACAACTGACATGGTGCATGTTTTTTTTCCATGGGTACAAGCTGTTTTTAGGCTTAATTTGGGTGGTTGGTTTCTTTTTGGGGAAGACCTCAAATATTTTTTCAGAAAGTTTCTAAACACAGCAACTGAAGTGTTTTTTTCAGGGATTTTGTCATTTGTGTTTTTACTTTTTGTTACAGGCTAGATTCCTGCTCGTTCTAGAGAATTTTAAGCCAGTTGTTTCATAAAGTCGACAACGTGTTTAGTAATTTTGAGGAAAGTGAATAAGTGATCCAGATTCCACATCTTTACCCCGATCCACTTCAAAATGTTAACACAACTGAACCCCATTTCATTAGGATCTGTTGACAACTTTTGTGGGGGGGGGGGGTCTGAGACGGACAAACAAACAAACAAACACCGCTGACTGACAGCTTTCAGGGTCAGGGCCGTGCACGTTGTCCGGTAACGTGATGCTGAGTTTGCGGGAGTCCCCAGCTGCAGCTCTTCTCTTCAGATGAACTGACCGATTAATCGGGTCCGACCACTGGACACACGAAGGAAGGCCCGGTGTACCACCACACGCGGGGATGAGGACACACACAGAGCCTGTCGGTTGATGACTTACCCGCGGTTAGGAGTCAGTGTCCGCCGGAGCCAGCGCCCCGCGCGCTCCCGGAGCAGAGAGGAGAGAGTGCAGAGCGGCGGAATGTTTGCAGCATGGCAGACCGAGTTTAACAACTTTTACAGTGGACTCGGTGAAGATCAGCGAGGCGGGTGTGAAGCAAACAAACACAGTCCTGTCTGACACTTTCTATGATCCTGTTGCATGAGACTCGTCCTTTTCCGGGTTGGACGTCTCGTTATTATAATAAACCAACCCCGGATGTGATCTATGCGTCTTCTGAGCTTACTGAGGCCGGAGTCCTCCTCTCCTCCACCTATCACCACGATCAAAACGCTGATCAACCATGTTTTAAAAAAAAAAACTCCAACAGAGTGAGACATGCAGCATTGGTCTCACTGTACTTATGTCACTGAATGCTTGTGCTGCTTATGCTGAGGCTTTTCGTGTAAAAGCCTCTGATAAAAGTAGCGCAGGGTTCTTTCCCCCAACTGTGGACGATCTGCTTTGTCTCTGCTCCCTCTGGTGGAAGTGGGCCACGCACTCAGTGTGTGTGTAGATGTGGTGGGGATGATTATTATTATTATCAGGATTATTGTAGTTGATATTACAATTACTAAATTCTATAGTTAAAGCTACTGTGATCCCTTTATAGTCCCCATACAGCTAACATCAGCTGTAGTCACCTTTCAGCTGTGTGGCTGTTCTGCAGCATACTTTACGCTCTCAAATTCGTAAGCCTCCTCCGAGGCCTGCAAAGTAAGCTCAATAATGAAGAACAAAGCTGGTCTCGGAAGTGATGCTGATCTCAGATGGGAAGTAGAGCCTGTGATAGAGGTTTGCCAATAGACCTGACTCTATTGGCAGGGCCTAGTCACCTGGTGTCAGATTGTACTGCTCAGGTCTATGTTGGAATTATGGACAAACTCACAGACTGATACAGGATGAGTAGGTGAAGGAGGTAGGACATTGACAGATGTTCATCTGGAATCCGGCGTGGCTGACAGAAGCTACAGCACCTGGTAGTCCCACTGGATACAGACTTTTTTCAGGCTTGTCTGAGTGTCGTTACTCATACCTGTTAGAGGGAATTCAGGTGTCGCAACTCATCCAGAGAATAAATGTGTCAGAATAATGTGTTTTAATATTATATCCGCGTGGTTCTTGAACACCACATACTTGGCACCATAAGCAATCCATTTTACTGTCTGAGCTCAGGTTTTTTACATAAAATCTTAATATTTAAAGTAAGGTAAATACAGCTGGAGTTTTGTGATCTAACTCCTGACTCGTGCTTGAGCGATGAACTGACCTGACCCCCCCGGGTTTAAACACTAGTGAAGTCAAGTCACCGAATCTGGGATTACACATATGAGCAGTTTTCCTCACTGCAGAGCCTCTGAATTGCTGTAATGACAAATAAGGGACTGAATTTGTCTTTTTAGTCAAATGTGTGGCATGTCAAGAGGAAGTGGTTGAGCATCATGTGACCTGCCGGAGGAGGGAGTCTTGAACCACTGATCTCGTTACACGGTTGCAGAAGAAAGTCCAGAAATTTCCACAGTCCTGTTTCTGCTGTCAAACTTCATCCTCTCCACTGAATGTGTGCTCAAAATCAAGGATGTTTGCATAAAAAGAAATTTCTTTTCTCTCTATTTTAAAGTTAAAGTTGTGTGATGTCAGCTACCTTACCAATGTCACATCATGCGAGCATCAAATGCATGGGCACAGAGGAAAATGATGGGATTTCATCTTTATTCAGAGAAGCTTGCATGCATAAAATGAAAATTTCAATCAGAAACACACCTAAACCACGACATTTTGCTTAGATTGCAGTGTTAAATGACTCATTAACATTCTCATGAGAACAAGTCAGGTGTATTATGTGGTTCTATTGTGTCAAGCGAGCTATGCCCTATCTAGTCTTCTCATTGAGACACCGCAATAGTTACCAAATGACACCACCAGCTATACAAAAAACATGGGTATGTGTACTTTCTTTCTAGTTCAGAGGATGTTGTATACCACCAGAAAGTGAGTGATACCACTACACATAATGATGTTACATTTCGAGGATTTGATGATGATGAAAAATAGCAACACAATAAGAAGCGTTCCAAAGAAGGTTGTGTTAATGGGACTGACCGTCATTGCACCAACACAGTCGTCAGAGACGCATTTCCCTGTCTTAAACCACATGAAACTCTCTGCCGCCCATACTTCATCAGAAAACCTGAATTAAAAATCTCTGAGGGGCATAACAATAAGAAGGAGAGGGTGTATGGGTGGACATCACAGCAAATGACCGGATTTCACAGATTAACAAGAGAAGCAAAGTGGAGATGTTCACAGCTGACTGGCAGCCATGCGTAGTAGCAGGGCCATGATCAGGAGGATGGGGCTGGACGCCAGAGTCCCTGTGCTGTTCTTTTGGTGGTGGTTCCCATGGCTGTGGCTCCTATGGGGCCCATTACAGTCGTCACCAAAACAACATTCCATCTTGGCCCCCGAGCTGCTGCCCTGAGCCTTGCTGCAGAAACCCTTGTATGTGCACGACTTCATCACCGTGTCTGTAAATGATAGCATGAAAGAAATTGACACACTGAGCATCTTTTTCCTCTGAGAGGCCTGAAAGCTGTGTGCTAACTTTGCATGACATTATGAACCCAATGAACTCCCCATTACACCCCAACTCTTCTTTTACACAAAGATTTTTGGTTATCATAAACTGCTGCAGTAATATCCAGCAACCTCAAATCATGCTGTGACCACACACATGGACCTATTCCTTGTCAGTGGAAACAGGATAAGTGCTGCATCGTTTCATTATGACTTCTGGTGAAGCTTTATAAATGCTGGAATCCACCAAATCAAGTATTAAAATTTTTTCCGAGGTGTGTGTTCACTCACTGGGTCCTGTGATGGTGGAACAGGCATCTGCATACTGAGGGCAGGAGGTGGAGCCCTGTCGGTTGCAGTCTTCCTCATTGGATGCCACGCATGTGTGACATTTAAGGGCTTGGCCTTCACAGACAGAACAAGAAAGAGCATCTGACTTGAGACTAAGCATGTATGTAGTTGCAGGAAGGTGTATTCATGCAGAAACACAACTATGTTCTTACAATCCTTTCACCCCACCGTGTCACCACACTCTCACTTGCTTGTAGGTACACTGAGTAGTTATAGTGGTAGTAGTAGTGGTAAATTTATGACTTGGAGTGAGTTACAGACAATAAAAACTGCTATATGAAATAAATAAAAATGAGCCATCCGGATTGTATTTTTTCACCTTACAGTTTTAATGCAAATTATGTCACACCATTCAAAACTTCCAGGCTCACATCTGAAATATTAAACCTTGCACCAAATGTCTGCAATTATAAGGGAAAAATCAATGATCCTCTCTATCCCAGAGCTTAAACTACATTATTGAGTTGAACCTCCCCCCAAAAAATGTTTTTATATCATTGCTGTAGATAACTTACTGTAGCAACAAAGAGAGATGAGCAGCAGATGGGCGAAAACAGTCTTCATGGTGACTGGCTAATGGAACGCTTAGTCCACAAGAGTCCAGAGTAAGAGTGAATGAGCTGAGGGTAGAACTTGGTAGAGGTAGTGGTAGGACGCGAGGTGCTGAGGTGGTTTAGGCATGCAAAGGTGTCTAAGGCATTAAGGTCTTATATCTGTAATCTGTGTCTATGCTGCACCGCCAGCAACCACAGGACTTAACCCCGCTCACTTTAACAGCTTCAGCTCAGTGATATAAAGCTCTCAGTGTTGGGATAAACAGCATTATGCCCTCGATTCTACTATGTTGTTCCGTTAACTTTTCAAGCTGTGTAATCTGAAGAACATTTATTCACTTTTGTATCAGCTTCAGATGGAATGTCTGATTTAAGAAGCAAATAGTGCAGGCAAATCACCGAAGTTAAACCTGCGGCAATCACAGAAATGATGAAAAACACACAAAGTTCATACACTGTCATAGAAAGCTGTAACAACACAGGTTAAATAAAAATCAATATAATCTTGTGGTATAACAAATTGTATTTATGTTTATACAGGCAAATGTACACTCAGTCCTCAATGTGTCAACCTAAATGTGCTAATATACAAATACAAACAATAATTAAAGGAAGGAGCTAAAGTGATCAAACAATATTAGATGTAAAATGGCATTAGAATGGCACAAATATAAATGGTGGCACATCAGTGGTTCTGTATTTGGGTTTAACATTGTAACAAAAAATATGATTATCTCTCACAGTAGTGTTTAACTCAAGAGAACTGAATACTGAAACGTTCACATACCCAACTTTTTTTTTATTTTTGTTTCTTTCACCCAATATTAACAAATTTAAATGTTATTGAGACATTTAGTTTTTGTCAGCCTTCAAAAACATGGGTGATTCTATGAAATTTCCCTTTTTCCCTCCCTGACACTCAGGTATTATGGGCACCAGTTCTGATATATTTTCAACCTTCTAAGACTTTACTAAAATAATGTGCCGGACATGGCTATTTTTACTGGTACAAAAACAATTTGCACTCTGAGAAATATCAAGCTTGAAAATAAACATATAAGTAAATAGAAATCTGTTGAAAAACTAGTGCAGGGCTTTAAATACTCACACCTTTGTCACATAAGCAGCAAAACGTCTTACAAAACTGTCAAACTTTGTGTCCTTTGTCCTAACAGATAAATCTGATAACTAGAAACGCAATCTGTGATTGTAACGATAAAAAAAAAGAAAAAAGAAAAGGATATTGGCATTTCACAGGACTAGCTAATCTTATATTAGATTAAATATAGACACTATATTTTATACCTTTTCCAATTCTCTGTGATTCTTAACAGAGCATGGCTCAGGTACTTTGGTTGAGCTCGTTTTGCAACACCCCAGAGCGCAGACAACTGCAGGAAAGTCCATCATTGTCAAGTTCTGATACACTCTGATTGTTTCTGCACCGGCCAGGTAAACCAGGTAAAGCAAATGACTCAGTTTCATAGGTTTTTGGTCCTGACCCAATGTGATTTAAGTGTCACTCATGAACAAAACAAAGTTTCTTATTTTCTGCGTTTCCTCAAAAAAAAACGGAATCCTTTCCTTCAGTCCTTGTGCAGCTTGACTCTTACCCTAACCTCTTTATGCACCACACAATAGCCCTGAGCTTTACTATATCAGATTAAATCCTTCTTTACTTCATAGAAAATTACATTTTATGGGTTGTTGCTTTGATAAGAATCAATAATCAATCCTTGTCACGGCTCAGTGGGATACACTCCATGTATATAACAACCCCAGCCTGCGTGATGTCATCCATGTTGATGGAAGAGTTGTTGTGAATATAGTTAGGTTAGTTATTCATTCATTCATTCATTATCTTCCACTTATCCTGTTCTGGGTCGCGGGGGGCTGGAGCCTATCCCAGTTGACATAGGGCGAGAGGCGGGGTACACCCAGGACGAGTCACCAGTTCATCTCAGGGCTGACACATAGAGACTCCTACCCAGCAGCGTCCCACCGCACCACCGTGCCGCCCTAGGTTAGTTATGTTTCTGGGAATTTAAGTAGAGTTGTTGTTCACTGGCTAGATGGGTGGATAAGAAGCCTAGGTAGTCTATAATAGGGTAAATATGCAAACAAAACAATGTGACCACATACATATAACAGAGTCTTAACTTAAAGAATGACTAGTATACAGACTCTCCTTGGTTCTGGTCACATGGGGGGCTTTTGCAGCATAGAAAAAGCTACTTTAGACATCTGTACATGAGTAGTTTCTGTGATGCAGGGTTGGAAGAGGGATCTGGAGTTTCTTCTTGGCAGAGCCAGGCACAGGGCATCATTCTGAGGCAGGAGCAGGGGGGATGTCACTTAGTCTGTTGCACCCATCTTGGCAATCAGCTCATCACAGATCTTAGTGAGTTCCTCCATCTCTTGATTCTATGACACCACAACATGAAATGAAGAAGTGCAGTTAATGCATTTACAGATGGTATATATGTGGTGGTTTGTATTTTTGGGAGGTAAAGGTTTCATGGAGCATAAGCATGGACGAAGATGAGGATGATTGTTACCTTTTGCTGCAGTGCTTGTTCCATAGACTCATTCTTCATCTGCTCCTTTCTCAAGCTGGCGGTCAGCGCTATGTTCTCTGAGCCTGCCTTTGAACGCACCTGAGCAATCTCCTCATTGGCCCTGAGAGATTCAAGGAACGAGGGAAATCAGTAAACATGTTAGATACTGAAGCGGCATCTTAAACCCATGAAGTTATTTAGCTTGATATGAATATGAAATTTGCTTTCAGTTTTACGTACTTGTCTAATTTCTCTTCTGCGTGGAGTTTAAGTGTCTGATATCTCTGCTCTTCCTGCTTGACTCTGGCCAGATATTCCTGAGCACACTTCTTCAGCACCTCTTCATTCTGAAGGAGGAAACAGAGAACATCCAGTACCACTCTTCTACAAAGAATTGGATGCAACATTGCTTTTCTGTAGGGCTTGTCCTCTCAAATTAACTATGCACTTTATTCTTAACAGTTATAATTATATAAGCCCTTTCTTATTTATGAATATATTTCAAATTATTGGATGTTTTTCTCTTTCTAATGCTTCTGATTTCCTGACATTAGACACATTCAATCCTATCAACCTCCTGGTCAACCATGATCAGCCACTTTCAAAGAGATGTGGGTCAACTCAAGGGTCAGCATTTGGGGGTAAACTGCTTTCATGGAGGATTCTCTGGCGAAGTAGTATTTAGTTTAGGAGAAGTGTGTGTTTGAGATGATGGCCAAAGTTCTATATTGACTTTATGTGTAAACCTGTGTTTGTCTCACCTCGATGCGACTCTAATCACACAATACCCTCCAAACTTACAACCCTCTTAATCCTCTTACAGCCCTCCTATTTGTGCTTCTATGAGTCAACCACCTCACCTCTTCACAACAGACGCCCTCATGGAGAAATTGTTTAAAGAATTAATGATGAGTTATTTAGTTCATTGATTGACCCCGTACTTTCTTAAAGCCATCCAGGGTGCTCTTCATGGTTTCATAACGGCGAAACATGTCAGAGAGAGATCGCTCAACGGAGTTCAGGTCTCCCAGGACGGCTTCCTTCTCCATCGTCACAGCATGCAAAGCCTTCTGGGAACTTGATTTGTTGCGCTGCTCATCCTCTGAAAAGAATGAAGAAGAGGACGTTGGTTAAGTTTGATAAATAACTTTTTTCTGCATTCACTCCAGTAACAGTGATTGCCTGGGCATAAATGGGATATCATTTTAATACATTTGTAAACAATAAAGTAAAATGCTTCGTAGGTTTCAGATCACTAGAGCAATGGTACCAAATTAGGGGTCACAGACCCGTTGTAGTATGTGGCGGTAATGCGCCAGAGAGCATTTATAAGGAGTTATCAGAACTAATAAAATTTGACATGAAAATTGGCCCGACTGTAATGGATTGTAATAAATGCATTAGAACGTTGGTGTTGAAATACATGCAGGTGTCGGCCTGAGTCAATATTCAAATTATCTGTTTTTTGCTTGATGCTCACTTTGAGTTGGATGTTATGAAATCTAATGTGTGAGGGTTTTTATTATCAACAGTAAGGATATGGGCTTAACATACAATTTCTTATTTGTTGCTTTACAATTTGCTGCATGTACGGGGATGGATTATTAATAAGCTGTAGATCCACATTAACTGTTTATGAAATAAAACACATATACAGAGAGAGAAATACTTCATCTTAGTCTTGTTTTGATCAAAACGGTGACTGAGGGTTTGCAGAGGATTTTCAGATTTTCATAATGGTTTACAACATACTTAGTTTTGGGAATGGTAGCGTAAGACCATTCATGTAACTGTATTGTTACATGGAAGATGGCAATATGTTCTCTATCATTATTTACACAGTTAATTGTTGTAATAGATTATATATTGAATATATGAGACCCACCGATCATCTGAGCAATCGTCTTCTCATACTCTGCAACAATCTTCCTGTCATAAAAAAAAAACACATGTTAAATTTTAATTAACCATTTGTCAGAACTTAAAGATAAATATTTTGTATCCAGTGCAAACTTCGAACCCCTAAATAAAGTGAAAAGGCAAAGGTTAGGTACATTAGATATTTTTTTGGGATACAAAAATGTGATCCTAGTGTCATCGTACATAGAGAGAGAAAATGTATCATTTCATCAAACCCTCAGATGACCATGATCAACGTTAATCACGACAGCCACTTTTTCATGATCACCAGGTAAAAAGAATGAAGAAATATAATATTTTTAACCTCATCTCTGTGACTTCTTGTCTGCCGACTTCAAACTTTTTCTTCCAGTCATTTGCTTCCACCTCTTTAGTGATGATCTAAAAGAGAGAGATGTCTACTGTGAGCTGAGCTGCACAATTAAAGAGACAAAGTCCTGTTATCAGGGGATGGGATGCAAACTGATGCCACATTTCAAGCTGCACAAGTGGACTGATACGGTGTACCTCTTCTCTAATGAGGGTGAGGACGGCATGTTTTTCGGTCTCACTGATGCAGATGGAATCCAGTACTTGACTTCCTTTTTTCCCCATTTCAACTTCCTCTGATTCATGCTTTAGTTTGCATGTGTCTTCATGCTGCTGAGATCAGACAGAAGGCGGTTATGCAAACGTTTGTAAGCCCAACCAAATACAAAGTATTTATGACAAAAACACATCATATACATTTTGTCAATGTTGTTGCAACACGTTTTAATTCTCCTCCATCTCAAAAAATGGTTAATAATTTGTGTCCTCTTATCATTTTGTACTTTCATGAATTCTAAATAATTTCAATGCAAACTATACTGTTGTTCCTTTAATATGCTGGGTATAAAGTACATATTATTAGGCAGTATTTTATTCCTTACGACCACTATAATTTGCTATAGGCTGTTATCACTTCATATATATACTGTAAAACATGAGATACAGACAAATTATATATTTTTTGTTGGAATATACTATTATTATTGTTATCATTTTTTTGTATTTACAGTTTTGAAATCTATTTTGTCACCAAGACTGCCAATACTACATAAAACAAAATAAAACAAGAATTAGTAATTCATTTAACATTTTTTCATCACTTTCTTAAACTTTGCTCATTCTCATCCTCTTTTATTTCACTTGGCATTCTTATAAATCTGGATCCCTCTACTTCTCCTTCCCCTGACTCTCTCCTCACTCATTTTGTCCTTCCCAGGATTATGACCATAGAGCCATAGTTTAATCTCCTGAATGACTAATCTAAATCCATCTGTCACCTGAGTATATGAACACGGAGACAGACACTAAGAACCTGTTCCTGTTCTACAGCACAGTGCAGTCGTCACATATGCGATCATACTGTTGATATAATTAAAGAGGCTCTAAACACAAAACTGGTGAGCCTGCGACATATTTAATCACAACATGCTTTATTGAATAATGTGACATTACAATGTAATATCACGCACTCAGAGCTAAAAATAAATTGTCAATGTAATCATTAAAGTGAGAGGTAAAATGTTATAATGGGATGGTTGATCGTTTTTTTTTACTGAACCTGATGATGAGAGGCAAGTTAAACCAATGAGAGTGTTTCACCGCCACCTAGTGGTCATTAATTGCCAGTGCTTTATATAAGATTTAAGGGTTAATCGGCTTGATATTCACTTACAACAGAGCAACAGTCAGACTCTTCAGGTTTTGAGGTCACATGGCAGTCAGGATCTAGAATGTAAAAAATAAACATGTAAACAACAAAGCATTCAGTGAGCACATACATCTGACAATGTAATTGTCACTAAAACCTGAACAATCAGACAAAAGTTTACAGTCTATGTCAAAACATAATCTCCTTACTGGACACAAGGTAACACTAAAAGTATAATGTGAATAGAGAGATAGGAGAGCATTAATTTTTACATCATTGCTCCCACAATGCAGCAAACGCTCTATGATAATACCATGAGGACATCGTTGACCTACCTCCCTGACTCTGGAAACCTACTCCTAGTATTTGGAGGCTGGTTTTTATCAGCAGTAGTTTGTGATCAATCACCAAAAGATGATGTGTTTTTTTTCCGCAACGGTAGATCTGGATTTATTCATTTTCCTAGATACCTATTCAATTATATCTTTCACTGATGATTCAATCCTTTTTATAAGCTTTGAAACTTAATTCTCTCTACCATATATTGGTGGCAGTTCCTCGTACCCCGTTCTGTTACCACACTGTGATGCAATCCATATAAACACCCCTAAATATATATTTTAACCCCACAGATCCAGATTAAAGGATGCGGATACAAATACATAAAGCCCCCATCATTTGTGGGTCAACAAATAAACATGGCTTTTGCTGACATATAATCACGTGAGAACAGTACACACACTTTTAGCACTAATTCTATTTTACCCAGCATCCCAACTGTTTGTAGGTCAGAGTTTGTAGTCACCACAAAAAATAACTAAAATTCTATTTCTGAAATTTCCCTTTCCTCAAGAAGACCAATTTCAAAGTTGTTGGAAGTATTCTCATGACATATGCAATATTACGTGCACTTTTTATTTGCCCTGTAGTTATGATTCACAATGAGCCCAAATGACTAGTTCACACATTTGATGCTGAATCTCAGAAAGTGTGCAGGAACTTCATTTAATAATGGCACATAACTATGTGTAATTTCTGCTCATCTTTTAAAATAAGTACATCTTTGAGCGTTATCTGTTTTGATGATTTTTATAATAAAATTATCATGATTTCAGAAACAATAGAATCACAAGTGGATAAACACAATGAAGGCCGGCCATTAACAGCCCGGCCAGTTACTAATGCTGTGTCAAATGTTAGCTAAGTGCGCTTGTGTGCCCATACAAGAGGTTTATTGAGACCGAAACAGCTCTCCACTAAAAAGGAGCAATCGCAAAGTACATTGCAGTGCATTTCAAAGAAGGACGAAATGATGTGTAAAGTTTTGATGAATGTTCTGTTTGTAAGCCAGGCGCATTTGCTCTCTGTTATTGATCAAGGAAAGCTGTCTAATTCCTAACACCAGTTTTCTTATCTCTGAAGAACGTATTTGGTCTCCAAGCTTGGTAAAAACTTACCTGTGTGTGCTTTAAGTACGTGGCTCCCTGATATGATCACAAAGGCACAAATTATTGAAATCAGTCTTTGCTGATTCATTTCACTCACTGCTTTCTTCTATGTCTGTTTTGACACCAACACTGTTGGCCAACTTTTCCTCATCTGTGGCATGGTCTCCATGATGGTCGTCCTATGACAGCAGTAAATTGAATCAAATCCACTGACTGTATGAAGCTTTCCAAAAGTCAAACACTACCATGTGTGCCAAATGAGCAGCAGAGACTCTTACCTTTCCGCTTAAGTCCTTTTGCATGTGATGGTTCTGCTTGACTTTACAGGAGTTCCTAAAAACAAGAAGGTCGAAAACATCATCAGCGTCAACCCTAACAAGACAGATATCTCTGCACATATTGATGAGAAGAGAAAAAGCCTCACAGCCACATCTCTTTGCTCTGCTGTGTGTATGTGTGAGTTTGTGTGTGCGTGTGTGTGTGTGTGTGTGTGTGTGTGTGTGTGTGTGTGTGTGTGTGTGTGTGTGTGTGTGCGTGTGTGTGTGTGTGTGTGTGTGTGTGTGTGTGTGCGTGTGCATGTGTGAGAGCACTGTTGCAGTGCTCTCACACATTCTCCATTCTCCCTGTGCTAAACCTATTTTGTAAACTTGTTTTTCACATTTATTTTGTTTTCAGAGTTTAGGTCAGGTAAATATGTTGACACAGCAGCCAGGACTTGCATTAAGACTCAAAATACAAACACCTATATCTACACATACACAGCTACGTATGTGGTACTTACAATAGAACACAGAGGAAATGGACTTGTTCAGCAGTCCTGATGCCACACAGAGAAAAGGTAAACAGAATGGAAGGAAGGAAGACACAGGAGAGGACGGGACACAGGTGAGGTTTAACTCAAGGTGGGTGGAGTGTTATTGTAGATAATACAAAAACAAGACAGAAAGTGTGTACATGAGAACTTTTGATTTAGTTTGAATAGTGAAACTGAAATAAATATTTTTAAAAACCACACAAAAAAAACAACTAATTCTGTGATTGTGTAACTTGTTAAATGAGAATAGAAAAAAACTCAAAATTAAAAATTGTGTCTTCTCTTGGCAGGATTTTAAAGTAAAGATGGTGAAAATGTATCCATTTATGTCAATACTCCCTCATCTTTTGCAGTGTAACTGTGGGCTGGAGCCTAAACCAGTTTATGACAGGCAAAAGGGGGGCTGCATGTAGGTCAGGTCACAAGTTGATCACATGGCCAACAAATAGACATTTAAACGACCATTCACCGTCATTATATATAAGGTATAGTGAATTTGACCTGCAATAACGACAGTATATGTATGAAATAATAGAAAAAATAAAATTATATACATCAATAACAACAACATTAACAATATTTTACTGATGAAACCCATTGAATATCTTATTTGAAAAATCTATTAAGGTAATGTGTTGTCCATGATAAATATCTTGCTAATTTATATCTTGAAAATGTTTTTCTTTAAAAACCCACTAATCTCAGAGGACAGAGTAACAAAAGGGCAGTGGTGTTACTCGATTTGATCCAACTTATCGGATTTGATTATGTTTAATAAATCAAAACCAAAAAACTTCCCAACCAGCAAAAACTGATCTAACAACATGAGATATGATTAGCGTATATATGTAGTGTCTTATTATGATGGTGCCATTTACAAAGTTGGTCAATGGAAATGTTGCCAATCTGAACTGAAAACATCACAAGAGGGCATTCGAAGAGCAACATTTTTGCTGCGCTGTAGCTTTCATTTTATGTCAGCAAACAAACAGCTATGAGTAATAAAAAGAGGCCCTAAATCAGCAGGTGTGCAAGACGCATGCAAATTAAAACACATCTTGTTAGATAAAATATTAAGTAAAGACAATAATACCATTAGAAACTATACTAGGAGCGGCTGTGCAGAACACACAACAGAGAACCGATGGTTCACAGAGAACCAAATGGGAGCACACTCGTTTCAGGTTCATGGTACATAATGGTGGGCATTCACTAATGTTCTAAACAGCCACGAAAGAAAGAGAGCAGCATTTGTTCAGCCTGAGGATCTGTGAGTCACATCAGCTCAGCCACAGACTGATGACTGAAGAGGACTGGTCTTTGTGTGGGTTAGTTTTCTAATGTTTTACTCACGTGATGATTTTGCCATTGGTCTCACAGGTTAGGTTTGTGTTCGAAAGCACAGATTCTGGATCGATGTTGCCATTAAACAAGTCAGGGTCCATGCAAATGTCATGGTTGGGTGTCATGTTTGAGTCCAGGCTGGAATCAGGCGTCACTGGAGCCTTGTCGTCCACCTCCGTAGGATCAGGTTTGTTCAGAGGGGAGAGCACGGACAGCGATGGAGGCCGGAGAGGTTGATGCTGTGGGAGGGTGCCAGGAATGGGCTTGCTGCAGCTGGTCAGGTTGAGGTTCTGGTCCAAACCGATGCTGTGGTCATTAGGTGAAGATCCGATGAGGTTGTTCTGGGTATCAACCACATTGGATGAAAGTTGCGACGCATCCTGTTTGAAGTTCTTGTCCAGAGAGTTGTTCAAAGCATCAGGAGAAACTATGAAAGAAACACAAGCATTCAAGTCAACAATGTTTGTCAGATTATTAATAATAACAATAATAATAAATTTAATTTATAATGCAGTTTACATTATTGTGCCTTTTAAGAGCATCTCAACGTGCTTCACAATAAAAAAGAGGCAACAACAACATAAAACAGTCAACAGTCCTTTTCAATTTAATTTAAAGCTCCTTCCAAAGTCCAAATACTAACTCAACCTAATAAACGGACCTACGTCATTGAAATGAAATATCAGCCTATTAATAGGATACGCGGAAACTAAATATGACCCCTTTCACATATCACATTGTTTAATATTGTCATATGTAAATAAGAAATACTATATATAGTCATTATGATGTCTGCATATACAACAAATATATAACGCATAGAAGACAATCAAATGCATAGTCTTTAGTCATAACATTTAGTCTACAGGAAGTACAAATTAAGATTTGGGTCAAAACCCTAACATATACAACAACACAGACTTTGGGAAGTGGATGGTTTGTTGTAGAAGAAGAATCACTCAAGGGCTGACACAGAGGAAAACAGATCCTAATTCTTCATCCAATGTCTCTCTCTAAAGAACATCCTTATCTTGAGGCTACTTAACAATTTTATCTTCTATTGAAGGGCTTGAACTTGGAGTGATGACTTTGCCTTCTTCTGTTAGAAGACTAAAAGTGGCTACTTGCCTCCTCTCAGAGAACTTCCCGTCCTGTGTCCTCACATATGCCGTACATAGCTAACTAACAACCAAAGCGGCATGCTGATCTCTGTTGAGTCACACTGCTGCTGAAACACAGTCCTCTCTGTTAGTGAAAATTACACCCTCAAACACTATAAAAGTCACACAAGTACACGTAGCAGCACAACAGAAAAAAACTGTCCTTTATTGTCCTGCATTCTTCTAAACCAGCAGAAAACCTGTATGATGTTAATGTCATGTTGGGTGGGGGACAGCTTCCTCAACCTGTCACAAATGTGACTTACTACATCATACATGACGATACCAAGTTTCAATTTGAGCACACACACACACACACACACACACACACACACACACACACACACACACACACACACTTCGGAGAGAGGGAAAAGATCTAGAAGAACCACACCCAGTCATGCAGAGCACACCACCATGTGGCCTAGCAACAAGAACAACATAAGATTTTATAGGTTTGACAGCAGAATCATAAAGAGGCAAAATAGAGACAATATGGAAGTAAGAGAGGAGGACAGGTAGGACAAGAGTTATTTGAGGTTTCGGCTATTTCCTTTGTTCAACAGTGCATGCAGTTAGATTGTGCCCTGTGGTTTCTATGAAAGGTTTTATGAAAAGAAGAGGAATTCCACCAAAGCAGAGTATAATTATAGTCACCCAAAATATCAATTCCTCCACACAGTTGATCTTCTATTCCCAAAACTGGCCTAGATTTTGTTATTGTAGAATAAATAGGGTAGTTTCTGCACACTTGATTCAATGATAATAAAGCCATTCCTCTCTGGCACAGAGCTGCATATTTTGTAACTAGAAATGTCCAACTTCAACTATTCAAGACATCCAAAACATTCAGACCAGTAAAATCTTAATCAGTCATAAAGGAGAGAGCAGATTAATGCGGAGAAACAGAGTTTGAAAACAGCGGTGCTATAATACAACTTTTCTTAGCATAGCCCTCCAGATCATCTAATAATAAATGAATCGAGTGTAATATGTGGAGGTCCTGTGAGGGCGAAAGAAGGACAATGGGAGGGGTGGTTGACTGGCCTTCTCTGGCAGCATTAGATAGACTCTGCTCATCTAGCATCCGTTTATTAGATGATTTTCACTTTGCTCCGAATGGGAGGAAGATAGTTACACTAACAAAAACTCATGCACATTCTGAATAGATGATAACAATATCTTAAAATCTGGGCAAATTGAATTATAAGACCCTCGGCACTATTGTGTCTTACTGGGGTTGATGAGAAAATATTTTTGTACTTAGAGTGACTCTATCCTTTAATGAGTTTCTGCATAAATCTGCACAATTTAGTTTAGTCATTTTTGTATATCAAATTTTGTTTAGCTAAAATCCTCTTGGGATGACAGAATGACATAAAGCTCGGCGAAAAAAAGATATCTTTTCCAACCTTTTGATAATAACCACATATAAACATTGATCAACCACAACATTAAAACCACTCATATGTGAAGACAGAATGATATTGATTATCTTGTGGATTTCATACATTAGACATATATTAACTAAGCTGGAAGCAGGAAAAAATGGAAAAGCGTAAGGATTTGATTGACGTTGACAAGCGCCAAATTGTGAGGGCTTAACGATTGGGTCAGACTACCTACAGAACTACAGATCCTCTTGGAAATTCATGGTCTGCATTGCTTACTACTTACTTGAGTGGTCTGAGAAGGGATAAATGATGAACCGGCAACAGTGTCTTGGGCGCTAAAGGCTCATTGATTATAAAGGCAAAAGAAAAACCTTCCCAATATGAAACAGTTGGTTTTAATATTAGCGCTGCTCGGTGTAACTCTGATGTTTAGATAAAAACTGCCATTTATCTAATATAATACTAAGTGATAGATAATTTTTGGTCATTTTATGAGGCAAAATGTAACAGTGTGGGTATTTTTATTTTTTTTATTTCAACATTAATGCTTTTATGCCACCCAATTTTCAAGACAAGTGTATTCTGAAGATGATAATTCCCTCAAGCACAGCAAGACATTGTACAAATTGACAGTATGTAACATTTGCTTCAATCCTTTGGTGAGTTTAGAGAAGTGTGTACGGTATTATAGTGTCTATTGTATATAAGTATTTATATATGCTCTGGAAAAGATGGGCTACCTTCGGAGATGCCTTTAAATATTCTTTATAAGGAAGGTATGAATTTAAAATATTAAAAGGCATAGATATATTATATGGTTAACTTCAGTGTAAAGTATGGTGACGCTAAAATATTCAATTTGCAGATATCTTGACAAGAGGACCAGTCTTTAGACTCGCCTTATAATTAATGAGTTTCAGTAGAACACTAGCTCATCCAAAAATCTGAACTGTCTCACCTGTGTGATTTGAGATGTCCAGTTGATCCAGTAGCTTCACAACACCTGGAGACTCTTCCTCTGGAGTTCCAAAGTTCCCTTCTGAGTCTGAGCTGCGAAAAGAAGACAATGACAGAAATCACTTACAAAAATGAAAAGAAAATGCAAATAAACAGAAAAGAGAGACAAGGCAGCTCAAGAGTTTGTCAGGTTATCTGGATTTAAATGTACTTTTTTTTCCTTTGAAATTGATAAGGCACTGAAACTGAAGAAAAATGATCCATGAAACAAACTAATCACTCATGAAATTATTTAGAACATGTGACATTGCAGGTTCCCAGCCATAAGAATGCTCCCGCTTTCTCTGGGAACAGAGACATTATACATCTTGATCAGTCTGAGTAGCTAAATGTAATTGCAACAAAACGTATTGAACTAAAAATAGGTCATGATTTTATTTTGCAGCGTAAATGTTAATTTAACAGATAACACTGACTTTTCAATGTCAATTCCATTTTTTCTTGAAGAGACAAAAAAAAATAGCTGTCAGAGTTCACACCATAATCAGTCCTCCTTTTTATTTTAAAGGAAGAGGAAGGGAGAAAAAAGAGGAAGCAAAGTTCTATGAGGCCACCTGCATCCTCATTGAGGACACCCTCACACACACACACAAGGCAGACCACTCAGTCTTTTTGTGTGGTGTGTCAGCTGCCTACACACACAGCCCAAATTTATTTCCAAACTCTGGAGACTAAAAGAAAGGGAGAGAAGGGAGAGGGTTTATGTCGTTTTTGTGAGTGTGTACCCATTCCCAGCCATATGAACACACATCAAAACGTCCACACATTAATGGAAAACAGCACCCAAGGGAACAAACTTATGGTAGTGCCAGTAATAGTGCCAATACCTAAACACACTCCATATCTGTTATTAGCTCTTACAAACACATTTACACATGCCGGAGCTCTATACAAACACTACCATTCAGGGCTAATCCTCAAATACATTAACCACCCCCCACCCTGCACACACACTCACACACACACACACACACACTCACACACACACACCCTGGATCATGTCCCAGTGATGGCCTCAATGCCTGCGATCTTGCGTGGTTACTTAGAAACTCGAAATAGGCAGAATAAGAATAAAAGGCTCAGGAAACTGGCACTTTTCCCTTCCCCCACCCATCAGCAACTGTTCTCAAACTGCCACACAACACACTGTGACACACACACATCAAAACAGTCCTCAGAGGTTTGTGTCTCATAAAGAAACAGGATGCTGTACACAAAGTGGGGACTGATTAAACAGTAGTTTAAGGTCCTGTATTTTGACTTGGACTCTCTTTTTAGGCAGTGACAGCATTGGATCTTTGGCAGAGGACGGAATGTGAGATTATACCTCAGCATCAGTCAGTTTGTCCATGTGTTTATATATCCACCACCTGTCAGTATGACTCAGGGGAAACTACAGTCTTCAAACCATTGCTCACACATGCACACAATCAATCTAGTGCTGTTTACATAGGTGTGATTACAGAAAATCACTCTCCTTTACGGATCATCGCTATTACTAGGTCTTATATTCAAACCTTCTATAAAACCTGCTGCCCCCCTTATTACACAGATATGAGCATTATGGCATTGCCCTCTTACTTGTCTACTTCACCCTGAGATGTAGGCTGTCCCTCGGACTCGACACCCCCAGTAACTGCTGACCATGTCCATTTGGCCCACTGCACTGGAGACAACCAGGACATCTCTGCACCACGTCGACTTTGAGACCAAAGGCCACCTCCAAAACAGATCTGCAACTTTTTCCTCTGGATTAGTTCAGATTTTGTCACCGCTGTCAATCAGGTTGCGTTCTTCTTAAACCGTGGGAAAAGACAACAAAATGTGTAGCCTTCTTGCTTTCTCCTTCCTATGTCTCCTTTCTTTTCTATACGACTTGCTCACTTCCGTCTTTAGTCAACCCTTGCTCAGATTTCCCACCCTGCTCTTCTGTGCTGTTGACGCTCGTGAGAGGGAAATGTGTCTCACGCTGCTGCTGTTTGTGTTGCTGCTTTTCTCTCGACACTACTGACTCACAGTGCAGATTACTGGAGCATCAGTAGTCACTCCTCTCTCTGCTCCCCTCCCCTCCCCGCTCCTCTCCTCTCCTCTCTCCCTCCCATGCTGGGAGGACAATCAGTTGGTTAACAAACATTGGCTCGCTATGCACTCTGGATTTTTGCCTCTCCCCTCCAAGATTCTTTTTAGGTTTGTTGATTGTGGATTTAAGAGAGGTGGGGGAGAGGCAATACTTCCTGTTTTAATAATAAAACAGGAAGTGTCTGTCCTATTCTAGGACAGACAAACTACCACGGGTTTGTGTTTTCAGGAGAGCCTGAACTTGTACTCCATCATTATAAACTCATAAAACTTGAAAGTAAAAAGCCCTTAATCATCTACCTTATGACAGCCCTCCAGGAACATTCCTAAGGCATTGTAGCTTTGAAACCGGAATTATGTATTTACATTTAACTAGACTGAGGAAAACAGCAGAGTTACATAACTGATAAGTAACTTGCTGGCATGTTTTGGATGTCAATTTTAACTAAGGGAGATTAATATGAATTATTAATATCTTGTTTACTTGGCATCTCCAGACAGAACGTGCGTATTACTGTGAAAATTACTTATTACAAAATCCCTTTGTGCGTATTTCTCTCAGATGATGGAAAAATATATTTTCTGCAAGGATTAAGACTGTTTATGTCATGTAGGTTTATTTCCACACAGACAAATTAACAAACAGCTAAGCAGGTGATTTAATGTGTGACCAGCCTTTCAATGGATCTATTGTTCACTCGCAATATCCAGGGCAGACAAACGGATCAATATGGCATCAATACATACTACAGTGGCGGCAAATGATTTGGATTTCATTTAGATGAAAGTTCTCGGGCTTGCTGCTTGCAAACACAGGTTCACCCACTCACAAATGTCTTTCAGATTCTGATCACGGATAGATTATGTAACTTTAAGTCCAGGCTTTCACTTATGCATCTGTCTCTCTCTGTCTCTCTCGCGTTCCTTTTCTCACAAACACGCATATGCGTGCACACACGCACAGCTAGCCAGATGAAAGGAGTTCTTTGAAAAAACATGAACTGTGAGGTATCTAATAGGGAAAGGATAGTAAGGCCACAGTGAAAAAGGTGAACAGGGAATGAGTTAATTAAATATTCATCTTTAGCCTCATACTTTGAGGCGCCTTTCTCGCCGTTTATTGCTCACATGAGCAAGTATGGAAAGAAAGGTAGAGGCTCTTCCAATCCTTCACACAGAGCTCGTCCTCAGAGACAAACGATCATGCAGATAGATGAATGCATGCACCAACACACTCAAAAATAATGTCACGCACTAGTGAACATGGAAAAAGAGACGCTGTTCAGTCTGTAATAGCTGTAGTGAAAAATGGAGCAAATTAGAGGCAAGCCAGATGGGAAAGAGCATTAATTAAAAATGGCGAGTGAGCGACAGACAGATATCAAGGATGTGAATAAATTGAAAACCGAGACAGTACAGAGAAAAGTGAGAAGGTTGAATTTTTTGGGCAGGGCTGGTATCTAAAACATTTTGTTTTCGTTAAACATTCCAGACGTTGTCTACTTTTCCTCTTTTGTCACCTTATTTATCAGTCAGTTTAGCTGAGAGGACAAACCTGTCTGTCTTGCATAGGACATGATACTTAACACTCAAAGCAAACAAACTCTGCTGGCACATTCAGACAAAGGACATCCCTTGTTGCGCTAACTGATTACTATCCTACACCTTGAAGCTGTAACTTCACCTCTGGACATGCAGTAACTCACAGAAAAACATATTTAAACATATATTCTTACAGATATTTACCGCGATTAGCCATAACAACCGACAAGCGAATACAAAATAACATTGATTATCTCATTACAATCGAATTTTTCAATGGCTGAGATATATGTTAATGCTTGTTCTGATAGAGAAGTATCAGGTGGTTGTATTGTTATGGCTGATCGATGTATATACTCTATATACAGACTGAGATTCAACAAGTAGAGACCTGAGCCCCAGAGGAAATGAGCAAAATTGAAAGAGAGGGAAGAATCAGCTCTTATGCCATAGCTCTAAACCAGAGCAGCACACAGTGAGTCAGTGGCAAACCCACACATGAAGAAAATCCATATGTGATCCAGAGCTCTTCATCAGCAATTACATTCTGACTGATAGCAGCATGTGTGGCTTTGAGTTAAAAATAGTTCAGCAATGATAAACATGTGAGCGACATCAGAGGCTATGTGATACTGCAAACGATAACTGTGTGTCTGCAAACATAGAGAAGGAGTAAGAGAAGCTCCTCTACTTTCCCATATTGTTTATCTGTGATTTCAATCCGCTGCATGACGATGGTTGGCCACATGTCTGACAGTATGTCTGGCTGGAACAGCAATTTGGTCCATAACAAGGTTGAATGGGTGAAAATGAATGGGTGAATTTACTGTGATTATTTCAGACATGCTATTGCATGCCTAAGGACATCACAATGTTGGTCTGATCCAGACGGAGGTATGTCACTACTGCCATATGAGCGGCATAAAATTTAATCAAAATAGTTGCAGAGAGAATCAAACTCAACAACGTTTCCATGCACACTGAGCTTTTCTCGGTATGCATGGACCCCCATCTTGTTAAAAATGCATGATTGTAAACTGATATTCCAATCATGTGCAGCTTCATGTTGCATTCAATTAAAAAAAGAGCTCATGTCTGTATGTTATATTAAGATGGTGAACATGGGAGACATCAGCATGTCAGCATGGTAATGTTAACATGAAAATATTCACAGCAACCTGCACAGCTGTAAACGTTTCATCTTGCTTTTCCCCAAATGATAAACTCCTTTTCCTGAGGTGCCAACACTGGTAATGCTTGTATACAAAAAAAAAACATAACCAAATGGTTGGATTTACCTACAAACAGCACCTCTTTTCATTCGGGACACAACAGATGCTTTCTCCTCATTAGACAAAATGTCACTACTCATATGTGAATTTTCAGTGGGCACACTGTCCTGACATTTGTTGAGTGCACTAACCCGTATGGATGAGGCTTTTGATATTTAATTTCCCCACAATGTCGTTCTCAAGCAACATCTTACATTTGACAATTTCATACCAAATACTGCACAGAAAAACCGAACCATCAGTTGCCATTTCAAGTCAATTTAATTTGAATAGTCAAATAACAAAAAAAGTCCCTGCAAAGAACTTTACAAAGACAGGTCTAGAAAAGAATAGATC
Organism: Lophius americanus; assembly: GCA_037951165.1. Lineage (NCBI taxonomy): Eukaryota > Metazoa > Chordata > Actinopteri > Lophiiformes > Lophiidae > Lophius > Lophius americanus. Next base: position 2,672,645 of record JBBDHG010000024.1, on the reverse strand, counting down.
GTGGACTTTATCCCACATAGAAAACAATTACTGTTGCGAATCTTAATATTTTACCATGTAATTGCTATAATTATTTTATTTTTTGACTTGGGCACAACCCTCTTAGAAAGAAATGCAGAAAGCGCTGTCCTTAACAGTTTGTTCTGCATTTCTACTCTGCAAAACTTTTAAGCGCATGTCAATATTTACAATCCACATTCATTAGTCCATACCCCAGCAGCAGTAAAATTAGAATAACTAACACAACTATGCTAGTTAGTTGGAAAAGTTCTCATAAAACTGAGCTCAGCTTCAGCTTCAGCTCAAACTGAATTTCTTGATTATTAATATGCAAATAGTGTTTCTTGTTTTGAATATGGTGTTCGAGCTAAAAGTTGGTAAGTATCAATTTATACATAATTTAAACATATAAATTAAAGAAATATATATTAAAGCAACAATATATGTTATCAAATATAAAAATACTGGACATTTCAGGAGATTGCCTGAGACTATGAAATTGTGGTACTCATGTACATACACACCAATAATGATCATTTTTTAATAATCTGATTATTTTAAAAGTATATAATCTCTACCCAAAACTTTGCTGTAATATAACCAACAATAGTCCACTGAGTTTCGGAAATTTTGCTGAGGCTATACTTTATATTAGTAAAGCGATAGTATATTTTGGTACTTTGTCTTCCCCCCGTCTTAACTTGTCGATCGTCTCAGTATAGGCCAACAAAGAGGACAGCCCCCATTGATGAAAATGTGATAGCGTGTTGTTGACCTCAATACAACACAAAAAAGGTGTTGGTAGTGTTTTGAAAACGTTTCACAAATGAGTTGGTAATCCGTGAAGTTCTGATCTGTGATCTATCTTTCCAACTTTACTGAAGCCCTGTAAAGCTACAGCCACACTAGCCTTCTCTGTAACTGACAAGGACGAATCTGGATGTTATGTTTTGGATGATTTTTTATCTGCTTTTGCTTTGTAGCACTTTGAGATTTGATCCAAATGTAAAGTGCATTATAAATGAAATGTATTATTATTATTATTATTATTATTATTATTATGTTATGCCCGTGTTACACCTTGATTGAAGTAGTCTGATTTGTTGATCCATAATGGATAATCCTTGATGTTGTTACAATTGTCAAGATATTCGTGCAGATTCACTTATGTTAATGTAAAAAGTCAAAGGTACTTTGTTTTCTTTTGAGAACAGGGTAATTCATTTGGTATCTCAAAATAACAATAATAAATAATTATTTTTTATCATTACCGCTGAACTTACTAGATGCAACATCTTGCTAAGTGAATATCAGTAAGAATACTTCACTAATTCACTAAATACTTAATGAAATTCACTTAACATAAGTGATCAGGGATTGTTAGCTTCTTTCAATTCACTAAGATTCTTATTATTAAACTCAGACAAAAACTTGATACTACATAGACACTTATACTAATAGAAGTCAAATATTTCAAGAACCTAGTCCATAGGGTTAATCCGCATTGTTTCCTTTCAGTATAAAGCAGAACAAAAAAGGAAGGTATAATGTTGCGGTCCATGCTCTGCTGAAACTGTATCCTGCCACGTATGAATGTGTGGTTGTGTGTGCAGGTTAATCAGAGCATATACAAGTAGGTGCATGAATATATAGCTGTATATGTTAACTGCATGTGGCAGTAATTTACTAATAATTTCATAATTCCATAACAGACATGAGCTAGGTGACAAATGTTTAGGTTTAAAAGAAAAATTCCTCCTGTGATGGACTACTAATGGTCTCTCTGATCTGACGGTCTATCTCTGTAATGGCCGGCAGCATGGACTTGGAGTAAAATAATACTGCTGCAATTACTCGCTCTATATGTCTCTATCTAGTGGTCAGTATTGGACTAACATCTATCTATTCATGTACACTTTACATGATAGATAGATGTACATTGTACAGGGACTGGGGGACTGTGAGAGCTATCATATTGTAATCAGATCACCCATGCAAACACTGTGACAACATATGAACACTCCACATAGACCGGCTCCAGGATCCCCAAGTGTGTTTAAACCCAGAAGGGTGTGATGCAACAGTGCTACCCACTACACCACTGTGAGCCGACAAAAAAGAGCAGAAATACATTCTCTTGAATGTATATAGCCCACGTAGAGGGCTATACTACAATACCACAAATCAGAATCAGCACAGCCAATCTTCCTTTGTCTGACTGGGTTAAAAAACAAAAACAACTCAAAAACCCCAGTCACAGATGAAGAGTATCACAATCAACTTTCTCTGTGCACCTGCAGTACACTTTCTGCTCCGGACGCTTTGTGTGTTCTAATAACTATGTAACGTCACTCTTCTTCCACACAAAATGGGCCAGTTGCATGCCCTCAAATTACACTACAAGGACGGCAATAAAGCAATACCATCACTACTGTATTTCAGGAAAAAGACAACAGGCTGCAGTGCAAATAGACACTTATTGTGTCGATTCTTGAATTGACATGATTTTAATACTACTAAATTGCACAGTCATTGTCAATTAATTTCTATTAGCAAAAAGTTCTTAAACTATACATCGAATAAAGCACTTTTAAAGTTGACATTCGGATGTTCAAATATGCAGATAGGAACACTGATCACAAAATCATAAAACACTTTGCTGTTCCTTCACAATTTTGAACTAGTGATAATATTATCTTATATATTTAGTATTACTCCGCATACTGGGGGAAAATAAATATTTTAATCATTGAAGGTTTACATACTAAAAAAAGAACTCAAAATGCATTAGATTAATGTGGTCTGCTGGAATTACACGAATTACAAGTATTATTAATGTTTCCGATACAAAACTGTGAAAGTATTCTGTTGTGTGGATTGGTACATTGATTTTGAACATTCCCAAGAAAAGTACAAATAACTGATAATTGTGAAATGTTTAAAAAACAAACAAACAGATAAATAAAAAGCTAATAAAACTGGAAACGGCATTTACTCTTTGATTAGTTATTAGTTTATTCTGGGCACATCAGGCTCACAGAGACTGAAATACAGAAAATGGAAGTCTAGATCCTTCCGGGAAGCATAGCCTTTTTAACATCTCTGTTATTTCTGCATCTATAATAGAGAAGACCTAATTGCAGTCAGACTTTAGAGCTAGCAGGGACGAAACAGCAGGAACCTCCCTACGCTAGAACACATTAGAATGACTTGAGTGCAAGTGAGATGACACAGCAAAAAGAGAAAGAATGAGGGAGGAGGAAATATAGAGCGGAGGGGTTTACCATGTACAGACACCAACTGAGCCTATTGTTCTCAGCGACGACAGGGACATGGGATCACACCGACCCAGACATTAGTGCAAGAACGTTGTGCACACATACATGGAGAGAGGAGGGAGACAAAACACCCCCTACTGTTCTACTTTATGTTGTTCCTATATTTTTTCTTTGCCCTTAACACCCAATTCATCTAGATTTAATCCCCACTGACATACTGAAATAGCACTAATAAGTTGTTTTCATTGAACTGTAATTCAAATGCAGACATCTGCAGCATCTGTACCAATACTGGGGGGAAAAAAGAGTTTCAAGATGGTGTATTCCCTTCATATAATTACAGGAGGTCCTACAAGCTAAACTTATGCATAATAGAAGTGCACATCTACTTTGTGTGTCTTAATTTGTGCACAGCGCGTCTCTCTAAAGATAAGGACATTTTTTCAGGCCACACTGGCCTGAATTAGTACCACCACAACCAGAAACGAAAGAGAGATGTCAACCCCTTCCCAAATGAGGGACATTTTGGATTTTCAGGGATCAGGAACAGGAAGGTCATCGTACATCCAATGACTGTTCAACTTTAAGACATAAAATAGATCAAGAAAACCACTGGCTGAAAACTACAATCCCATAGCACTGTTTGGCTTTCCAGTTTTCCCAGTGCGAGAACCACAACCCACCTGCCCAGATAGAAACACTCCCCTCAACTACGGTCTGCTTTTGTAACCCATTTTAAAATCACCCAAGTAACAATTAACATTGTATTTGTCTGCGTCTGTCATTGTTTGCCATCTCCTAAAGCCCCGTGTCAGTACATGGGAGCCCTGGCTCTCCTATTCACAAACATTGTTGTTCATCGTCCACTGAGTGAACGCAGTAATATTTAAAAATAGACTAGCTGAATTATGTATATGTGTTGAGAGAGAAAGAGCTCCTGCTAGAAAGGGATTAAAGCGTCCCTGGGATCATTGGACAGGACAAATTGAAGGGGCTCACTCTTCGTTCTAATGGATTAGAGGGGGGGAAAGGAGAAGGGCGAGCCTTGTTCTCAAGTGCTTTCAATCTCTGAGGACTTCTTCAATTACATCTTCATTCCCTTTATTTTGGCAGGAGGTTGGTTGCAGACAGCTGCAGCCTCTTCCATCACATAAACACACAGCATGAGCAGAGCAGGAATGTGGGGTACCTGCTCAAACAGAATCCAACCGTATGGGCAGTAGGATTAATATATCACTCCGTGATAAAGGTCACAGCTCGAACATCACTAGCAGACAGCATAACACCTTATTGCTCATGTTGTCACCAGAGTGCCTCTGCTAAAATGAGATATCAAAGAATGACATGCTTGGACACTACTTTAATGTCAGGAACGTGACCCACCTACTACCATGTTCATTACCTTAGCCTCTATCAGCTCAACCACTCTCCCTCCCCTCGCTCATCACATTTGACTACATAAATTGCTTTCAAAACTGCTCCATGGGAGAGGCTATGTGCATTACAGCACCGACGGGCTGATTTAGTTCAGTAGTGATCAGTCACAGCTAGGAAAGCCTGGCTTCTAAAAAAAACAGCGAGTCCTGTCCACTGCTCGTCAACTCCCTCTTCCACACGTCCTACTTCTCCCTGAAACAGAAGCTCTCTTCATACAGTCAACACAATCTCACAGCCTCAGGCACCAAAGGGCAAAATCGATCTGCTCTTTTCCTTAATTCACAACATGCACTTGGTTATTCAGAGCAGAAGTGTCCCTGTCTCATGAAGAACTTTCACAAAGATACAAACGATGAATCATCCAGTCTTACATGCTGCTCTTTTTCCGCTGGGAGCTGACGGAGCCCTTCCTGTTTAGGCTGAGGGAGCCCCCCATGGCAACGGACGACTATATGTTTCACTTTGATCCGGGATGCTCGGTTTGTCTCCTCCCAAGATTCACCTCTGCCTCTCCTCTTTACAGACCGGCTCAACAGAACCCAACGCCACACCGCTTCTCATTACAGAGTAGTTATATTTTAACTAAGCAGCGTCTCCTCTCTTCATCTTCCCTTTGTTGATGCTGGAGAGTGGAAACGCTCAGGAGAACTAGTGTTCACACATGAACAGCTCTGCCGACAGTCCCGCCTCCTTGTTCTAAATGTCTCTCTCTCTCTCTCTCCACACACACACACACACACACATACACACAGAGATTACATTCACTTGTTCAGAGAGAGCATAGCCTTTAGTGGGAAAAAGACAGGGGTGGAGTGTCATGGGAGTCAGGCTTTTGTTCCTTCCTGAAAGAGTCTCCACTATTGTTAGCTGAACAAGGGAAAGGATGGAAGATGATGGGGGGCAGCATAAAACACTGCCCCACTTGTTGGTTCACATTCCCACTAACTGCTGTGTGTGACCCCACAACCCCAGGGGCAGCCAATTTTAGCAGGACAGTGTACAAGCGCTTACTGCTGTCAGAATTCACAGCTAGTTTACATACATTCACATTTCTTCCTGTGTGCTGACCTCAAATTTTTTTGCTTTTTTCTGTAATTTTCATCCATCCATTTTCTTCTGCTTATTCAAAGTTTGGTTACGGTGGCAGTAGGCTAAAAAGAACGCCTCCCCAGCAACACTCTCCAGCTCATTCTCGGGGCCCCTGAGCTTTTCCCAGGCGAGTTGAGATATATAATAATAATAATAATACATTTAATTTATAATGCACTTTACATTTGGATCAAATCTCAAAGTGCTACAAGGCAAAAGCAGATAAAAGCCTCAATAAAAAAAAAAAACTTGCCCGTCCAGCGTGTACTGGGTCTACTACGAGGTCTCCTCCCAGTTGGACATGCCTGAAAAACTTCCAACGGGAGGTGCCCTGGAGAATCCTAATCAGATGCCCGACCACCTCAACTGGCTTCTTTCAATGCAAAGGAGGAGCAGTTCCACTCCAAGCTCAATTTTTATCTCTAAGGCTGAGCCCAGTCACCATTCAAAGGAAGCTCCTTTCAGCAACCTTTAATACAAATTCTCTTCCATACATTTAAAAAAAAAAATTGATTTGAAGAATTTTTCGAATCTTTCCATAATCTTTGTGACGAAATAAAGTCAGACTTCTTACTATTTTCTCAGAATTTTGTTCTAAATTACCCATTTATAAATAGTTATAAATATATACAGTCTAAAGTATAATAGGGGAAATATTGGATTTATACTTAACATTTTCTTAAATCTACCGCTTATCCCATAAAACAAAGAATTTCTTAAATACGACAAAACACTGTATGAGAAGTAACAAACGATAGTGATGATGATGATTACCCGATTGCGCATGCTCAGGACATAATTTGAAGATATCTTTTCTTAAGCCTTTTTTCGTTAAACTCCGTCACTGATACATCAACTGCTACTGCTAATAATAAATAATCATAATATATTATAATCTTAGTTACGTTAATTTGGATGAAATACTCACATAGGTTTTTCACGTCCAACGGCAACAAATGCTGATAATTATCTACGTTTTGGACTTTTTAAAATTAGAGAATTGTATCTCATGCATTGAAATGAATGAGAAACGACAAATAAAGGGAACCAGAAACCATTAAAAAGAGGCTAGAGGGTAATTTTGCAACCTATTTATTATGGCACAGACAACATGTAACCATATTCCAAGGGTATGTATTCAGATAAGTTTTTATTAGTGGAAAAACAGTTGTGGGAAGCAAGAGGAATCATGTACAATAAATTTCAATTCCACGGTGTAGAAATTAAACGTTCATACATACATGGTTGAAGTTCAAGTAAATATCAGCTTAGTATTGTAGTTTTTAGTGCATCTCTAGAGGAATAAAAACGAGAAACAGGCCATTCAGTGCTTTGGTGGTGGTGGTGGGTGTAGTACCCGCATATTGCAACACACAAGTTATTCATAAAGTTAAATCATTCCTCTCAGAGTTTCTGAACTTTGGAGTCTCGACCCATGTTGTTTCACATAAAGGTGCCGATGCATCATGTTTGAAGCCCAAGAATAATAGGTCAAGATCAATAAAATGCTGCGAACCGCTGCTCTAAAATAACAAATAAGAACATGCAATGTATATAGAGAAGATCGTTTCACAGTATTGCACAAAAGGAATGAATGAATGAAACACGTAAAAGCCAGAACTTTCTGTATGAGATGCCAGTCCCAATAAGGAATATATTGCTGTTAAGACTTCCAGAATTTCGGGTCAACTGCAAAATAGAATAAGAAAGTGGTCAAGGAGGAAAGACACAGAGCTGGTGCGAGTGAGTAGCAGCACTTTGGATTTCAGGTGACTTAAATGTTGACAGGAACAATGTACTGCAGAGCTGCCTGAAGCCCCAGTATCAGACAACGCATCAAGCCAATTTTCATAATAACAAAATTAATTATTCAAAGTCGACAAAATTAACCCACCAGAACCAGCTATTTATATCTTAGGCCAAGGAATATTTTCCTTTGCCAACTGAGCTTCAGCTTTAAATGGGTAGTACAGTTGAGCACAAAGCAGAACATATAGTTAATTGAATGTGATGATAGTTCTACATTCTTCACTTTTAGAGGCTGTGCCTAGGAAATATACTAAATCTCAAAGATAATATCATCACAAGGAATTCCAGTTACAGGTGACAAAAATACAGTAGACACAGAAATGGATTTGTTTCTTTACGCTTACTTACCTAAGTTACACATTTTTGTGTGTTCCCTTATAATAATGGTTATTTTTCCAAATTGATCAGCTGCATTTGAATGTATGGCATTAAACTGCCAATAAAAAAACAGAACGCCATACGGTAGAGCGTCTACCTCAGCCAAGTCCCAACAATGCTTATTATCACCACTTACCACATTCCACTGCCACATTCCTCAACCAAGCTTTGTAGAAATCATTTTAGGCATTTTGGGTAATTAGGGTTTACTCTCACAATGTTAAAGAAAGTGAAAAATAAAATCCTGCAATGACTGCTTGAACCAGACTGCACCCAAATTGAATGAGCTTTCCTTGGCCCACGCCTGAACCTTCCATCAAATTTTGTTAAAATCTGTAGAGTAGGTCTTTGTATAATGATGCAAAATAACAAACAGGCAAACAACACAGACAAAAACATAACCAGCTTGGCTGATGTAAAAATATAAAATGACTCATAAAAGATGTGCGACCAGGAGCATTGCAGAGATGTTTATGTAAGTTTCAAACAACTATCAGATGCCAAAAACAGTTCATCAGTGATATTGTAGGTAGCATCAAGAAGCCACTGTCACCTTAAATTCAATTTGACTGAGATATCTGAATCAAAATAATCTGAATGTAATCAAACAGTCTCTATTGTCAAGGACAGGGCCGAGCAGTCAGGTAACATCCATACGATAAGGCATTCTGGAAGAGGATTATGTAGTGAGCTTCTGTCAGCTGTCCTTCATTTTTTTCACTCTCAGGTTACTGTCACCTTGATCGACAAGTCTATGTATATTCAAAAAATTTTGTTATTGTTGTGGCTGTTCAAAGTGCACTCCAAGTTTGTCGTAGATCTCCTTCAGCAGCAAGAGGGCTGTATCCTCAGACTCCCTAACAAACAGAAAGAAAAATATTTTATGTCAAACTTAAAATGAAGATAGTAGGATACAAAAGAAAAATCATAAAACAGAGCACGATAACCGCAGACCCTGAATTCGGTGATATGTATGACTCACCAGTAACACAGGTGAGACTGGATTGCAAAAAGGTATTCATTGAAACTCTCAATGGGTTTTTCCTGAAGAACAAAGTCGATCCTGCGTCCTCCATTCAACATTCCCACTTTAATATCACGCTGCTTTGTCTGCTCCTGTGATCTGGAGGACACCGCATCCTCACAACCACCTGAGAGGACGAGGCAAACTAGAATGACCACCTTGTACTTGTCTCTGTCAACCAGTCAAGTTGAAGTTTACATCCATGTCGACCAAATATCCTCATAAATATAGCAAAGACTTCAATGGAATTCAATAACTGGTAGTTCTTGGAGCCACATAGAACAGAGAAGAGGTGATGGTAGGAAGGGAAAATTCTTGTGTTGAAGATTAAATGTTAAGTATTAGTGGTGCAGCTCTGGGAGCAAGGGTCAGAAGAGTCGCAAGAGCTTACAGCAAAAATGGCATTTGGTCTTTTAGTGGGAAATAATGGACAAAAGTAACTTAAAATGACAGAATAACATTGCTATTTTATACATTTTTTAAATATATATGTTACTGAATTAACAGAAATTGGATGCAAAAAGCCATACTGATGAAGTATTTGCGGATAATGGAAAACATTATAAATAGAGCTGAATAATATGAAGTCAAATTGGTTTCATTGAAATAACAAAAGCATCATCCATACGATATAATCTAGTAGTTGGTAGCATGCACTTTTTAAGTAGATTTGTGATACACACAAAGAAGTGGAAGAGGGAAAACCACAACAACAGCCAGCTGTTGTAAAATGTCTAACTGCTATAACTTGGAAGAACAAGTGTAGACTAAAGTGTTGAAGTCTTGTCACGGGTGAGGCTGCTTTGATTCAGTCCAAAAAGAACTTAGGATTCCTTACCCAAAGTTGATTTGAATGGAAACTTTAAACTATCATGGCAGTATTGGATATAAAAACAATTTACTGGTTATCAATATCAGATGGAGAAAAAAAAAATCACATTATGCACCCGAAATTAAAATCAGTGATGATATCATTTCATTTTGCCCCTTTCATACATCCCAAATTCAAATCAGTGATTTAATTGAACAGAAATAATGAATATGAAACACTAAATTAGACCTATTCATGTGCAAACTCACACGCAAAATACATGAATAAATCGGCAGAAAAACAGGCCTTTCTACCTTGTTTCTCTTGGGGGCTTCTATCCTTTGTAGTTCCTCCTTCTGCCACTGGGGGGAGTGCAACAACAGGTAATCTGGAGAAGGACTGCCATGCAGTCCGCAGTGATCCCCAAACGTTGTTCTTCAAATCCATGCCCATACGGGTCAAGCTGTCCTTTAGTTCTATTAAACAATGTTAAACAGTAATTATCCTTAAGCTAGCTAAACAAAATCCCCTACCACAACACAGTTCCATAAAGACAAGGGAACAAGAAATAGACATACCTAGGTGCATTCTCTTGCGGCCCTTATGGTGCGGGATCAGCATGGGCTCCATATCCACCTCTGACACAATCATGGGCTCTATCCGATAGGCCACAGGGTCGTACTACAAAGAAATACAGATGAGGAGATCAATGCAAAACTTCTTTCAGTAGTATGCAGTATGGACTATGCATGAAAATGTTGGTATACAACTCCGATAGTTGTTGTCTTTAGCATGCTCATGTTTACTGGTGGCAAGAGTTATTTTTGCACTTGGAGCTTGAGACTAATACCACCAAAAAGCACAATGTAGCACCGCAGAAGGTCCTTCTTGACTGTGGCATCAACATTTACAACTCATCCCTTTGATAGACACTTTAAATTCACTTTAATTTCACCTGGAGTCAATAGACAATTTTTTGGACTTTGAACTCTACAAGTGCAAGCAGGCCAAAGTGAAAAGGTCAGATCACCAATCTGCAATTAAAGACTGCGGTTCCACCAGTTTCTCCTGTATTTTCCCTGACCCTTCTCTCTACCTCACCCGTGGAGCATTGTGACGGGCAGGAGGGGAGTACAAGCCCAGGATTCCAGAACAACACATGAAATGACACTGAGATACATGAAGCAAGAATAAAGATGGAAAGTTGATGTCTCGTTTTTTTCCAGCAATTAATATATCCACAATTGATTTGTAATAAAATATGTGCAGTCTCATCATTGTATTATCTTCAAACAAAAAAATCTACTGACAAACATTTTCATTATAAAATTCATAAAATGAAATGAAGATTACAATAAAATACTTTATTTCTAAAACTGTTAATAATGGAGTTATCCAGTGCTTTTGTAATTTGGGCTAAATCTGTCATTTCTAAACAGCTTTGTAAATGTTTAGAACTGCCCTTTAATGCCTCTTTTTGTGAAAATGGGAAAAATGTCTTGATTTTGCAAATAAAAAGCAGATATCATCCCCTCTTTGAGGTTGAGTGAAGGACCTATGTAAGGTATATGTGTGATTACTCACTGGGTGGTAGATGTTGTAAAAGCTCTTACAGGTTGGAAAGGTGTAGTTAGGATCGATGTATTTTAGCCCCCGAACGGTGAGGAACATTCCAATAGGAGATCCAAAGGCATAAAAGGTTTGAGGGTGGAAAGCCAGCTGTGGGTAATCAATGGATACCTGTGGAGATAATTGTATACAGAAACCTCTGTGCCGTTAAAATACCGTAATGCTATGATTCAAGCGGTTTCGATTCTAAGAAGATATATGGACTACTGCACACTAATACAAAAAAGTGTTGGGAACATCATAAATACTTTTCATGATGTCGATACAACTTTCGGCAGGTAATGAGGAGAACGGAGTGCTCCCAACTCATGCAAGGCTAGATGAGCACAGATGCAAGGTGTGGTAATGGGTTGTATGACACAATGGGACTAAGATGGCAGCCTCAAACAAGGCACAATGGAGGAAAACCTATATCTCAGAATTAATTTGCCTGGAGGTTTCACTAGTCAGGCCAGACTGTAAATGAAGAGCAACTCAGAGTACAATGAGTTCATAAAGTGCTAAAGACAAGGTTTTGGCAGAGTATGGGGGACACAATGTGAGACACAATGTGAGACACACCTGTCCCTTGGCTATGCCTCCATTTGTCTGTCCGAGTAAGCAGGGGGAGGAGAGAAGTAGGTTGGGGATGCATCAGAGCATTTATTTACGGGAAATCCCAAGCAAATATAATCATGTTTTTGTTTATGAGCGGTACCTGTCCGATACCCATGTTAAAGTATTCGTAGTCCACAGGACTGGTGACGGACTGCACCCTGTGCAACTGGTGCTGATGTCTTGTCAAACTTGAAGCTTGGTTTCCATCCTGATCACTGGCCTCTTGAAGTGGAACTTGTAGTCCTGATGCCAGACGAAGGTCTCCTATCTTACAATACTGAATGGATGAGAAATACAAAATGTTATTGAAATTATATCTTAGCTCTTTATGTTACAATTAATAAAAAGCCCCCAAGTGAAAAGGAAGTGGAAAATCAAGAAATAAGCAGCACCAAACAGCCTGTTCCTCTTAACTCTTTACAATGAATGGACAGTATGATCTTATTAAATCGTGAACATCAGTCAACTAATCCACATCAGTAGAAAGAATATAAGCAATGTATGTCTATAGAGATTTATTTTTTCAAATATACATCCTGCTTTATTGTGTAGCCTTGTCAAAAACTCTGTAGGTATATTGATGCCAAAAACTAAAACCATCCAACTTAATTTCAACCAAAACATCAGTGCAAGGAAGTTGTTATGGTCACATGTTCAAAAATGTCAAGAAAGTTGTTATGGTCACATGTTCAAACATGTCAAGAAAGTTGTTATGGTCACATGTTCATACATATCAAGTCTTATAGAAAGCCTGTAAGTCTTTTGTCAATTGGGTCAATTGGGAAATTCCTATTATTTTTTATGGGAGGATACATTGGGAGGATTCATTACAAGGTGATGAGCTTGACATGTATGTACGCTACAGAATTAGAAAAGCCAGTATATTTTCAGTCTACATCTGACCTCTGGAAATATTCTCCCCCTGACATAGTTCAGAATCTTCTTACGATGTCCAAGAGGAATTCCTAAATCTTTGAGATCACTGTCTTGGCAAAGAGTCTGAAAGAGAAGATTCAGATACTTGTTATTACACTTTACAGTTGAATTTGAATGTCAATTGTATGTGTGTGCGTGTGTGTGTTTATTACAAGGGATTCAAAGTCTAGGCTCTCTGCCTGTAATGTATCCAAGTACTGCTGTAGGCCCAGTCTGGTCAGAGTTTGCTCCAGTGTGTTACAGCTCTTATGAGATAGCCCATCAGAGGAAAGCTTAAGTACAGCAGGAGACAGAATGGAAAATGGATTTTCTTATCTATGTGTTGTGAAATATGCAATATGTTCTTCGGTAGACTGATTTTAATTAAACTGTTAATCTGTTAACGTTTTAACTCTGAATGTACCTCTTTTCTGGCTTCGGAATCAGTTATCTGATTCGTTAGCAGGTCAAACAGGATAAGCGAACCTGAGAAACAAGAGACAAAAGCCCTTTTTAGACACACCCATCACTGATATGTTCAGAGCATTTTTCTAGCGTGGGGTCTTGTTTAAATGGTAGAGAAACCATAAGATTGATTAACATTTCAGGGTTAGGTGTGGCATTACTGCACTCCAAAGACGATTGATATTGAATAATGAGTAAAAGGTACTATCTGAAAGATTATGGAAGTGATTTCTTAGCAAATATGTGTGAATTACATTTAAATGCAAGACTTCAAATTCAGCAGTTTGATAGATTAGGATTGTGTATTTTATATGTATCTTACCCAGGCTATGGCCGACAAGTGAAATTGCTCCGTTGAATTCTGTGTGTCTCTTTTTAAAGAGTGTGTGCAGCGTGTTGATCTCTGAGGCAACTGTGTCCACTATGGTCTGGCAGTATGTGGGACTGTTATAGAAGAACAGATCCAGGAGAGTGTCATTGGTGAAATGTCTCAGTCTGCTGATGCTGGGCAGTGTGATTCTCTGGATGTCCCTTGAAAGTCGGGAATGAGGGAGAAAACAGAAGCAAATAGGTCAGTGAAGGCAAAGTGTGCCATATTTATGCAACTGCTAGAGCTAAAGGAAGTACTGTACAACTGAGAAATCTTGTTTTGTCTATCTCTCTCCAGACTTACTCATCTACACCTGTGGCATCTCCATGTAGAGCACTGTGCCAGTTGACAGGGAGAAACTCCACTCTTCCTATTTTGCCATCCTGCTGAGCATGCTTATAATGAGAAGCCAGGAGAGACAAGGACGCACTCCTGAAGTCATTTACTGGAGACGAAAGGAAAATAAATCATGCATAGATGTAAATACATTAAAAATTCAAAGACAGGAAGAAACAAGTTTCCCTATACAATGAAATTTTCTCTTTGCCTTCAACTCCAGATGCCATTAAAAATGAACATGCTTTTAAGGTAAAGAAATATAGAGTTAAAATATGAAAAACGAAAAAATATTACAAATATACATAATAAACAGTAATAGTAGATGAAAGAATATACACGTGTGTATATATACGTTGTGTAGTGTTCAATTGACCAAATGGTCGATACCAGTGTATGATTAGCAGTTTCACATTGGCAGAATTATAAAAAGTAACCAGAATTATATCAAGTGTCTAGACGGTAACACAATATACATTAATGACCGGAGAGTACATTTTTCAACCAATAGTCTTTGTAAGAACAGAATGATGTGCGAGTGTGTGTGTGTGTGTGTGCGTGCGTGCGTGCGTGCGTGCGTGCGTGCGTGTGTATGAATGAGTCTGGAACAGCGGTTAGGCTAGTGGCAGGGGCAGTGGATTTGATCTAAATGTATATATAGTGCACTCAGGAATTATTGCCAGCCTTTAAAAAGTTGAGTAAAATGAGATGCGAGAATACATGGAGAAGCTCTGAAACCATTCCTCCATACGCAAACTCTCCACCTCCTTCAGATTCTGAGGTTTAAACTTGTGGACCATCCTCTGAAACACATGGCACAGATGTTCTGTGCGGTTTAGGTCAGGTGACTGGAATGGCCATTGCGAAAGTTTTATTTGGCAATCTCTGAAATGTTCTTTGATTGATTTTGAGGTGCATTTCAAATCATTGTTCTATTGGAAGGTCCAACTACGGTCCGCTTTAAGTTTCCTGGCAGAAGGTTTTACGTTTTCGTGCAGTATCTGCTGGTATTTGACAGAGTCCATGGTACCATGTATTTTAACGACATGTCCAGAGCCTTAAGAAGAAAGACAGTCCCATAGGATCGGATCATGCTAGGTTTCTGGTCTTTATAAGATAATTAGAGTTGTGTCACCTCATATTTATACATTAGTAAAATAGGAAGTCATTGTTCACCACTGAAGAGTTCCTACTCAAACAGGTGAACACTAAAAATATAAATTAGGACTGGAAATTTGCTTCAGCTACCGTTAACTCTCAGGATTTCCAAGATGTGGCTATAATTGCTGTAGCGCAGTGGGTAGAGCGGCCGTCTCCAAATTTGGAAGATCGGAAGGTAGCAGGTGCGAACGACAGCAGGTCTACATATCCTATGGTCCCTGAGCAGACATTTAATCCTGGGGAGCAATAATCAATATGCTCCCCTGACGCTTCAAAGGGGCAGCCCTCTAATCCATCAGGGATGGGTCAAATGCGGAGAAATAATTTCACCATGTCGTACTTTGTATGACTGTATGAGATTAATAAAGGATATTTATTATAAGTAGTATTAATTGTGACACATGTTTACAGAAAGGTATTTCTTTTATCTTAAGTTCTGTGTAAAGTTTTTTAAAATGTTTAAAAGTTAGATTTTTGTGAATATTTTGATTTAAAGATTGGGGATTTTCTCAATTTACAATTTTTTTTCAAGAGGTTCCAATAATTCTAGAGGGCACTGTATACACTGTGTGCACTCACAACGTCACACTTACCACACTGTATGATGGATCTGAAGCGTAGGTCACATGCAGGACCAATTCCATGGACCATAAAGACAAGGTGATCAACCTGTTCTGGTTCACCTGTGAACAGACAAAGACATAGTTGCCCAAAATTTTCCCTTTGTAAAGTAAACTCCAGTGTTTTTCTTCTCTTCTCAGGTATGGTAAGGGGCAGCACTAACCATCAGGTATTTCAACAGAGATGTTGTCTACTCCTCTTTTGACTGTTTGAGGCCGAGGATGCTCTGACGGGGAAGACACCCACTCATCCCGCAATCCTGTTGGCTGGTACTGCATCATCAGCTTAGAAAGAAACGTTGAAATGGCAAAAAAGAGGAGGTAGTGGAAAACCTTTTATCTGATAAAAATAGTATACACCATGACTATCCTGGTTCAACTAAATGAAGGAGTGGCAAAAGAAAGTTGAAGAGTTGCACGTATATAAACAAAGCAATAAAAAAAGTTGGTTTTTTTTAGTTATTTCAGAGTCTAAAGAGGACTCATATGTTGACAGTGTGACATGAAGAAAGGGGTATGTGAGACAAACTCAGAAGATGTATGGATCCATAATGAATTGGAATTTTCTATATTTATTTTCTTTTTATTAATTCTATGATGTAGGTAACATCTTTTTCATGTTCACACCACCACTGACAAAGCCAGCTGGTCATGACAACTTAGTTCAGTGAAGGTGGCTGTATGTTGTTTAAATTCCTTCTCTGTGTTTGTGATATTCAACCCTGACCTACAGCTCAGACAGACAGAGCAGACACAGCAGTATAACCTGCAACAAACTTGTGTCATCCTGAAAATTGTAACTGGTTGGGGAGGGTTATAGAGTAGTGCCTGAACATAATTACACAGAAACCTCCCAACTCAGCTAAAAAGGAAGAAAGTACAGGCAGTGGCAGATCCCGGTAGATCAGGGCACCACCACACACTACTATTGGATGATAAGTGGTGACTGAGAGAGATCATGTTCATGCAAGTTAAGATAAGATTAAACTAATAAGATGATAAGTTATTGATCTCATGAGGGGAAATTCTAAAGTGTTGGTTTGTTGTTTAGAGTTTCTCCATTTTTTGTAGATTCCTGCATATTATGCCTCATAATTATAGTCATAATTGAACAGGTGGCATTACCTTGGGGTTGTGTAAAATTACAGACTCTCCAGAGGGAAATTCCAGTTTGCTCTTCCATTTGTCCAACGTTACTGCATTCATATAAGCTTCCTGGAGGTGAAGGGGTCAAATACAAAGTAACATGGAAAGAGAAAAAAAAGGGTTAGGGAGATGATGAAGTCAGACGTTGTAGGAGAGAGCGGCATGATGGTTCGGTGTCAGTCTACCTCCAGCATTTCGCTTAAGTCCTCTGGGTAAGGCATAAACCTGGTGTCTTTATCTCCTTTATAAAACCAGGTGCAGCGGCGGACTTCGGTGGGAGCCTGCTCCCAGTACATTGCATGGCGCTTCCTATCCTTGATATGTATGTCATAGCGCTCTCCGTCCACAGCTACCACAACCTCCTTCTCTCCTACTGCAAATAGTAACACAGGGTTTATTGGATAATCTCCAAATGCCTGCTTTAAAACAAGGTAGTATAATCTAGTACTCTTTTGTTGAGTTGTTTTTTTTCCTTTCTGAAAATAGATTTGCAAGAGAAAATGTAACTTTATGTTACTAATTTGTTTTATATTTAATGCTTGGAGGAAAAAGGTGCATGATTAATTATTTATAAGAGTATCCTAGGCTTGAAACATTTTAGACTTTGAAATGCCCAACTGTCTCATTCTGGAGACAAACATATCAAATTCAAATGAGCATCCAAAGACAAAAGGTGATCTCAGTTACACCAGTTTATCTGGTGATTATTTCAAACATCCGCTAACGTTACGGCAATCGTCTTCTTCAGAGCAAAAACAATATGTATTGAATTCCACTCGATTATAGAGACTTTCTATAAAATTTGTAAAATAAAGATGCAAAATAAAAATAGACATCTACTATGAATGAAAAATGCATGCACATGTACACACACACATACATGCTTACGTTCATAAAATTGACAGTGCAGTAATGCAGACTCTGCAAATTAAAGACAAAAAAATGATATATATTACACCCACACACACACTAACACACACACACAAATTAAATGTGTGTATTTATATATGTGTGGGAGTGTTTGTATTGCATATCCGTATCATTCACACATGGTATGTGTCAAACACATAAATAGTGTATTTCTTGGACACAATTGACAATTTAGTCACCTCATAGCCCTTTATCGTCAACTCACTGCTTTCCTATTTATCATTTGGCCAATAACAAATAAATGATGTGCATGCCATGCAAACTAAATAATATTTACCAGTATTCCAAGCATTCTCTAATTTGTCAGAATCCTGTCTGCTGTAAGGAAGCCAGGAAGTGTGGTCTTGAGCTTGTCGACAGAAGAACCAGTGAGGCTGCACTTTCTGATAAGGAGCTGGAAGCGACTCCATTTCAAGCACCTCAAAGGAGGATGAGGAGGAAGGAGTGGCCTCATCCACCACAGGTGACGCCTGAAGAAAAATTAAAAAATCATGATCAAGATGCTGAATCAATATCTCACCCATATAGCAGCAATATTAGATAAGGAAGATATTAACTAAATATTCTAGAGGGGCTGTCACAGTAGCCTGACTTGAATGCCATAGAAAAAAATCTCTGGTAGAGTGTTATGAAGGCATCCAAGGAATATTACAGAACTAGAAGCTTTTGCTCATGAAGAATGGACTAAGATTCCTCGGGAAAACCCTAGGAAGATGATGTCTGTTCATGCATCATATAAGCAGCAGGTCATAGCATCATATGAGTCCCTAAAAAGTAAAGATGCATAGAATGCATGTCCTTAAAGTAGTTGTATAATTTTAAGACTCCATAAGTCAGAAGCTGTAAGTGGTTCTCGTTTGATTTGGATAGTGTTAACATCTGTTAAATAGTATATTATATATTGAATAGTAAATTTGGCAGCAATAAACACAATGTACTAATGTGGTTGAATGATTATACTCACAATCAATCACATGCTTAACTTTCCCAAATCCTAGCCAGAATTAAGGGTGTAGCACAACAGGAATTCATTGACAAACAACGCAATTACGCTCATACAGAAACATTTCCCATGCTCCCTCACCTGTACCTCAGGTGTGTTCCCCTTTGCTGAAGAATTAGTGCGGCTGCCAAACAGATCTTGGGTGTTGACGTCTGGGGCAGCCTGAGATAGACCCCCCTCTTTACCAGGAATGTATGACATTAGCCCAAGACCTGACCCCAACCCTTAGCTCTGACTGGGGTCTCAGACGCAGAACCTGTTACAAATAAGCTACAATCAGAATGACCACGTTATCACAATCATTTCAACAGCACCTCTACTAGATGTTATAGCCAGCCCAACGTACAAAGGACCTACTGATGATACATACGGCATACTACACTATTGATGATTTGGTGACAAAAGTGATGGAATTCAACAAACCAGGCATATTTAGCTAATCCCTAATCAGCAGATGTCTTATCAGCTGACAAGTGTAAACAACCAGGTTAATGTGACAGTTAGCTCGGTTCGGTCGCGTTTATTATGAATTAAACTGACATACGCAGCATTGACTCATAGTTGTTTTCGACAACATTCGCTAACATTAGTGCAATTACTTTTATTATTTTTATTTGTTTGTCTTTCATTTTAGAAATTTACACACACATCTAATGGACAACATCTTAGAAACGTTGGTATAGGATTATACTAGCTGAGTCACGATGGCTGGGCGTTATGACAATACTAACAGTGAATTGTTAACGTAAACTCACCGACAACTCCTCATTCAGTTAATTTGGAAGATTTAAATTCGTCATCTAGCGCGCTTAAGCTAGTCTTGCTAGCCAAGGGATTCGTCGTGTCAAATGCTGCCTGTTTACAGTGTTATCGGAAATTTGAAACTCACTATATTTACGTTCACTTACAGCCCACAGAAAATAAGGAAATAAACAATTATGTCATGAAACAAACAGGGCTTTTTGTGACGCACATTTCAGGTGCTGGCATACGGAAAAAAAGCTTCCTAAGAGCTTTGGAAAAACATGTCCAAAACAGTGGAATCGTAACTGTACCTGCTCTTCTGTTTTTTTATTCAACTGTAACACACGGCAGTTTGTTAAGTTTCCCGCAACACAATCAACAAAGCTAAAATTCCAAACATTAATATCTTTGTAAAAGTTGCATTTCCGAGTAGCATGTGAAGGCATCATCAGTAGGCCTCCGCCCCTTTCATTCGGCGACGTCATGAAGTTACAACGTTGTTTTAATCTGTCCTTAAAATGAAATTGGTCCGGTAATATTTGATTTTAATATTTTTCCAATTACAGTGGAAGGGAGTTCCTACTTAACATATTCTATATACATTTTATATAACGAGTGACTGTTTGGGGTGACAATTTTATTTATAAACCCAAATATGTATAGCATATTTTGACTTATTATATTGCAGAGCTGACTATGGTATGATAAGGATTCTTGGATATCCCGTCTGGGCTCACATGATCTCCCGTCTGTTAGAGTTAACCAAAACTTTGGGTTTGACAGAATGCAGGTCAATACCAAACAAGTCACCTGATCAGCCCAGCCCAGAAATCTTTTGCCTGCTTTGTGTGCTTAGCTATGTGAAAAATGTGTATTTGGTAGGAGCTGGATTTATTGGGTCTTCACACACCAAGCTGTTGCAAGTTCACTGTCTTATGATTGTATATTCCACAAGCTAACTTCACTCTCATTTGTCAAAATAGAGAATGCACTCATTCAGTTTATCTTGGGGTGTCATGTCATAGATGTGCAGTGAAAACACAGTGCACTTTTTGAACTCTCTGTTCCTATTAAAATAGGTGCACATGTACATCAATGTATTCATTATACTTAACCGCTTATCCCGTATAACTTATATTCATTTTAACATTGTTTATTTTTTTTTAAAATATTACATTTTATATTTTGACATAGTTTATTTTATATGGTTGGGTCGCAGGCAGTGCGTAACATAGTCAAGCACACCTTGTGCTTAATTCTCACCTCTCTCCCCGAGGGTTTACGGAGGAGGAGGGAGGAGGAGAGGAAGAGCCAGTAGAGCTTGAGCACATAGACACACCCAGTCCAAAAAAGTGTAAGGGCCATGCAGAGTGGTGTGTCACTGTGGAGCAATAAGAAGGTGTGGCTTTTTACTCAGGAAGAACAGATAAACTGAGTGTCTCTTGAGGAGAGGGACAGGAGTCAAAAGTCCTGAACAGGCAGCACTCTACTTTCACTCGGCTGGAGTCACTGACGGACTAGTTGTGCATTCCCTTTCACTTGGTCCCTCCCGTGTCTTTTCTTCTAGCCACCTGAAGCAGGACTTGGAGGGGACGCAACTTCTAGAAGAGAAGTTTGTGAGAACTTCAACACATTGCCATGAAGGACAAAGTGAAAAGAGGGGGAGGAAGAAATCCGGCCAAAACTGGTGAGAAATGCTCCGCTAACCCTCTGTTTCCCTTTCGCACTCTCCCCTTCCTTATTTTTTTGCCTGGTGCCTCCCTCACTGTCGAGGGAGGGAATTAAGCCATGCACGTATGCTTTGAACATGGCTGCTACCCCTCTCTGAATTCACAAACTTTTTTGTGGAAGCATTTTATAGTGCATTTCTTTACTTTTATGGTTAGATTATTCGCACACACTGAAATCCAGATGATATTAACAGAATAAACGTAAATTCTCAATTGGGATTGTAATAGCTTTTATCTCTGGATACTCTTTGTGCTCGTGCAAAATCAAACCCTTTCTCTACCTACTTTAAAACTTCCACACGCACCTTACTCTCACTGGGGCCTCACAAACTCTTGTAACCTCTGCCACTCCCCTCTGAGAAGAGAGCATAAAAAAAAAAGAGTGACTGCGATGAAATTGCCCGGAGGTGTTTTCATGTCTCATAATTTATTATTATAACAATCGATGGGAACGGCACAGGTTTTTTGGATGCTCTCCATTTGCAAAGCATTTCCAGCATGACAGATGTTGGAGATGATGGATAAACTGTAGAATAAACTCAGCCAGAGTGCCAAGTGAATTCTCTTAATTGCTGTGAGTAAGTCAGTGTTGTTTAATAATCTGTGAACCTCAGTCAATGGAGGGAGGCACAATGGTCAATCTTAAAGTTTGATAGTTTATTTCTCCACATACCAGGGCTGGGTGTGGTTTTCCCTGTACCCTGAGATGACATGAAGGGCACTAGACAAATTCAACAGGTTAAAGTCACACTGCAGGTTGTGGAGCACGCTGGGTCCTGCTCTCTTTCTGGCTCTGTATGTGTCAACAGACCGACACACCCCATTTTCTCATTGTTTGCCTTTTTGTAACATACACACGCTCACCCTCGGGCACATTAATCACAAATACACTCAATCCAAGATCCTGATGATTTCAGGCATTAATAGATTTGTTTGGACTGCAGCAAAGAACACTTATAAGAACACTTAAAATCTGATCATAATAAGTCATGGTTGTTTTTTATGGATTATTCCAATCAGTAGTTCTTTGATAGATTGATAGAATCTTTATTAATCCCCAAAAGTGAACATTTAGTAATATCATTTCGTGATCTATCCCAGTACAGGTTTTATCAGCTGCAAGCAATCATGGCATGAAATGAGCAGAAGGCAGGGAGAAACTATTTTGCTAGGCCATTGCATGTCCCTGTGTTCACAGTTAGTTTTGTTTCCCTGTTTTGCCCATCCACCAGATATAAACAGCCCGACGGTTGGAAAGGATGCCACGGATATGAAGCAAGATGACGACACCTCATTCCCTGTGAAGATCCAGGGTGCAGGAGTAGAGCCATTTGAGCTGCAGGTAGAAGGCCAGTCTGTTGGTCCCTCACAGATCTCTCACATGCCCTAATTAATAGGACATGTGAGATATATATTAACAGGGATAGTGGAAACAACATATTGCTAACAATTCATCCTTTTTAACTTGTGTAACATCTGCTATTTTTGATTAAGAAGTTCGTTCTCATCTGAGACCAACTTCAGTTCAAGTTGACCCAGCATTTGGCTCACACCCTTCCTGCTCTCTGTGTTGAAATTCCATGTGCAAAGATCTTTTGATGTAACTTCTTTATACAATATGTCCTTTTATCTGTTTATATTGCACCAATTACACAAATAAATATATATTTCTATCTTAACATATATAGGCAGCTTTTGTAACCCATGTGTCTTTGTAGGTTCATGGATTTTGGCTTGTTCAAGATGCAATAATGACTCTGCTTTTGAGGGATGAGGTGAATCCTCGTTCCAACCTGTCACTAGCCTTCGCTGGCACGTCTCTGGACCCCCTTGCAGAACTGCAAAACCTTAGGGGACTTAAACCAGGAGCTGTCCTCCGCCTGGTGGAAGGTATTGCTTTTTCTTTGCTTTTAGTTCTCCAAACCATACCTGATGTATTTTAATACAGTTGAATATATTTGTTAATCAGGAGAGTTGCATTCTATTGCAACTCATTTTTATTATTGACTTTCAATTTTTTTCTTCCATGCATTTGTAAAAGTAGAGCTCTGTTCTCTTTTTTAATTTAATGTAATTGTACATAATGTTATCCTGTAATATGCTCTTGCTGCTATAACACTGCAATTTCCCCGTTGTGGGACTAATAATGGTTTATCTTATCTTATGTTTAATATATTTTAGCAATAGCTTGTTTTGTATAAAAATTGTTTTTAGCCACAGTTTATCAGAAAATAAATATCCTTTCCCTATCCTTATCCAGTAATTCCATTACTGCCTTTCACATACAGTCAAATTTCTCTCGGCTCTATGTAAAAAGCTGACTCACCCTGCAGAGTTATTGTAAGTTTTAGTAGCAGAGATTACAGCTGTGTGCCAACTAATTAGTGAGTCTTTGACTGTTGAAATATTGCCACTGACTGTCCTGTAGCCCATCTGCTGGTATGGAAAGTATGTGTCCTGGAAGATTCTTGAGTATTAGAATATGCTTATTTCTGTAACTGATTCAAAATGTGCGATGAAATTTTAAAAATAGAACATTGCGAAATATAAACACTTAGGTGGAATAAAACTATTATTGTTACCTAGGCCCAAGGTCATTTTTTTGCTAGTCTGTTTGAATAATTACTTAAAATTAATTAATCAATTTTGATTAAAAAAAATTGGAGAGAAAAGGACTGACCCAATGAACAATACATTAGATCTTGGTTGTAACACTGAAGATGCGTCCCAGCGCATCTAGAGGATGTATCTTACACACTGAAGCCTGGCTTAGCCAGTGATACCAAGGAGCAGACAGGGTGACTACTGGAAAGACAATTGACGGCACAGAACGACAGCATCTGGGACAGTATGGGTTAGCACCCCCGGCTGTGTCTTTCTTGAGGGGAAAAAACCGAGCAAGCTACGGATAGGCCTCTCAGGAAAACATCCCCGAGAGGAGGATGAGATCTTCTACAGGACAAACAGGGTTATCGACTCCTGCAAACTACATGATTATGAGATGCATCTGAGCATAGTGTGTAAGAACCAACGTGGCTTGAAAGTCCATCAGGCCAGAATCAAATGCAAGGAACAGGAGGACAAGGTGCAGCGCAACGGCCTTTAGCCTGGTGAGACGCAGTCGCAGCCCGGACAGGAGGAAACTTAGAGCCCAGTTCTTCCGTGCACCAGGGCCTCCAAACCACTGCAGAATACTTCGATAGCTATGGATGAAGTGGCCTCCAGCCAGCAATCCAGTGCATGGCTGCAAGGATTTGACCAACATTAGCCAAATGAGATGCAAACAGTCGACTCCTAACTGACTATTATCATTTGTCAGCTTCTGAAAGGTTTGGTTGGCGTGGTAACACCATGCCAACCACAAAAAACCACATGAATCCATGAACTACATGGCTGCCAGAATATATCAACTGCAGCAAGAGCTTCGGACCTTCAAAAGCCAATACAAGACCTCCACATAAGAGGATGTAAAGGCTTGTAACCCTCCACAGAGCAGAATTGCACAGGAGAAGAGGAAGATAGCGAGCTAGGTAACGGGCTGCTTCCATTGCTTATCCCTTTAGCTTTACCTAACAACTGCTGGGAGAAGAACGCAATGGCTGCATCGTGTGCTCAACAGATAAAGTAAATTGCTTCCTCCATGACACTGGGAGTGACCCGATAAGGGATCAATAGCTCGAACCAAATTACACCCTTATAAGCCCAGCTAAACTGACTTAAAGCTGAGGGGGCCAATGCTGAAGGAGATTGAAGAAGTCATAAAGGCGGTACACTCTGCATTTGCCCAAGGTCCTAAGGGCATACCTTACAGTGTATATAAACTCTGCCCAGATCTCCTCCACAACGTGTGGAAGATCTTGAAGACGAAATGGCGAAAGGGGAGAGTCGCTGACCAGTGGAGTTGTACAGAAGGGTTGTGGATCCCTAAAGAGGAAAACTGCAAGAACCTCAGTTTCTTTCAATCTCATTGCTGAGCGTTGATGGGGAAAATGTTTTTCAGCATTGTCTTCCAAAGACTGACAGTTTTCCGCAAATATTTACATTGACCCCTCAGTTCAGAAGGGTGGGATTCTTGGAGTTCCGGTTTTTAGGAGCACACGGGGGTAGTCATGCAGCTCATCAGAGAAGCCCACGAGAGCAGATGCAACCTAATCATGCTGTGGTTGGA
Source organism: Lophius americanus (assembly GCA_037951165.1). NCBI lineage: Eukaryota > Metazoa > Chordata > Actinopteri > Lophiiformes > Lophiidae > Lophius > Lophius americanus. Next base: position 2,647,005 of record JBBDHG010000024.1, on the reverse strand, counting down.
CCTGGAAAATGCTTAGGAGTCCATACCCAATCCACTGGTTGAACTTGCATTTAACTGCCACCATGTTCCCAGCAAGATCAAGGAACTGATCCTCGATTACTAAGTCAATTTCACTTCTGGGTCACAAATTTTTAGACTGGCATCGTTTTGAAAAAGGAATAAAAACGGGCAATGTAGAGGCCCCCTAACCAAGTCGGGTGTACGCCAGCCCCCCATTAGAGCATTTATGGATAACTTGACAATGACAAAAACATTGGTCCCAGGGAATAGCTGGATCCTAAAAGGACTTAAACTCATCACCTGGGCTAGGATGAGTTTTAAGCCAAGGTCCACGGTGCTGAAGAAGGGAACGGAACCATTATCTGGAACAATCATCCCCTCCATAATAGAACAACCAGTGAAGAGTCTGGGGAAGCTCTTTGACTCAATCTTTAAGGACACATTGCCATTCAGAGGACTAGCAGAGACATCGAAGCCTGGCTTACCATGTTCGACAAGTCAGGCCTGTCAAACAGATTAAAGGCGTGGATTTATCATCATTTCTCGAGTCCTGTGGCTGCTGTTAGTTTATGCTGTTCCACTTTTGTCAGCCAAGGACACAGGTTCCCAAGGCAAGGAGAGACGGCATATTATCCAGGTAAGGGTTGCCGCAGGTGTGGAGGAAGAGCGAGTGAGCCGGACGGTGGCGCTCAGGCAGGGGGCATGGACAGAGGGGGAGAGTGTACTGGCACCATCTTTTTGAGTAAGATGTTGATATCCTAGCCCGCCCAGCAAAACCTACACGTCTGGGGCAAGCGCAAACCTCTTCCTGTCCTCTTTGCTTTGGAAGACCAAAACCCACAACCAGGAGCTCGGCGAGGTTGCCAAAGGGTATAGCCACCACCATCCACTCCAGCAAGTACCATCATGCTGTAAAGAAGATCTACTTTGTGAAAGCTGGAGAGGAACCCAGTCCACAACCAAAAACTAGGATGGGCCCCCTCTCAACGACCTCTCTCTGGCAGCTGCATGATGATCTGGGCAAACTGCTTATGTTTCAGCAGCAAATCGTTGTGACGGACCAGCATGATCATCATCTCTGTTGGGATGAAACAACTGTTCATGCTGGAACTCAGTGCACTGGGAAGAGCGCATGGAAGAAGCTAATAATAAGAGAGGGGGGGTGCTGGAACAAAGGCCGAAGATGTAGAGTGAGCCCATATGGGTTGGCTGCAGACATTTCGCAGGACGCTCACTCTTCAAAGTCCTCAACCAACTGGGCATTACATGAGAAGGGAAGAGGAAGGCCTTCAATTTGTGAGCGAAGCCGCAGAGATAGCCACCAGGTGGCTTTGGATTAAGTGGGCAGTTGATGCTGGTACGCATGTCGGGGCTTGATCGACCCCGGCTGGGTAACCTGGCCGAAGGTGTCTGATCTCGAAACACCCGATGACCCCAGGAACAACACTGAAAATGCGTCCCAGAGCATCTAGAGGATATATCTTACACACTAGATCATCATTTTGATCCTTTTTTTAAAAAATCATTCTTTACTGTTGTGGAACAGATGCATTCACATAAAGGCAAAAAACACAACTGATATCCCTACAAGATTTACGTCACATCAGATTGTGATCTAGATCCAACAAATAGTGCACGATAATGAATAATTCATAGGGGTCGTAAAAAATTGCACCTGTGATAATAATGCTACTGAATTCCAACCAAAATAAAACTGTCTTTAAATGCACTGACTCAACTCTGTGTCAAATCTAATGTGTCCTCGAGGTTACTGAGCTAGACACAAAAATAAATCCAACCATGAGTGAAATATAAATCTTGAACATTATCTAACTAACAATGTTATATGTTGTGTTCTAGTTAAACTATCACAGATTTCTTTCTTGCAGATGCAATGAAAGTCTGGGGAAAACTCTGCTGTATTTGAAGTTTATTCTTTTTCTCCCTATTTTATATTATTGCTTTCTTTTCTTTTTACATATTTTCCCTTTTTTCTAAAATTTAAAAATTATTTTATCTGTCTTTCCAGAACCCTACACCGCTCGCTCAGCCCGGCTCCATCTGGCTCGTGTGCTGGAGCTGCTAAGAGCATCTGGACCCCAAGATGCACTGCGAGAAGGCCGTTCGCCGAGTGTACTGGGGACACTCACACATGCACAGATAACTGGTACACACAAACTCTGTGCACTTAGACACAATTTTAATGCAAAAATACAAATCTAATGAGAAAACTCACATTTAATTGTTCCTTTATTTTCGTTACAGACTCAAGTTTATCCAACACAAAGAGCCTTAAACGCTCTTTAAGCAGCACAAAACCAGAACCATCTAATCATGATGGATCTCCTCCTGAGTACCTCCTCCCTGGTTCTTCAGAGAGACCACTCATGGCGGTGCTACCACAGGTCTCCCAACCAGAAGTAAGTAGATAACTAGAAGTTTGACTCATAAGTGGCAAGTCCATAATGCCTCAACACACTGACTCTAGTCACTCTATACTTGTATCATCAGGCCCCCAGCTACTTGAAGGACTTTTCTCTTAGCACCTGGAACCCCCCTCCAGGACACAGGAAGCTGCAGGGAGATTTCCTATACATCACTGTGGTGACCTTGGAAGGACGACAGTGTGACATCACATCCTGTCCAAAAGGTTTCTTTATCAACAGGTAAAGAATTAACTCTGTTGTACTAACTCAAGCCAGTTCTCATTTCATGGTTACAGTAGATTGTTGTAGAAAATGTGTGACAGACCAACAATATACCCTTCGATTTGAGTAACCTGCTTAAAAATTGTAACTTGATGAACATCAATATGTTATTATAACTATGACTTTTTTTTTTCCTCTAAGGTCTACAGGGGAGTTATTTGATCCACGTCCTGTACAACCCTGCACTGTTTTTCACAGTTTCACAGACCTTCTCTGTCATATCAGCACTACCTTCAAAGAAACATTAACCGCATTCAAAAACAGGTAAGATTATGAACCGGGCAGGCAGGATGAATTCCAATCATTAAAGTGATCATAATCTAAAAATCTTCATTAAAAAGGACTTTAAATAAACAATTTTTGGGGGTAATCCATGTGGTTCTTTCTGTCTTTAGGCTTAATATACCCCCAGTAGAAGCAATACCTACTCCTTACCAAACACTGAGCTGGCTTGGACCTCCCTGTGCCTCTCGCACTCACAAAAACACTTTCAGTCGACTGGGAGTGGATGATGAAAGAGCAGCACAGGTTGATTACAAGACGGAACACTATTATCATTTTAGTTGTTGATTGGTGCAATGCTAGGAGAGTTAACAATTCTAATGTTATGTGTAGGCTCCAGACTGGAATGAGGAGTTGCAAGCAGCCAGAGATCTTCCACATGGCAGTGTGGAGGAGAGGCTGCAGAGAGACAGAGCTCTGCTCCAGGTAGATGAGAAAATCTGCAAATTTGGCCTGAAACAATAGCGGAATATTTAACAACCCTAATCGCCTGTTTTCTTCGTTGTCTTCTACTCGCGTACATTCATGTCTGTTTTTTCAGGTAAACAGTGCATTTGTAAGGGCTGTGAGGCAGGTAGCGGAGAACGTTGTAGATGGCCTGGTGGAGCCAGTGAATGGAAACCCAGATGACCCAGCATTCCTTTGGGGGGGGTTGTTCATGAGCCAGGGTGCAGCAAGTGCAATGTTGGGTGGGGAAAGGGGTCGCAGGTGAGAGGAAAAAATGCAAATAAAATGAAAAGATCCTGTTAATATAAAGCAATTTGATCTTAATTGATGCCCTCCTGACACTATCAATACAGGGGTACTGGACACTATGTTCAATATCTCTTTCTGTGTGTCCGTCAATACTTCAGCATGTCTTGCACAGAGAAAATTAACATAAGATTCACAAATGAATTCATAAATTACCAATGATAATTAATTGTGCCTTTTGAATTTCTATGAATTAAGTCTGTTTTCATTTTCACAGAAAATTATTTTTTTCCTTATTGTGATACTTCATGATTTTCCTTGGTTCCAGAGTATATTTCGCAAAATATAAATTATCTCTTCCCTATACTTTGCACATAGATTAGCCATGATATGTAGTTGAATTTTTTTGTCTTTGTTTTTTTTTTTTTATATACACATTACAGTGACCAGAAACAACAGCAATCTGATTTTTTTATTTATTTTTTTTCAAATGGATGGAATTGAGCCAATTTTATGTTTCTCTTTGCAGAGTAGGAACGTGTGCCAAAGTCATCAGTAGTAGCATGTTAATAGAAAATAAACCGAGATATTGTAACGACGATTCAAATTATCTGTACTTCACTCCATACTCATGAACAGCCAATTAAGTTTTTGTTGTCTTGCCAAGCAATCATACATTTATTCTTAAATGTTCTTTTTGTAACTGGCAAAGTAGATCTCTTTTATCAATGGGTGTACGTGTGCCATTCCGATGGATGTTCTCACTAGAAATAAGAACAGGTTAGTCTTATTTATGATAGATAGTTGATTTATGAATGAAACTAAATGTTATACGAGGACAAAATCAAAAGGTTACAGAGTGGTTTTGTAATTTGAGTGTATCCTTTCTACTCCATAGATCTCCATGTGGCATTTATCTAAAACGATTTACTCTACTTTAGACTCAACAAAGGAATGGAGAATATGCCATCTAATGATTATTTTGTTGACCAGTTGTTGGGCAGAGGGGATATGTCATTTCCAGATGACACTGGTCCGATAGTTGTAAATTAATCAAAATTATACATAGTAAGAACAAGTACAACGGAACTACCTCCTGTGTCTGATTGGGGCGTATAAATAGTTTTTTATTTACTTTTGGAATTAGGTAGTTTTCTCTTCCAAAATGTGCCACATCTTGTCTTTGTACTTGCAGAGCTGCCCAAAGGCTTGAGCTTAAAGGAGTTCAGGCCTACAGTAACATAGAAAGGTTGCGAGGACTGCACACTTTACCTACAGCCATTGTGGACTACAGAGGAGTGCGCCTGTCTGCTCAAGGTTTGGCCCCTGGCCTGGAAGGCTCAGATCAGGACCAGGGAACTCCCCCATCCTCAAGGTATAGCCTGTGAACCCAGTATGCATTAATCCTTTAGGTCAGGGCTGTCCTCTTGCTTCGAGGTGGAAATTCTAGTTAAACTTTCTTCTTCTGTTGTATAGAGGCTTGCTGTATGGAGTAAACGCAGGACCTCTAGAATCTCCCCATCGCAGACGTCTACTAGAACTCTTGGCCCACGCTGCCAAGTCTCTTTGTCTGCAGAGAAATACTGTTATGACACCCGATCATCATCAGGTACCACTGTTCACCTCAGTGGATGCGCAGGGGCTGTTTGGGGCTGATGGCAGGTTCTACATCCTGGATGTGTTCAGGACGTTTCCAGCTGATGCCAACTTCTGCCAAGGTGTGGATACAGAAAGTCAGGTTATCAATGCCGAAGAGGAGAGTAGCAAAAGCTCTGAGGAGGATGAACGAAAGAAGGGCTGTCTCGAAGATGGTTGGCCAGAGAATTATCACTCCGATACTGGCCTGCCAAAGAGCTTTGTTCATGGACTTTGTAGACTGATGCCAGAGCTGGTGCAGGCCTTCATCCAACACAAGTGAGTTTTACATGAAATGAAAAAGTCTGAGCCCAATTTCCAAAGATTTCATCTAGTCAAAGTTTTGTTTGTTGTTTCTGTTAGGCATTTCCAGTTCACTCAACGTGTCAAGCAGCTGTTAGATGAGGATGGAGGCTTTGAGGAATGTGCTACTGCCGGTGAGATATATTTTAGGAGATTTAACTACAAAACAAAATTAGAGCTAATACATGCATAACTTAACCAATTATAAACGGGACAAATATTGCATGCTTGCAGGTGACTCTCGAGCCACTAAGGCAGTGCGAGCTGCTTGCAAAGACGTCGGCTCGGTTAGCAACATCAGCTTTGAGATGCACTTCAACCCAAACGTCTTCTCTCCAGGTATTAAACACATTAAAACATCAACACGCAATTTTTTCACCTCAATTAAGTCTAATTGGATCATTGTGCTTTGTGCTCAGGAGTTTCCTTTCCTCCTGGTGAAAGACAATCAATAGAGCTGCAGGAGAGGTTGCTGAAGGAAGCTGCAGCCTTCATCGTCACACACCAGATACCAGCCTTTGTGAGGGGATAATTGTTTACGTTCTATCAAAGGCACATTTATTGTGAACATAAAATAAGCCCTGCATGTGTTTATGTACAGGTGGAGTACTGCTTACAAAGCAACGAAGCACCAATGGATGGAGCTTCTCTAAAACAGGCACTGCACCTGAGAGGCATCAACCTCCGTTACCTGGGCCATGTGATCAAGGCGATCAGCCGGTCAGAACACAAAGAGTGCCTGAGGCATATAATGGTGTGTTTGATCTACAACAATGAAAAACTTGAAGCGGTCACAATGGTATTTTCAGTTTAAAATCTTACATCCCTTTTTCTGTCTTAAACAGAGATTGGTCATAGCTGAGATTTTCATCCGCTCAACAAGGCGAGTTTTCAACAATTTCCTCCAGGTACTACTGCACAGAATTTTGTAATGAGCATTCCTGTTCATTCTCATATTTGCGAACCTCAGAGTTAGGTGGTGACCTAATGGCAGGCATGCATCCAAGCACTCCAGAAAGAGTGAATTGCAACCTTGTGTCTCTCCAGGGTATGGATGTGCCTAGTCTCTCTGCAGCAGTCAGTCATTTTCTCTGCTGCTTATTGGTTTCCCACTTCACAACCACTCCAGTGGGGGAGGACATTAAAAAGAAGTCAAGACGGCGTGGCAGAGGGGCTGGTACCGCTGAAAGCATGCCCTGGAGCATGCTAACAGGGGCTGAGCTCTGGAAACTGGTTTGCCAGGATGCGGCTGAAACGTATAACATCACTGATGGCCTCGGGTGAGGCCACACCCTTTGTTTGTTCTCCTCTTGTTTATTTTTGCAGGGGTCTAAAGCAAATTTTGAAATGGTATCTTTCTCTATGACAGCTCCAGTCCAAACCACCTAGTGGAGCTCTACGGCCTTCAGAGGATCTCTTTGTTAAGAGAGTTTTGTCTGAAGACTGGAGTACAGGTAACTGATATCTGGAATATGGATTCAGTGTGAAATTAGTTTGGTAACATTAGTTAACTTCACTTTGTAAGACAGACTCATTTGCAATTGAAAAATAAGCTGGCATCTAAAATAAATTCCGATTGGTGTTCACATTTTTGTCTACACCAGTTGAGACTGAGAGACTACATCCTTGACAACCAAAGTAAAGCTCCTATTGGCCCAGATGATGTCCTCAACATCTTCCCTGTTGTCAAGCACATTCACATGCCAACTGTGGACGCTTCTACAGCGCATCGAGCTGGACAGACCTCCATTCAGAAAGGTTTGTAAAATGAATGTCAGCCCTTGGGCAGCAGATTGGTGTATTTCTAATAACATTATTAAATGTTTTTTTTTTGTTTTTTTTTTACAAACACCCTGCTTTAAATACATTTTGGGGAAAAACTGCTGTCTCTCTCAACTGCAGGTCTGTTGGATCAGGCCCATGAACACCTGAAAGAAGCACTCTACCTATTTGGTAGAGTGAGTGATGACCTACACCCTGAGGCCTGTTATTGCCACAGCCTGCTGGCCAGAGTCACTTTCCTTCAGGGGAAGGTCGCTGAGGTAGGTCTACTTCCTTCACAAGTTTTAACACTTCCTTTCTACCAGGACAAAAAGTGTTAATGTAACGGGGTTTGTTAAATTCCTTGACGTTGTAACGTTTCTCTTCCCAAGAGACTGTCTTTGAGAAGAGTTTTTATGCAGAAAAAAATATCAACAGACACTTTGGTGTGGCCCCAGCAGAATGCGGACATTGCATCAGTCCAGTCCATCAGAAAGATGTGAACTGTAAGACCAACCGCTCAGTTTACCGGCCCACTTGATCTTTGGTTCGCATAGAAGCAGCTGAAATAAGCTTCCTTCATAGGTAGGCTGAGATGGGTCTTAGAGATAGGAGTAGCTCAGACGTCCTGAAAAGGAGCCCCTTTAGGTGGTTTTGGCACCTGATTAGGATGCCCTCATTGCGCTGCCCTTTAGAGGTTTTCTAGGCATGTCCAACTGTGAGAAGACCCTATGGAAGAGCAATAACTTACTGGATGACTTGTACTTCTTTAGTTGTATATGATGCATGGGAGGGAAGTGCTGGGTGGAAATACCTCTGAAATATCCCACTTATCTAGCCCTGGATAAGTGGATGGATGGATGGATGGAAGGTTAAACTATCGTCTTATAAAATAAAAAAACTCATTGAAAAGGGTTGCATATTCTGTAAATTATATTTTGTTGATATTGAGTATATGTATCTAACTACCTAGAGTGTTACATTGCTGTCAAGGCAGTCTAGACTACACTGCAACACTCTAGATGAGTCAGAAATGTTAATGACGATTTCATAAAGTATTGAACTCCTTAAATAAATATGATGCTGGCTTTATCATCATTGTGATGTTTGTTCTCCAGGCACGCAGGGTTCAGCTGAAAGCAGTGGTCATCAGTGAGAGAGTCTTTGGTTTTGACCATCCAAACACTATCCAGAATTATGTGAGTCTCTCAGCTGTGTGCATGGCTAAGTTTGTGAAATTGCATCTTGTCTGTGTAATTACTCATAAATATAGGGTTTTTGTGTAAATAGTGCAATTTTCCTCATTTTCTTGTTGTTCATAGGCCCTCCTGGGGGTGTATGTGTTCGCTGGAGGGGAGACTGCTTTGGCTCAGAAGTGCCTCATGAGAGCTCGTCTACTAGCACTAACAGTCCATGGAGAGGACCATCCCTACATTGCAACACTGGATGTCAGTTACAACATTTCTGCATTCACCCCAGGCACAAAATGCATTCTCACTGTAACATTGATATCAGTATTCACTTATTTATTGACAATACTTATTACAGGCATGTCTTGGGTTGATGTTGACTGGAGATAACACAGAGCGGTACTTAAAGAACGCCCTCAGACTCAATTCTTCTTTCTTCGGTCCAATAAATGTACACACTGCTCTCAGGTAAGAATGCATGTGTATGTAAATACACATTCTGTTCAAAAATGTTCCAATGAAAAACATAGAGCATTTTTTGCAAAATTTGGAAAATAAAATATTACAAATTTAAAAACTGTTAGTAAATTAAATACACAAAATTTAGACAAGTGTTATTTACAATGAAGCTGTTCATCAGCAGCTATATTTTGGTCTGTATCTGTGGCCCCACTCTCAAAAGGAGTTATGAAAAGTGTTGTAATTTAATTACTTTGTCCAGTCCAAAGAACATTTTAACCAAATGTTGACCAACTCGCGTTACCCTCGCTACAAGGGCATTATGCAATTTTGAAGGATCTTGTGATGACCCTCCCGGGATCTATTGCATATAAACAGGGATCCGTCAAAAGCTTTATATATATCACCGCCTAAATATATAGTATTTCTTATAAGAAATATTTGGTAAGTCAGATATGCCAGAGAAACAGAGAAGCAAATAAATATTATTTGACATTCTAAGAAGATTTAAACCCAAAGAAATTATGCTGGAGAATATCAAATATATATCCTTCTGAAAGGGCAGTTAATCTCTATCATTAAACTAGTTACAAGGTACATTAATCCCATCATCCCTGCAAGATGAGAGCACTAATCGGCCGATGCCTTTAGGAAAGATGGAGTTAACTTCGGTCTATTTAACCCCTTGTCCAACACCTTCAGCGTTTTCTGATTTGCTTCTTGTCTGTGCAGTGAACACCTGTTAGCCAAGTGGATGTGCAGCAAAGGCGACTACCGAAGTGCTATGACCCACGAAAAAGAGGCCCTCACTGCTTTTACCATTTTGGTCAGTATGTGTGCATGAGAGCCCACAAGTGCGAAGTCGGGTGGTTGTGTGTGTGTGTGTGTGTGTGATGTTATGGTTATTTTCTTCTCAGTTGGGAGAGGATCACTCTCAGACGCTCAGCACCAAAGAATTTTTGTCCGACATAACAAAGCAAGCAGTGAAGGTGGAACGCTCTCTCAGACAGGCAGGAGCTGAGGGCACGGAGCAAACAGTGGAGGTAGTGTATGCCCAAAAGCAAATTTGGTTTCTGAAAGCATTAAACACTTTGAACCTGATTGTTTTATCCATCTCCCTGTCTGGTCTCTCCTCAGTGTTTGATTACCACTAGGGACACTGTGCTGGAGCAAATGGTTCTGGTAATGAGCATCAAAAAGATCACACTAAGGTAAATATTAACTGTGATGTAGTATGATTTGAAAGGGCTTAAACTAAAACTTAGTTGATTGTATTTAATGTAGTTACTACTCTAATGTAATTCCCATAAAAGACGGACAAACCAACCAACACTAGTGAAAACTTCAACTCCTTTTTGGAGATAATAATGCACGCATTTGTACTTCAATAACATTTTAAGCAGAAAGCTTTTCAACGGTCTTTGTTTTTTTTCTTCTAAGTGACAAGTTCCAGGAGTATAAGCAGAAGCACTTGAAACTAAAGGCGGCTGTGGCAAAGGAACTGGGACTCAAACTACCGAACGAGCTTGTTACTTCCAAGATTGGGGAAGGCTCCTTGGAGGAACCTAAGGCTGAAGGAAGCTCAGCAGCAGAGAATATCACCAAGATCCAGCGGGACCAGCCTGTGGAAGAGATCTCGGTGGAGAGTGCTGGCTGTGATTCAGCTAATGGTGGTGTGGTGGAGACAGCTGAACAGACCAAGAATGGCGACAGAGCAGCTTTCGATCCTGAGGTCCGGATAGTGGATGGAGAGTCAGAGGTCAGGGCTACAGGAGATGAAACCTGCAGAGTCGATGGGGAAATCAATTCTGATACAGTGGAAAATGAGATGAAGTCAGTGTCAGATAAAGGAAACGATAACCTAAAGAAGGCTGTTGACAGTCCTGCTAGCCCACCAGTCCTTAAGAGCAAAGGAACATGGGCAGATGTTGTTTCGAATGCTGCCAAAGCCAGTACGACAGTAGACAAAGACACAAAAGTAAATGGAGAGGCAGATAAGGTCATAGCTGATGGAGGAGCCGATGAGTGAAAACCTATCAAATTGAGCTTTTCTCAAGTTTTTACAAATCACTGCTGTAATATGAAACTCTCACATGGCTCCAGTTGTTATTTGATCTGTTAAATGTGCAGCAGAAGATATCAGAGAATGATGAGTATTATTTTGTTGTGGCGATATTGTTGTTGATGCTGGGAGAGGGCTGTACTGTTGTTTAGTGCTATTTCTTTCTAACAATAAACTTTCTACTGTTTTTTGGCAAAATGTTTAGTTTGTATTGATTATGTGTTGGTGATTTAAGTTCAAGGTAACCAAATTACACCTCTGACGGTGACATTATGCCAGCTGCAGGGTTATCGCCCTGGAGCCACCTTTCCACGATGTTCAACCCTTGCAGCTGGTCCTTAGACCCCTGCTTTGCCCACGCCTCAACTTTCCTCCGGAGCCAATGCCAGAAGCTCCCCTGTTCACCTCCTCTGCCCCGGTCTCTAACCCCCCATTTCGCTGTATTTTCACCACGAGATCTTTTAGGAGCCACTGAGTGGATACTCCGTGAAGCCTCAGCAGCCGACCTCCACCCAGCTTGTGAGCACTTTAATGTCCCTGACTTGTTCTCCTTGAGGAGGCCTAACTGAAGGGGTCGCGGAGAAAGCCCGCCCTAGCTCTCTCTCTCTGGCTTCTGCGTTTCCTAATTATTTCAGCTCGCCTCAGGTGCACATGCCTGGATTTGGTTCCAGAGAGTCTTGAAGCCATCTTTTTCCTGATCCTTGGCTTTATTCCAGGATTTCCGCAAGAGGGGTCTTTCCTTTACCAGCTGATAGATTTCCCCTTTCTCTCCTCCTGCCTTGGAATGTATTTCTTTTGGGCCATCTCTCTGGACATTTCTATGCCTCCCTCATAGAGGATGTGCCCAAACATGTTAGTTTGGAATTTGTGCTGTCTATTAATTAGCTCTGAAGGGGGGGGTGTCGGCTTGTGTCAAAGCTTCTCCGCATAGCCTTGTCATTGGCTTTCGAGATACGATATAGCAAAAGGCACTTAACCGTATGGCTGACTTGTACTCAATATTTAAAGATGCTAAGAATAACCCAAGCCGAAGACTTTACCCGAAATGAAAACTTAACTTTTCATGCAAAAAAAGATACTGAAGGTTATTTGTGTCACTTTGCTGAAAAAATGTTTCCAGACGTCACAATAGCTATAGCTCACTAAATTAGATTAGACTTTATTTCAGATATTTCATTTAAACTATTCAACCAGGGTAATAATTAAAAATAAATAAAAATCCTATTTACAGTGGTGACGTTGAAAAGGCCTGAGCCCCTTTTCAGATAACCGGGTAAGGCTTAAAAGTAAATCAAAAGTTAGAAGGTTAGCAGCCCGCACTAAAGAAACGTTTCAACACGCACTGTATTTAAATATAATCACAGCAATAGAGGTGCAGGAAGAATAATAAAAATCAAAAAAGGGTATGAATACTGCTCAGTGGACAGGGATATATGTACTATATGGTTTGATTTACCGGTTACTCATTAGAGCCATTTAACCAAAAGAGAAAGCAAATTTTTTTGGATGTTAAGAAATCCCTCAAAACTCTCTAATACTTTCTCATCTCCATGAGACAAACTATTATTTTCATAATTGCATTATCATTAATTCTGTATTACTGGATTTAATCCTCAATTTGAGTTTAGTTCATGTAGGTAACTATGAGACACCACTGGAATGCCTTCTGGCAGTTAAAATCTGTACAAATTTAGGGATTCACTTCAAGCAAGCTGACCTATGAGGGACTATGTTTTCACCCCTGTGCGTTTGTCTATTTGTTTGTTTGTATGGGAAAATTTGCAGGAAATATTACCTAGAAATACGTATTGACACATCCTAAAGATAACTACATTTTTATGACGTTCTGTTTCACAGCATATAAAATAAAATAAGCCATTTGGAGTAGAGGCGTCACAATGTAGCAAAGCAGTAACATAGAGCTTAAGAGCTCATTCCATTATAGACTCAAACATATACACTGTAATGTATGCTGCTCCACAGCTCCTTTGTACCATTTACAATAAGATTGTACAACCATCTATCCGTCCATCCTGATGTGCAATAAGACTTAACAGTGAAATAACAGCATAAACAATCAATATATATATGCAGTAAATTAAATTCATCCACTCATCCATTTTTACTTCAGTATGCTCATCTTTGTCATAGTGAATGTGTGAATAAATAGGTTTTGAATATATGTGGTCTACTTTCTTGCAGTTTTGATAAGATTTGCAAAAATCTATATATATACACACACGTGTTTTATATTTATAATTATTTTATAAATAATGTATGCTCTTCTACTATCACATAGAAATACCCAGTCGGTCTGTGCATTTGATTCATCCCTGTATTGGGCCGTGAATGCATCCAACGCCTGGTCTGCTGGCCATGTCAGAAATCAGAAAATCTTTTTTTTTTTTTTTATAATTTAATTTTAGGAAAATATATATAATAAACCATAATATTTAACATTTTAATTGAGACTTTCCATCATCAAAGTAACATAATTTCAATGCCTCTCTGTCCAATCAGATTTCTCCCCTGGTGTTGTAAACCCCTCCAATTATAATTACACAGAATGTGTTCTTTCATCCATCCATCAATTCTCTTCTAGTTATCCGGGTCAAGGCGGCAGCAGGCCCAGAAAAGATTTCCAGATATTCCTCTCCATAGCAACAATCTCCAGCTCAGCCTGGGGGATCCTGAGGCATTCCCAGGCCTGATGTGGAAAACAGTCCTTCCAGCGAGTTCTGGGTCTACCTCGGGGTCTTTTCCCAGCTGGACATGCCTGAAAAACCTCCAAAGGGAAGCGTATGGAGGCATCCTAGTTAGATACCTGAACCACCTCAACTGGGTCCTTTTGACGCTAAGGAGTAGCAGCTCTACTCCGAGCTCTTTCCGGATGTCTGAGCTCTGTACCCTATTTCAAAGGCTGAGCCCAGCCACCCTACAAAAGGAAGCTCATTGCAGCTGCTTGTATCTTTGATCTCATTCTTTCTGTCACTACTCAGAGCTCATGACCATAACTGAGGATTTGAACATAGATGGACCGGTAAATTGAGAGCTTTGCCTTATAACTCAGCTCTTTCTTCACCACAACAGACTGATACAATGCCTGCATTACTGCTGATGCAGCAACGAACCACCCGTCCATCTCCTGGTCCATTTTCCAATCACTAAAGTACAAGACACCAAGATACTTAAACTCCTGTGACTGAGGCAGCAACTCACCTCCAACCTGAAGGGGAGAGTCCACCGATTCCTGGCAGAGAACCATGGCCTAAGATTTGGAAGTGCTGACCCTCATTGCGGCCACTTCAAAATCAGCTGCAAACCATTCAGTGCGTGCTGGTTGGGAATATTCCCATGATTCTGCAAGCAGGCCTGCGTGAGTAAAAAGTTGGTCCACCGTTCCATGACCAGGAGAGGAATATGCATTGTTTCTCTTGACACTGAGGTTCAACATCAGTCAAAGCCTCCTTTCTGGAACCCTGGAGTAAACTTTTCCAGGAAGGTTGAGAAGTGTGATCCCCCTATAATTGGAGCACACCCTCCGGACCGGAGGGACCACCAACTGAGACTGCCACTCGACAGATAGTCACCCGCCTTGCCCCTTAACTACCTCAGTAACTTCTGCCAGTGAAACAGAATTTCTCTGTTTATGACCCCTTACTTTCCTCCGGAGAGGTCATTTAATATACATATATATCTTGGAAATAATTGAGCACATGCGCTTTAACAGTACAACAGTTCCACAGGTGGATATATACACCCTGGTGTAAGGGAAAATGTTGCTCGTCCAACACAGACCGAGAAAAGAAAGGACTTCCAGTATGAAGGGTAATGCAGAACGAGTTTCTCAGAGGGGTTTCAGTGCTGGCATGACAACTAACCTTAAATATCTTATCCAAACTGATTTGTGTTCATTTATTTGAAAAACTACTTCAATTAGTGGTAACAATTAAAACATATATTATTGTCCATTTTTATTTATCTCCTGTCTCAGCTTGATGTTTGCCTCTGAACAATCTCCAAGTCAGGGCAGTGTTCATACTGTGGCTCAGGCTGCTCTACCCAGGTAGATTGTGGTAGTCTGTTGAGGCCACTGGTAGGAAAGGTGGTGAGTGCAGTGTCATTGAAGACATCAATCAGCTTGGACGGATAGGGCAGCTGTCTCTCCTCACACACAGACAAAGCTTGGGTAATGTAGCCGTAGTCCCGCTTGAATTCTCTCTCGATTGTCCTGTTGAGACGACAAATGGAAGACATCACCTCAATTCAGTTTCTCTGAGGTCATCTCCCTAAACCATATCTTGTACGAACCTGTCTCTCATGCCACTGAAACTGTTTCCAATGATTATCATAAGAGGAAGGCATTGTGTACTCCAATTCTTCCAGAGAAGGTTGTTGTACAGGGCTTTCCCACAATGCATCAGGTAAAAGACTGTGGGCTTAGTCACGTGACGCTTTCCCTCCTGTGAAATACATTAGAAACAGACAGAAGTTTTTCCAGCAAGGTATACAGATAATTTAAATTAGTTCTTAAGGTTTTAAAAGAAACTTTCTGACATATATAAAAATCTGCCACCAAACAGCAACCTAGCAGTCAAACAGGTTTGTGTTGCCTTTGGCTCAACACCCAAACCTGTCAACCTGTCTTGCCTTGGAATTTATGATTAAATTTTCTGAAATTATTACCAATGCTTGCCAATTGGTAGTTGATTTTTAAATCTTGGTTGCTCTGAGTTTCCAATATGCACTTGCACCCACAGCTTTGTTAGACCTAATGAAAGACTCCACAATAAGTCCAGGGCAAATTAAAAAATAATGCTGTCTGAAGGGTTAGTTGAATCAACAAGACCGACACAATTCATTTGCTGTCTGTGCTGTAAATCTGCTAAATGTTTTTTTTTTCATTTGTATGAAATGATAAAAAATGTCTGAAACAACTGACCTCGTTTTCAATGAGTACAGTTAAATCCAGCGCTCTCAAAACATCCCTCTCTCCAGAGGAAAATATGGGGTCGTAAACAGAGCAATTCTTCATTGGAATCTGGAGGAAGAGGAGAATTGATGCAGAATAATTGATGAACAAGTAGTCTCATCATTATCATATTATAAACTTAATAAACCTAACCTGCCCGGCATCCAGCAGCAACAGCAACATTGCAAGTTGGTAGCGAGCTGAAACACAGGAGGAAAATGGGCCTAGACCATAGCACACACATTCCATTTGGTTGCTTTGTCTGCCATCTCTGTTATTCTCCAGCTGATTGAAAGGGTCTTTGTTGTTTTTTCTCTCAAGAGGTTTTGTTGGGCATGTTGATCCAGCAACCAAAAGCTGCTCTAAAGACAAAAATCCTGATAGAGTCACAGGTCACGCAATGTGAAGGACTCCAAAATAAATATTTTGACATTAGGCCAAATGTTCTCACCTTTCCATTCTAGCCAAAACTCCTCGCATCTTAGCTCAGACCTAAGCAGAGGGGTAAGCAAAGTTACTTGCGGGATTTTCCAGAAAGTATGTTTAATAAACTCTGAGTCTGAGCTTGTGCAATAGATAATGTTCAAATTCACTGCTCAGTTAATCGTTATGTTACCTGAACAATTACGGTCACTATTATTCATTAACTACTCACTATTAATGTTTTTATTAGTTTTTAGTAACTATTTATTTTTCACCCTTTACGCATCCACCTGGATAATTAGAATTATATGAGCATGCTTCTTAAAACTTCTTACACGGTGTCTCTGATTCGTTTTATAGTTCTCTGGATGTCCAGAGGTTCGAGGCGACATGTTAATTCTGACGACACCTGAAATGTCTTTCGGTTCCGGGCTGTACCCTTTCGTCGCCGGGCTACCTGCCAATCCTCCCCGCTTTCCGACATATGTGCTACTCGACGTTCTTCATTTGTACACACCAGAAAATAGTATTTGTTTTATTACTTAAATAAAATCATGTGCCCCGTTGCCTCAGCAAATCCGATGAACGGGGGACGATGTAAAGTGTAACAAATACGTATTTCCTCTTCCGGCTTAATGCAAGTTTTGTATTCGGGGTTGTACCGTTCTTTATTTAATCAATGAACGGTCATTAAATGTAGCTCGTCGTGGTGGTGGGAGCAACAAAGCTTTCTATAGCACTTTTTCACCTCGAAGTCCTTTAAAAAGTGATTCATATTCCAATTTCTATGTTTTTTACAATAGAAATGGGACACCTATTGGCATTTCTTGGTATTGCATTTGATGTTGTTTCGGTCTCTTAATAAGGTCACTCTGGGAATAGAGATTTTTAATCTCATTGAAGATTTTACCCAGTTAAATAACGGATATAAATAAAGGAATTCAATTTATAGAGGCACTGGCCCCACTCTCCTAATATATTCTTCCATTTCAAGCTTCCTGTGTGTATGGAGACGCTCTGAAATTTAAGAACCAAGCTATTAAGCTATTTTAAAAAAGGTTCCTTCTGAAATATACGGTAAATATTTGTAAGAAAAACAAATTAAAGGCATAGAACAGTAGAATAAACAATAATTTCTCGTACAGTGATATGTTTTTCTTTGTTTTGACAAAGTAGGTACAAACACCCATTTCACATAACATTACCAACACCAACGGGTAAAGGTATAAGTTATAATAAAAGTTATATTGTTAGGATGACACCTGTCAAGGGAAACATTAGGCATTAGGCAGCAAGTAAACCGTTTATCTCTAAGTTGTTATGTTGGAATTGGACGCATGAAAAATGGATATGTTGTCCAGGGCTGAACCACCTGTCAAGGTGGCCAGACGACTTGTCTGAAAATTTCCAAGAACGCCGGTTTTGCTGATAGTTGTCCGAACCTGCAGAAGAGATACTGTAGCCCAACTTGCAAAAAAAAAAAAGTCAGATGTTCTGATATTTTCAAAAAATTATTTAATACAACTAAATGAATGTTAACCGAAACTGGTCATATTGCTAAATTAATTATAATGAGATAACTTATCCATAAATTTCATAAGAGTTCGTAAAAGGTTATATTATTGTGCATTGCGGGACTTATGGCACTAATAGTGCGTACGCCTGGCGGCGCTGGCGGCTTTGCACATTTTGGATACTTACCGTTTGAAACACCAACGAAGAAGTGCATGTGGTTTCGATTGGACAAGGAGCAACGAAAAGCCATATTATTTGAACTGAGTTATTTCGTCTATTATTGTCTATTCGGACTATTTAAGGCATTTTTGATAGCTGGTTAGTTGGAAAACAGGAGTTGCAGGTGAGTTCGAGAAACGTGTCCTGTTATTATTTTCCTATAAGCTTGATTTCCAGTGAAAGCGAGCAGTGGTCGTTAGTTAGCGATAGTCTTGGCTATAAGCTAAAGGCTCGTCTGTGTCCTGTCTTTACACACCATTGGTTGTTGTGATATGGTTTTGTAGATAATGCTTTGTATATTTCTTTGTTGAATACTAGATATTTAACTGGCATGGGAAAAAGTCAATGTGTTAATAATGACAAAGCTTTCAAAATAAACATGTATCACTAACTACAACTGTAGTGCTACACAAATGCCATTTATATATTTATATATATATATATATACATATACTGTATCTTGGTAAGACCTCATAATGCGCTATTAAGCTTTCATTAGCAAATTATTAAATGATGTGATGAAGAATTTAAAGTTTTTGTATTGCTTTAACAGTTAGGGCATTTTGTTCTGTTACATCCAGAGATGTCAATGTCCCATCTCTATGGGAAGAGAGAGGAGGAAGAGGAAGGGGTGGAGATAGAGAGCTTTGAGGTGACAGACTGGGACCTGGCTAATGAGTTCAATCCAGATCGCCGCAGACTAAGACAGACCAAGGAGCAGGCTACCTATGGCATCTGGGCTGACAGGGACTCGGATGAGGATGAGCGACCAAGCTTTGGAGGCAAGAAGTAAGGCACTGGTTTACTTATTTATGTAGCTATATAAATGTCGCCTTTGTTTTTAAGTAAGTTTCTCAGATTCAATTTTTCTTAAAGGGAACTCAACCTTACTCCTAAACCTGACATTCCTCTTCTGGGTTCCTTAACCTAACCCCAGTTCCTGGGTTATGGTGAACGCCAATCTAAATGGAGAGAAACATCATTCAAAGTGGATTAGGAACACCGGTTTGTGTTTATTGTTATTACTGTTGTTTAACATTTTTGAACTTTTTAGAACTAAAGACTACACTACTCCGGTGAACTTTGTGAGTGCTGGTCTGCGCAAGTCTGCAACTGAGGAGAAACCCACTCAGCAAAAAGGAGAAGGAGGCTCTGATGACTCTGATGATAGTCATGCTGCACCTCGGGGCAGTGCAACCACAAAAACACAGATGGTAAATTTCATTGTGTATACATGGTTTATCCATTCAAATTTATTTTATTTGAGTGTTCTTTCAAAAAAAATTTAATTTTCTTTTTTCTAGGGTACTTTCCGAGGCAATCTGTCCCAGAGGTTTGCAGGTGGCATTCAGTCTGGTAAAGGCATTGGTAACTGGGAGAAGCACACAAAAGGAATTGGACAGAAACTTCTGCAAAAAATGGGCTACCAACCTGGCAAAGGCCTGGGCAAGAATGCTCAAGGTGAGAAGGACTGAGGAGGCTTTGTTACTAAAATGTCTAGTAATAGTGTGTTTTTTAAAGGAGCCATATATTACTGTATAATCTGTATATTCAGACAATTTACCCTCTTGTTGCTACAGGTATTGTGAACCCCATTGAGGCAAAGGTTCGTAAAGGCAAGGGAGCTGTTGGTGCCTATGGTAATGAGAGAACCAAGCAGAGTCTCCAGGATTTCCCTGTGGTCGATTCAGAGGAGGAGGAGGAAAAGGTTGGGTGTTGAATTAACACGTTTTTTCTTTTTCTCTTTTCAGCTATACCTACTGTATATTTAGTAATAGTGAATTTTTTAATCAACACTATTTTGAATAAATAGTAAATTTTGTTTTTTGTAGGAGTTTCAAAAGGAACTAGGCCAGTGGCGTAAGGATTCTAGTGGTCCAGGCGGAAAGAAGAAACCCAGATACTCGTACAGAACTGTAGATGAGCTAAAGGCAAAAGGCAAGCTGGTTGGGCGCAGTACAACATCATCGGCTGGAGAGTTGGCACAAGTGAAGGTATGCTTGATACTATTTGCATTCTCTCTCCTTTGCATCTATGGCACAGGATTGTAACAGGACACAATAATTTCAACATCGAATTCTTAGAATTAAGCTATGATGATTTCATAACTTAAAGTACCCTCTGTTTAGACCCTGTTTAGACTTGTTTTTAAAATGCGTTTTGGCCTATCGGATCACAAACACACAGCGGGACACATCGCCGTTTACACTTGTGTCTATCGTGCGTCTCCCAATGTGTCCGTCTGACCACTTGTGTTCAGATTTCATTGATGCCTAAGTCACTTCTACTACGTATCTATCAGTAACGTCAGTCAAGCACCAGATTGTTTAGCCAGCTTGCACGGGCTACCCTAACAACTTTAAGATGTTGCAAGAGCTAATATACTTTATATGTACGGACTATTCCAACTGTTGAGACTGCAAGGACAAAGTAGTTTCTTTCAAGTCCACTCTCTTTAAGAGTGGCTCGCTTCTGCCAAAACAACCACCATGTCCAGCACAGATGGCGTATTTTTCTGCTATGTCCTATGTATATGTATGTTTATATAGGATAGGATTTGTATATATATATATATATATATATATATATATATATATATATATATATATATATATATATATATATATGTAAAGTAATCCATTCACACACATACATACCAACATATATATATATATATATATATATATACACACATAGGACATAGCAGAAAAATACCCCATCTGTGCTGGACATGGTGGTTGTGATCACAGAGCGTCTTGGAGGTCGTTTACGTTTGTATTTAGCAATTTGTCTCGCTGTCCGCTTATGATCCTAATGCCCATAACGCATTTAAAACCAAGTGTGATCTGGGTCTAAGTGCAATCTATTTACAATGTGGACAAAATTGTCATCTGAATCCAAGCACATGGATTACTTTTGGTGTCAGACTCTCATTAACCCCATACTCCTTGCCGTCCTCTAGGTCATAGACATGACTGGGAGAGAACAAAAAGTGTATTATAGTTACAGTCAGATGTCCAACAAGCACAGCGTTCCAGATGAAGGTCCCCCAAGCATGTCCATGCAGGATCAAAAGGGATCTGGCTTTGCTCTCCCTGAACTCGAACACAACCTGCAGTTACTGATAGACCTTACAGAACAGGACATATTACAGGTATGAGGTAACTAATCATATCTGCAAAATATGATGGGATGGATGTTAATGTATTTTACATGCTTTCTAGTACTGCTCAGCTACTTTGTATTCTACAATATTCTTAAAGTGTCTCTTTTGCTATCTATTTATCACCTCCAATAGTCTGCCAGACGCCTGCAGCATGAAAAAGATGTAGTTGTTTCACTGAGCCACGAATCACGAGCACTGAAGAGCAGATTGGATTCAGAGCAAGATTCAATCCAGAGAATGGAGGCTGTGCTGGCGTTGGTGGATCGTTTTCCCTCTGAAGAAATGGCACCAGGAGAGGGACCCACACTCCAGGTGAATAAACAATTAGTGCACAAATTAACAGCTACAGTTTACCAGGGTGTTTCAGTCCATATTGTTTACACATCCACACTGGTAAGTTTTTTGTTTGCTTTTTTTTTCTTCAGGAGTGTGCCCGTATATTTGAGACTTTACAGACAGATTATTATGAAGAATATAAAACAATGGGTTTGGCTGACCTGGCTGTAGCTGTTGTTAACCCCATACTCAAAGAGAAGCTTCGCACCTGGGACCCCCTAAAGGTAGCTTCTAAATTTGTTATAATACTAACTTACATTATTGGCTTAAATTACTTGTTTTTTAAGTTGTTCTCTGTTTATTTTAGGATAACTCTTATTGTCTGGAAGACATTGGTCAGTGGAGAGCTATTCTTGAAACGAGAGACTTCCACTCTAGTGCCCCAGATTCAAACATGGACCCATATCACAGGTTAGATTAAAAATACAATGTCATTGCTTGTTTAATTACATGAATAAATTCTACTGTCTACATGTTCCAACCTGTTTTTAACTTTGTGTACCGTTATGTTTTTTCCAGATTATTGTGGGAAGTGTGGATCCCAGTGATGCGACCCTGTGTGTCGGGCTGGCAGCCGCGTATGGTAGGGTCAATGGTGGACTGTGTGGAAGTATGGGCTCCTCTTCTCCCCCTGTGGATTCTGGATCAGCTATTGGAACAAATGATTTTACCACGGCTTCAGCGAGAGGCAGGGCATACACTCTTAACTTCTCATGAAGCCAATAATGATCTTATTCAATTATACCTTTTGACAATTGCTTTTCATTTGCCAGTACAAAATCACCATCTACATTTAAAACAGTCTTTATTCCTTTGTGCATCCTGTTTTATAGGTGGACAACTGGAACCCTTTAACTGACACAGTGCCAATCCACTCCTGGATCCATCCTTGGCTGCCTCTGCTACAATCACGTCTAGAACCGCTTTATCCACCAATTAGGAACAAACTATCCAATGCCTTGCAAAGGTGGCATCCCAGTGATGCCTCAGCTCGCCTCATTTTGCAGCCATGGAAAGATGTTTTCACTCCAGGGGCATGGGAGGCCTTCATGGTGAAAAACATAATCCCAAAGTTAGGTAGGAGTTCTAGTCAATGACATCCCTAAATGTGTTATAGCAGTGTAGGAAAATATATTTCACTCTAGGTTTATCCTTGTGTGTCCCTACTTTTCTTTCTGGCTTTTCTTCTTATATGATGTTTCCTGTTTTCCTCCTCAGCTCTTTGTCTGGAAGAGCTGGTTATCAACCCCCACCAGCAACAGATGGAGCCGTTTCACTGGGTGATGGACTGGGAGGGCATGTTGTCCCCCTCCAGCCTTGTGTCCCTCCTGGACAAAAACTTCTTTACAAAGTGGTTGCAGGTCAGTGACAATATTTGATTGTAAATTTCATACAGAATGGAAAATAATGAAGATACTCTTAGCAACAGTTGATTATTCTATATGTTCTGTTTTATGACAATGTTATGCCTGTGCATGTTTTTTATTTTATTTTAGGTCCTCTGTTCATGGTTGAGCAGCAGTCCGATGTACGATGAAATCACCAAATGGTACTTGGGTTGGAAAAGCATGTTCAGTGACATCTTACTCTCACAGCCACTGATTAAAGAAAAGTTTAATGAAGCTTTGGACATTATGAACCGTGCTGTTTCTTCAGGCAAGGGTTTTAAATTTCATTCATTCACATTTGTGACAAATATAGACCAACATTTCTTTGTACAAAAATACTATAATTCAGCACTTGCTTTCTGTACCCTAACACATGATTTTATTCCTTTTCAATTCCACAGGGGGATACATACAGCCTGGTGCAAGGGAGAATATTGCTTATCTAACGCAGACAGAGAGACGAAAGGACTTCCAGTATGAGGCGATGCAGGAGCGGAGAGATGCAGAGAGTGTGGCTCACAGGGGCATCAGTGCTGGCGTGACTACTAACTTTAAAGATCTTATCCAGACTAAGGCAGACGAGAACAACATTGTCTTTATGCCTTTAGTGGCCAAACGCTATGAGGGTAAACAGTTGTACACATTCGGGCGTATTGTCATCTACATAGATAGGGGGGTTGTCTTTGTGCAAGGAGAAAAAACCTGGGTACCCACGTCTTTGCAGAGTCTAATAGACATGGCCAAGTAAGCGTAAACTGACTGAATAATTAGTCTGTCAATAGTAGTGACAATGTCTGCTTTTTATGTTACTTCAGTGTGCTCATCATGTCATATACATCTTTGTACAGTTTTTTGTCATAAATGCAAATAAATATGTTTTGAAATTATGTTCCTCTACTTGGATTCTGTTTTGATGAGATTTGCGAAAAGGACATATTGGAACTCAGCACATTGACAGAGAAGTACAGGAAGAGTGCATATGTATGTAATAACTGTTTATCAAAGATCTTTTTAGTGAAAATAGATAATAATGTATTTCATTTCCCTTTTGAAAAAAAATAACGTTTTGTTTTTTAATGTTGTATCAACATACACATAATCTCCTTCACGGTATTGGTATTTTTACTACAACTTCTTGAGGACATTTTACCAGTGGTCTTCTAAATTATTTTACTAATAATCTATGCTCTGTAACAATTCGATAGATATACTCAGTACAACACGGTGAAATTAGTTCTCTGCATTATTCATCCCTGAGGAGCAGTGGGCGGCCCAGCCGTGAGACGCCCAAAGAGGAAATCAATGTCTTGCTCTGAGCTGTGACACCATTTTCTATGAAATATTTAATAAAGACAAAGACATTTTATATTCTTAAATGTTCATTGAATGACTTCCATTAGAGCTGTGTTAACATTTCCACTAAGAATGGTTATGTAGATGGTTCTTTATAAGATTTGTGTCATAATTATCCCAGCTAAAGGTCTGGCACATCAAACAAGTTTTTGAATTTTAATAAAGCACGTAAGCAAAAATAAAAAATCAACTAAAAAGTAAAACGTATAAGATTTTTTGCGATTACTTTTATTTTCTGTCAAGTAAAATTGTTTTTTCTGATTTGCCAGTGGACACGATTCCGCAACTGGTTTGGGTGTTTTTGGTACGTCAGCGCTTCCGTACCTGAAACGCGCTGTGAGGCGAAAGAAATTGTTGGGTCCTTGTGCATAGTCGCGCGATTTAAAACTTCTAAGACGTATTTCGGAGCTAAGCTGGTATGTGGGTAACTATACATATCTCACAAATAAATAAAGTATCCATGTTTTAATTTAAGTTATTGAAAGTTGCCTTTATGAGCCAATAAGCCTACGGCTGTTAGCTAGTGAGCTAGTTGTAGCTGAGTAGCCACAGCTATCTCAGGGTTACACTGCTAACATAAGCATGCTAACAGGGAGATAACGTCTGCTGTTTACTTAATTCATTATTCTCTATCTTAATGTAGCCACCGATGTCGTCGGACGCATTGAAGAAACGGAAGTCGAAGGTTGTCCGCACAGAAGGAGGAACCCCAGAGATGAAGCGGAATCGCGGAGAAGGGGAACAGCATGTAAGCTATGGCACCGCCGATTAACAACATTTTGGCCAACTCGGCAGAAGAGCTGTGGCTTGAATTATTCTTTATATACAATAACATTTGAGTTTCAATGTTTAATAAAAATTAAATGCGAAGCTCCCCCGACAATAACAATCAATGCTGAATATTATTTGAACGTCTAGAATTTGTTAATTGGCTATGTAGTTATCATGTCTTGTTTGTTGAATTTGCTAACTGTCCAATTTGTGTTGAATAAGACCAATAGCATAGAAATAGGAGCAAATTATTTACACTTACTCTTTATTCAACTGCTAGTCCTAATTTGATTGGAAACACAATTCTGTCGATGAATGACCCATGGGAGCAACTGTAGTTCGGATTTATCATTTAAATTGAATAAATTAATATGTATTAGTATATATATAAATTAATGTTTACATCCTTGTTTTTATTTGCCCCCGTTCTGTTTGTATGTGTGTCGGTGTGAGCAGCATTACAGCAAAACTATCAATTGATTTGCATGAAATTTTACGCAAAGAAGACTTTTGCGTTTTCTACAGATGATTACATTTTTGTGATGTTACATTATTCGCTTCATTTAAAAAAAAAAAAAAAAAAAAATCTAGACCTACGCTGTTGTCACTGACAGCAAGGTTATATTCCCGTAAAGTCCCCAATCCCCTGCGTTAAAGAATCAATCCCCCTGATTGAACTCTTTAGTGTTTTTAATTTTAAAAAAAAGCTCCCCCGAGTAAATGTAATATGAACTAAAAGTGCAAAACACAATTGACAAAAGTCAGGTCTCCCTGAGTTGATTCAGATGCACCAAATCTGGTGTAAATCGGAAAAGCCATTGAGAAACTGTGCTGCGAAAACATTTGGAGATGAAACTCCCTCTAGTGTCAGAATTATACAACCAATCTTTCCCAAAATGATACATGAAACCGTTTTTGAGTTCTGTCCGGGAAACAATGAGTTTCAGAAAAAAACTCCCCTGGTAAGTAAAATCTGAGCTACTAGAATGTAATATGATATTTGCTAGACTGAGCTCATCCAGCTGATTAAATATGCCCCAAATCTAGACAAAATCGGACTAAGGATTAGGATGTTCCGTCTGAAAAACTGAGTTTTTTTCATAAAAAAACATCCTCCTAGTTAGTAAAATGTAAACTATAAAAGTGTTTGTTAAAGTCTAAATCTTAAACAGACATTTTTACACCCTTTAAACGAAATGCCCCGCTCAAAGTGTAAGTGTGGAGCAGAGAATGAACAGGCTTGCAAAACACATAAAGAGAATAGAGGAATAAGAAACAAAGTGGGTTCAGAAGAAGGTTTTTGGCCCATTGCAGAGGTTGGCGCTCTGTGACTGCTTTTGGAGTTATCAGATAAATAGGCACTCATTTAAGAACGAGTTGTCAATGTTGCATTTTGAATGAATAAAATTTTTATTTTTCAGGATGCGCGTGTGTATAGTGAGGAGGTGGAGCTGGATAGCAGGGACCCTGAGCAGGACTATTTACAATACAAGGAGTCTTGTGAGAGTTTGGCCACACTTATGAGCGACATCCAGGATCTCAAAGCCAGTGGAGCCAAGGAAGGGGTAAGAAACATACATTGGAGAAAGTTGTTACAGACCTATTTTATTGCGAGGCTTTAGTCAATAATGACGACATGTTCCAAACAAATCATAATTACTAAGATAAATTTCCCTGTTCAACAAGAAAATCTCCTACATTAGAAAAATGTATTTAGATATCTACTATATATACTGTATGACTGTATGAGCTGATTCTGTGTCCTGATATCCAAGTCTAACCAGTTTCTTATTTTTTCAGTGTGCTGAGGTGGAGCAGAGACGTATGCAGAGCAGCATACTCTTCATGAATCTGAAGAAACTCAATCGTCTGGCTCATATGCGACTAAAGAAGGGAAGAGATCAGACACATGAGGTAACTCCCAAATAACTCTATAAAAACAATCATGAAGCTTGAACCAGAGATACATATGATCCGATATACATAAGATGTCATAGTAGGTTAGGCCTGCACCACTCCAATTATTTGTTGAAGTGTTGTAGGTGTGATGTTCGCTCAATCCTAAGAACTTTGTCTCTACTTACAAGTCATAACTGCATTATTTGCCTCTGTTAGCAAAGAAAGCTTACAAACACCATTGGGTTTGTGGTAAGAATGTATTTGTCCAGTTTCTGCTCCTGCCAATTGATGTATTTATTGATTCTGGTTTAAGAATTGTGGCACATTGTCTTCCATAAATTCATTTGTAGGGTCACCCAGACTGTCTTTGCAAATCAACCTTAATCACCTTTTTTTGTTTTCCTTCAGGCAAAGCAGAAAGTGGATGTGCTGCACCTTCAATTACAGAACCTGCTGTATGAAGTTTTGCATCTTCAGAAGGAGATCAGCAAATGTCTGGAGTTCAAGTTAGTGTAAACTACCTAGCTTTAACTTTAAATGTACTCGGAATTAAAAGAAAAGAGTAAAAAATCGTGTGAGGTTCATCCTCGCGTGCATGAAGAAAAAAGAATCAGGATTTATTTACATGGGGATTAATATTAAAACAATGCCAAAACAATCTATCCCCCAATTTTTAATTTTAATTATTGGGCTCACATCAAGGAGGACACCAATTATTACAGATTTCCTTTTCTTTTCCCTTAGATATACAGTAGATTCATCATTGGGCATTATTTAGATAAGTACAAAGTAATTCACTTTTCTCAGGAGAGGTGTAGGTTCGTTAAATGTTTAATAAAGGTTGTCGATACTGTATAACTTGTATCGTCCAAGCTGGTTATGATGATAAACTTACACTAAAGCCTTATTTTTACATTACATTTCCTGACTCAGGTCTAAACATGAGGAAATAGAATTGGTGTCTGAGGAAGAGTTTTACCAGGAGGCTCCAGCAGAGATCTCCAGGCCTCACCTCACAAAAGACGATCCTCACCAACTAACACTTGCCCGTCTGGACTGGGAGCTTGAACAGAGGAAGAGGTAACCAAACTTGCATGTAGCAAATGACTTTATTAACAGTTTTTGATCAAAATTATAAAGTGTTTGTCTTTGAAGAACCTGTTAAAGTGTATTTTCACACAGGTTGGCAGAAAAATACAAGGAATCACAGGCCTCAAAGGAAAAGATCCGGAAGAGCATTGAGGTGAAGAAGGAACATCTGACAAGTTTGCAGCCAGGACTCAATGCCATCATGCAGGTATAGCAACTCCCTGAGTATACATATAAAGTTCACTATCATTTTGGTTTTGTTTCAGTCTCAGAAACAAAAAAATATTTGTATATATACAGTAATATATATACGGCATTATATATATATATATATATATATATATTTGTGTGTGTATGTATGTATGTTTGTATGTATATATATATATATATATATACATATATATACATATATACATATGTATGTATACGTATATACATATGTATGTATACGTATATATGTATGTATACGTATGTATGTATATGTATGTATGTATACTTATGTATGTATATGTATGTGTGTATATACATGTATGTTTATGCATATGTGTATGTATATACAGATTTTGTCTTCATTCTAACTCCTGTTCCAAAGAGGACTTCCTACAGTACATTCATTCTCTCCTTTTTCATAGGCCTCGCTCCCAGTGCAGCAATATCTGTCCATGCCTTTTGAACAGACCCAGAAACAGACCGAGATTGCTCGCCACCTGCCTCCACCTCTCTATGTCTTGTTTGTTCAAGCCAATGCCTATGGCCAGGCCTGTGGTAAGTGGTCATTATAGAAAATAGTAATCAAGCAGAAAATAATTTTTAAAGGTCCAGGGCGTAAAATTTAGGGGTATCTCTTTGAATAAATGGAAGGGATTATATTCATAGCAATTTTTTTGTGTACTTTCTGGAGAAATTTTTAAAAAATGTTAGGGTTCAGAAAAAAGATTTGTATCTACATAGCATATCCTTACTTTAATATGGAGGCAATTACGTTCGTACAGACGAAGAGGGATTTAGCGAGTCATGTTCTTACTTGGTTTTGACAAATGGAGGATCATACTTTGATTTAGAACAAGAAAAACAACGGCTTGCCAAGCTTCGCCTTCAAAGCAAAAAATTTAGACTCATGAAAAGTTTAGATATAATTGGAGTGGTCCGGTAGCCTGGAGGATTTAAGCTGGCTCAGCCCCACCAGCTTTCTTCCCAAGAACCAACGGGGAAGGGGGCTTTCGGCACTGGCTGTGAGCTCCATGGTGCCTCATCCCTGCCCGGATCAAACCTTTAAAGATCGTGAACTGAGAGTGCGCTGTCTCTCCTCCTGGGGAGCAATCACTCCAGAACCAACAGCCGTCTTTTATGGGTGTATGACTAGTTCCATCTTGATACGATATTATATCGATTCTTTGGACAACGATACGATTTTTGCCGATATCCAAGTCTGCTACGATACAATTACGGTTCGATTAGATTTAAAGGCTTGCGATCAATTTTAGACAATATTATGTACCCATTTAACAAAATTGGTTGCATTTCACCGTAGCAAAGAAAAATTATAAAGCAATTTTGACGGGTTTTTTACAATTTTACACTGAAATGTAATAATAAAAAGAACAAAGACCAGTGTTTCACTGTAAATTGACACATATTTCTTGTTTAGATACAAAAGTTTTTTTTTCTTATCAGTTAACTTTAAGGACTCCTGATTTCCTTTAAATTATGAACATAACTGTCTATATTTATGTTTCATGGCATTGTATTTACATGGTTCTGATATGTGCAGTGCTCAGTGGTTTGGAGGTATTAAACTCTGAATATTTTACATCCTACAGAACAAAACGTCAACAAAAAGCTGGCGTTTTCTGTAAATAATAATTATTGTCTTCTGATCAACATAATTTTTGCATTGACTGATTTGTGTTATTTTAGAACTCAGCTTCTCATTTACATACACATTTTTAATTTTAACTGAAAAATATATGATTAGTGAAATAGTTTATTTGCACAAACTTGTTTAGTATTTGATTATGGTTGCGCCATCAATGCAAACTAAGTTAGCAGGTATATGGCGAAGTCCCACTATAGCATTAAGCTAACTGACCATGCGCTAATTATTTTTCCACATTGTTGTGAGGCAGTACAATTCAAACTGTACCTGGAAGCCTTTATCTATCGTTTAAAGACAAACGGACAAAATTAAACTGCAGCCCCTGGCTCTTCCTATTGGTCCATAGGTCTGTGTGCTGATAGGGAAGGGATCCTGTGTGTGGGAAACACTACAGGAGTCCCTGTTAATAATGTATTAATTAATTTTAAATTAAAGGGGTATTTTAAAAAAGATGATTTACCCTGTATATTGGTATTTTGAATTTCCATCAATTAGATTGGCTTGTTTTTCAACACCGATATTGATCGATGTATCGTTACATGGCCCGTTGATTTAATTTCAGTGGGAGAACTGGACGGACCTCACCAGTACAAGCGTTCATTTTCCAGTCACACTTCGTCTGTGGTGGCGTGACGCAGGTGGCTCCAGGTCGGCTTACGTAAAATTTATGCACTGGCGTGATAAGATTTTTTTGTTGTCTTGTCTTATACAGAAAAATGTAGGTTCAGTCCCTGAAATGGAGCTCAGTGCTTATTACAGACAGGCTCCTCCCACATACTCACATACATTCTAAGAATATTAAAAAACAAGAACCTTTTGTATCTGCATAGTGGAATAAAATATGAAAGACATTTTTCCTGTCATGTGATGACAATAGCATTGTACTTTTTGTATAATTTTATACATGTGGATAAATCCTTTGAGATTAATCATCTCGTTTTCAAG
Organism: Lophius americanus; assembly: GCA_037951165.1. Taxonomy (NCBI): domain Eukaryota; kingdom Metazoa; phylum Chordata; class Actinopteri; order Lophiiformes; family Lophiidae; genus Lophius; species Lophius americanus. The sequence continues at coordinate 2,615,960 of JBBDHG010000024.1, read as the reverse complement.
TGGGTGCTAATATACAAATCTATAATATGTAAAAATTTGTATTGCATACGTAGGTTAATGAATAGATAAATAAATGAATAAGAATATTGCTCAGGATTGTAGGACATTCGGAAATGTCTGTAGAGGGGTTCTATGTGGTGGTGACGTTGGGATAAATCTGTAAATTCCTGTGGAATATCCAGAAGAAGGGGCAACATTTAATTGATAGAAATATCCAAAGTCTGGAGAGCAGTGGTTGGTAATGTGCAGAACATTAGCGCACCACTTATTTCTTTATAGAAATGTTTCTAGTCCGGAGTCACTCTTCCTGTTAGCTTTGTGTGCTACACAGCCTTATAGCTGCATCTGGGATTGATTGAGTTGAGCCATTGCCTCATGATGAATCAAATGTTGCATGCCTTTATGCTTTTGTGCATGGATATGCTATATTCCAGCTCTCTGAATTGGGGTTAAGAAATCTTGCATTTGTGATGAAAAGACTTTGTTTCAGAGGTTTCTGTGGGTCTCTTCCTAGACTAGTAGTTTTCCAACATAAAGTAATTCCTTTTTTAAAACTGTTCTGGAGAAGATCATTCATGCCTTTTCTTTTTGTTTGGACTACTGAAATTCATTGAAGCTTGAGTATCTAAAACTATAGGACCGGACCATATCAACCCTTGTACAGCCTCTCTTCCCTGGTTACTAGTTACTTCTGGAATTGATTTTAAGATCTTACTTGACTTTATGGAGTCCAATTATTTTTATAATGTAAAGCACTTCATAACATTGTTTTGAAAAGTGACTATACAAATTAAGTCTATATCATTACTAATATATTTTCCAGTACAGAAGCCTTCCTTCCTGTTCTTCTCTCTGCAGAGCCTTTGCCACTGTCAAGTTGGGACAGTAATCAGTGGAGACAGTGTTGATTTAATAGCTCTATCTGAATCTCCTATCCAGGGTTCTATTCTTTAAAATAACACTTCTGTGCTTCAAACTAGTGCTCATTTTTGTGACTTTGTGCTTTATATTACATTCCTGTAAGAGTATCTAACTCTCAGTAAATGATAGATATGTAGAAGACTGATTTAAGATGTTTTTGTTTTACATTTTCTTTATGGAATAAAAAAAAAATATTTGTTTCAATTTCAGATAAGAAATTGAGTGTCTCAATCATTGGGGATGTCGATGAGGCCAAGGCACTGTCCAAACCTCCAGAAGATTCCCAGGGTACCAACATTACTACACATGCCTGCCATAATACAAACTACTTTTCACACGACATATGATCACAGAGATTTGGGTGCATCTCATTTTCTCTGATTCTTATTTTGCTTATTATTTGAGATAAACTTGTGAGAGTTGCATATCTGACACAAACGTAACTGAATATGAAGGGTTTTGGTTTTTATCCAGATGATGAGAGTGATTCAGATGCAGAGGAGGAGCAAGAGAAAACGGTGAGTGTCAGACCTGGCTTTACTCCAAACAAACTTCTTCATCCATGAATCGTAAGTCAGGGATTTTAGTTATTTGTTATTATAAACAACTTTGCAGTGGATAGAAAAACTTCCCATGAGATTTAAGCAGTCTCACATTTTGTACAGACGGCAATGTGGTTATTGATCGCTTCCTGCTTCGGATAAGTGCCCGATAAGGGTTAGGGTTGTTTTTGTTATTTAAGCCAAGAATGGCTCATTGAATGTATCCTGAGTTCACCTTGTGCACATCCAGCACCAATCAAGTGCTATTTTTTGTTGTCACGCAGTAAGAATGTTTCTCTAGATGTTACACAATTGCCCATGCTCTAGATTACATATTTATGAAAACATTTTTGTATTTTGTTTCAATCACTGTTAAGGCTTTTCTGCCCATAACTAATTGAAACATGTTTTATTCGGTTTTTAGCATGTTCAATTAGAGACATGATGAGGCAGCGGTTTAACTGCTGTCTCTTTCTATCAACAATATGCGGTTAAAATGCTAGCTATACTAAGTCACTATTATGTCCATGAGCAGATAGAATTACATACATATTGTTTATGTAATTTATTGGATTCTCGTAATAAAAGCCCTGTACTTTACTTACTTTCAATCTTTTCCTATCTTTTTTACATTGCTTTGTATTGTCTAATGGACAGAAAAGGAGAAGGTCCACTGCAGGAGGCCAGCTGGATGATAAAAGAAGAGAAATGCTGAAAAGGCACCCTCTGTCACTCTGCTTAGACCTCAAGTGTAAAGGTAATGCACTGTATATTACTCAAGAAGTAGCTATCCATGCATTTTTTGTTGGTGGACACAATCCATGAATTTACACGGCATGATTAGGCCTAAGTACTTACAAATCCATGTTACATTTAAATTGATGTGACCGTAACCATTTTGTTTATTGTTGTATTTAAATACCTAGCAGATAGTGTTTGACCCATGATGTCATGACACCACATGACCCTCATGTTCCCTCTGCTGGTGATAATTGGAATGGTGAAGGATTAGAGGAACATCTGCATTGCAGGCGTAGGGGGGGAGGAGGGGAGAGCTGAGAGAGGGACACTTGAAGTAGCATTCTAAATTCTGCAGCAGTCTTTCTGTTGCTTACGTTTTTATTTCTTATGCCCCCCCCCAAAAGTTACATTCACTGCTGCTGATCAAGCAGTCACATTTTTCTGCTTTAAAGCAAAAAGTAGGTAGTCTAGGTGTCTGTGTCTGACACTGGGCTCACCGTGACCAAAGAGAGCAGAGCATGATTGATGACTATCAAAATATTATGCATACCCAAGGTGCTGTTTCATCATTATGACCATACCCCTTTCTGATACCTGATGCACCACAGTTTTAAGTAAACCGCGGGGGTTCTTCATTATAAATTGATGAATGACGTGAGTAATGGATTAATTCACCATTAATTTGCAGTGTGCTTTATCATATCTCCACAGATGGCAGTGTCCTCTATCTCTACTTCTATTACCTGATGAATCTGAATATTATGACAGTCAAGACCAAGGTTTCCACCCTCACAGACCTCAGTGCTGCTGTCAGTGCAGGGTGTGTTCATAATTTATTCATCTATTTAGGATTGCCATAAAAAAGGGTTTTTCTGTATGTAGTATTTCTCTCCCCTCTCTTTCCCTGAAAGAAATTCTAATGTCTTATTTGCAGTGATCTGCTGAGGTCAGACATTCTCCTCAGCTGTCTCTACACAAGCGACCATGGACAAGAAACACCCAATCCAGCTAATCGTTACCAATTTGATAAAGTGGGGTAAGGTTGTTCAGTAATTAAAAGAAATGAAAATATGTGTAACTAATCACAATAACAATTTAAATTTCAGCAAAATTAAACCATAATTTCCATTTCAGTATTGCTGCCTTTTCGGATTATGTTGAGGAGCTTGGCCATCCTTACATGTGGGTTCAGAATCTGGGAGGACTGCGTTTTCCTAATGATGCATCAGAGGTGTGTGTTGCGACTCAACTATTTTCCCTGTTAAGCACAGTTCATGAGTTACTGTTATATCATCTTTTGGTGTACATATTTTTCCAGGGTGTGTGTGTGGGAAGTTCTCTGAGTGCCAGCCAAATGGAGAATACCATGAAGATGCTTAGGGGAAGACTTCAGTCCCGTCTGGCTCTGCACAAACAGTTTGCGTCTTTAGGTAAATAATGTTAAAGTTCATCCATAACATACTTGTAAAATAAGAGACAGGGGATTTTGGCTGAGATATTTTGTGCTTTTGTCTTCAGAGCACAACATTATCCCGGTCTCCAGTGAGTGTCAGTCCCTGTTTCCCGCCAAGATCATGTCCCGTTTAGTTCGCTGGACTACATTCACCCATGAGGAGTACAGGGTATACACATTAAATACACATCTAGATATATTTGTAATTCTAAATACAGCTTATGCATCAAGTTCTTGTGAAATCTTTCTGGTAGGATCTGCCATACACTTGTCATGTGACTGATGCTGGTCTGGCAAAGGAAACCGATCTGTTCTTCATGGGTGTGGTGGAGAGAGGCACAGGTGAAAAATAGTGCAGATGATGGAATACATTGTTTATATTTGTTTCCCATAAATCACCTCACTCAATCTTTTTCCTGCTCAGCTCGTCTCAAGGCAGCTATAGTGTTGAGTCCCCGTTACCCAGATGTGTCTCCTCTTTTCTCCCTCTCCCTGAGCTGGAAGGGAGAGTGCAGCGGACGCACAGATGATAACCTTCGGGTATGAATATTTCAGTATTGACTGCTGTGTTGTTTTTCAAACTTTTCTCTCTCTAGTTCCCGGGCTTTAACATATTCATTGGTTCCTTTTTTTAGGCCATGGAGAGTGAGGTCAATGTGTTCAAAAATGAACTACAGGGACCAAGACCTGGACACCAGCTCCTGACCAATCAGATTTCCCGCCTATGTGTCTGCCTTGATGTGTATTTGGAGACTGAAGGACAAGACGACGGTGTGGAGGGACCACGAGAGTTTCCCCGAGAAAAGATGTGCCTGCGCACTGTGAGGTACATGATCAAAAGAAGCAACTACTTAAGTCTTATGTATTTGATTGAAGACATTTTTTATATGTGCATATTTACTGAATTGGTTGTCTCTCTTTTTGACAGAGGTCCAACTCGTCTGAAGCCGTTCAAGTACAACCATCCTCAGGGTTTCTTCAGTCACCGCTAAATTTCCCCATTAGTTCCTCCTTGCAGTTTTTTACATCTTAATCTCCCTCCAGCCTCCAACCCTCTTTCTGACGTCTTGACACACTCACACCTTTTAAAAGTCTTTAACATTTTGAAAATTAAAAAACATCTGCTTGAATTAAGTTTCTCTTGCTTCCATGTGTTGTTGTGCTCTCTAAATGCTTTGTCTGTATTACTCCCTTTCCTCTGTGTCCTGCTGTATTTACTGCACCCCCCCAGAGAGTTATGCACAGGGAATATAATATTTGCTCCTTTGTTCATTTTTAATCCTGAACGCTCTAATAGCGTTCTTATCTTTTATTTAACCAGGAAGATGTCTCGGTGGTATGAAAAATCTCTTCAACAAGAGCAACTTGGCATCAAGGATTACTGTGATGCTATGATTACGCTGGCAGCATGTTTTGTCAAAAAATCAATTCTGTTGGAATTAATTTCAAAAAGCCGCATTGATGACTCAAATCATTAGCTTTATTAAGATGGATAAGCATTAGCGAAATAGAAAGTAATGGCAAAAATATGTCCCCTTGTCTCAGGATTTTCTTGGTGAAAATAGTATCAGAAATGGGGGCTTCTTCTGGCACATCTTCAAGATGCAAAACATTAAATTTGAGTTTACTTAGAGGAATCTGCGAGTCTGAAAAGAAATCAAAATAAAATGCATACGAAGAACATAAACTGAAGAATGTTCAGGCTCAAAAAAATGTCTGATGTAATTTCACATATAGTGAAAATACTGTCTATAAGGAGGTATAGGGGTAAAAGTGCTATTCAATTGCAATGACTATAGAATAATTCTACTGTTTTGCGTTTAACGGCGAGGTCAATGATCTTAATCTCCACGATCTCCATATCGTAACAGTCTGTCACATCAACGGGTTTGGATTCAAAGTTAGATATGATAACACTGAAATCCTGCCAGCGGAGAAATCCTCCAAAGTGTATCAATGTTAAGTGTATCCTGACATAAGAAGCTACCTCATACTATTGAATTGAATATTTGGTTCTTTTTAATAGAAATTAATCTATACTTTGTTTAACAACCTAAATAAAACTGAATCTTCTAAGATGACAAAGGGTGGGAATTTATAAAGTAAATGCAGTAAAGTAGAGGCATGATCATTTGTCATGGATCTATTACAAAACAATAAATGAATATTTTTGCTTATTACTGAGTAATGTGAGACTAAGACCACTACTTCAGCGTGAGTTTTGCGTTTTGGAGTTAGTATTTTAATGGAAATATGAGGGTTATTAAGTCTGTTCTATCCGAACAAGCACTTATCTGGATTTATACATGAGTATGGTCTCTGGGACATGAGGAGGGGTGTACTGGTTGGGTACAGCTCCCTCTCTTAGCCGCAATGCAGTGCAATAAACTGGCAGCATTTACCTTTCAGTCTCACAACTCTACCTCTGTAGTCATCTTTTTTTAAGGGCAAGCAGCTCTATCTTTCAGTTTGATTAGAAACCCCATGTGATTGTTTTCATTCTTTATTTATCTGTTTCATATTCTCAGCAGTTAATACACATAATCATCATCAGTCATCATTGCCCTAGCATTGTAGACCAGAAGATGGAGATATTGCAATTCACCTGTTAATAGAAGCTGGATTAAAGTGCACAACAAGCAAAATTCAAGTGATTTTTAACATGTATCTAAATATAAACATTTGAATCTGCTTATATAGTCAAGTGTAAATCTTCTATCTGTCACAATCTTTAGCTTATACTTTTGACATTTCTACCCTGGAAGGCTTGTACAGCAGTCCCCGCCAGTGGGATTCAATTTAAATGTACTTGTTATTGATGGAGGGCATTTGTCGCATTCAATTAAAGATTTATGAGGATTTTGCATTCACTACAGTCATACATCAGAAGCATATGGGTATATAATGTCCATACTAAGAGAGCAAGGGATTGTTTTCTACATAAATCACTATTGCTTACATACCTATCACCTGCTTTAACATTAAAGTGCTCATCACTCCTTCGAAGTTCTTTGGCATTTCCGTCTAATCTTGTTCATTCCACATGCTTTCTATTGCAGTTTAGCAATCTTACTTTTTGGCCTTCTCCTCTTTGCTCTCCTTCGATTCGGTGACAGAAGATTTTTCCGGTTTATCTGCCTTCCCTCCTTCCCTAACCTCCTTACTTCCATCTGTGCTACTCTCTTTTTTCTCCTCTTTCTTATTCTCTGTGCTCTCTGATTCAGCTTTTGGTGTGGACTTCTCAACTGGCTTCTTGACCTCCTCCTTCTTGCTCTCAGTTTTCTCAAGCTCTGCTTTAGGGGAAGACTTTGCCTCAGGTTCGACTTTCTCTGGTTTGGTGGCAGAGGGTTTCATCTCGGCAGGAGGGGGAGCACTATCTTTAGGCCCAGACTCAGGAGCAGGTTTGTCATCTGTAGGTTTGCTGGGAGCAGCAGGTTTGGGCGTCTCAATGGTTTTCGCCGCTTCATCTGCTTTGCTGTCTTTCTTGATATCAGGTTTGTCTGTTATGGTTTCTTCCTCCCTGGGCTCTTGCTTCTTCTCCTCCATGGTTTTCTCATTCTCCTTTGTTTCCTTCTCTACTGGCCTGGGTTTATCTTGTTTCTCTTCTTCAGAGGTGTCATTGGCAGCAACAGGTTTTGGTTTCTCTTTTACAGGAAACTTTGTTTCAGGGGTCTTGGATTCAGGGGATTTACTGGGTTGGGATTTCGACAAAGGGGACTTTGACTCATCTCCTGTAGGTGATTTGACTGCAGGTGACTTGGCAGGTGATGCATCCTTGTCTGGAGTCTTCTCTTTCACAATTTCCTCATTCTCTCCCTTTTTCTCCACCTTCTCTTTCACCACTACTTCCTCCCCCGTTTCTTCTTCCTCCTCACCTTCTCCCTCCTCTTCCGCTCCTGCCTCTTCTTCCTCATCTGCCTCCTCTGTCACCTCTGTCACCTGAGTCTCTTCCGTCTGTTCCTCCACGATGACTGTATCTGAGATCTCATCTCCTTTAACCTTGAAGTGGCCAGAGAGTCTTCTCTGGAGGTAGGAGTATGGGCATCCTCCTGACACAAAGCGATTCTCCTCTCCCTCCAGTAACTTTCTGTTTCAAAGACAAAGCCACACAATCAGTGAAAATATCAACAACTTTCCACATTGAGACAAATGAATTAGAATTAATTAATTATTAGTTTGTTTTAAATCCTAACCAACCGATAAGCAGCAATCTCAATATCTAAAGCCATCTTGGCATTCAGCAGCTCCTGGTAGTCTTTAAGCTGACTGGCCATCTCCCATTTGGTGGTTTTCAGCACATTATCAAGTTGATTGATTGTCTCCTGCAAAATGACAAAATATAGCCTATATAGTCAGGTGTCCTGCTGATGGTGCAAAAGAATATTTGCATTGGATAAATATGCATCTCTGGGTGTCCCCATGAGAGATCAGTGACATTGTTGATTTCTTGCCTGTAATGACTTAAGATCATCTTGGTGTTTGTCTGCAGTCTCTAGGCATTGCCTCTCCAGGCACTCCTTGGTTGCTCGAACAGTTTCCAGCTCAATAGTGCAGCTTTGGAGCTGACGACGATACTCTGAGATCTCCTGCTGGGTTCCACGAATGGCATCCTGATTACACTTTGCAGCGTTAGACAGACGCTCTACACGCACTGCAGAAATGACATACATGGGGTGTAAATCACATTTGCTCTGTCAAGATCATATATATTCTGAGGTTCATATAAATTCAATATTTTGATCCATCCAAATGCATTGCATAATTGTTCTATCTTATTCCTGAGACACTTGTTTTGTCTTCTGCTCACAAGGTCTCAGAGAGCCACTAAGAGCTGCAATAACCTTGACTGTGTCCATCTATTTGTCAGTGGTCTGACTCAGCTCTCTTCCCTATCTAAGTGAAGGTGAACTACAATGCTGCAGTCAGCTGGACAAAACAGAGGGAAGGTTAATCGGTTTATACCTTTCACTGGTTATATCAAGTCATTATGAAGATGTACAGCCATGGTCAACTAGTGATTGTGGCATGCATGACCTACTTTTCAATTAAAACACTTACTTCCCTTTAAAGGTTGTAAATTTATCTGGTAACACAGCTCTGCATGCCTCGATCTCGCATGTTTTTGAGGGCTAATTGTGGGGGAGCATTCTCACATGAGTTGTAACTAGTTGCTGATGTGCTTCAGTCAGTATATCCATCATAAGGTGTGTATAGCTTATGTCCAAACCTTGATTTACTCTATTCAGGGAAAGATCTTAATTAAAAAGACTTTTAATGTTATAGAACCATAATTGTGTGGTTGTTTTGCCTGCACCTTCAGAGTATGCTATACAGGGGACACTCATTGTTCGCCACAGAGTGTAGGTTAATTACTGCTTCCTCCTATTTTGAAGAAGAAGAGAGTAATAATGTATTATCTCGGTTTAGTTTAATCGTTTTAAGTTTAAATTGCTTTAGACCTAACACGTGCTACTACAATTAGGCATAAACATAATTTTAACGTGTCGGTGCGAGAAAGGTAATTTCAGTTATAGGCACCATGGACAGAGATTTAGATTGAGTTTTCTACGATTCAAAGGTTTTTGTTTTTTTTATCATTTCGGTTTGTTCGGCTAAAGTCACCTTGGAACCAGTCCTCCGCGTGCGCTGAACTCCTGGATGCGTGATTGTCCAGCTGCGCCCGGATTTCTCTCAGTGCGCCGGTGAGGTCCGCTTTCAGGGTGTCTCGCATATCAAACGTGACCTGCGCGCTCTGAATCTGCGCGAGGAGCTCGGCCACTTCTTCATCATGGTTCTTCTTCAGAAAAACTTCCTCCTGCTCCAGGGCGCCGAGCTTCTTTTCCAGTTCCAGTCGCGCCAACCTGCACTCTTCCACATACTTCTGCATGGCGCGAGCTGCAGCTTCCAGTTCTTCCCTGTTTCGCGCCTCATCCTCCAGTCTGCCCCTCAGGTGCTGGAGGTCTTCTTCCAGGTGTTCATGCTCCATTGCGGCGATGGCTTTCTCCCCGGTCAGCTCCTGCAGGAGGCCCTTCAAATTGCTCAGCTCTCGCTCATAGTGCTCCGCAATGGAGGAGCGCCCAGTTTGGTTCTGGCGCAGAAGTGCCGCTTCTTCCTCCAAGTTGTGGTTGTGCATCTCCAGGTTTCTCACCTTGTCGATGTAGCTGGCGAAGCGGTCGTTTAGAACCTGCAGAAGCTCCTTCTCGCTCTTGCGCGTCATATTACCGTTGAAGGTGTCCAGGCTGTCCACGGAGGGCGGCTGGCTGTAGGTGAGGCGGCGGCGCTGGGAGTGGAAGCCGCTGGAGGACGCGGAGGCTGGCCGAGCCTTGCGGTATGAGGTCGGGCCAAAGAACTGATGCTCCACTGAGTAACTCATGATGTCTGAGGCGGAGGAGGAGTAGGACAGACTGCAGCAGGACTGGGAGTGATGCGCTTATATAGGAGGGAGGGAAAACTCACGAGTCAGCACCAAGACACTCTCTATTTAAAGACACATCCAGAAATTTCTCAGAAATACACTGCCTATGCAGGGAAGTCTTCCCTCTGTCAACCTAGCACAATATGCATGGTCATTGAATGTGATTAGCCTATGTGGTATGCTAACAACCTCAAGTATTGCATAAATAGCACACAAATTTCAAACAACCCCTTCTCACTTTCTATTGATCTATTACAATATTCTGGTCACAAAAACACACTGTGGAAATATATTCTGTGGGATAAGGAATTTTAGGCCGAACTGCAATCATAAATTGCTATGGTTCTCTAATATGCAAATGGTATAACTTCGATTTTTAAGATTAGGAAATTCTTGCAATGATTAAAGAACGTGGAGATTTTTATGGCGGAGTATGCACTGTTTTCTGCTGATAGTTTATGTAGATGCAGTTCTGAGAAGTGAGATTGCAAATCCATCCCAACCCTGGGAGTCAGCTAAATGTTTGAGCCATTGACAGCCTCACTGTCTCATGAACCATGTCTCATACAGATGTTTACTTCCTCCAAAAAAACCTCATCACCAAATAGTTTGTAAATGGAGAGTCGATTTTCAGACCCACGTAAAAACCAAACATCAGAGTAAACAGCATCCTAGTGCAGGACATAGACTGAGGGATGATACAGCACTTACAACAAAATAACAAACTGAGCTGTTTGCTGAACTGAAGAGAAGGCTGACCTGACAGGCGTCTATCGATTATTCAAACCTGAAGTTTGCAGGGTTTGACTGCATCGCCTAAAGGAATAGGGAGACATGTACCTTTCCAGGGGTTTGTATATTGAATAAAAACAGATAAACACAATCCTTTTCTCTGCACCGGCCATTCTTCAGTCTTATGAATATGTGTATTGTCAGCCCAGGGAACTCTGACACCGAAGCCCTTTGCGTATCCTCCAGCAAATGTGCCATCTTATATCTTAAGGTCCTTAGATCTTGCTTTTAAAACAGATATGCAAAACACTTTTTAAAATTTTAAAATGTTGATGCTCATGGATGTCTTTAAATGCATGTTGGGTTGTGTAGGTATTTTCCCTGTGTTTTTGCACATTGTAACATGTTCGGGGGGCTGAGGTGCATGTACAGAAAGGACGTTTCACATCCATTCCCTCCTCCAGCTCGATGTTTGGTAAATGGAGTTTGAAAGAGAAGAGTCGGTGGAATTTAGTACTGATGTTATTGGGATCTAATGTTTGGCATATATACATTGTTTCGTGAATCATGTGCATTAAAAATGTACATTATCTTCCTTTCTATGTAGCAATATTTAAAAAAATATAAGAAACATGGGCACAGTTGCGGTTTCAGTGATGGTTGTGTGTTGTATTACTGAACAGTGTTCAGGGGCTGATAAGTCTAATTTGTCTGCAATTATAGAATAGCCAAAGGGAAAACTCAGTCCTCAAAAATAACAAAGAAAAGATAAATCAAGGAAACAGGAAAATCATATTGATCTGTCAAAAGAAGCATCGTCTGCCATGTGGGACTTGTTGAAGGTTTGAAGTCTTGCAACATGAATGAAGTTCAGCGAGGGACCGCAGGAAGGAGGTGGGAGGATCTTTCCTTGTAATGATCTTGTTCTTGAGAGGGTGAGTGGGAGAGAAGGGTAGCGCATAGAGCGATGGAGAAAAGAGCAAGATCCATTCTGAGGAAATTTCGCAAAGTGGAACGTTTCTGAGGCGTAAAAACATTTTTGGCATTCAAAATGAAACCATATCTTTGTATGTTTGTGTGTGCATGCACATGAAGCTGCAAGTTTTCAATTGGATAAACTGAAAAATACTGATGTTACCGGTTGGATGTCAGGACCACCCCTTCTTTTACCATGATGGTATATTTAGAATGTTTCTATGTATTTAGACAAGAAACTGACGAAGTTGTACCAGGGCTCGTTATTGTTATTCACGGAGGGATGACATTGTTATATAGAGAGAGGAGGGGTTGCAACTGGGTGAGAATAGATGGAGTCACCTTGGGAAAGACAACCAGAAAATGGCTGCCCTGGCAGTGTTGTGGATGACTCAGCTATAATAATAATAACAATAATCTCTATATGTGCATGCATGTATCCATTTGTGCGCAATTGATGGTTTTATGGGGTGCAGCTGCAGTAAACTCTATTACAACATTTCAAGAAGTTTTGGCTTTGAATATAGACCCAGGTTCTTTCTGTGTGGAGATAGGATAAACTCCTTGAACTGGCATGATATCCCTCCCGGTGTTCCAGCTTTTTCCCAAAACGAAAAACGTGTAATAGCCTATAGGTGGATTGTTGACTGTGAAATGCGTCACAGGTGTGAGTGTGAGTACAGATGTGTTTTTTTTATTTATTGGCCCTGTCATGAACTGTGGATCTATACACAATGCAACTGCTTCAGACCCAGTGTCAGCTGGGATATAGTCCAGCCCCTCAATGATCCTGCAAAGGATACATTGATATTATACTGTAAATCAGCGGCCCTAAAAATGCTTCGAAAAGCCTTTTCGATAGCCATTCGCTGCATGTGAACGCTGTATTAGAAAGCTTTTTGTTTGAGTTGTATCTGCGCATGTCCAGCGTCTCGACGTAATGCTACGCTAAGTTTTTTTCAGCGCAGAAACGCATTTTAAATACGGCAACTTTATAACAGTACCGGTCTGCATCGGAGAGTGATTTTACATTACAATTTTGAAATATTTTAACATATTTGGACTGTTAGATGGGCGAAAAGTCACTTCTGTGCACGCCCTTTTTGTCGTATTCTTCTTCTGGGCGCTTGTTGGCGGTCAGCACCCAGCTCACCGAAGCTTTCTCGCAACCTTATGAACGGGAGTGTGGATCGTCTGCGCATGTATGAAAGTGTTTCCGATTTGATGAGTCGATGCATGTAAACACCGGGTTGAAAAAGATCACAAGTCATGTAAACTGGCAACCAAGATTGCATTTCGGAAAGGTTTAATTCGGAGAGGAGAAAGGCGTCCCATGTTTGGTCAGCACATGTAAATGGACTGTCATCTCCATGCCAACGATGCGCTGATAGGCTGTTTTTGGTCACTGACACAACAACAAAAGTAACATAGTGCTCACTCAGAGTGGCGTTGGTGTTTGGTAAGCACGAGATGCCTTTTCTCTTATTAAGCAGCAGTGTTTGACACAATGTAAAATAGTTTTTCATTGCAATTTGATTCCTGAGAGCTTGATATATTTGTTTACCAAAGCATTCTATGGAGGGTTTTGTTTTATTTGAGTATTTATTTGAATTTATGTCAGAATGGAAATTTCATTTTATTTTATTTTGGTATGTATTTTGTTGTTTTAAATGAAAAAGAAATTTTGCTTTGAATATAACAATATTATGGCTTGTGGCATGACCAACTGTAATAAATGGATCTTTGACTCCTTGAAAAAATTTTTTGGGGACCTTTAATATTTGTTTTTGAGTACCTGTGCTGTAGATTATAGATTCATCAAGTAGGCTAAAAGTTGTAGTGTGTCACTGTGGCAAATTAATATTAATAGAATTTACAGTCATTACACAGAATCAATCGGGACATGTAATTACGTGAAACCCCTCTGAGGCGTATGTTTAAAGTTTAACGAAGCTTGAAACCTGTTTCTAAATGCTTTTGGAGCAAGATTACACTTTGGCGCAAGGCTACATTCTCTCAGCAAAAGGAGATTAAAATACCTAAGTATGTGCTAGCTAAATAACACATGCAAACGTAGTGAAAACATATATATATGCCTTCGATGAGACTAAATTCTGACTAAACTGGGCTTGAAACTTGTATAAATTTATATATTTGTATATATCAAATATTTGTTTGTAAAATTTGTTTGTATATATAGTGTTAATTGCAAAAATAAACAATTCATACATGCATACATATGTAAACTCACCCAGAGCACCATCTGCTGGCTACACAGTTATGGGAGCAGCATGTAATTCCCTGGTTTGTCCACAGGGGACAGCACTGCAGGGATCTCACTAATGTTTACTTCCTGTTTGGTTTCTTTCACAAGCGAGGGAAAGTTCAACGCAGAAAAACTTTTAAAAATTTTGTCCACTAAATATCCAGTTGGTGTTTGATAAAATGCAGCAACCACATTATTTACTAAATATATGGATTCAGGAGAACAACGAATTGGTAAACAAATGGAAGGTATGTCTTCACTAGTTAACTCGGTTGTCTGCTCATTTGTTGACGTTAGCCTCAACATCATCAAACCATGTCTTCCTAGCTTGATACTAATCTATTAAGGCATAAGGCACAGTGCAATATATAACTTGGTTATTCTCGCATTCATGGTATATAATACTGTTATATTGATTTTGAATTCATGTTTTATCGTTCGTTAATTACACACGCAGATCTGTTTTCCAAAAAGGTATATTAAATACAGTATTAACAGAATGTCGTTTCTTCAATGAAAACGTACGCCACTTCTATTGTTTTCTTATTAAATATTACTCCCCACAGCCATTACATTCTAACCACTGACAGTTGAAGTCAGAATAACATTAATTGTCTCACTACAATGGTTACTGTCTTTGGGTAGGATATATTATGCAGTAAATTAATATCTTATACTGAAATGTATGTTTTGGATGCAGAATAAAAAGGACAAGCGTAAAGATCTGAAAAACTTTTACAAAAAACAAATTGTGATGGTAAGATGACTGGATAAGAGTGAAAGTGCCTACAGTGGGAACGTTAGTATCTGAACTGGTACCTAATACCATAGCCATATAGCATGAACCTTGAACCGAATAATATGGCCTGGTATGTTGAATCTCGTTTTCTTTTCCAACATGTCAATAGCTGGGTGTTTGTATTCCTTACCTGGACAACAGATTGCTCCATATATGTGAAGAATGAAAGGCAATGCGATGCTTTTTGAAATGTTCTTCTGGAAAACGTTGATTACTGTCAGTCATGCTGATGTTACATTGACTAATACCATCTCCCTAAACATTGTTGGAGACAAAGTAAACCCCTTCATGGAAATTGTATTCCCTAATGCAATGGCCTCTTTCAGAAGGATAACGTGTTGTGCAACACTGCAAAAATGGTATGAGGAAAACAACAAATTCAAGGTGTTGACCTAGCCTCCAAATCCCTCTCCATTGTATGCACTGGACAACAAATCAAAACGATGGAGGTTCCAATGGCAACATACAGTTCTATATAATCTGCGTCTTGGTGCCAGATACCACAACGCATCTTCTGAAGTCTCTGGAATCCATACCTTGATTGGTCGGAGTGGTTTGGTGGCAAAGGGGGACCTACTTAATGTTAGGCATGTGGATATAATTCCATGAGTAATCGTCGCGTATATTGTTGGATCACTTCTGTTGATGACTTGAGCCCATTCCTACATATGCTTCATTTAAAAATGATCATGTATTGTATGTAAAATATTTTTGAGATATACAGTTGCCTACAATGACAGTACAATAAACATTATGATGTATAAAATATATTATTTCCCACTAACTAGTGGCAATGTGAAGTTTAAATATAATAAGTACACAGTTTAGGGTCTAATAAAGATTTAGTAAAAAATAGAATAGGTCTTTATTGTATTTTCTGTAAATACAATGAAAGGCAGTTAAGCAGCTCTTGGATTGGCTCTTGGCAGTGTGCAAAATACAAATACAATTTGAGCACAAGAAAATAACATAAGGACATTGCATAGAAGGAATACTGGAAGAGAGTTGCATTGGATGTACACCGTTGAACTTTAAAATTATAAAATAAATATGAGCATAGTACTTACTTTTACTTTTATTGTTTCAGCAGCACGAGCGAGTAGGGGATTCTGTGAGCTTAGACCAGAACCAGTCCCATCTGAGGTTGTGTTCCTCTGAGTTTCACAAACTTTTAAGGAAAATCCAAGGTACTGCATCTCCTTCAAAGGTCTAGTTTGTTAGGAGAGGGAGCTTGGGTCTTAACTTTAATCAATATATATATCCCCCTATCCCCCTACTATCCCTCTCCTGCAGGTATCCCCCCTCTTGAAGATCATGCACAGTTGGAGTTGACAGTTGTATACAATGTCTGCCTGTTTTCTGCTGCTCAGTCTCAGTTTACTGAGGCTGAGTTGCTCCTCAGAAAAGTCACAAAGAGAGGTAGGCCTGTGCTTTCATGTGGTGACCAAACCATTAATTTAGATGATACAGGTCAAAATTACAATACTATATTAGCCTGAATGATGTTTGCATTTTTTTTGGTTCCTGTCTTTTCCTATAGTACTACAGTCAATAGATGCCCCGGTTTCAGACCCTCTAGTGTTTTGGAGAACAGTTGTCAAGTCAGACAGAAACACTTCTTTGAATTCCTCTGTCCAAAACCTTCTTCATATGCAGTGGGCAATATGGTTGGCCACCCGCAAACTGAAAGTTATTAAGGAATTTCAGGTATGATCCTATTTATTTACTGTTATCTTGCTAACCTTTTAGGGGTGCTTCCAAGAAACCTGCTAACATCTATTCATTCTGTTCAGTTTATTCATGCTATGGAGTAGCTCTCATTTAATCTATGGTATGGATCAAACTAAAAATTTGTTTAAATTAGCTTTCATCTAAGTCAAGTGTTATATAATATGGATGTGTACCATACATATTTAGGTATTAATGTAGGTGTCCACAAAATTTTGTGTCCCCCCACTTTATTTTATGGCTTTTTTCACTTATCATGAGACAAAAACATATCACCTTAATATCAAATGTCGGACAAATGGATTTATATTTCAAGACCAAACATTTAGAATTTTCTTTATTGAAAGGTTAGGGTTAGAGTTAGAAATATTAAGAAATTTCAACTTTGTTCAGATCAATTCAAACATTCTTTCATTATCAACATTAAATATATATTTGAACCCCTGTATCCAGCCCAAAAATGTGTGGAATAGTTTTGACGGTGTACTTGTTGTAGATGTGACAGTATTTCAAAACAAAATTACAATGTATGTTTCTGTTATACAGGGTGAGATGTTGTCTCTATTTGAAACACTATCAACTGGAGTTGGTGATCACAGGAGCAATGACGAAAAGGGAAGGTACTCTGAAATTCCTCTACTGGTGATGGACCCTAAACAGCTCGCTGAATCGTTGCAGATCTGTACTTTAATTGCCCAAGGTGAGAAAAATATTATTATTATTATTTTTTGAAAGAACATACACAGTTTGATATAATCCAATGGGGAACTCCATTGTAAACTGTTTTAGGAGCATAAGCAAAAAATAAGTGTAATAAAAAAGTACCGAATTTCATCTTTCATCTTGAGTGGTGTGTCCGATGCGGCACCACTCAAGATGCATTAATGTTGAAACAATTCTAATCTCTTGTTCAGATTAAATTGTTTTATTATGTGACTAAAAAATTAACTTCTTACGAAATATTCTGAGTCACAATCACAGAGTTGGTGTTTGATTTCTCTAGGTCAAACACAGTAAGAGGAGTACAGGAAAAATCCAACCTGATGTGTAGATATTATTTATAAGTTGACAATTTAGTTTTAATGTAGGCCACTGTTCAAAGAATCACTACTGGTGAATAGTTTCTAAAAAATTAATTTTTAAATTTTTTTGAATTCACACATTGGTGAGGCACTATATGTTTATGTATCCTTTGAAGCATGGTAGGGGACGGGTGCAACTCAGGGTCTCGTTTTTTTTATATGCTTTGGCAATTGATGCTTTGTATTCTAAGGTATTCTGTTGTTCTTTGTAGATTTATATCATGATGTATTTTAATGTCAATTTATTTTTAAATTGATTATAAGACAAACTTTATAATATTGCTGAAATAACATACTCCATGTGTTTGTAGTTCCAATTAATAACTCTTGTGCTTTTGGTTGTTTTTTATGTTTGTATTTAGGTGCAGAAAAGTTGAATGAGGGTCAAAGTTCAGAGGTGCTGTCTGATCTGCAGACAGCTTCTTCCCTGCCTGCTCCTAGAACTTTAGTAGCATACACACATCTCCTCTCAGGCTCCTGCCTCGCTCATATGGTAGACACACCGCCAGAGTATACACATACAAACATGTATCATATACATCGGCATATTGACTGTGTTTTTGCACTTGTCTCCAGAGCTGCCCTCAGATGGCATTGCAGTGTTACAGGAATGCACTGGAGACAGACGCTCGATGTTTATGTGCTCTGTACAAAAGCATACTCATATACCGACAGTTGGGCAATACGCAGGCAGAGATTCAAGCTCTTCGTTTGCTGCACTCAGTGAGTAACACAAGCATTAAGCACATAAAGGGAAATGGAAAAACAAAATCAGTAAGATTTGTTGCAGTAGAATAGCCCTTCGCAGATGATCCAACGTACAAATTTGGTTCACTAATACTAACACGCACTGGCTTCCATGCTAGCTACCTTACTGACGTGTGAAACCTTGCTTCCTCCACAGACCTTGATGTTACCCTCTGCCACAGAGTCTTTTCCGGCTAGTACTCCTCTCCTCTCCCCATCCATACTGCTCTGTAGTCAATCACTGAACAATCTGCTCTTCGTTCCATCTGCCCTTTCTGTCCTTCTTAGTCTGGCAAAGAAATGTCTACTTCATGGGAGGTGAGAAGCACAGCCTGGAATTCGGAGTTCCTCTGTTTTACTGGCAACTAATCACCACAAAAAAAGTAAATGAATATGAAACACTTAGACAAATAGTGCGCACTGCTTTTGTGAGTGGTGTTGGTTCTGTTTCTTCAGGGTTTCAGAGGGTGTAGAATATTATTTGGACCTGCTGGCAGCTCTTCACTCAGAACAACATAAAGTAAGACTTAAGACCCTGACAGATGAGATAATTTAAATATTAAACTTTGAATAGTTTTTGCATGTTATTTGCTTATTTGTGAGAAGTCATACTGACTACTCTTTAGGGAAAAGTACTCTGATAATATGTTAATGGTGTGTGTATGCTCTCTCTTTGTCTCAGGTGCATTCTGAGGTCCATTCCCTCCCCAGATTACCTGAACTTTACCTGGAGGGGGGCGCTGCATTACTCATGGCCCAGCGGCCTGCTGATTGCATTTCACTATGTGATGAAGTCATCAGCGCGTCACTGGAGCTACTGCCAGAGAAGCTGGTATTGGAGGAGCCAGAGGAGAAGTGTGACGTTGAGACTTGGGCAGCGGGTGCCGAGAGTGAAAATCAGATGGGGATGTTGCGCTGGGCCGCAGCTGCTTTCCTCCTCCAGGGTCATTGCCACACTCACCTGAAGGACTGGAAACAAGCTGTAACTTCCTACACAAGGTATTTGAGATGGAAGTGTCTTTAATTTTGTAATTTCCTGACAACTGACTTGATTGTACTCGTCTCGCATTACAGGTGTATCAATCTGCTTGTAAAAGTGTGCTTTAAAAGGAGAGGTGAATATCAATTTAGTTTAATTTTTAATGATTTGGGAAGAAACTGTCTTTACGACACACCATTCAGATGCTGTTAGTTTGTGCATTTTATTCTTTTGATTATTCATTCACAGGTTTCCAACCACAGATCCTGAGTGCAGACATGTTTGATGAGCAGGTATCAGGCCTGTGTGTCCTCCAGAGGATGAAGGGACTTTCACTTGCTGGTAGGGGGATTAGTTTCACCCAGACCGACCACCTGAGAGAGGCCCTGAGAGACCTGCAGCTCAGCATTCAGACAATCCCAGGTCAATAAAACACATCTTTAAATTGATGATAGTAGAGGAACTTAGGGGAAAGTCACATGTGTTACTAGTCCATTCTTGGAAAATGTTAACTATGTTTGAGAAAAGTTTAATCTGTTCTTTTTTCATGTAGTATTAAGTTAGAACATGTCCTAATGTTGTATGTACTATTTTAGAATGTCAGACTTCAGGACTGTGGTGTGGTGAAGTGCTGTGGAAGCTTGGCAGGAAACGAGAGGCAGTATCTTGTTGGGAAAACACCTGGAGTTTCACCCCACAATCCTTAGCAGGGTAAGAAACTCTTTGTGACTGTCAAGTTTCTCAGTGATATTGTGCAGTATATAATAAAAATGTACCAGCTTAAACACTGTTCACGCTTTGCATAAAAATACCTTTCGATAGATTTGATTCAAAACCTCAGCTTTAAACACTTTTGGAATTTGATTGTAAACCTCTGCCAATGTCCAAAAATCTGATTCATTTCAATCACGTATTCATCAACATCAAACTCAGTGCCTTGTAACTGTATTTTATGGTTACTGGATTTGTAACAGCCAACCATATAAGATTGGGAGGTCAGGAGTTTTATTTCATGAACAAAATGCATGAGTAGGAAAACATTGGGGTTTTAAACTGTTAGCTTACACCTAAGATGATCAGTAGACGTTGGTCGAGCATGAATATTTATAGAAAGATGTTTTGCTCTTCAAAAGAGGACACAGTTTTACATAAATGACAAATTGGGATTCAAAAACCTGATCTGACATTTTGACAAAAAAAAAGGCGTTTGACATGCAGTGTTATCCTTCCTATGAACTGTAGTCTATCTCAGTTGGATCTAGACAAAATCTGATTGTGAGTCAGTTCAACATTAGGTCTGAACAGGATAGTTTTCAAAGAGATTGAATCAAGGGCAGAGAAAATGTACCTTCCTGTAACTTGCGCATACTTGGTGTTTTTCAGGAGTCTTCCTTTGTACCTAGAGGAACCCGACTCGGGTCCTTTGTTGGAGGCTACGGAGCTGCGTACCAGAATAAAGGAACTCTGTCCTACCTTGTCATCTTAGATAAATACAAAACAATAAGTCTTCATCACTGACCCAGATCAACTTAATCTGGCCTGTGAAATGAAAACCAAATCAAAAACCGATATATATCCGGTGGGAAATTACAGTGACGCATCTTTAAAGTGCTTACAGTGTTTGAAAATGAGAATGAACATGTTTTTTGTGGCAAACCTGCCAGGGGGTTCCTGATTAAATATTAGTGGACATACTATAAAGTTCCTCTGTCATGGTAAGTTAAATCTGTTTTTGACAAGGGGAGTAATCAAAATGGTTCTCATGACAAATAATGATTGATAAATCCCTATAAATTATTTTGTGATACATCTACAGTGACAAAGTTTCTAATGATAATGCTTGTCGAGCAAAAGTGCATTATATTTCAGAAGATCATTTTCTTTTTTCGGTCATTCCCTTTAGGGTTAGTCAGATGGGATCTCATTTGTTCCATGTTACCCTGCTCTCTGCATCTTCGTCCGTCACATTCAGCTGCATGGCGACTCTCCCCACATTCAGAAATGTCCTCGGTCTTGCGCTTCTTCTTTAATATTTTAGAAGATCCATGATTCCACGCCATAAATTGTGTTGCAGAACTATAATGCTAATTTTACACAGAACAATTAATATACAAATGACTTGCATTTTTGCTTAAGAATATACTGTTGTGTCTGCTAAAGGACAATTCCATGTTTTTAAATTCATAAATTAACAAATTTGTATAAATAAAAATGCGGTTCATTACAATTGGATGGCAGTCATTTAGCAATGGTTTCCTTTACCAATAGGCCTCTTTCCCTGACGTCACATTTTCCCATGATTCCCTGCAAGTCTCACTTTGTCCGCCATTAAAGTGGATAAACAGAGTCAGCGTCCTTCAGACTACGAATGACGTCAAATGTGAAAGTCAGATATTGCAAGAAGTGGAGTGTTTTAAGTTATATGGATCCATATGTTGACCCTTGCAAATAATACATGACAGGGCCTAGCTAGGCAATATGTTTCTATACTAGCAGCAAGAACTATTCGCTAGCGAGAAACGCAATTTCTGTCCAAATCTATCAAATGTTACATGTGGAAAATGGGAATGAAATAAAAAATTAGTGACGAATTACCACGAGTCGATTCATTTAAATCTGATTTGATTTAAAGGGTTGTATGGGATGTACAAAAATGTTTCCAATACCCCTACAGCTCTCTCTAAATGGATTATCACACGTTAATATGATTGTATAGAATCTCATTCATCAAGGTCATGGTAATCATTGAAAGCATGGAAGAAGAATCTGAAGCAGCTCTACTTCTGATTAGACATTTCACCTCTGATCCAAAAGGTTTCCTTAATTATAACTGGCTGGTGGTGGGGTCAGGTATTTACTCAGGTATATCGTCCAGTAGGTGTTTGATACATAGAGAGTTGTTAAGTTGCCAATTTGCACTTAGCCACGCAACACAAATGCGGGTGGATAGGGTTCTTCTGGCACACAATAATCATGATTATCTTGGTCGATCTGTGAGTCGTTAGCATAACTTTTTTTATTCCAGGTGTAAATTGGGAGAGATGTAAACACAGCATTGGAAGTAAGCGATTGGTGGTGGTATTGACCCACACCAGGATAACATGGGACGCCACCACTGTTGGGCCGTTCCAGTTGAATGTGGATGGCTTTCTTCGCTTTCTCAAACTATCGTCTCTATCTAAAATGTGAAAGTTATTTACTTCAAATGAGTTTCCCTGAATCCGGTATTGCTGGCTAGTTTTCTTAATTCTTGATGTTTGAAAATGTTGCTTTTTGTCTGAGTCACGTCTTTGGAAACACGAAAAGCAAAAATATCACAGTTTTTAAAAGAGAATTTAAACACAGGTTCGTATTTATTCTCATATAAAAATAACATTTTGCTTTTGTTAATATTGAGCCTGAGAAAATGCTTCTGTAAAATCACTGGTCACAATAAGTGATTGTATTAAGATTCATGTAGTTTTCTATTAACAGAGGTAATAAAATTTGCAACTATTTTAAGGGTCTGCTACTTTTTAAAGGCATTTGGAAATTTAAGTACGCATAAACAGAGGCAATAGAATTTTCTACGTCTACGTTTTGGGTATTGACGGCATTTTACATAATTTAAGTTGTATAACTGCCTTCATTTGGCTTAATTTATAATAGGTCATGTATTATTGCTTTTTTTAATTCTCTGTGCGGTCGCCCACTGTGACGTCAAGACAAAGGTGTATGGCAGAGATAGGTTGATGTAAACTGGAACGACCGTCCATTTTCAACTGGCAAAAACACATCATTATAATCGACGTCAGACTTGCGGCCCTTTCATTGGTTAGTGAGTCCGAGTGAAAGCCTTCAGCCTATCAGAATAGCGGCTGCTGCTATAACTGTACAGAAGAGGACGAACACGACTGCTGTTTAGTGTGATATCTGAGAGAACGTTGAGTAACGACAACCGGTTAATCCGAAACATTTAGCCATTCATTATTAGTTATTTAGGTGGACGACAATGGCCTCGGGAGGGGAGTAAGTACCAACATGATTGTCATTTTATAATGAGTTTTTCATAATCGTCATCCATTTTAATACCTAACGTAAGCTCAGGAATCCGTAGCGTAGTTTTAGTTTACCAAAGTTAGCCCCATTGCTAATACATTAGCTACTTAGCAGCGGCAGAGCTAATGGGGTCAGTTAGCTCATCCTCCGCACTCTCTGTCTGTTGGTTGATCATAAATTGATTGTCCATATACAGCGGGATATTCTTCCAACATATTGGTGACAGCTGTCATTTAAATTATTGTTTTTGAGCAGCCGGTTTTCAGTGAATCAAGCCAGCTTTGTAACGTTGGTTTGACAAAGCCCAGTCATTGCTGCCGTGTTTAAATGCTAGCTTTAGCTTAGCGCCAAGGCCAAAGCCACCCACCATCATACCGACAGATTGGTCTATCTACAAGCTTGTACCGGCTTCGAAGTGAAAAATAACGGCCAGCTTTATAAATCTCATTACTGAAAGCTTATGCCCTAGATATATGGCTAATAGTTAAAATCGTAGTTAATGTGAGTCACGCAGAGGGCTAACTACATGGCGAGCTGTCTCCTCAGTACACCGAAGCCAACATGGCTGGCTAGTCATTCTAAATGTTCGCCTATTTAACCGTACCCTGTCGCTGCTCGCCAAATAGTCGACTCATATTTCACTTATAGAGCATATAATATGAGTCGTGATTAATGTCATTAAGCATCTTATTAGAATCGCATCATCTTAGGCGATTGACGCAAGCCTGCTAACAAAGTTTTTTTCATAATTCTTTTGCTGTGTCATCTGGTCTCACTGACTAGCCAGTCAGTTAGCCCTATTGCTAGCATTAGCATGCTAACAGCTGGAAAATAATCTACAAAGTCGGTTCCAGAGTGTTCTGGGAACTGGTGACGGCATGTCGATGTTGCTCCTATGAGATATTGCACATTGAATGGACGACACAGATTAATTGATTTCAGCTCATAATCCGGAGAATTTTTTTCAGAAGCTCGTCCCGATTGACATCGAGCTCATGCTTTTTTCATTAATGTCATGAGCACAATTAGATTCTGATAGGTGTACATTGTACAGTCAGTGATGTTCTGATAGCTTAGTGTTTTGCATAAAGTTACCCCAGTAGTCTACGTGTGCTTTATTGTCATGGCTATCCTACGGCGTATTCATATTGTTTTCAAAGTTGATGATGGGAAGGTACATTTTTCAGTAGTTGGAAATTAGCATCCGCGATAACCGAGTTTTATGTTGTCTATTACGCCGCATGAATGCCCGTATGATAGGTGGTGTTATTATCTTTAGTGACGTGTAACTGTAATTTTGACTTATTTGCGCTTAGTTATACACAGATACTACATATTTATTCGTGTATTTTTTGCTATTAACCATGCATAGACGCACACACTATAATTTGAGATTAATAAAAATAATTCCCTTTCAAAACACCTTGTCTATTTTAAAAACAGGTTTGTAGCGTCGTGAACTGTGTACTTTGAGGAGTGCACTCTGAGGCATAGACTAGTAATTATGATAAACTGTGTTAAATGAGCAACATGCGTTAAGTATGTATGTGTGTGTAAATGTCAAGGTAGTAATGTATAATAGTGAGGTAAGATAATTATGTTTGAGAATTTTTAGATGTTATGACAGGACATTATACATTGCATATAATGCATCTACAACAGATGTAGTGATATATTGATAAACTGTTATAAATGATGTCATTTTCATAAACTTTCCATATTACACACAATATAATCAAATTCATTGGAGACACTTAATAATAATAAATATAATTAATAATAATTAATGTTTCCAAAGCGATGGGGAGAGATGCCAGACTACAGCTTGCAAAGATAGCAAAAGTGCTCATGTTTGAGTTCTGTAAATGTCTGATTTTTCAGCAGACATTGTTTAGATGTCACTGGACAGGGAAAGCAGGAAATTGATTAAAAGGGTGTTTCTGATTTGATGCAACAGATGAATATTATATACCAGAAATGGAGATCTATAAATGTTACTGTGCATTACTTATTTTAATATGGGTCAATATAAGCTACCAAACATCAATTCGCTATGGAATAAGAGAAGTCCCTGGTTTCCTGTATAGATTTTTCTGTTTCACTATTATTTGAGAAGCTCTATTTCATAGGATTTGCATTTGTCGTTGAAGTAGCACAAGTATTCTGTTTGACCCAACACTAACCTATTTCTCATCTTAGATCCAAAAATGATGATTTAGCTACTGCTATCCTGAAACAAAAAAACAGACCCAACAGACTTATTGTTGATGAATCCATCAATGAAGATAACAGTGTGGTCTCGCTGTCTCAGGTAGACTTTAAGAACATCTTTTTGCATGTTTAATGAAATCCAAAAACCTGATTTGTACCATAAATCGGATGTATGGATGACATATGAAATTCAATTGGTTTGTTTCATCAGACCAAGATGGATGAGCTGCAGCTTTTCCGTGGAGACACAGTGCTGATGAAGGGTAAAAAGAGGCGAGAGACTGTGTGCATAGTGCTGTCTGATGACACATGTTCTGATGAAAAGGTTCGCATGAACCGAGTCGTCCGCAACAACCTGAGGGTGCGACTGGGGGATGTTATCAGGTTAGAAAAAAAGAATACACTTTCTAAAATTCTTTCCAAAGTCCTTTAAAAATATAGTGTTAAGTCTAACATGTCCTTCAGCATTCAGCCATGTCCTGATGTGAAATATGGAAAGCGGATCCACGTTCTCCCAATAGATGACACAGTAGAGGGAATTACTGGCAACCTGTTTGAGGTCTACCTGAAGCCATACTTCCTCGAGGCTTACAGACCAATCCGCAAAGGTGAGTCCAAATTTCAACTATCAAGCAAGAATTTCAAGTCTAAATAAATTTTTCTCAAAATAAAATGTATAGAAAATAATTAACATTTTTTTCCTAAACTTTTACCTTGTGAAGGTGACATTTTCCTGGTTAGAGGAGGCATGCGTGCTGTGGAATTCAAGGTGGTAGAGACTGATCCCTCTCCCTACTGCATCGTTGCGCCAGATACAGTCATCCACTGTGAGGGAGAGCCAATCAGGAGAGAGGTGGGTATCATGTAAACAAACGGTGTATGGGTTAACAGTAACAGTGCCAAAAATAAATGCAGTAATCTGAATATCTGTTGTTTTAACGTGCAGGATGAGGAAGAGTCTCTGAATGAGGTGGGCTATGATGACATTGGAGGAGTGAGGAAGCAGTTGGCTCAGATCAAAGAGATGGTGGAGCTTCCTCTTAGACACCCTGCACTGTTCAAGGCCATTGGGGTGAAGGTAAAGGCACCTTTTAAATCTGCATGTAGGAGCAACCAAATGTTTTGTCTTCAGTGTAGACTGCAAATAAATCCATGTTACTTAAAATGGAAATGATAACCGTTTCTTCCTTTGAAATAAAATGCATCGTCAGTTTTTATGGCCAGGTCGTTCTACAATAATACTTGTGCAGGAATGACAGGTAGCAAATATTAACTATTTTGGCCAGATGTTGCTGTCTGACAGACTTTTTTTGATCACAAAAGTGATATGAGGAGTAAATCAGTTCCTGCTGGTCTTAAATTTGTTTGTGTTGGTATGAAGGCAAATAGAGATACACAATGTTTAATGCTTTTAATTTTACAAAGAGTTCTGAAAAATTGTTCCCCCCTGGTTTTTAGCCTCCACGTGGAATCCTGCTGTATGGACCCCCTGGAACTGGAAAAACATTGATTGCCAGAGCTGTAGCCAATGAGACTGGAGCTTTCTTTTTCCTGATTAATGGTTTGAATACCCATCTATATTTTTACACTAGCTTATTCCTGGTCAGGATTATTTTATGATTAGAATTAATCCTCAGTCTTATGAATGGTCGCTTTTATTTGCAGATAAATAAAATTCTGTTGCTATTTAATATTTGATCAGATTTTATTCATGCGTCCCCTCAAAATAATCTGAATTATTTGAGTTTTAAAGGAGGAAACAATTGTTTGGTTTACTACATGTTGCGCAACTTCACCGTTTGTGAATTTTGTTAAATGGTGCCTCAACTTATAAAAAACAGATTTGGGTTAGCAAATTTGCTTATAACGTTAATGCTTTATGACTTGTAGTTATGCAATGTGTAGTGTATGCATTGAATGGTCAGGTAACAAATACAAAGTACTATCCTGGAACTCATGAGCCCCATACATATCAATTGTAATGAATTTAATATACGTCAAGCTTTTATTTGAAATTAAAATAATTGGCTCTTCATTCCAGGTCCTGAGATCATGAGTAAGCTGGCTGGAGAGAGCGAGAGTAATCTGAGAAAGGCTTTTGAGGAAGCTGAGAAGAACGCTCCTGCCATCATCTTTATTGATGAACTTGATGCAATTGCGCCTAAGAGAGAAAAGGTAGAAACTCTTGATGTTTACAAAAGCTATAGTCTCACTTGTGTGTTCCTTTTCTGGTTTTGGTGTTTGAGTTAGAACAGTTATCCTTCACACACGGATTAAAAATAAAGCTTATGAGAGGTATTCTCTCCAACTTCCGTATCACTACCTGAAATACTCGACTTCAGTCAAGGCACAATTATAAGATATCAAGTTTAAAATATGAATTAGATAGTGATGGTTTATTTATATAATGTATGTATGTATAAATAAAAATAGACCCATGGAGAGGTGGAGAGGCGCATCGTTTCTCAGCTGCTGACTCTTATGGATGGCCTGAAACAAAGAGCCCATGTCATCGTCATGGCAGCCACCAACAGACCCAACAGCATCGACCCAGCACTCAGGAGATTCGGTAAGTAACTGTTTTAAGCATGTGTTGCTTAACTGATGGGAGACTTGGAGACACATTAAATTCATGTCTGTGCTTAAGTTGCAGTATTTTAATAGTCATATGTTAAACTGTGGATGCACAATTTATTTAAGAGTGTATATAACCTAAGTCATTTTCTGTTTTTCCTATTGGTAATGTTTCATTTATCATTATGAGTGATTTGGTTTTATCATTTCTCTCCAACTCCCACAGATTGCATTTTTTTTTCTTAACACTAACGGGAAATGATTAATCAATATCTTACATTTATAAATATTTTGTCAACATTGTGTAGTACTTACATCGACAATGGCAAATGTAGACAGATATGCAACTAATATTTACAATGTTACTGTTGTTGCCAGACCAGTAGAGCAGCTGTTACACATCCTCAGTCCGTTTTTGAGGCTTGTCTGTGTAACTAATTAGTTTTTTTCTCTCTCCCAAAACCCCATCTTCAGGGCGATTTGACAGAGAAGTGGATATCGGGATCCCTGATGCAACTGGCAGATTGGAGATTCTCCAGATTCACACCAAGAATATGAAGCTGGCTGATGATGTTGACTTGGAACAGGTCTGTATTTTTAATACTCCTTTACACATTGTGTCCCCGATTAGAGTAAAATACAATTTTTACAATTACCTGTAACCTGAGTAGAACAAGACATGTCAGGAAGTCACATTTAGTTATTTCCTATTTACTACTATGGACTCTGAATTATATCTAATTTCCAATTATTGTTTCACTGTCAAATTAGATGCTGAACTTTTATATTGCATGCTTTCTTAGAGGACTATGAATCACTCTTGCCCAGATTGAATAGTATTCCATGTGTTTAATTTACAGTGACTTCCGGCATAGCAGTATTCATATTTTATACTCATAGATGGGGTATTGTATAGGATACCGGGCAGTAACATGTTATTGTGTTGTCTTTAATTATACTGTAGGTGGCCAATGAGACCCACGGACATGTGGGTGCGGATCTGGCTGCTTTATGCTCAGAAGCTGCCCTGCAGGCCATCAGGAAGAAGATGGACCTGATTGACCTTGAGGATGAGACCATTGATGCTGAAGTGATGAACTCCCTTGCAGTCACTATGGATGACTTCAAGGTAAGAATTTCAATATGCTGTTCGGCATGTTTGACTATGAAAACCTTCTGAACCCATACCAATTTTAATCAACATTGTCTTGCAGTGGGCTCTTAGCCAGAGCAACCCATCTGCACTGAGGGAGACTGTTGTTGAAGTTCCCAACATCACATGGGATGATATTGGAGGTCTGGAAGATGTCAAGAGGGAGCTGCAGGAGTTAGTTCAGGTATAAGCCCAGAAGTAAACCCATATCATAAAGTATCACTAAAAATGTGAGTTTAAAAAAATATTTCTCTCATATTTCCATTTCTTAAATTCCAGTACCCAGTGGAGCACCCAGAAAAGTTCCTTAAGTTTGGAATGACCCCATCCAAGGGTGTGCTCTTCTACGGACCCCCTGGTTGTGGTAAAACTTTGCTGGCAAAAGCCATTGCCAATGAGTGCCAGGCAAATTTCATCTCCATCAAAGGACCTGAGCT
The DNA here is from genome assembly GCA_037951165.1 of Lophius americanus. Taxonomy (NCBI): domain Eukaryota; kingdom Metazoa; phylum Chordata; class Actinopteri; order Lophiiformes; family Lophiidae; genus Lophius; species Lophius americanus. Next base: position 2,586,167 of record JBBDHG010000024.1, on the reverse strand, counting down.
GCTCACAATGTGGTTTGGAGAGTCTGAGGCCAACGTCAGAGAGATCTTTGACAAGGTAAGAAAATTGGTGTGGTGTCTAAGAAAATGTGTGTCCTGACTGGGTTAATTTGGAATATTGTACTCTTCATATGCAGAAAATCCACATGCTTCAGTGTTTGAAACTGATTCACTCACTATAAGAAATCATTTTCTATACTGTGTTCTAAGACAGGCTTTTGTGATTGTTCCATCAGGCTCGCCAAGCAGCGCCATGCGTTCTCTTCTTTGATGAGCTGGATTCAATAGCAAAGGCTCGTGGTGGTAACGTGGGAGATGGCGGTGGAGCGGCTGACCGTGTCATCAACCAGATCCTGACAGAGATGGACGGAATGTCCAGCAAGAAGAACGTCTTCATCATCGGAGCCACGAACAGACCAGATATCATTGACCCAGCCATTCTGAGACCTGGTCGCCTGGATCAACTGATCTACATTCCCCTGCCTGACGAGAAGAGCAGGATGAGCATCCTGAAAGCCAACCTCCGCAAGAGCCCCATCAGCAAGGTGATGGAGCTGCTACTCATAGCAACATTGGAACAGAATTCAGGGCAATGTCTTAGTTTGTTGCTTTTTCTGAAGGTTTTTTTTAGATTGCCTGATACAAATAGAGTTGAATTAAGTTGACTGTTGCCATCTTGTTTGATTAATAACTTTCTTCTTATTGTTGACATAGGAAAGAAAATTGTCCATGCACCTGGTCCTTATTTGAGTCGAATCAGATTTCGTACACTTCAAAACCTAAATGTCTCATTTTCATCTTGGTAGGATGTGGACTTGGACTTCCTGGCAAAGATGACTAATGGCTTCTCTGGGGCAGATCTTACAGAGATCTGCCAGCGGGCTTGTAAGCTGGCAATTAGAGAGAGCATCGAGAATGAGATCCGCAGAGAGAGGGAGAGGCAGACCAACCCGTCGGCTATGGTCAGTGCTTGTTCTGTCCTCACTCTGTCACATCTTCACACCCGTGCTCGACTCCTGCCTCAGATGTTTGTCATGTCAATAATCCTGAATCATATTGTTTGTTTTCATAGGAGGTAGAAGAGGATGATCCTGTGCCAGAGATCAGGAAGGACCACTTTGAAGAGGCAATGCGATTTGCTCGACGCTCAGTTAGTGACAACGACATCCGCAAATATGAAATGTTTGCTCAGACACTGCAGCAGAGCCGAGGCTTTGGAAACTTCAGGTACCTTTTTATACATCCCAGCAGAAAACTTACTTTGATATAGCATTCTGATCATCTTTGCTCACTATTTGTCCAGAACAAACCTCACAAACTATAGATACTAGCTCCAGCCATTGATGAAGTAGTAGTTATGCCTCCTGACATTTTGAACTTTTTTCAAATTCTGAAGAGTCCAAGGTGTATTTATCTGCAGTACTTCCAACAAACTATATATTTGCTTGTTAAATCTTACTTGACACATACATCTGCCATAATAAGTAGTATTTTTTGACAGTATTCCTTTGAAAGATGTTTTTTCGAGTGACAAGAGATTTCTTGTCATTTCCATAGCCTATATCTCTAACACTGCACATCATGCTCACCAATAGAATAGAGGGAATAATGTAATATACTAATTTTTTCTGGCACAAATATCGTAGTGGCAAGTAATCGCGAGATGACTTATATTGAGTTTATTGCAGCCTATTCTCTGCTAATCTGCATTATTTCCGACTGGGGGCCAAGAATGTGGTTTACATTTATCGCATATTATCAGACTTTAAAAAAAAATTGTTATAAGGATGAAGTTTACCAAGAAACACAAACTTAGGTTATATACTCTAAACATTATACTCTAAACATTTGCAGAAACCCTACAATTGCCTGGAACAATTGTAGATGTAAGTGGATAATCTCCATATTAAATTGTAAATTGCCCTTTCAGGTTCCCTTCCAGTACTACAAGCGGCACAGGTCCAAGCCATGGTGCAGGAGGAACTGGCAGTGGACCAGTGTTCAATGAAGATAATGACGATGACCTTTACGGATAAATGTACACTGCCCCACGGTGGTCGGAATCGGGATCACGTGTACAAATTCTCACCAGATTCCACATTTTTAGGACTTTGTGCTTCTTTAATGTGTTCCCTTTTTTTTGTACGAGTTCCCTCGGAGAAAGCATGTAGCCGCTTGGTTTGCCCTGGCTTTGATGTGGTTGGGGTTAAATGGGGAATCTTGGAATTTGAAGGTGAGTGACTGACTGTTGAAGATTGAGGAGGGAGGGAGGGGAGGGGGGGGTGTCGAGTGGCCTCATTCTCTGTATATCACAACATCATGAATGGCTGTAGTGATGGGATTCTATGCTAGGCTATAAGAAAGAAAAAAAAAAGAAAAAAACATATTGCTAATGACTTCCTCTTTTTTTAAATGAAAAGTAGCCTTTAATGTATTACCGGTTAAGTTGTCACGGTTATGTTGAAAATAAAATCTCACAAAAATGAAGTGTTCGAATTGTCTAATTGTACATTAATCCTATGAATAGGCATTGTTGGTATCTGTAGTCTTCCTCATAACCTTATGTGTATTTGGGACGAGTTAAAGATAATTAAAATGGCAATTTAATTTAAAAGGGAAAGTTTATCAGGTATTTTTTTTGTTACAGATGGTAATTCTCTACATCCATTAGTCGTTGCTGTAATGCCTAGGATTTAATGATATATGATAAAGTGACTGAAAGGAGCAACATTGGCTGCGATGTCATGGTGGTTCATTCATACTCTACCAGAGGTCCCTGCTTTTAGTCTTCCTGTTATCACTTCTGTGATCAAATGGCAGTTCTTTTACTGACCACATAGTGTCACTGTAATTGTGAAATAATTTATGGAAGTGGAAAAGCTCCCCCTCATGGTAAACTCAAAGAAATGAGACTGAAAAACATGTTTTGAATGATTATTTAGTATATGAAGCTTTATTGCTGTTCATCCCAATTACATTTTGATCACATTTCAGTTTAGAAATTTGATTTTCCTCAGTGCTTGACATTCATCTTTAGCAAAGGAGTACTGCATCTGTTGTTTGTGGTCTTAATATGGATCATGAAAGGGAAAATGTCTATGTTCGGCATCCCTCCACACTTTCTTGCCATCCCTCTGTAAGAAAAAATGACAGTTAGTGCTCACATGATTACATTATGGTTTCTGTATAACATATATACACAGCGGTCTAAAGTCCAGACTCCCAGAGTGTCCTTTAGTGTCAGGTCTAGGGAGATGTCAAATACGCTGATTGTTAACTATTAGGCGACGGCAATAAAAGTTTAAGATTGACTCACCTCCACTGCTGGTACGATGAAGCGTTCATTGCGGTTGAAAGACTCAATCAGCTTTATGTCCTCTTCTGACAGGTAAAAGTCAAACACTTGCAGGTTCTGCTGTATCCTGGAGGGTGTTACGCTTTTAGGGATACACACAATTCCTCTCTGCACATGCCACCTGCGAGGAACACCAGAAAGCTAAGCACCCATGACAGAAGTCAAGATTTTCTGAGTAGGTGTGTAACTTTAACTTTATGGTTGAGGAACGTCTGGCGTCCCACCTTAATATGACCTGGGCAGGTGTTTTGCGGTATCTCTGGGCGATAGCTCCAAGTCGAGGATCCTGCAACAGACTTGGTTCATCAGGAGAGG